>JACBWV010000223.1:9522006-9573085 GCA_013435795.1 Chlamydomonas sp. ICE-L
TAGTAGTAGTTGTGTGTGTGTGTGTAGGTAATAGTGTAGTAGATTAGTGTGTGTGTGTGTGTGGTTTGTAGGTGTGTAGTTTCACGTAGGATAGTGTTGTGTGTGTGTTGTAGTCGAGATAGTGTAGTGATAGTGTATTAGATGTGATTGTGTTGTGATGTGCTTGTGTGTGACACTGTACGTAGAATAGTGTAGTAAATAGTGTGTTGTTGTTTAGTATATAGTGTTAGTAGATAGTTGTGTGTGTGTTGTGCGTTGTCGTTGTAGTGATAGTGTGTGGTGTTTGTGTTAGTAGATTAGTTGTTCGTAGATAGTGGGTGGTGTGTGTTTGTAGTGTAGTATAGCTAGGTGTGTGTGTGTAGTAGATAGTGTAGTAGATAGTGTGTGTGTGTGTGTGTGTGTAGTGTAGTAGATAGTGTGTGTGTGTGTGTGCAATAGCAGCTAGTAGGATAGAGGTGGTGTTCGTGAGTGGAGTAGATAGTGTAGTAGATAGTGTGTGTGTGTAGTAGTAGTGTGTGTGTATGTGTAGTAGATAGTGTGTGTGTATGTGTGTAGTGTAGTAGATAGTGAGTGTTGTGTGTAGTACGCTAGTTTTGTATGTAGTAGATAGTGTGTGGGTTGTGTAGTAGATAGAGTAGTTAGATAGTGTCTGGTGATGCCTTGTGTAGTAGTAGTAGATAGGAGTAAGTCAGATAGTGATGGTGTGGACTGATGAGGTAGAGATAGATATATAGTGGGTGTTCGCGCTTTGTGTTGTAGGAGGATAGATGTAGCTATATAGTGTGTGTGGTGTGTGTTGTAGTATTTAGTGTAGTATGGTGTAGTAGATAGTGTGTGTGAGATAGTGTGTGGGTGTAGTAGATAGTAGGTAGGAGAATAGTGATGATCTGTGTTCGTTGTAGATAGTGTAAGTAGATAGTGTGTGTGAGTAGTAGCTACTGTAGTAGATAGTGGGATGGGTGTGTAGAGATCAAGTGTAGTAGCTAGTGCTGTGTGTGGGGGTGTGATAGGTAGAAGTATGATAGTGCTGATGTGTGGTTGATAGTAGATAGTGTAGCTAGATAGTGTGGTGTGTGTGTGTAATGTCTTGCTAGTAGATAGTGTGTAGATAGTGGCTGTGATCGTCGTGTGTGTTAGATGTAAAGTACGATAGTGTGCGTGTGTGTAGTAGCTAGTGCTATTAGGATAGTTAGTGTGTCTGTAGTAGATCGTGTGTAGTAGCATAGTGTGTGTGTGCTGTTCAGTTTGTAGTAGATAGTATTGTCGTGTGTGATGTGGGATGTGCTGTGTACTTTGTGTGATAGTGTAGTGCTATACATAGTATTGTGTAGGTTATAGTAGAGAAGGTGTTTGTATGATAGCTGCCGTGTGATGTCCCTGTGTGTGTGTCTGGTAGATACTGTAGTAGATAGTGGTAGTAGATAGTGTATGTATGCTCGTAGATAGTTTGTCGTGGTGTTTAGTAGATGTTGTAGTAGTCCTGTAGTAGATAGTGTTGTGTTGTGATGTAGATAGATAGTACGTAGTAACGTAGATAGTTCATGTGTGTGTGCACCTGTGTGTGTATGTAGATAGTGTGTCGTTGTGTGTAGTAATAGCACGTGTAGTAGAAGTGTGTGTGTGTGTGTGCTAGTTTGTAGCTTTTAGTAGTTTAAGTACAAGTTTGTAGTAGAGATAGTTAGGGTGTGTAGTGTAGTCGGATATGGTGTGTGTGCAGCCTGATGTGTGTATAGAATAGTGTAGTAAGATAGTGTATTTCGGTGTACGTAGAATTGTATTTTTTCTAATTGTGCTAGATAGGGTAGTGAGATAGTGTGTGTAGGATATGTGTATTGTGAGCTATGTGTAGGTAAATAGTGGTTTGTGTGTGTGTAGGTTGCTTGTAGGAGATATGTGTAGTTCTGGTGTAGCTGCTGATTTTAGCTAGATAGTGTAGTATTAAGTAGATTAGTGTGTGTTTGTGTAGGTGTAAGTGTAGTAGAAGTGTGTGTGTGTGTGTGTGGGTAATGGTAGTAGAATAGTGCTGCTGTGTCCCTGTGTGTGTGTTGTATAGAGTAGTAGGATAGTCAGTCGCTGTGATGTGCTATGTGTTGATTAGTGTCAGAACTGATAGTGTGTGTGTGTAGTAGCGATAGTGTTGATAGTTACAGATAGCTGTGGTGTGGGTAGATGGATAGTGTAAGTATGATAGTCCTTGCTGTGGTGTGTAGTGCCTTAAAGTAGATAGTGTGTGTGTGCTGTAGTAGATAAGTTGTAGTAGATAGTGTGTGTGGTGTGTGTGGGTTAAGTGTAGTTAGATAGTAGTCGTGTTGTGTAGTAGATAGCTAGTAGGTAGCATAGTGTGTGTGGACCGCTGTAGTAGATAGTCTAGTAGATAGTGTAGTGGGTAGTAGATACTGTATGTAGATAGTGGGGGCGTGGTGGATGTAGTAGATAGTGTGAGTAGATAGTGGGTGGGGTTGGTGTGTGTGTCGTGTAGGCTGCTAGTATGATAGTGTTTGTGAATGGTGTGTGTAGTAGCATAGTGTATTAGAGGTAGTGTGAGCTAGAGGGGGTGTAGATAGCCGTGTGTAGATAGTGTAGTGCTGTGTGTGTGTGTGTCGTAGTTGTAGCTAGATAGTGTGTGTGTGTGTTGCACGCTGTGTGGGTCGTGCGTGTTGTGTAGTGTGTAGTAGATAGTGTGCCGCTGTGTGTAGGAGTAGCTAGGATGTTGTAGATAGGTTTGTGGTGGTGTGTTTTGTGTGTGTGTAGGGTGAGCTATGCGATAGTAGATAGTAAGATAGGGTGTGCGTAGGATAGTGTGTACGTGACTGGGTTGTACGTAGGATAGTGCTCAGTATGATAGTGGTGTGGATGGTTGTTGGTAGGTGGTAGATAGTGTTGTAGTTACCGAGTAGTGTCCCGGGGGGTGTGTGGTGGGGTAGTCTAGGTGTGAGGTTAGATGTATGTGTGGTGTGTGTGTTTCCGTGTTTTTGTAGTTGAGTCAGTAGATATGTGGCTGTGGGGCTGTGTGTGAAGTAGGATAGGTGTGGTAGTAGATATATGTGTGTGTAGGTGTGTGGGGGTGTGTGGAGTGTAGCATATAGTTGCTGTGTGTGTGTGTGTGGGCTGGTAGCGGTCAGGAGATAGCTGTTGTGTGGGTTGTAGAGATAGTGTAGTGAGATAGTGGCGGGTGTGTGTGATAGTAGATAGTGTTTCGTAGATAGTGTGTGTGGTGGTGGCGTAGTAGATAGTGCTAGTAGATAGTGTGGCGATGAGTGTGGGTCCTGTAGTAGATCAGTGTTGTAGATAGTGTTATGGCGCTGATGGTGTGTCAGCTAGATAGCTTAAGGTGACGGGGGGGATAGTGGTGTGTGTTTGGAGTAGATAGTTTTGTAGTAGGATGTGTTGTGTGTGTGTTGTGTGTGTAGTTTAGTACCTAGGTGTGAGTAGGATAGTGTGCCCGTGTGAAGGGTAGTCGGATAGGTGTTGTGTGGTGTGCTAAGTAGATCGGGTAGTAGATAGGAGTTTGCTCGAGTGAGATAGTGTGTGGTCGTGTGTAGATAGTAGATAGCTGTCTGGTAGTAGATTGTGCAGCGTCTGGCGTGTCTGTGTTGGTCCCTGTGGTAGTGTAGTAGATAGTGGCTTGCTGTGTAGTGTAGCTAGATCAGTGCTGGTGTTTTAGTAGTCATACTGTAAGTAGACTGGGTGTGTTGTGTGTGTGTTGTGTAGTTGTGTGTGCGTTTGTGTGCTAGAGCAATTGGTGTGGTGGCCTCTGTGTGAGGTGTGTTTGTAGTGTAATTGATGAGTGTTTGTGTTGTAGTAGTGGATAGTGCTAGTACTTGATAGCGGGGGTGGTGTGTGTACTAGATAGCGTCTGTAGATAGGTGGAGTGTTCGTGTGTAGTAGATAGATGTATGTTTCTCCAGTAGATAGTGCCGGGGTGCGGGTGAAACAGGTTATTGAGCCTGAGTAGAGTAGTCTGTGATGTGTGTAGTTGAAGTACGATAGTGGTATGTGCGTGGCCGCCGGTGTAGATAGATAGTTGTAGTATGATAGCCACTGTGCGTCACTCCCGGGTTCACCACGGGTGGGGTGTGTGCCAGTCTGTCCTTGTGGGATAGTAGTAGTTTTAGGATTTTAGTTGTGCGTAGCTGCCCTGTAGTAGATCGGGGTTAATAGACAAGTGTTGTTTGTGGGATAGTGGCGTTAGCTGGGCAGTAGGCATATTGTGTTTGTGTGTACCTGATAGTATGCACTCATGTTGATCGTAGGATAGTGTGTGTGTGCTGTAGTCCCAGTAGATAGTGTAGCTAGATAGTGTGGTGTGTGGTGTGGAGGCTGTAGTGTGGTAGCGTGCTGGAGGGTAGATAGTGTCGTGTGTGTAGTAGCATAGTGTAGTGATCGAGTGTGTGGCTGTGTTAGTCGATAGTTGATAGTAGATATTGATGGTTTTGGTCGGGTGTGGGGTGTAGTAGATAGTGTGGAGTAGACTAGCGCATGTGCTGCGTGTAGTCAGTTTGAGTAGAGGATGGCCATTTAGTGTGCTGCTGTGTAGTACGATGGCCGGGTGTAGGTGTTAGTGTGTGTGATAGGTACGTAGGACGTGGTGATAGAGATAAGTGTCGTGGTGTGGGTGCTTGTAAGGCGTAGTAGAGGTGTCATGTGGTTTGTAGTTAGAGTCAGGTTAGTAGATAAGCTGTGTGTGTTGAGTCGGTGTGATCAGTGGGTGTTTGTAGTAGTTAGTAGGATCGTGGCTGTGTGGCGTGTGTTAGTAGATAGGCAGTAGATAGGGGTGTGTGTGGTAGTAGATAGTAGTAGGTACGTATAGCCCTCGTGTGCCGTACGTGTGTGTGTGTGTGTGGGTGAGTAGATGGATGTAGGTGCCTTGGGTGTGGGTAGATAATTTGTAGCTTAGATGCGGTATGTGAGGCGGAGGGAATAGTAGATATTGTGTGTTTCGGGTAGTAGATAGTGGTGTGTGTGTAGTAGATAGCTGTAGTCGATAGTCGGTGTAGGTGTGTGGTGTGAGCCTAGTAGAGTAGTGTAAGTAGATAGTGTGTTGTGACTCTTTGTGGGTGTCTGTTAGTGTAGGGTAGCGTGCTTGTGTAGGTAGCATAGTGATGTGGGTGTAGGAGATAGTGCTAGCTTAGTCGTAGATAGGTGGGGTGTGGTGCTGGTGTGTAGCATAGGTGTAGTGTATAGAGAATGTGTGGGTGTTTCTGTCGGTTGTATGTAGATACGTGGGGGGGGTCGATGTAGGAGATAGGAGGGTGTGAGGTGTGTGTGTAGCAGATAGGAATGTAGATAGTGTGGTGGGGTGTGTGTGTAGTGTAGTAGTTGATAGGTGTGTGTGTGTCGGAGATAGCTGTAGAGATGTGTGTGTGTAGTAGATAGTGTAGTAGATAGTGTGTGTGTGTGTAGTAGATAGTGTAGTAGATAGTGTGTGTGTGTGGATAGATAGTGTAGTAGATAGTGTGTGTGTGTGTGTGTAGTGTAGTAGATAGTGTGTGTGTGTAGTAGATAGTGTAGTAGATAGTGTGTGTGTGTGTAGTAGATACTGTAGTAGATAGTGTGTGCGTGTGTGTGTGTAGTGTAGTAGATAGTGTGTGTGTGTAGTAGATGATGTAGTAGATAGTGTGTGTGTGTGTAGTAGATAGTGTGTGTGTGTAGTAGATAGTGTAGTAGATAGTGTGTGTGTGTGTAGTAGATAGTGTAGTAGATAGTGTGTGTGTGTGTGTGTAGTGTAGTAGATAGTGTGTGTGTGTGTGTTTGTAGTGTAGTAATTAGTAATAGGTTGTGTGTGTAGCCTAGATAGCTGTAGTAGATAGGTGGTGTGTGTAGTAGATGTGTAGTAGATGGTGTGGGTTGGGGTGTGTGTAGTAGAGAGTGTAGGAGATAGTGTGTGTGTGTGTAGTAGCTAGTTGTAGTAGATAGTGGGGGTGGGTGATGTGTAGTAGATATGTGTGTGTGTTATAGATTAGTTAGTAGATAGTGTGTGTGTGTGTGTGTGAAGTGTGGTAGACAGTGTGTGTGTGTGTGTGTGCAGTGTAGTAGATAGTGTGTGTGTGTGTAGTAGATAGTGTAGTAGATAGTGTGTGTGTGTGTTGTGTGTGTAGTAGATAGTGTGTGTGTGTGTAGTAGATAGTGTAGTAGATAGTGTTGTGGTGTGTGTGTGTGTGTGTAGTGTAGTAGATAGTGTGTGTGTGTGTAGTAGATAGTGTAGTAGATAGTGTGTGTGTGTGTGTAGTAGATAGTGTAGTAGATAGTGTGTGTGTTGTAGTAGATAGTGTAGTAGATAATGTGTGTGTGTGTGTGTAGTGTAGTAGATAGTGTGTGCGTGTAGTAGATAGTGTAGTAGATTGTGTGTGTCTGTGTAGTAGATAGTGTAGTAGATAGTGTGTGTGTGTGTAGTAGATAGTGTAGTAGATGGTGTGTGTGTGTGTAGTAGATAGTGTAGTAGATAGTGTGTGTGTGTGTAGTAGATAGTGTAGTAGATAGTGTGTGTGTGTGTGTAGTGTAGTAGATAGTGTGTGTGTGTTGTAGATAGTGTAGTAGATAGTGTGTGTGTGTGTGTGTAGTGTAGTAGACAGTGTGTGTGTGTGTTGTGTGCAGTGTAGTAGATAGTGTGTGTGTGTGTAGTAGATAGTGTAGTAGATAGTGTGTGTGTGTGTGTGTGTAGTGTAGTAGATAGTGTGTGTGTGTTAGTAGATAGTGTAGTAGATAGTGTGTGTGTGTAGTAGATAGTGTAGTAGATAGTGTGTGTGTGTTGTAGTAGATAGTGTAGTAGATAGTGTGTGTGTGGTAGTAGCATAGGCAGTAGATAGTGTGATGTGGGGTGTAGTAGATGGGTGCAGTCGATAGTGTGTGTGTGGAGTGTAGTGTAGTAGATAGGGGTGTGTGGGATTTGTGTGTAGTTATAGATGTGTGTGGGGTGTAGTAGATAGTGTAGTAGATGTGTGTGTGTGTGTGTGTAGTGTAGTAGATAGTGTGTGTGTGTGTAGTAGATAGTGTAGTAGATAGTGTGTGTGTGTGTTGTGTAGATAGTGTAGTAGATAGTGTGTGTGTTTGTGTGTGTGTAGTGTGAGATAGTGTGAGGGTGGTTAGTAGATAGGTAGTAGATAGTGTGTGTGTGTGTGTGTAGTGTAGTAGATAGTGTTGGGTGTGGTGTGTGTAGCGTAAGTAATGTAGTAGGATAGGGGGGTTTGGGTAGTGATAGTGTAGTAGATAGGGGTGTGTGTGTGTGTAGTAATGTGTAGTAGGATAGCGGGGTGTGTGTGTTATGTAGTAGATTAGGTGTTGTGTGTGTGTGTGTAGTTAGTAGATAGTGTGGTGTTTGTAGTAGATAGTGTAGTAGATCTGTGCGGGGGTGTGTAGTAGATAGGTAGTAGATAGTGGGCGTGGTGTGTTAGTAGATAGTGTAGTAGATAGTGTGTGTGTGTGTGTGTGTGTAGTGTAGTAGATAGTGTGTGTGTGTGTGTGTGTAGTGTAGTAGATTAGATAGTGGTGTGGGGGTGTGTAGTAGTAGTGTAGTAGATGGGTGTGTGGTAGTTAGTAGATAGTGTAGTAGATATGTGTGGTGTGGGTAGTAGATAGGGTGTAGATAGTGGTGTCTGTGTGTAGCAGAATTAGTGTAGTAGATGAGTGTGGGTGGGTAAATAGTGTAGTAGATTAGTGTTGTGTGTGTATAGTAGATAGTGTAGTAGATAGGTGTGTGTGTGTAGTAGTAGTGTAGTAGATAGGTGTTTGTGTGTGTAGTAGATCGTGTAGTTTAGATAGAGTGTGTGTGTGTGTGTGTAGTGAGTAGATAGTGAGTGTGTTGGCGTAGATAGTGTAGTAGATAGTGGTGTGTGTAGTATATAGTTGTAGTAGAGTAGATAGTGGGTGTAGTAGTAGTAGATAATTGACAAGTATCAGAGCATGGAAAGGAAGGGACAGAGCGCAGAGAATTAGGGGCAACCAATCTGTAAGTCTACCGAAGTAAAAATAAAAACAAGAAAATACCAGTAGCTAGGTACAGCCAAGTAGCCAATTTGGCTACTACCAGAAACGGAAAGGACGGGGTAAGGTGCAGAGTTCTGATAAGCCCATCTAGATTGAAGGTTGCAACTGGTGTCACTAACTGTCAGCAGGCCGAGAGCCGGATTGAGAAGGTAAGTAGCCAAGATGCTGCCAGCAGGAAAAAGGGGGCTGAAGGTAACGACTGGAGAAGGTTAGAGGTTCAGGAAGAGGCTTGAGGCAGGGAGAGCTAAAGATCTCTCTAGAGGAGATTCAGATTAGTTCATGTCATTGGAATCGTGGCGTAGCCTCTTGGAGGAGGATAGTTCTGAGTCATCACGTCCAGAATGCTGTACAGCTGGGGTTGGGAGGGTTTCCAGTTGGACTTGAAGTTAAACTAACATTTATAAGGGTATTAGGGTCACTGGTAATTGCCGAGTTGACGAGGACTCGAGCTAGTGGTCCCGAATTCCTTGCTTTTCTAGCCCTTTGCGCTGTGGTTTAGTAGGTTTAGTATCCCCTCCTACCATCCTACCCTCAGTAAAACTATTGTTTGGGGTTCAGTTCATCAGTGCTTTTTCTTTTTAAGCCCTTCTTATATGGTTGGGCAAGTCCCTTTAGCCTATTTGGCCTACCCCTGGACAGTAACATACACATACATACAGGTCCACTCGTGTGGAAAAATTTGCGACACATGCCTGATTTCGAAATTGTGGGTAACACTGTTTCGGGCGGAGCGCAGATCCCCGGGAGTTTCGGGGGGGCAGCGCGTCGCACTGGCGTTGCACCGTGTTGCGAAATTTGTGACGTGTCACCAGGGTGTCACACACAAAAAACTAGAATAACATTGATGCAACTCTGCATTGAAGATATGTACTGTTCATGATTCTGGTCGTTTTTGTACTGCAATCTGGGGATCATAGCTTTCCTTTTCAGCTACCAGCAACAACTTCTAGGCAACTCCCAGGCTTGCTTCCTAGGCAATCCTATAGAAATGTATTGCAGATGGAAGCTGACAGGATTGTCTTGCCAGAAATCTTGGGGCTTAGGTATCCACCCTCAGCAACAACCCCAGGGTTGTTCAGGACACTGCGTCCTCCGTTGCAGACGCAACGCCGAAGGGTCCGATGCGTCGCAGGACGCAAAGTGGGGAGGGTTCGTTGGCCAGAAGGAAGGGTCCGTTGCGTCGTAGGACGCAGGCTATACAAATGGTTGCGTCGCAGGCAGCATAGCCGGGGTCCTCCTGAAGTACCCTGAACAACGCTACCAACGCAAACAAATCCCGGCTATCACCAACGGTGCAAAGACAGACACCTGATGCTGAACGCACTGGACGTAGCCAGTTAACACTAGGTCAGTAGACATCACGGCAAGGTGATGCTTTCGCAGGTGAAGCCATACAGTTATCCAGTGGCTAGCTCAGGGAGCGGCTTAGAAGAACGGTACGGTGCAGATCCGGCCGCAATTGTTCTTCACCACCACCTGATCCTGTACATTCTGACACATAATGACATCCACCTTCTGGTAATAATTAGGCCCGTTGCCCCGGAGTGCATTGCCTATAAGCTGCACCCGTTGGTTGGGCGCAACATCATGGATACTCTCAGACGTCAGGCCCGAGAATCGCATCCACCATCTCCCAGACCAAAGCGGAAGGGTTGTGAATGGTGCCACGATTGTCCTTCATCACCACATGATCATGTACATTCTTCAGCAGAATAACATCCATCTTCCTCTGGCCAATATTAGGCCCATTGCCACAGAAGTTGTTGCCAATGAGCTGAATCTGTCGGTTTGGCTCAACATCACGGATACTGAGGCCAAAGCTTGCGTTGTCTGTGATCTGGTTGTCAACTAGGATACCAATGCCCCCGCTGCTGCTTACTCCTCTGCCAGACCCGAACATCACCCCAGACATGTTGCCTTTCAGGACACACTCTCTCATGTCTAGCACCGGGGCGCTCTGTTGACTGTCACACTGCACCACCACAGCATCACACTTGTTGTTGACAAAGGAGCACTTACAGAGGCGCGCTGTGCCGCATGCAACAAGCAACAAGTGGTGAAGAGTCATATCACCACAGGGGTCAATCACGCAGTTCTTCATCACAAGCTCCTCGCCACCGGCATACAACATCACAGCCTGCTTCTTGCACTTGATAAAGTTGCATTCCTTGAGCTGAGCCCTAGAACCAGCACTGCGCACTTCAACTGCAGCTTCACGGCACCGCTGGAACAGGCATCGCTCAGCCACTAGGCCAGAGCTGCTTTCCACAATTACACCTGCTGATGCACCCCTCTCTTTGTCAGGCCCAAAGCAGCAATCAATCAGATGACAATGCGACCCGCTCTCGGCTCCAATGCACGGTGCATTGGGTGAGGAGAAGATGCAGCCACGTGCCTCCAGCTGGGCTTGTCTAGTGAGGGAGATACATTGCCCACCACTCCAACCGGGAATATCTGGTACAGCAAGAGCCAGGTCCTCCATCACTACTGACATGCCAGCCACGTCTGCAAGGTGATTGCTTCTGTAGGGACATCCAAAGGATCCTGGTCCTGGGTGGCCATAAACGAGTGTGACCTAGACAAGGGGGGGACATGAAAATAGTTACGCCTTGCTAAGGGGCGCGAAGTTGAAGGAACATTCCCGTTCGCTTGCACTGGGGAAGGTTACTGTGGGGGTTGCTTTCACAGACCACTGCTACATGGACCGCTGCTGCATGGACTTGGTGTAGGGCGAGTGCGGTAGATCTACCAAAAAATCCTAACTAATATCGGGGGGTGGGGTGGGGGGGGGGGGCAAAACAAAAAAATCCCCTACCCCATCAGGGGGCCGCTAAAAAGTTCTCGTGTACCGCACGTTGGAAATGGGGCCTAAAGGGGTCGTAAGCCCCGAAACCATCGAAACAAATCGAACAAGTGTCGGGGAGGGGGTAGATATCGACCCCTCAAAAAGATGGGGGGGGGGGGGGGGGTCCGGCCGCTTTCAGAAATTTCCTCTGGTGAAAGCTGTTAGAGGCCAGAACTTCCTCAGCACTCGGTCTCTGATTAAGTCAAGCAGACCTACGAAACAAGCTCGACGAGATCTTTCCGAATCCGCGGTCATTTCCGACAAATATGGAGGCGCGGTCACCTAGATCCAAGTCGAGGCACCTGGTGACCTGGCAGATCCAGAGATCTCTGGGCAGATCCTCGTACATGGGTCGAGCCGGTTACGGAAATATCTTCGTAACTTCCTCACCAGACGGAATCTGACGAAGTTAAGCATACCAATGAAACTGGTTTGACGAGAGCATTCCGAATCCGCGCTTGGTTTCGAGAACGAGTAAATTTGTTGAGGTGGTGCTCGAGTAGTGACCTCCACAGGATCTAAGTACACCAAGTGTGAAAGTTGGACCAAACCAGCAACTCAGAATTTCCTCCCCAAATTTCTAAGGTATATGAGGGTACTCGGGCATGAAACTTAGGCTTAACATCACCTTCAAATTCTGAAACACCAAAACTCGCTGGCTCAGCTCAGAACCAGGGCTAGGCAAGGTTGCTTGCTTGACCATATTGTCAAACTTTGATCAAACCCAAATGTAAGACCACAAATGGATAGAGCTCGTCGAGAGGATCACTGTACACCCTAATTTGACCCCCTAAATATAATTTATGAAGGAGATATGGGCCTTTGGGGGGGGGGGGGGGGGGGGGGGGGGGGGGGGGTTATGGCAGATTACAAAAACTTCCGACGTAGGTATATAAAAAAAACTTCCTCGCGACCCCCCGTACCCCATGCCCATTTTTCCTACAGAGGTCTGAGTTTACCACCCACCCACCCACCCCCGGCTCCGGAACCCACCTGGAGGCCATTATCTCCTCCCACAATAATGATTAGGGGGGTCAAAGTAAGGTGTATTTTGTATAGCTTGAAAAGGCCTATCTAATGGTGCTGATCCCATAACCATGCACCCTATATGGAGCAAGAAAACTCAAATAGAAAAAACATATAGAAGCATGGCGGTATGGAGTGGCGGTATGGAGTTTCTAGGGGGTGGGGGTAGGCTTGAGGCGGGGGGCGGGGTTTGAGTGGTGTGGGTTTGAGTGGGGTGGGGGTAGGGGGGCGGGGGCGGGGTTGAGTTGAGTGGGGTTGAGTGGGGTGAGGATAGGGGGGTGGAGGGGTTGAGTGGGGTGGGGGGTAGGGGGACGGGGGCGGGGTGTGGTGGGGTGTGGGGGGTATGTGTTGGGGTGGGGTAAGGGGTACGGTGTGTGGGGTGGGGTAGGGTGGGTGGGGGTGGGGTGGGGTGGTAGGGGGGTAGGGGGCGGGGGGCGAGGTTGAGTGGGGGGGGGGTGGGGGTGGGGTAGGGGTTGGGGGTGAGGGGTGGTGTGGGGGAAGTGGGTGTGGTGTGTTGTGGGTTGAGGTGGGGGGGTGGGGGTTGAGTGGGGTGGGGTGGGGGTAGGGGGCGGGGGCGGGTGGTTGATGGGGTGGGGTGGAGGTAGGGGGCGGGAGCGGGGTTGAGTGGGGTGCGGTGGGGGTACGGGGCGGGGGCGGGGTTGCGTGGGGTGGGGGTAGGGAGCGGGGACGGGGTTGAGTGGGGTAGGGTGTGAGGGTGAGGTGTGAGGGTGAGGGTAGGGGGTGGGGGCGAGGTTGAGTGGGGTGGGGTGGGGATAGGGGTGGGGTAGGGGGTGGGGGTAGGGGTATGGGTGTGGGGATAGGGGGTGTGGGGGTAGTGTTGGGGGTGAGGGTGGGGTTTGAGTGGAACAGAGAGTCTGAGCAATCATATCCTTAACTCGTGCCTTACCACCACCTACTGTATCAGCCTGGGATAGGGTAGGGTGTGGGGGCGGGGGTGCGTGAGGTGGGGGTAGGGTTGTGGGGGTGAGGTGTGGGGTGAGGATAGGGGTGGGGTTGAGTGTGATGTGTTGAGTGGGGTGGGTAGGGTGTGGGGGTAGGGGTGGGTCTGGGAGTAGGGGGCTGGGGTGGGGGTGAGGATGGGGCTGAGTGGAACAGACAGTCTGAGCTATCATGTCCTCGTCAACTAGTGCCTTACCACCCCCTACTGTGTCAGCTCCGGGTGGGGATAGGGGGGTGGGGGTGGGGGCGGGGTGAGTGGGGTGGGGTTGATTGGGGTGGGGGGGTAAGGGTCTGGGGGTGGGATAGGGGGGGGGGGGGGGCGGGGTTTGAGTTGGGGGGGGTAGGGGGGGGGGGGGGATAGGGGGGGGGGGGGGTAGGGTTGGGGGTGAGGGGGGGGCTGAGTGAGGGGGGGGGGAGTGGGTGGGGGTGTGTGGGGGGGGGGGAGTTGGGTGGGTGGGGGGGTGGGGGGGGTGGGTGGGGGGGGGGGGAGGAAGCCCTAATAGCACCAATGGAGACTGGACTGTAGTACTGGAACACCCCAGTTCCACTCCCATCACATGTCATTTTGTGGGTTATGAAAAACATCCTTGAAAATTACCTATTTTTTTCTTAAATTCCAGTTTTTTCTATCACCACCCTCCCACCCCCCCCAACTTTGGAGGCCCATAACTTTTTTCCAACTGGGCCAAAAAAATAAAATGACCAGATTCTTCATCCTCTCAACAAGCTCTACAAATTTGGGGCATGGGGTCGGATATTATTTTTCCTGCCCCCCCCTCAACTAATATGTGTATTTGATGAAGTGGACTAAACGCCTGGTTAACTGGTTCCAAATGAACTGGTCCCAAATCTGACATATAATATGCATGTTTCATGAAGTGGACTAAACGCCTGGTTAACTGGTCCCAAATTTACTGGGTCCCAAATCATACCTAATATGCATGTTTGATGAAGTGGACTAAACGCCTAGTTAACTGGTCCCAAATTTACTGGGTCCCAAATCATACCTAATATGCATGTTTGATGAAGTGGACTAAACGCCTAGTTAACTGGTCTCGACTTAACAGGTCCCAAGTCATACCTAATATGCATGTTTCAAGAAGTGGACTAAACACCTGATTAACTGGTCCCAAATTTACTGGGTCCCAAATCATACCTAATATGCATGCTTGATGAAGTGCACTAATCGCCTAGTTAACTGGTCCCAAATTAACTAGTCCCAAATCATACCTTGTATGCATATTTCATGAAGTGAGACTAAATGCCTGATTAACTTGTCCCAAATTAGCTGGTCCCTAATCATACCTAATATCCTGCTAATATGCATGTTTCATGAAGTGGACTAAACACCTGATCCCAAATCATAGCTTATATGCATGTTCCATGCAGTCGAATAAATGCCTGATTAACTGGTCCCAAATTAACTGGTACCCAAATAATTGTAAGCATACAATGGAGGACCTGCTTTTGTGTGCTATAAAGATAATTTCACTTCTAGTATCTCATCGCTATTGCTCAACTGTTATATGATTTTTGCGTGTGTGCACAAAGGGATTTCACCTCAAAGGGTGGGTCTCCCTGCCCTAGTCCTAGAATGGGAGGACTTGATGTGATGTGGCAGAGTAATATATCTATATATCAATCAATACATGTACCTTTCAATCAATACATATACCAACCAGTCAATACCTATACCATCGTGGTGTGTGGTGTTCTGGGGCCATCATCATTCAACCTCAAGGTTCCATGGGTAAAGTTCAATAAACACCGACTAATCATGCAATGCAATGATCAGACATGCTAGACATGTGGTACAGTAGACTGCATAGAGGCTAATGCGCCCATGTGTCAGGGCTTTTTATCCACTATATATAGCGATCGCTAGTTTTGACCACGTTTAGGCAGAATAATAACTATCAAAATGAAAAAAGGTGTGTGTTTTTATTTTTGCCCTAAATGGCCCTAAAAGCTATCAAAGGCTATACAAGCTTTAAAAAGTTATAGAAAGCACTTAAATGCTGTCCCAGGAGGAGGTCTAAAACCATAAAGCTAGAAAAAAAACTTCCAGATTTGAAAAAAAAGCCCTGCCATGTGTTTGTTGTTACACTACAGGGGTAGACCAAATAGGCTTAAGGGACACATTTGATTAAAATAACATTAGATTCAAATAGGCTTAAGGGACATAATAACATTAGATTAATAATTAGAATAATAATTATTAATAATAATTATTATTATTAATAATTAGATTCATTTTAATAACATTAGAGTCATATAGGCTTAAGGGACCTGCCCGACCATGATATCAGGAGGGGCTAAATAGAGGCACTGATTAACTGAACCCCAAACAATCGTTTTACTGATGGGGGCCATGAATAAAATCTGTGCAATTCAAACTCAGCTACATACCGCATACAATTGTTAACTGTCTTTTTTTTGCACATTGTACGTCACCGGTTCGAATCGCCGTGATGTACAAGGGTACTAAGTGGTACAATGCAGTGGCTTATACCAGCCCGTAAGTGGTCACAACTTGCCAACCATAGGTGGTCACAACATGCCCTGAGGCTCATGCACCCAAAGAATCAAAGCTGTTCTAACTGAGATTCAGACTCAGTGACTGTCCGTACGTGGTCACAACTTCTAGCAGCCAGTGTTTTTTATTTCAGATTTCTGTAGTCCTGGTTGAGTAGCTACTTGGGCTACTCAACCCTGATTTAAGGATAGTTGCGTAGCCATCGCATGGCAGAGCGCGAAGCACGGAGCCTGGGGGGGTCGGGAGGCAGCGCCTCCCGATATCGGGGCGTCCGGGGGGTGAAGCATTTGACGGAATGGCGACGGAATGGCGACGCGTTGTCGAAAAAAGAAACACTGCTAGCAGCCTGCCCTGAGGCTCATGCACCCATGAATCAAACCAGAACTTGAACTTGGTTACATAGCTTTAGCCAGCAATTTGTCTGCTTGCTGTCATCGGCAGTATTTGTGTTACCAGGAAACCAGATTGTGAAAGAAACACTCATTACCTCTTGCTCTGTGATATTAATGTTTGGACCATATTCACGCATGCCAAACCCTAAGATAAACTAAACAGTTTCCAACCTTGAATAATTAAAACAGCATCGAAACTTGACGACTGAACACGATGTCTTGCTAGTTCAAGGTGAGGCCAGTTTTTGCTGCTGTTTTTTTCAGCTTTCTGTAGGTCCACTTGTGTGGCAAAAGTTGCGATGCAAGCCTGATTTTGGGATTGTGGCGCAGCATGGTATAGGGCGGAGGGAAAATCGTGGAGCCCCGGGGGGTAGCGCGTTGCACTGGGGTCGCACCAAGACGCTTTATTTGCGACGCAACGCACACAAAAAAACAGTGGTTTCTGCCCGGTTTCTGCAGCCTATTTGGCTATGTCTGGACTGTTAATACATACACATACCAGTGTATTGGAATTTTAATACTCAAAAGTCAACACGTTGAAAGTAGATCAATCAACATAAACACAAACATCTAAGCACCAATCAACTCATCAACAGAATGATGGCGCTACATACCTCAGGCTCTCGGATACCGGTGTTTGGATCTTGCTCATGCTCATGATGAATTCCCTGCTTCTTCTGATTTTGCTTCTTCTGCTTCTTCTTCTTCTTCTTCTTCTTCTTCTTCTGCTTCTGCGTCTCTGCTTCTTCCACCCTGCTGCCTAGTATTTGCAGGCTTTGTCGGCTGCTTGCAGGAGACAATCCAGACACAGTAGTCCCTATATCTGGGATATCTGCTAATAACATTTGGCACTGGGTGTATGTCCCTGGCTGCAGCACCAGAGTCCCCCCCGAGCTTCCAGCGGGAGGGGGTGTTGAAGAAACATACTCCAGGGCATCGGACAACTGTGAAAAGTGGCCCTGCCCACCGAGATCGACGATGCGCACTGCCTCCTTGAACATGACCCTGGGCCAGCAGCTCAGCGAAGCAGGTTCGATGCGACTGGTCGCCTGGTGCATCTCTCTCTGCCACTTAGCCGCTGCTGCTGCCTGCTTCTCTTCTTCTTGCATTGCTTTTATCTTCTGGTGAATCGTATCACTGCGAGCAATCTGGTTCATTCCGATGGCCAGCATGTCTGCCATGTAACCCATGCTTGTTGTGGGTGGGTTGTCACCTGCCGTATATCTGTTGTAAAGCAGATTGCATTTGCCTTTGAAGTCTGAGTCGGTGTCTTCTTTCAGCACTGGTAGCATCAATAACTCTGAATTACGAGCAGCTCTTACCCTCTCTATCAGGTTGGTTTGTGTGGATTTGCTTTGGGGGTCACCGCACTTATGAGAAAGGTAACCGATACAGTAGTGCGCTTCTGGCACCTTTCGCCCTCCCTCATCTGCCAGGCTCAGGAAAAGCTCCAAGTCCTGTAAGACTCCGCTCACCAATCCCCCCATCCGATCCATGCTTGTCTGCCTGCCCCCATCAGCCTGACTCACGGTTAACAACGTTGTGCAGCCTTCATTGGCAGACAATAAATGTTCATTCTCCTTGTTGCTAATCAGGTTTCTCTTGCCAACTGCCCTCCAGTAGTAGAATATTGGCTCACTAGGAACCAGGCTCACTGCTCGATCGAAGTCCCTATGTGCGAGGTCCCATTCCGAGCGATTGCCATGAATCATACCGCGCAAGGACAGCAGGCCATAGGCATCATCAGGAGCTAGCTTCAGGCCTTCATTGCAAGCTTGCTCAGCCTGTTCCAGTCGCATTGATTTCAGTTGGCCATGCCCAAGAACCAATAAGGCATCTGCAGGGCAGTGAGACATAGAATCATTAACTGCATCTTGATACAGTGCCAGAAAGTCTTTTCCTCCTGATGATTCGCCGATATAAAACCCAGAGAACGGGTCGCCATCCCGACAGCAGAGACGCAGTGCTGCTGCTAGAGAACGGATAGCATGGATGCTATCACCATGAGTAAGAAGGGACTCTCCCTCGAGCCACAGACTCCTTACCTCCAGCATTCGTCGTGCCACCCTGCGTTGTGCCTCCGACTGCGATTTCTCAACCAGGACTTCCAGCTGAGCAACCTCGTCCTGGAATTTTTGGACCCTCTGCACTCCTGTTGGTTCCTTTGTTTCTGCCCTGTTGGCAAGCAGGGATGCAGACGCAGCTGATAGAGCAGCCTCAAAAGCAGCTGATGCTCCGACTGCATCATGATGAGCTTTGTTCAGGCTCCTTCCGAGCAGAGTGTACTCACCCATTGGTCTCTGAAGCAACTGCTGTACTTCTTTGGACTGCTCATGAGTGAGCTTGTAGGTAGGCAAGTGCCCAGGCTTTGTCCCCGACTCTGTTTTATGAGTGATGAGAGTTTTGTGAGTGATAGGATGCTGCCCAGTGATGGTACCCCTGGCTCCTCCAGTTCCTCCACTGGGCTTCAGGCCAGCTTCCATGGTGTGACTTCCATGGTGTGGCTTCAGGCCAGCTTCCATGGTGGTGTGAGTGATGGGAGCTGTTGAGGCTCCCTCTCTCCCAGCAGTCAGCAAATCTGGAAACAGTCTGTACATGTGGAGCACATGTGAGAAACCTATATAGGACATGAGAAGAACATGTACAGCACACGTGATGAACATGTAAAGCATAAGTGCGGTACATGTACGGTGCACATGAGATGCATGTACAGAAGCTGGTACAGATTTACTCCCAGGGCCTGTCTCAGGCACTGACCCTGGGTTCTCAGGATCTGTCCTAGCTTTTCTCCCAGGGCCTGTCACAGGCTCTGACCCTGGGATCTCAGGATCTGTCCTAGCTTTTCTCCCAGGGCCTGTCACAGGCTCTGACCCTGGGTTCTCAGGATCTTTCCTAGCTTTTCTCCCAGGGCCTGTCTCAGGCTCTGACCCTGGGTTCTCAGTATCTGTCCTAGCTTTACTCCCAGGGCCTGGCCAAGGCTCTTTGCAAGGGTGGCCAGCCGTCTCTATTTCAAATTCCAGCAAGTCTGGATACAGGCTGCCCCCAACAGGCGGATCGTGATGGAGGTCAACAAGCCAGCGTGGCACACTTCCAGCCATAGTTGGAACTAAATCTGGTTTGCCTACATCAGGCCTCAGGAGCCAGCTTTGTAACTCTCTCCTGTTGCGCCACCCCCCCGCTGGGAACAGCACACGTGACATGACAAACAGGTGCAGCACCTTCTGCACATGATCCTGCACACAAGCCACATGCACAGTGTGGGTGTGGGTGTGGGTGTGGGTGTGGGTGATGGTGTGGGTGTGGGTGTGGGTGTGGGTGTGGGTGTGGGTGATGGTGTGGGTGTGGGTGTGGGTGTGGGTGTGGGTGTGGGTGATGGTGTGGGTGTGGGTGATGGTGTGGGTGTGGGTGTAGGCGTGGGCGTAAGTGTGGGTGTGGGTGTGGGTATGGGTGTGGGTGAAGGGGCAGGTGGAGGTGGTGGTGATCTTGCAGCACAAGCCACACGCACAGTACACATTACCAATTCTTGACTGCATTGCCGTGAGAGTTGGTACTTGAAATTTGAATGAGACACACATGTTTGGGGAAAGCAAACCAACCCAGTACTATGTAAGGTGCGACGAGAATCGCACAAAATATTTACTGTAGCGAGAACTCAGGACCCTGTCGGTAAATATTAGTTCGGGGCTCAGTTTGTCACAACACCCACCAACACCCACACCACCTCCACCCACCAACTTACCTTCAGTCTTGACACCAGGACTCCGAACTGGTCCTCGCTCAAATCAGTCTGCAATTCTGCTACACCACGTTGTGGCATCTTTTCATCTACCAGGGACTGCAACACATCTAGCACTAGCTGCATGCTGCCATCCGCTACATATGGACCACCACGTGCAGCTGCTGCATCTTGTGCAAGCAGAGTCAGTAGCTCCAGGTGGTAGTTCTTGACTGGAGCTGCACTGTGGGCCTTGGCTGCCATGACCTTGAGAATCCTGCATCAGCAGTTATAGATACTTTGCAGATCATTCCCGGATATGTCTATATATGTTTATATATTTTTAGATATTTCTGTATATAGATATATGTTGCTAGGTATTTCTATAATATTTCTAGATATTGCTAGATAATGCTATATATTGCTAGTTATTTTTGTAGTATTTAAATGTGTTTCTAGATATTGCTATATATTGCTTGGTTTTTCTATAATATTGTATATATTTTGGAGCTCTGGTTTTATTCTGGCTACACGTGGCAGCTTCATGGCAGCTCCCTTGCCCTGCTATTCAGCCAAACTTAAATTTACCTAATTTGCACACGAAAGCTGATGTCACCAGCTTTTCAGCACGGATAAAATACATATTGGGGCAGAGGGGATCCAGGGAGCTGCCTAGAGGCCGCTGCACGTGGCCCAAGATATACCAAGATATACCAAGATTTAACAAGATACAACAAGAAATAACAAGATTTACCAAGATATAACAAGATACAACAAGATATGAAGAAGTTTGTCCAGCGTTGACTTGTATTCGAATAGTTCCCTGCACGCCTCGCTCCGATCCGATCCGATCGGTCCGATTCGATCGTTCACAACCGCTCCGATCCGATCGGTCCGATCCGATTGGTCCGATTCGATCGGTCACAACCGCTCCGATCCGATCGGTCCGATTTGATCGGTCACAACCGCTCCGATCCGATCGCTCCGATTCGATCGGTCACACCCTGCCTTGTATCACCCCTCCCTTGGTCGCCAGGCTGGCAAACCTGGCAGCCTAGCTAGCTCACCCGTCAGGCTAGCCAGCACTGTTTGTATGCGTGCTACGTGTCACAAATTGAGCGACCCCAGTGCTACGCGCTGTTCCCCGAACCCTGCGGAGTGCGAAGCGCAGAGCCCGGGGATTTTTGGCTAGTTTAGCCAGACACATGGGTTGCTAAGTAGCGACGGAATGGCGTGGCTTCGTTGGAAAATAACAGTGCTAGCCAGCTCACCTGGCAGCATTGCCGGCTGTAGGGTTGTTGGCGAATCGCTCCTCAGCTAGAGGCCGGATACCATGCTCGACAGTGTTGGCACAGACAACATCGATATCCATGCCGACAGTTCTAACATGAATTGCAAGATTGCCAGGCTCCATGTGCCTGTCATTGAGTTGAGACACACTTTCTCATTCAGGGATGCTAGCAGCTGCAAGAGAAGCTTTAGGGGCTTCCATTAGGACGCACAAATGTGTATATATGTGTATGGTATATCTATATACGATATCGGACTTGACATTCCTACAGATATGTGAGTATGCTTTTACAAGAAAATGAATCTAGCATACCATGAGGGATGTACGGGGGAAATGCGGGAAATGCGGGGAAATCAGGGGAAATGCTGAATATCGGGAGAAATGCAGGAAACTGGGGGAAACACAGGGAAATGCAACAAATGTGAGGAAATGCGGGGAAATGCAGGAAATGAGGGGAAATTAGAGAAATTAGATAAATCAGGTGAAACATAGGAAATGTGGGGAAATGAGGGAAACTGAGGGAAACGGATCGCAATTTCAGCAGGCCAGTCTTGACCCAAGACAATAACAGTCCACGACCTACAGGGTGGGTCTAATCTTCTTACCATCATAAAAACAGAAAATATATGAATATATGAATACATTAATAGAAGTATCATGAGAATGCAGATGAACTAAATTATGGGCAGTAGTGAAAACAGGTCAGAAGCATTTAAGCAATTCAGTAGATGATTTGTATTGGGGTCTCGTAGTTCGTAGTTCATGCCTCCACTTTTTCAGGCAAATTTCCGACAATTATCAGAATTTACAGAAATGATTAGAATCCTCGATTCTCAATCCAAAATGTCAGAATTATGAGGCCAATTCTCAAGTTCGAGGTGCGAAGGATGACCTATGAAGTGTTTTGAAAACCCAATATAAATCAGCTGGCTCAGCATACATGGGATGGAATACCGGACTTTCCTTCATCTTCTCTGCCAGAGCCTCAAACTGGCTACGAGTCACAGGCTGGGCTGTTTGCACCAGGATGTCGACGTCACTGCCCCTCCATTGGGTCCCCTTTACCACACTTCCATCAATCAAGGCTCTGGCAGTGCTTCCGAGGACAACACGAGCAGCAGTTTGCACTGTGTGAAGGTTTCAAGGTTTCAAGGTGTGCAGTCATTTTTTTTGTCCTCACAGTTTTTGTTGTAGTCATTTTTGTCATTTTTGTTTTTGTCGTTGTTGTTGTTGTTGTTCACTATGGAAAAGGAATTGGGCGTCAAAGGTTGTTGTAAAAATTAACTAAGCACGTTCCAGCCGGAAGAAGTTTGATGTTACATAACGTGTTCATTACGTTATGGAAACGTTACGCGGAAGTTATATATGACATTTCCACCCCCCCCTAAAATGTTATGGAAACCTTTTAGATGTTATGTATGTCAGTATGTGTCATGGAAACGTTATAAAGGCGTAGATGGGGCTGACAAGCGGCACTTATTTGTTACAACTATTGTTGATTCATACGGTATTATATACACTTTATAATACGGTGATTACTTTTTGTACTCAGCAATACACAGCACTACCATATATACAAGAATGATTATGAATGGTAATCACAAGATGCCTCCCGTGGGTATCGCACGGGCGGGGCCGTCTCTTACTTACTTGATTGCAATGGGAAGACAGTGAGCTCAAGCAGATCGAGTGTCAACTAAAACAAAAAATGAAATAATTCAAAATACAATTAAAACACCTCTATCTATACATATATAAAATACAATTAAAACACCTCTATCTATACATATATAGATAGGATAGAGGTGGTTTAGTTGTATTCTACCTACATGTGGTACAGATATGTATGCACGTATGCATGGTATGGTGATTGACCATATATTTAGAGATATATTTATATATGTTTAATTAATCTAAGGCGTGCAATGCCATTAATGGCGACTAACTAGGACATATGCTAAGTACACATATGTCCATACATGTAGCTAGGACCATTCCGAACCATTTCCGGGACTACTATCTACTACCGTCACAAGATTATGTATTGTAATCACAAGCAAGCAAGATGCCTCCCAACTCAACTTTGATAAACACTCGAAATCATTTTTTTCATCTTCGTCCTCACATTCACCCCCCGAACCACCACCACACACGATCGCAACAAGCTGCCCGCGCATCCCCCCAACTCCACTTTGGATTTTTTTTGTTTTACTCAAAGCTTCTTTCTTTCGACCTCACGCCCCCCCCACCCACACACACACACACACACATAATCACAAGCAAGAGCCCGTCTCTTACTTGCAACCCTTATCGAGGGGTGGGGTCGAGGGGTTTGACCCTTTGACGTGTCCTCGAGGAAGCATAACGAGTCATACCTACTCATAGAGAAAGCATAACATGTTTAATTTGTTACAATGACCTACAACGACATACAAGGACCTATGACGCCCAATTTCGTTTCCATAGTGTTGTTTGTTGTTGTCGTTGCTGCTGCTGCTGCTGCTGCTGCTGCTGCTGCTGCTGTTCTGTGGCTGTGTAGGTGTGCAACAGCAGAAGCAGCAGACAAAGCAAATCCAAGTACATTATCTCGTTGTAGTGATCACAATCTATTGGGGACCACTCAGTTCATCAAGTGTCTATTTCAATTTGCCCCTCCATTTTTATTGGAAGGATTTTTACCCCAGGAAGTGGGACCCAATACACAAAACTGCGCTCTCAGAGGGTTCAGAAAGGAAGGCGGAGAAAGCCCTACAGAAGCAGGAAGTTCACGTTGGAAAGGCGGGGCATGCCAGTCCACTGCCAATCGTGACTGTCACTAGCAGTATCAAACACTTGATTGTACGAGCTAGGGCGGGCTAGTCCCGCCAGCCTATTTATCTACCCCTGGTCTATCCTAGTGGCTGTAAGATACATTGAAATGATAAAAAAACATGACGGGGAAAGGTAATAATAACACACATAGATACATTTAGATGAACAAACAACAGGAAGACAGGAAAAGGGAACAGAAACAGACAAGACGCAAATGCATAGGCCTATGCAAAGATGCAACCCAAGAGCTGATCGAGTGAGACTAGATTAGTAATAGATACATACACAAGTAGAGGGACTGCCTACCTGCTTCATCCACTACTGTGAGTTGAATGGCATGAATAGACAAAGGTGCTTGATCCTGCAGTCCTTCACACAGGAGCTGTAAGATCAGGGCCTCTTGTTCACACACAAGCGTGGAAAGCAATACAGCGGGAGGACCTCCTGATGTGGCAGCCTGCAGGATTGTTGGTAGGCAGAGTTATCTTTTGGAAGACCCCCCCCCCCCCCCCCCCCCCCCCCCCCCCCCCCCCCCCCCCCCCCTCCGGATGTCGTTGAGCGGACTTGTCTTGTGACAACAATGGCCTGTTGAGGACAACGTAATGTTAGAGATATATATAGAGAGATATCTCTAGAGTTTGGTATAATATGTTGATACATCTTATAATCAATTTATTAGTCTGTAGATATCATAACATTGTCATAGACAGGTCATTGTTGACTCGTGTGTGTGTCTGTAGGGGTGGGGGGTGGGGGGGGTAATAAGGATGGACATTATTTTGAAATCAAAGACTGCTATTCAGAGGTACATAGGAGAGAAATGAAAGAATTTTACAAGAGGTGACGCATTTCAGCCAACAGACCATCATCAGACCACAACAAGCGAACACTCTCTCCTAAGGCTGTGTGTGGCTCTCATACTTACAGTACAGCCCGCAAATGGTGTGTTTGATGTTGGCGGGTTTGGGTTTGGTGTGGGTGGGTTTGGGGTTCATTGGTGTAGGTGTGGGCTGGTGTTTGGTGTTGGTATTTGGTGTTAGTGTTGGTGTTGGCGCATGTGTGTGTGTGTGTGTGTGTGTGGGGGGGGGGGGGGGGGGGGGGGGGGGGGGGGGGGGGGGGGGGGGGGATTCCAGAATCGAAACCACCACAATTGGCATGTCCTCAACCTTGGGATCCGGTTTCTCACTTACTTTTCCCAGCCCATATATAAACTAGACCTCTACGCCTGAAATCTCTTTTGCAGTGCGCACCAGTTTAAACATTAAAAAGGCTATGCCCTTACTGCTGGTCTGGCAGCACCAGATCTAGGTGAACAAGAGACTGACAGACTAACAGACAGGCAAAGAGACAGTCATTAAAAAGGCTATGCCCTTACTGTTGGTCTGGCAGTCTCTTTGCCTGTCTGTTAGTCTGTCAGTCTCTCTGTCTCTTTGCCTGTCTGACTGACTAGCAGACAGGCAAAGAGACAAAGAGACTGACAGACTAACAGACAGGCAAAGAGACAGTCATTAAAAAGGCTATGCCCTTACTGTTGGTCTGGCAGCACCAGATCTAGGTGAGCAAACCATAGGACAATGACAAGGTTCATCTGGTCACTCTCTTACCTGGTCACTCTCTAACCTGGTCACTATCTAACCTGGTCACTATCTTATCTGGTCACTCTCTAACCTGGTCACTCTCTAACCTCTTGAGTCCTCAAGACAACAGACAATTGGAGCACGCATCTTAGTAATGATAAGGCCTGGTGGGGCGTGGTATAAAGGGACCCCGTAGTACGCGGGCAGAGAACGGTCTACCACCTCAACTGGACAAGCTACCATCGCGGTTGACAACAACTTGCAACGCTCAGGGCGACCGTATGGGGAATCGAACCCCCGACCCTGCTTCGTTTCAGCAATTAGGTGTACCACTAGACCAATCTATATCACTGAAACGGGCTAGCACGCATCTTACTGTATCGAGACACAAATGTGCTAGCCAAATTTACTTGTAAATTGCCCCGAAAAACGCCCGAAGGCAAGAATGATTGATACAGGGGCGAGCTCTGATTAAGAGCAACCGGGTTGATGAGAATGGGCAGGTGACTTGGGCACAATTGTTGACTTGTGGCAGATTGGGCGCAGGTCAGGGGCCGCACAGCCATCCCCAATCTACACATAGATCTCTCTCCATATATACATATAATATACTAGAACAACATGATCAATTTGGAATTAGCCTAAATTTTCTGAGGCTGAGCTGGGTAGTCCTGCAAGCCTACCTGCCCCCCTCCCTGTTCAGGTGAAACACACAAGTGCTTTGTGTTTCTAATGATCTTCTCCTTTTCCTTCACACACGAGATAGTTGACCAGCCCTTCCAGTTATTTCTACAGGTCAGGGAACCAACTGCTGTTGCATCGTTTTGTTCTAATCAACACTCTCTTACACAGTATGATCAAGAATCATGATCATGAGAGTGTTGATTAGAACAAGATGGTCATGATCAAGAATCATGATCATGAGAGTGTTGATTAGAACAAGATGATCATGATCAAGAATCATGATCATCATCTTGTTCTAATCAACACTCTCTTACACAGGATCATTCATCTTGAATTCTAGAGTTTGGGGAAATCCTTTATCCCTTGGGATCACTGTTTCTGTTTGGAGCTAGACATAGCAGCTTCTAGGCAGCTCCCTTTCCCTGTCCTTGGAATTAATGTTTCTGTTTGAGGCTAGACGTAGCAGCTTCTAGGCAGCTCCCTTTCCCTGTCCTTGGGATTAATGTTTCTGTTTGGGGCTAGGCGTAGCAGCTTCTAGGCAGCTCCCTTCCACTGTCCTTGTGCCAGACCTGAAGCTAGCTTGTGCGTCTGAAAGCTGATACGACGTGCATTCCAATGTAGCTGCAAGTATTGATTTTGGACCAGTGGCTGGCTATTAAAGCTGGAGGGGAAGCTGCTGCGCCTTCTAAACACTATTACTTAACTCTTGGCTGACAAGGTTACCGCCAAAATGAAACAGTGCTTTGGATAAGCCCATAGTATATGTCTACACCTGGACTATAGCATGAATTGACTACCCAATATAAAACCACGTACACCCATAAACGACGTACACCCATATACCACGTACACCCATAAACCACGTACACCCATAAACCATGTACACCCATAAACGTATGTGATCAAACAAGCGATGGAACCTACAGGATGGGAAGCCTCTGCCACAGGTGTCCTTGTGCTTGCCCTGGATCCCTGTAGGGGATCGGCAAGAAAGCCCCTTTTCATCAGCGCAGGCCCTGCTTCTACTCTGAAGACAAGAACATGTTTTATGAGAAGTTGAGCAAAGGAATACCGATGTAACAGCCGCTCGTATGTACTGTACTGTACTGTACTGTACTATACTGTACTGTACGGTACGGTACGGTACGGTACGGTACGGTACGGTACGGTACGGTACGGTATGATACGGTACGGTACGGTACTGTACTGAGGATGACTGTGGATCATGAATATTATGATTCATATGAATGTTGAAAGTATATGATCAAATGCAATTAGAACAGAGATACAAATGTTGAAAGTACATTATCAAATGCAATGAGAACAGAGATACAAATGTTGAAAGTACATTATCAAATGCAATGAGAACAGAGATACAAATGTTGAAAGTACATTATCAAATGCAATGAGAACAGAGATACAAATGTTGAAAGTACATTATCAAATGCAATTAGAACAGAGATACAAATGTTGAAAGTACATTATCAAATGCATTCAGAATAGCAATAACTTGGGCCAAAACGGGTTCAAAAGTTGCGATAGCTATATATAGCGGGGGGAGGGGCGGGGGGGGGGGGGGAATCTGATTCAGAACTGTTAAAGGTTGTTTAAGAGAAGCTGCTTACTGGTATCACAATGTCACTAGAAAGTGAGAATAAAAGTAGATAGAGCACCAGTATTGAATACCGTATTAGGTTGATGATCAACCCTTAATATTTCCAAGGTTGGAAATATTTGATCCATGACAGTCATTTATAATCCAAGAAGCCTGAAAGCAGTTTTTTATCTTCTTCTTCTTTTTCAAGGAGGATTTTTGCCTAAAAGGGTGGGTCTCCCCCGGGTCTCCCTATGCTAGTCCTAATGTTCGCCTTGGGCGTGCAATCGGGTAATATACGTGTATACACGTCATACACTGGGCGTCGATTAACATTTTGGGCGCGTTGAGGCACTAACATCCCCCATAAAGCAGCGTTGTAAAGGCAGGAGCTTCATTGTAACGCTCAATATAGGGGGCGAATTCCAGGCTGGTCTAAAGAGTCTTGCCCCGGCGAGCTCCCAGGTCGAACTGGAGGGATTTGACGCCAATGATATATCGGAGAATGAGCTATCTAGCGATGTTTCAGAGGAGGAGGACGAAGCATCGGAGAAAGATTTCCGAAGATGACTGGCGTGAGGTCCTGCCAGATGATAGCTGCTGGTTACTCTAAGCCAGGGCCTGGGAGGCTGGGGCATGTTGAGCTCCTGGATGTGGACCCAGCCAGTGCTCCACTGATGATCCTAGGGTTGAAGGTTTTTCTTTCCTTCAGTACTTACCCAAGAAAGCTGTGTCAGACATAGTGAAGCTCACTAATGAGAGGGGGAAACATATGCACCTCCCTTCATGGACGCACACACACGAACACACCAACACACACACACAGACACACACACATAGACACACACACACATATATACACACAAGCACACCAATACACACACACTTGCATGCATGGACATCATGCATCCTAACACATTCACACACACATACACATGTGCTTTGTCTCGCATGTAAACCCACATGCATGGACACTCACACAAGCATTGACACACGCACACACATGCAAGGGCACACACGTAAACACACATGCATGTAGGTGTGTGTACATGCGTGTGTGTGAAACATTGACACCACCAACTTCCCACAATCACCCACCACCTACCCACCCACGAACACACACATACATGTAGTTGGATGTCCATGCAGGTGGGTGTATGACACATTGACACCGGTACCTTCCCACACATACACACCAATCACCCACAAACACAAATGCAAACATACATGTAGGTAAGTGTCCATGCAGGTGGGTGTCATGTAATTGTGGGGAGGCTATCTGCTCCCTGAACAGTGAGAGTGACTGTTTTTGCAAGTACACCATGTCCGCGCGCACGAGAGAGATAACTCTGGACTATCTCCTTTGTAGAGGGGGAGGCAGTAGTCTGAACTTGACCAGATTGTGGAGAGAACTTGACCAGATTGTGGAGGGAACTTGACCAGATTGTGGAGGGAACTTGACCAGATTGTGGAGGGAACTTGACCAGATTGTGGAGAGAACTTCTTAACAATGTCTTGAAGGGATTTTGAGAGTCTGAGGCTTATAGTTGGGGTCTAATAACATCTACAGATGTTTTAGTTTTTAATTTGATTTTTCAGTTTGTTTTTTAAAGCATATTAAAATTCAAACATGTGGATGCACTACTGTAGCTTATTGAACGATGTATATGTGTTCTACTACTCTTTAAGTTAATGCTGTAAAAATTCCTCTGCGATTTGATAAATATTTGGCCCTCTTATTCCACTTTTCCCTTAACTGATTTTTTGTATTACCGGTAATACACGTCCACCCAGGACAAACGCTCAAGTACAAAAAAAAAATGGAAGAGTTTATCCTACTCGAAACATACAGAACGGTTAGAATGTCAAGTTGCATTATCTTATTATCTTTGTATCACTTGCTTGACCTCGGCCTTAATCTCGATTGTGCGAGCTTGGTACAGCTTGCATATCCTATCTACCTGGCCACCCCTGGGCAGCTGGGCTGGAATATACACACGGCCACATACCTTCCAGGCCCACGTCGCATGGAGGAGTCCCTCCAGCCTGGAGGGTGACACTTACTATGTCTGCCATGGTGACTTTCCTCAGTACTGGAGGGTCCCCTGAACACCACGCCCCTCCAGGCGTTATCTTTTTTTTACAGGCCCAGTTACAGGGTCTAGCTCTCCAAGAGTCTCTAGGGGTCCAATCTGTCAGGGGATGGCGATCGGAGATTCGGAGGTGCCCATAGGTGGATGCGTCTATAGGTTGAAGTAAGTTACACGGGTAGATCCTGCAAGGGTAGATATTTAGTCGAATAGTCTAGCTAAGGGAACTTGCCCACGCTCGAAAATCAAGATGCGCTGGAAAATGCGCTGCGGAATGATAAGTCGAGGCAAACCTGCAATGCAACCCCCTGCCCTCCTGCCCTGCCCTGGGGGCTCCGCCCCCCCTAAAATCAGGCCCTAGGTCGCCCTCACCTGGTCGCCACCCCTTTGAACTGTGGGCTTGAATTCAAACGGTGAGCCACGTGCGTTACAACAGGAGACCCGAGGAGATCTGATTCACTGGGTGCTAGCTCACTGGGTGCTAGCTTCCCCCCATCCCCCTACCTGGAATGGAATTCCAGGTAGGGCTGTCAGACGGAAGCTTTCGGTGTGTAATAGAACAGCCACGACAATCCGGTCATTCCTGTCAGACAAGGGCTCTGCTGTCAGACGGAAGCTTTCGGCGTGTCATTTAACAGCCACGACGATCCGGCGACTCCGGTTAGACAGGGGCTCTGCTGTAAGACGCCGCTAGCACCTTAGGATGTACATGAAGCCCAATAATGATAGCAAACGAGAAGGCGGTTCGTGAGAGATGATGTCTCAACCGGTCCACGCTGTCCTTGCGATATTGCAATTTACCAGCGTGGATGGGAAGATAGAGTGACTTTCCTACAACCCAGCCGCGACTAGAACCTAGCATTTTTGACTTTCTTGACGTTGACGTTTATAAAAGTGGGTGTCTTCAATGATCTATGGCCGATCCGTCACATCCTGATGCGACCTATCATATCATCGACCTTGCAGCTTGCTGTTCGACCTGCACCTCCATCGAGCGGGATTTCTGAAACCGGTTCCTGCACAACCAAGCCGAGATAGTTAGCAGCTCGTACCGGCAGGATGACGCCCCTCAACGTGCAAGAATCCGGCCTGAAGGTCGGCACCTCCACGCATAAGGCTCAGCTCATCCCGTACCGGCACATCCCCAGCTCCTGTGTCGACCATCTGTTCGCCGCCATGGACTCGAAGACTCGACAGATCTTTCGGGCGGTGAGCAGCAGTTTTCGACACAGCGTCCATGCCTACACCACAACTTGACAACTTTGAGACACCTCCCTCTCCCTCTCCCTCTGCCTCTCCCTCTCCCTCTCCCTCTCCCTTTCCCTCTCCCTCTCCCTCTCCCTCTTCCTCTCCCTCTCCCTCTCCCTCTCTCCCTCTCTCCCCCTCTCCCCTTCTCCCTCTCTCCCTCTCTCCCCCCCTCCCCGTCTCCCCCTCTCTCCCTCTCTCCCCCTCTCCCTCTCTCCCTCTCTCCCTCTCCCCCTCTCCCTCTCTCCCTCTCTCCCCCTCTCCCCCTCTCCCCCTCTCCCCCTCTCCCCTTCTCCCCCTCTCCCCCTCCCTCTCCCTTTCCTCCTCTCCTTATCTCCTTATCACCTTCCCTCCCCTCTCCTATTCCCCCCCCCTCTCCTCTCTCCCCCACTCCCTCCGTGCCGAATGTCTTCCTTTCTTTCGACCTACCCATGTACCAGCCAATACACTTAATTAAGCCCATCCCTTGCTTTTGATGCCTGCAGAAGAAGCGATTCGCACCTCCTCTGGTGCAAGTCAAGCAGCTACTGGAATCCATTGGGGCTGGTAGAGACCTCAGGGTCGTACAGTGCACGTCAACGCTCCAGGGTAGAAAACTGCAGCGGGTTGTGAAGGAGCAGCGCCCAGTGCAGCTCAGCAGAGGAAGACAAGCCGAAGTCCACCTGGGTGTTGACAGCAACAACGTAGAGGTGCGCAGCGCTCAAAAAGTTGGTTGTGCCACCTACCGGGGGTGAGCAGCGCTCAAAAAGCTGGCTGTGCCACCTACCGGGCTGTGCCACCTACCGGGGGTGATGATGGTAGAGGTGGGTTGGTATGTGTGCGGGTGTGGGTGGGGGTTGGGGTGGGGGGGAGGAGCACGTTGACCAAAGCTGCCGCGTTCGAAGTGATATTGTGTACATCATTGCTGTGCCTCAAAGCCAAAGAGACCAGTCAATTTGACTCTCCTCAACATAGTTTTTGATTGTCCGCTTGTGTTCACACTTGCCTGCGGTAAGGTGGGCAGCTTCCATGACGGATGTCTAAATTCACTGACTATGTGTCTGCTGTACCTCTCATCAGGTCGCTATGAAGAGCTTTAAATGGATCCGTGTCCGCACCATGAAAGCTTTGGGCTTGTGGGTCCCTGAGGTGAGGGAGTATGAAGATGCAAACACCTATCTGCGTCTGCGCATGCCTGCCTTTCTGCCTGCCTGCGTGTCTGTCGTCTGTCTGTATGTCTGTGAGCATGTCTCTGCCAGAACCGTGTCTCTTGCTTGTGATTGGCTTCTGCTTTTCCCTGAGTCACATGAGTGTCTTGTATGTTTCCTCAGAAATAAATGTGTGTCTCTCATGTGACTCAGCTACATGTCTCTCATGTGACTCAGCTACATGTCTCTCATGTGACTCAGCTACATGTCTCTCATGTGACTCAGCTACATGTCTGTCATGTGACTCAGCTGCATGTCTCATGTGACTCAGCTACATGTCTCACATAGCTACATGTCTCACATGTGACTCAGCTACATGTCTCTCATGTGACTCAGCTACATTTCTGTCATATGACTCAACTATATGTTTCATCTGGGCTGTGTCCCTTCTATGTCTTGTTCATTCACATATCCCTGATGTACATATCCCTGATGTACATATCACTAATGTACAATCATTCACATATCCCTGATGTACATATCACTAATGTACAATCATTCACATATCCCTGATGTACATATCACTAATGTACAATCATTCACATATCCCTGATGTGCATTATATACATATGCATGTTACCATACAATATACAGTTCATCAGGTACAGATACACGGTACCATACAATATACAGTTCATCAGATACAGAAACACGGTACCATATAATATACAGTTCATCAGATACAGAAACACGGTACCATACAATATACAGTGCATCAGATACATATACATATTGCCATACACATACATATAAATGTTGCCATACATATACATGTTGCATGCACCTTGCATAATTTAGTGAGGGAAAGAACACTAGAAGATAGAAACCACTCCTAACTCCGTCTGACCTTTCTCCACTTCTTTCCCCCTTGATTGCAGCTTGAGTACATTAGTCCTGAAAAGCCCACAGCCCATCAATGGCGAGGCCTTTGTTTCACTCTTGCACGGTGCGGCCATACGGGTCATAAGCCTGCATATACGCCGCCCTGTTCATTGCGACATTAAATGGGAGAACTTGTTTGTCTCCATGGAAGAATGTGATCCAGGGTCCCCTGTGCCGCCTGGCATTAAGGGGTCCCCTGTGCTGCCTGGCATTAAGGGGTCCCCTGTGCCGCCTGGCATCAAGGGGTCCCCTGTGCCGCCTGGCATTAAGGGGTCCCCTGTGCCGCCTGGCGCTGTGGCTGGCTACAAGTGCTCTGCTTTCATGCGGGACTACGGCCAGTGCCTGCCTGGCATTAAGGGGTCCCCTGTGAAGCCTGGCGCTGTGGCTGGCTACAAGTGCTCTGCTTTCATGCGGGACTACGGCCAGTGCCTGCCTGGCATTAAGGGGTCCCCTGTGCCGCCTGGCGCTGTGGCTGGCTACAAGTGCTCTGCTTTCATGCGGGACTACGGCCTGTGCCTGCCTGGCATTAAGGGGTCCCCTGTGCCGCCTGGCGCTGTGGCTGGCTACAAGTGCTCTGCTTTCATGCGGGACTACGGCCTGTGCCTGCCTGGCATTAAAGATTCAACCAACACACGGTACGTGATGAAAGCTTGTCTCCAGCCTACATCCACATCTATCTACCCCCATCTCCACCTCCATCTGCCCTTATCCATGCCCTTCAACACTTACTCCAAACCCAGTTTGTGCAGCAGGTATCACCTTCACCCTCCCCCCACACCACCACGCACATTTCATCCCACCTGAATCCTCCCCCCCTCCCCCCTAAACTTCCCCCCTCCCTCCCTCTCTACCCGCAGGCATGGTGGCTCCCGTTACCACAGGGGCGTAGGGGATCGTGAGATGGCAAGGAAAGGCAGGGATGTATGGGCCTTTGGGCAAATGCTAGAGGAGCTCCTGCAAGCCAAGGCACTGGATCTCTCCACACAGGTCCACGCCCGACTCTGCTCACTGCTGCTATTTCTCCAACACCCCGACCTCACACAACGCCCCACTATTTATGCGCTAGTGATGACCCTGAGCAAAATCCTTGTAGATTTGAAGGAGGAGGCAGCAGCAGCAGCACGGCCCTGTGGGGGACTCGTGGCTACACCTGAGGATGTGAAGGAGGAGGCCGCAACCGCATCATGGCCATGTGGGGGACCAGTGGCTACACCTGAGGATGTGAACAGGGAGGCTGCAACAGCATCAAGGACCTGTTGGGGACTGGTGGCTACACCTGAGGATGTGAAGGAGGAGGCCGCAACCGCATCATGGCCATGTGGGGGACTAGTGGCTACACCTGAGGATGTGAACAGGGAGGCTGCAACAGCATCAAGGACCTGTTGGGGACTGGTGGCTACACCTGAGGATGTGAAGGAGGAGGCCGCAACCACATTACAGCCATGTGGGGGGCTGGTGGCGACAGCTGAGGATGTGAATGAGGAGGCCGCAACAGCATCACGGCCCTGTGGGGGACTAGTGGTGACAACTGAGGATGTGAATGAGGAGGCCGCAACAGCATCACGGCCCTGTGGGGGGCTGGTGGCGACAGCTGAGGATGTGAATGAGGAGGCCGCAACAGCATCACGGCCCTGTGGGGGACTAGTGGTGACAACTGAGGATGTGAATGAGGAGGTCGCAACAGCATTAGAGCCCTGTGGGGGACTCGTGGCTACACCTGAGGATGTGAACGAGGAGGCTGCAACAGCATCACGGATCTGTGGGGGACTAGTGGCGACACCTGAGGATCTGGAGGAGGCAGCAAGAGCATCACGGCCCTGTGGGGGACTGGTGGCAACAGCTAAGGATGTGAAGAAGGAGGCAGCAAGAGCATCACGGCCCTGTGGGGGACCAGTGGCGACACCTGAGGATCTGGAGGGGGCAGCAACAGCATCAAGGATCTGTGGGGGACCAGTGACGACACCTGAGGATCTGGAGGAGGCAGCAAAAGCATCACGGCCCTGTGGGGGACTGGTGGCAACAGCTAAGGATGTGAAGAAGGAGGCAGCAAGAGCATCACGGCCCTGTGGGGGACTGGCGGCGACAGCTGAAGATGTAAAGGAAGAGTTTGCCACAGCATTACTGCTCTGTGGGGGACTAGTGGTGACAACTAAGGATATTAAGGAAGAGGTAGCAACAGTAGGATGGCCCTGTTATGTAGCAACAGACTCTCCCGCTGCAGGGATGTTTTGGAACAGAGCCTCTTACATTAGCATGATGGCTGTGGGGCTAGAGCCCGTCACCCCCCTAGTAACTGGCTCCCCGTCTCACCCCAACTCCAAACTTGTTTTCTTCAAGAAATTTGATGTCCACCATGGTCCTGTGGTGGGTGCAGTGGCGGCTGTGTGGTCCTCCTGTTCAGCTGTGGGCAGGCCGGTTGCACGCGTGGCACGCTCACTCCTGCCCAAGTGGTGAAGCTTAGGGGCCCAAGACAAGAACCCAACAAGTAAGCCAAGCCATACGCTCACTCCTGCCCAGGTGGTGATGTCTAGGCTTTGGTCCTAGATGATGGAGCACTACAACTGTACTGGAGCACTTCCAACTGCTTTGCACGCTCACTCCTGCCCAGGTGGTGATGTCTAGGCTTTGGTCCTAGATGATGGAGCACTACAACTGTACTGGAGCACTTCAACTGCTTTGCACGCTCACTCCTGCCCAGGTGGTGATGTCTAGGCTTTGGTCCTAGATGATGGAGCACTACAACTGTACTGGAGCACTTCAACTGCTTTGCACGCTCACTCCTGCCCAGGTGGTGATGTCTAGGCTTTGGTCCTAGATGATGTAGCACTACAACTGTACTGGAGCACTTCAACTGCTTTGCACGCTTACTCCTGCCCAGGTGGTGATGTCTAGGCTTTGGTCCTAGATGATGTAGCACTACAACTGTACTGGAGCACTTCAACTGCTTTGCACGCTCACTCCTGCCCAGGTGTGAATGTCTAGGCTTGGTCCTAGATGATGTAGCACTACAACTGTACTGGAGCACTTCAACTGCTTTGCACGCTCACTCCTGCCCAGGTGGTGAAGTCCAGGCTTTGGTCCTAGATGATGTAGCACTACAACTGTACTGGAGCACTTCAACTGCTTTGCACGCTCACTCCTGCCCAGGTGTTGAAGTCTAGGCTTTGGTCCTAGATGATGTAGCACTACAACTGTACTGGAGCACTTCAACTGCTTTGCACGCTCACTCCTGCCCAGGTGGTGATGTCTAGGCTTTGGTCCTAGATGATGTAGCACTACAACTGTACTGGAGCACTACAACTGCTTTGCACGCTCACTCCTGCCCAGGTGGTGAAGTCTAGGCTTTGGTCCTAGATGATGTAGCACTACAACTGTACTGGAGCACTTCAACTGCTTTGCACGCTCACTCCTGCCCAGGTGGTGAAGTCTAGGCTTTGGTCCTAGATGATGTAGCACTACAACTGTACTGGAGCACTTCAACTACTTTGCACGCTTCACTCCTGCCCAGGTGGTGAGTCTAGGCTTTTGGTCCTACAGATGAGCCACACTGTACTGAGCACTACAAACTGCTTTGCACGCTCACTCCTGCCCAAGTGGTGAATTCTGGGCTTTGGTCCTAGATGATGGAGCACTACAACTTTACTGAAGCACTACAACTGCTTTGCACGCAACCGTCCTGCCCAGTGGTGATGTCTAGCTTTAGGTCCTTGATGATGGAGCACTACAACTGTACTGGAGCACTACAACTGCTTTGCCACTAACTCCTGCTCAGTTGGGTGATGTCTAGCCTTTGGTCCTAGAAGATGGAGCGGCTACCACGTACTGGAAGCACTACCACTGCTTTGGCAACGCTCACGTTCCTGCCCATGTGGTGGCTGTCTAGCTTGGGGTCCAGATGAAGCACTACAACTGTAGCTGGAGCACGTCACTGCTTTGTCAAACGCTCAACTCTGCCCAGGTGGTGATGTTAGGCTTTGGTCCCTAGATATGTAGCACTACACTTACTGGAGCACTTCACTGCTTTGCACGCCTCCTCCTCCCAGTTTTGAGTCTAGGCTTTGGTCCTAGATGATTTAGCAACTACAACTGTACTGGAGCCCCTTCAACTGCTTTGCACGCATCACCTCCTGCCTGCCCAGGTGGTGATGTCTAGGCTTTGGTCCTAGATGATTTAGCACTACACAACGTACTGGAGCACACTACAAACTGACTGCTTTGGCAACGTCTCACTTCCGGCCCAGGTGGTTGATGTCTAGGCCTTTGGTCCTAGTGATGTACACTACCAACTGTACTGGAGCACTACAACTGCTTTGCACGCTCACTCCTGCCCAAGTGGTGAAGTCTAGGCTTTGGTCCTAGATGAATGGAGCCCTAAACCTTACTGGAGCAATTCAATTTCACTGCTTCACCTCCACTCCTGCCCAGGTGGTGAATCCTAGGCTTTGGTCCTAGATGATGTAGCACTACATGTACTGGAGCACTCAACTCTTTGCAACTCTTACCTCCTGCCAGGTGGTGAAGTCTAGGCTTTGGTCCTACATGATGGAGCACTACAACTGTACTGGAGCACTACAACTGCTTTGCACGCTCACTCCTGCCCAAGTGGTGAATTCTGGGCTTTGGTCCTAGATGATGGAGCACTACAACTTTACTGAAGCACTACAACTGCTTTGCACGCTAACTCCTGCCCAGGTGGTGATGTCTAGGCTTTGGTCCTAGATGATGGAGCACTACAACTGTACTGGAGCACTACAACTGCTTTGCTCACTAACTCCTGCTCAGGTGGTGATGTCTAGGCTTTGGTCCTAGATGATGGAGCACTACAACTGTACTGGAGCACTACAACTGCTTTGCACGCTCACTCCTGCCCAGGTGGTGATGTCTAGGCTTTGGTCCTAGATGATGTAGCACTACAACTGTACTGGAGCACTACAACTACTTTGCACGCTCACTCCTGCCCAGGTGGTGAAGTCTAGGCTTTGGTCCTAGATGATGTAGCACTACAACTGTACTGGAGCACTTCAACTGCTTTGCACGCTCACTCCTGCCCAGGTGGTGATGTCTAGGCTTTGGTCCTAGATGATGTAGCACTACAACTGTACTGGAGCACTTCCAACTGCTTTGCACGCTCACTCCTGCCCAGGTGGTGATGTCTAGGCTTTAGTCCTAGATGATGGAGCACTACAACTGTACTGGAGCACTTCAACTGCTTTGCACGCTCACTCCTGCCCAGGTGGTGATGTCTAGGCTTTGGTCCTAGATGATGGAGCACTACAACTGTACTGGAGCACTTCAACTGCTTTGCACGCTCACTCCTGCCCAGGTGTTGAAGTCTAGGCTTTGGTCCTAGATGATGTAGCACTACAACTGTACTGGAGCACTTCAACTGCTTTGCACGCTCACTCCTGCCCAGGTGGTGATGTCTAGGCTTTGGTCCTAGATGATGTAGCACTACAACTGTACTGGAGCACTTCAACTGCTTTGCACGCTTACTCCTGCCCAGGTGGTGATGTCTAGGCTTTGGTCCTAGATGATGGAGCACTACAACTGTACTGGAGCACTACAACTGTACTGGAGCACTACAACTGCTTTGCACGCTCACTCCTGCCCAGGTGGTGAAGTCCAGGCTTTGGTCCTAGATGATGTAGCACTACAACTGTACTGGAGCACTTCAACTGCTTTGCACGCTCACTCCTGCCCAGGTGTTGAAGTCTAGGCTTTGGTCCTAGATGATGTAGCACTACAACTGTACTGGAGCACTACAACTGCTTTGCACGCTCACTCCTGCCCAGGTGGTGATGTCTAGGCTTTGGTCCTAGATGATGTAGCACTACAACTGTACTGGAGCACTACAACTGCTTTGCACGCTCACTCCTGCCCAGGTGGTGATGTCTAGGCTTTGGTCCTAGATGATGTAGCACTACAACTGTACTGGAGCACTACAACTGCTTTGCACGCTCACTCCTGCCCAGGTGGTGAAGTCTAGGCTTTGGTCCTAGATGATGGAGCACTAAAACTGTACTGGAGCACTTCAACTGCTTTGCACGCTCACTCCTGCCCAGGTGTTGAAGTCTAGGCTTTGGTCCTAGATGATGTAGCACTACAACTGTACTGGAGCACTTCAACTGCTTTGCACGCTTACTCCTGCCCAGGTGGTGAAGTCTAGGCTTTGGTCCTACATGATGGAGCACTACAACTGTACTGGAGCACTACAACTGCTTTGCACGCTCACTCCTGCCCAAGTGGTGAATTCTAGGCTTTGGTCCTAGATGATGGAGCACTACAACTTTACTGAAGCACTACAACTGCTTTGCACGCTAACTCCTGCCCAGGTGGTGAAGTCTAGGCTTTGGTCCTAGATGATGGAGCACTACAACTGTACTGGAGCACTACAACTGCTTTGCTCACTAACTCCTGGCCATACATATCAGACATATATATGGGGGGCCTAGCTGAAGACAAGAACCCAACAAGGGTGGTGAGGCATGTGGCCATACATACCAGACAGAGATATGGGGGGCCTAGCCCAAGACAAGAACCCAGCAAGGATAGTGAGCCACGTGGCCATACATACCAGACAGAGATATGGATTACTCGTTGTGATTTTATTAATTGTGGCCACCCCAGACGGGATGGCTCTATCGTAGAGCGATCCCGGATCGGACAGAAGCAGGTGCGGGGTCCTATCAGGTTACTGGTTCGAACCCCATCGAGGTCACCTAGGCCCACCCGGAGGATCGTCGACTGGCATGGTAACTGGACTCTAGGTGTGATGTAAGCCCTTCCATCGCATACTTACGAGCCGGTTCCCTTAAGACCACGTCCTTAGAAGTGTCATTGTGACACATCTTGGAAGTTGAGATTTATTTTTATTTATTTTTGACAGGTCAGGGGTTCAAACCCATTCTTGGTTCACGATTTCAGACCTGAAAGAGGTCCAGAAATTTTGACCTGAAAGAGGTTGACCTGAAAGTGGTCCAGAACTTTCCTCCAAGCCGTTGCGGGGTAGTCCGAGCTCAGGCATAGCAGTGGTCTGCAAAAGCAAAAACCACGGCAAACTTCCCCAATGCAAGCAAACGGGAAGGCTCCTTCAACTTCACGTCCCGTTGAAAGGCGGAACAATGTCATGTTTCATGTTTATATTATTAGTTTAGTATTACAATGTCATGTTTCATGTTTATATTATTAGTTTAGTATTACAATGTCATGTTTCATGTTTATATTATTAGTTTAGTATTACAATGTCATGTTTCATGTTTATATTATTAGTTTAGTATTACTATGTCATGTTTCATGTTTATATTATTAGTTTAGTATTACAATGTCATGTTTCATGTTTATATTATTAGTTTAGTATTACAATGTCATGTTTCATGTTTATATTATTAGTTTAGTATTACAATGTCATGTTTCATGTTTATATTATTAGTTTAGCCGATTTGTTATGGTTATAATATTAGTTGAGTATTAGTTTAGCCTATTTGTCATGGTTACAGTATTAGTTTAGTATTAGTTTAGCCATGGTTATAGTATTAGTTGAGTATTAGTTTAGCCTATTTGTCATGGTTACAGTATTAGTTTAGCCATGGTTATAGTATTAGTTGAGTATTAGTTGAGTATACTTATAGCCAATTTGTCATGGTTACAGTATTAGTTTAGCCATGGTTATAGTATTACTTGAGTATTAGTTTAGTGTACTTTTAGCCAATTTGTCATGGTTACAGTATTAGTTTAGCCATGGTTATAGTATAAGTTTAGTATACGTTTTTGCCAATTTGTCATGGTTACAGTATTAGTTTAGTATACTTTTAGCCAATTTGTCATGGTTACAGTTTTAGTTGAGTATACGTTTTTCCAATTTGTCATGGTGATAGTATTAGTTGAGTATTGGTTTAGTATACTTTCAGCCAATTCGTCATGGTGATAGTATTAGTTTAGTATATTTTTAGCCAATTTGTCATGGTTACAGTATTAGTTGAGTATGCTTTTAGCCAATTTTCCATGGTTAAAGTATTAGTTGAGTATTGGTTTAGTATACTTTTAGCCAATTTGTCATGGTGATAGTATTAGTTGAATATTAGTTTAGTATGTCTTTAGCCAATTTGTCATGGTTACAGTATTAGTTGAGTATACTATTAGCCAATTTTCCATGGTTAAAGTATTAGTTGAGTATTAGTTTAGTATACTTTTAGCCAATTTGCCATGGTTACAGTATTAGTGTAGTATACTTTTAGCCAATTTGTCATGGTTACAGTGTTAGTTGAGTATACGTTTTGCCAATTTGGCATGGTTGTAGTATTAGCTGAGTATTACTTTAGTATACTTTTAGCCAATTTTCCATGGTTAAAGTATTAGTTGAGTAGCCGTTGCCAATTTGTCATGGTTAAAGTATTAGATTAGTTCTAGATTGGCCAATTTGTCATGGTGATAGTATTATTTGAGTACACGTTTTGCCAATTTGTCATGGTTATAGTATTTCTCAATACATCGTTTAGGCACTAATGATGATCAAAGAACGTATGGTGTGGTTTGTGGGTGTGTGTGTGTGTGGGGGGGGGGGGGGGGGGGGGGAGCAAAATAACTGCCATAAAAAGTACTTTATAAAGTGCTTTGAACTGTTTTGTAGCCCTCAGAATGACATGGGAGTGGAACTGGGGTGTTCCTCTAATTAAAAGCATTCCATGGGTGCTATGTGGGAAAGTTCCATGATATATTATTAGGGATCGTTATATCGTATGATGTTGACCAAAGTCGAGTATGATATCATATGATATCATACAAATTGCATCATATGATATTGTATATAAATGGTAACTTGATCCTAGTCAGACTGCAGGCATCATATGATATCATATGATGACATTACATTACATGTTAAAGTCTACTTGACACCGCAAGGGTGTATGAGACTCTGTGCTTCAAAAGAAAAAGAAAAAGAACCCACAAAGCAAACAAGAAATTACATCAGGGGTGTGTCAACATGATATCATATGATGCAATTTGAATGTTCCCGTTCCCTATCTATCATGTCCAAATGGGGGGTAAAAGGTCTCTCTTCCTCTTACTCCCCCCCTCCCTCCCCCTAACCATCTGGTGTACAGATAAAGCATAGAGCAAGACCTCGCAGTCAATTACTGCTTCTTTCCTTTCCATGACGACTTGGCGTACTCCTTTCTTTCATTCTGTCAATGCGCGTCTGTTTTGTTTCTTTTGTTTCGTCCTGTTGCCTAGTGCCATATGATGCTATATTTTGTCCCATAAGTAATGATTGAAGACCCCCCACTTTGAGTGGGCACTTCAGTGATGATTTGTATTCTACTTGTGGCGCTCGAGGTCGTACTAAGCATTTGTGTATCGAGCTTAGGCTGGTCCCTATGGCCTATTTGGCTGACCCTAGATAATGATAACGCCTGGTGGGGCGTGGTGTCAAGGTCGTATGCGGGTGGGGAGCGGTCTCCTACCTCAACTGGACAAGCTACCATCGCAGTTGACGACGATCTGCAACGCCAAGAGCGACCGAAGGGGGAGTCGAACCCCCGACTCTTCATTCTTGGGCGATCTGGTCTACCACTAGACCATTGTAAATCACTGAAAGAGGCTGGCTGACCCTAGACTGTACATACACACATTAGTGATGCTTTTTATTTTCCTTGTCGTGCTTGAGCGAGGTCGTGCTTAGCATTTTTTTTATCGAGGCTAGGTTGGTCCCTTACTTGTTCCTTGGGCTGTAACATTACATGTTAAAGTCTACTTAACACCGCGAGGGTGTAGTGGTGACTCTGTGCTTAAAAAAAAAAAAAAAACCACAAAGCAAAAACACCATTACATCAGGGGTGTGTCAAGTACAAACAAACCAAACTCCCGACCACCGTTTTGGTGGCGTAGGTATTAACCCCCCTAGAGCAGGACCCAGATCTCAACCACTTACAGTGTAACATACAACATTAGTAATGATTGAAGATACCCCAGTTTGAGGGTGGGCATATTAGGGGCCAAGGGGTCCTAACCCCCAAGCCCCATCAAACAATGTAACATTGATGGTGATTTTTTGCCCTTATCCAAATATGCCCAATGGTCACGAGGCCAACACCAATATGAATACAATCGCAGAAACATGACCTAGTTTGACACCATAATACTAAGTGGTGGTGGAGATGGCTTAAATTGGCAGATGGTGAGCAGCCCAGAGTTGGCTGAAGAATTCAAAATGCATGTAACAAGCCATGCAACAATTCAAAATCAAATTTAAAATCGATACTCAATAGCCCAAAGCTACGTTGGTGACGTAGCAGAACCTAATAAATCGGCGTTTGAGACGTGAAACGCAATGTTTTGAACCACCCTGGTCCCACCTCCTGGGTTAAAAATATTTACAAGACTAAAAACGTTTACTACCTCCATTCTGGTGTATTATTAACGTATGCATGTATGTATGTACGCATGTTGTTGTAGTCCAGGGGTAGGCCAAAAAGGCTGAAGGGACTTGCCCAACCGTGTAGGAAGGGCTTACAAAAAAAAGCACTGATGAACTGAACCCCAATCATTCGGTTTACCGACGGGGCCCTGAGTTCGTGCTATAGTGATCATTTAAGTGTACAATATAATTAAATCATCATCTCATCTGGGATGATAATTTAATTGTGCGATACTTATCGCATTTGTATGCAAATATTGTTAGCTACCGTATGCAAATATGTCGGGAACTGTATACCGAAACTCCTATCTCGTAAACTTCATTATTTCCCATTACAGTCCTGCATGCACTTTATCGTTTATTATTATCGATGCTCGCCAGGATACTTCAAATTGCCAAATTGGCCAGCGCTTTAGCGCACTTCCAAACAAAAAACTGCGCTTTGTAGTGCAAAAAGCGCAAAAATAGCTTGCTGCGCCCACTGGGGGTTGCAAAAAAGTGCGCTTAAAGCGCAGAGGGGGTCAAAAAGTCAGCGCCCAAAAGCGCACGCTTTGAATTACCCTGATGCTCGCATCTGAGCCACCAGCTTTGCGTCGGCTAATTGATTCTTTAATTAGCCGGCTAGCTGATTATTTAAGTAGCCGGATAACTGATTCTCTAATTAGCCGGCTAACTTATTATATAATTAGCCGGCTAGCTGATTCTTTAATTAGCCGGCTAGCTGATTCTTTAATTAGCCGGGTAGCTGATTCTTTAATTAGCAGGCTAACTGATTCTTTAATTAGCCCCGCATCTGGGCCATGAGCTTTGACTTGGCTTCGTAGAACTTCAAGATGTCTTGGTCAGCTTCAGGGTTGCCCGTGAAGTGAGGCCGTGCCAGCTCTAGCACCTGAGGAGCATATGTACATATGTGTGTATGTATGTATGTATGTATGCATGTATGTATGTATGTATGTATGTTTGTATGTATGTATGTATGTATGTATGTATGTATGTATGTATGTATGTATGTATGTAGGCCACCCCCCACCCACCCAGGTCTTGGGCCCTGGTCTGGGTTACATAATGGGTAATGCCCTTGTATGCCCCCCCCCTCCCCCCCATCTCCCTTCCAAAAATATGTAAGGCATGCCCGCTTCCTTCCCCTACTCTAAATATCCCCCCCCCCCTCCCCCCCCCACCCACAAGACCTACACGATCCCCTACTTTCCCCTAAATCTTCCTGCCCCCCATCCCCATGACACACACTCTGTTTCTTCCCCTTGCACACCACACGACCCAGCCATCTCCACCCTCCCTCAACTTTCTCTCCACATTAAGGGCGCCTGGAGGCGTGTCCCGAATGAAATGATTCAAATCTTAATTAATTGAATTTACGTGATTTGAATGCACCTAATTGCTTTAAATTGTATCAACTCGAATAGGATTAAATTTGAAGGGCGCCTAGAGGCTTAAAATTAATTGAATTCCATTAAAATTAAATTAAATTAATATGAATGCACAATCACCTACTGATACGAGTTCAGTTTATTATGTTATTGTGATGTGTTTTTATTTTTGTTGTGTTTTTGTTTCTTAATTCATTTAATCTCTTGTTTGCCAGGAGGAGCCCAGGCCTCGATGCCGATCGATTTTTTCTGAGAACAGGGCTGTAATTGCATGTATCATGGCGATATTTGAAGTCACTTTTCAGGTCATTCTGAGCACCTCATTTAGGGGAGGGGGGGGGGGGGGGGGGGGGGGTCAGCCCTCATTTTGTTTCTTGCTGACTTTTTACTCAGACCTCCAAATGACATTCTGAGACCACCCATAGATAGGCCTTGGTAAGGGTAGTCTATTGGCACCACTTTAGACCTCGTGCAATAAGTATTTACCCCCCCCCCCCCCCCCCCTCCCCCAAACCACACACCCCACCCCACCACAAACCCCAGCCCAGCCCAGAGTATGAGTGGGTGAATGGCTGGGTATGGGTTGATTATATGGGTGGGTGAATGGGTACGTGATATGGGTGAGTATGGGTTGGTGAGTGGGTATGAGGGTGGGGGTGGGGAGGTAAATCCCCCCCCCCCAACCAACCAACCAACCAACCAACCAACCAACCCTAACCCACCCAATCACCTAAGGTACTCGGGCAACCCAGAGGGGGTGCAGAACTGATTTTTGACTATCACACAATCCCTAAGTGGGAATTCCGAGGATGCCATTATGTGCGCCATACTGCAACCCCCCAGAATCCATATCTAAGTTTTTCAAAAAGTGGTCATTTCTATTTAAAGGGGGGGGGGGGGGGGGGGGGGGAGGGGTCAGCCCTCCCCAGGTTATTTAGGCATGGTGTGGCCTATCTTTTTTTTCTTCTCACGTGTTTGCTGTTAGTAATTTTTTAGTGTTTTTGTGGCGTCATTGTTATCGTTACAGTCCTGGATAGCGGAGAGAAGGAAGGACCAGCCTTTAGGATCATGATGCCAGAACCAGTGACTTTTTTTTCAAACATGAAAGTGGGTTTCTTCTAGCTTTATGGTTTTAGGCCTCCTCCAGGGACAGCGTTATAGTGCTTTCTGTAGCTTTTTATAGCTTTTCAGGGCCACTGAGGGCAAAAGGAAAGAAAACTATTTTTTTCCAACTGTTTTTACAGCGATAATTTCGCTAAAACGGGTCAAAACTAGCGATCGCTATATATAGCGAAAATAAAAATACCTGGCCCAAACTATTAACTCGTTGAAGGCGCGTGATGATGTAAAAAATAAAAAAATAAGAATAAATAAAGAAGGTTTTCAAAAATAAAAGTAACAATAAAAAATAAATAAGGTAATGGTAAAATCGTGTGAAGCAGAGTGGCCAATCCATCCACCCATCCCACCCCTACCAGGTCCATATTCCAAGGGGCATCTTGAAGCTGTGCTCCAGACCCCCCCCCCCCCCCCCCTCACCACCACCACCACCACCACCACCACACACACACCACCCTCCAACACACACACCTATGTATCCACATCCTGATGGGCATCCTGCAGCTCACAATGTTCCCCAAATATCCCCCCCCACACACACCACACCACACCACCACCACCACACACACACCACCACACACACACCTAAGTATCCAGCTCCTGATGGGCATCCTGCAGCTCACGATGTGCCCGAAATACACCACCACCACCACACATGCACACACCTAAGGATCCAAGTTCTGAAAGCCCCCTTGCATCCGTCTCTGTGCCGCTGCTGTCGCCATAACCCCCCCCCCCCCCCCCCCCCCCCCCCCCAACACACGCACACACATCCGTCTCTGTGCCGCTGCTGTTGCCATCAAAACCCGGCAAAGCCATGGACTGAGAAGGAGAGGGCCCGTCCGAGGCGCCTTCTCCCACCCCCTCCCCCCAACACACACACACATACATCCTCAAACCCACCTGCGGATCCACGTTCTGAAATGCGTCTTGCATCCGTCTCTGAGCCGCAGCCGACGCCATCAAACCCGGAGAGGCCATGGACTGAGAAGGAGAGGGCCCGGCAGAGGGGCCGCCTCCACCTCCACCCCTACTGCTACTCACGCTGCCATTGACCGGCGTGCTCTCTCCCCATGCCTGACGGGGGGGGCCTTGCCCACGTGGGGGGGTGCCGCCTTGGCTGCTGGTGGCAGGTCAGGTGGTGTGGGGTGAAAAGGTCAGGTGCAGGTGGGGTGGCAGGTCAGGTGGGTCGAGATGAAAAGGTCAGGTCGAGGTGGGGTGGCAGGTCAGGTGGGGTGTGGTGAAAAGGCAAGGTGGGGTGTGGTGAAAAGGTCAGGTGGGTGACGGTGAAATGGCCGGGGTTAAAGTGTGTAAACGGGGGCTAGGGTTGGCGGGGGGTGGGGGGGCAGGTCAGGTGGGGTATGGTGAAAAGGTCAGGGTTAAAGGAGTGTAAACAGGGGGTGAGGGCGGCGGGGGTGGAAGAGGCATGACATGCGAGTGTGTTTGTGTGAACAAGTTCTATGCAGCGTCGCATGCGACGCTAAAAAGTGCCGGAAAGTGTTTGCGACGCAGGGACAGATGGCAACGGAATTTAGTTAGTTAGGAGGCCGTTGGCTGACGTGTCAGGCTTCGTCTCGATCAAACAGTCGGTCGGTCGTACACATAGACGGACAAATGGGTAACCCTGGGGGCTCCTGCCCCCTTGAAGAGGGGGCTCCGCTAAAATATGCCCATCCCATTCTTTACCCATTCCATCCCTTTCCCTATCCCATCCCTTCCCCTATCCCTGTCCCTTTCACATCCCTTCCCCTTTCCCATTCCTATCCCACCCCATTCCAGCCCTTTACCTATCCCATTCCTATCCTATCCCATCCCTTTCCCTATCCCATCCCTTTCCCTATCCCATCCCTTCCCCTATCCCATCCCTTTCCCTATCCCATTCCTATCCCACCCCATTCCAGCCCTTTACCTATCCCATTCCTATCCAATCCCATACCTTTCCCTATCCCATCCCTTTCCCATTCCATCCCTATCCCATCCCTTTCCCTATCCCATTCCTATCCCACCCATTCCAGCCATTTACCTATCCCATCCCATCCCATCCCTACCCCCTCCCATTCCTATCCCATAACATCTCTTTCCCCATCCCATCCCATCCCATCGCCGCATATTCATCCCCATCCTATCTGACTAAAGCTATCTCAACTCGCTGTACCCAATCCAATTTGTGAGTCGTCTGGACTAAACCCATCCCACCTCATCCAACCTAACCCCGTCCTGCCCTGCCCCACACCTCCCACCCCATCCTGCCCCACCCCACTCCTCCACACCCCACTCCACCCATACTCTTCACACCCCACTCCACCCCACCCCACTCCTCCACACCCCACCCCGCCACTTCACACCCCACCCCACTCTACCCCACCCCTTCACGCCCCACTCCACCCCACCCCTTCACACCCCACTCCATCCCAACCCTTAACACCCCACTCCACCCTATCCTGCCCCACCCCACTCCACCCCACCGCACCTCTCATGTGATGACCTAAGCAGCGGGCTTGCCACCGGCATAGACCGCGATGCAGGCGACGATGAGGAAGAACTTGGCCCCCCCATACCTGGGCCCCCTCCATTGGCCCCAGGGAGGGGGCCACCAGGCGGCCCCCCTCCTGCCGCGCCCTGCCGACTCATCAAGCCAAGCCACTGTTCAAAGTCGCGTTGCAGGCGAACCCGGCTTTGCTCTAGCATCATATGAAGGTGCTCAATCTCACGCTTGTGGTCGCGCAGTGAGTTGAAAGAATCCTTGTATCGGTTTTTCTCCTGTGTGTGAGTGTGTGGGTGTGAGTGTGGGTGTGTGGGTGTGGGGTGGGGGGGTGGGGGTCAGGTGGGTGGTGGTGCAGGTGGAGGGGGGGGGGGGGGGGGGGGGGGGGGGGGGGGGCAGCGGGTGACAATAAAGGGGTACGAGGGGTGCTCAAACTCACGCTTGTGGTCTTGCAGTGAGTTGAATGAGTCCTTGTATCGTTTTTTCTCCCGTGTGTGAGTGTGTTTGTGTTTGTGTGTGTTGGGGGGGGGGAGGAGGGGGGCGGTGGAAACGGGTGAGGGGGTTGGGGTACAGAGCGGGGGCACTGGTGACAATAAAGGGGTACCAGGGTTGCTCAATCTCACGCTTGTGGACTTGCAGTGAGTTGGAAGAATCCTTGTATCAGTTGTTCTCCTGTGTGTGTGGGATGGGGGTGGGGGTGGGGACGGGTGGGGGGTGGAGCGGGTGAGGGTGTGGGGTAGGGAGCGGGTGAATATAAAGGGTACGAGGGGTGCTCAATCTCACGCTTGTGGTATCGCATTGTGTGTTGAAAGAGTTTTTACAAAGGTTTTCCTCCCGTGTTGGGGGGGGAGGTGGGTGGTGGGGGGAAGGTGGGTGTTGGAGCGGTTGAGGGGATGGGGGGGGGGGGGGGGGAGGGGGGGTAGGGAGCGGGTGAAAATAGAGGGGTATGAGGGGTGCTCAATCTCACGCTTGTGGTCTTGCAGTGAGCTGGAAGAGTCCTTATATCTGTTTTTCTCCTGTGTCAGTGTGTTTGTGTGAGTGTGTGTGTGTGGGGGGGGGTGGGGGGGGGGGTCAGGTGGGTGGTGGAACCGGTGAGGGGGTTGGGGTACAGAGCGGGGGCACTGGTGACAATAAAGGGGTACGAGGATTGCTCAATCTCACGCTTGTGGTCTTGCAGTGAGTTGGAAGAATCCTTGTATCTGTTTTTCTCCTGTGTGTGTGGGATGGGGTCGGGGGACAGGTGGGTGGGGGAGCGGGGGAGGGGGTGGGGTGGGGTGGGGGTTGGGGTAGTGAGCGGGTGACAATAAAGAGGTCTTGCAGTGAGATGAAGGAGTCCTAGAGGTGTTTTTTTAACCCGGTGGGGTGTGTGCACATGGGGTGAGGGGCGCAGTTTGTGTATGGGGATAAGTGTAGGTGGTGGTGTCGAGGGTGGTGGTAGTGATGAGGGTGGTGGTGGTGGTTATGAGGGTGGTGGTAGAGGCTGTGGGGCCGTTGAAATTTAAATGTGTGTTATCTTGGTGTGTTGAAGGAGTCCTTGTCGCTATGTTCCCCCCCCACCCCCCCACATCCACGCACACAGACACTATCCCTGTCTGCTCCCCTTTAGATGGTTGTGGATGACAAGCTAGCCAAGATAGAATCCGCCACCCCCACCCCCACCTCCACGCACCCCCCCACCACCCAACCCAGCCACCTGCTCAATCAGCGCCTTGTACTGCTGTTCCTCGTGGTCGTCCTCCATCTCCCCATCTGGCCCACCCGCCACTGAGCGTTGCACACGCTTCCATCTCCCCATGTCTGCCCCCCCACCACTGAGCATTGCACACGACCTCCATCTCCCCATGTCTGCCCCCCCACCACTGAGCATTGCACACGCCTCCATCTCCCATGTCTGTCTGCCCCCCCAACACTGAGCGATAACACGCCCTCATGTACACAGAAGTACAGTTTCATCAGCAGTACCCCCCCCCCCCCCCCCCCCCCCCCCCCCAACACACACACCCCTCTGCTAAATCTGCACCTTGAACGCTCAGGTACACAGTCATACTGGTCCATAAGAAGTACACTCCCCCCCTCCCAACCCACCCATCTAAACCCCCCACCCCAAACCTCCAACCTGCTCAATCTACCCTTGTACTGGCTGTTCCTCCTTTCAACAGAAGTACTGGTTCATGAGGCGTATCCCAATCCCCCCCCCCCCCCCCCCCCCCTATCCCCTCCCCCCCCCCCCCCCCCCCCCCCCCCCACACACACACACCAACCGCTCAATTATAACCTTGTACTGCTGTTCCTCTTTTAAACAGAAGTACTGGTTCATGAGCAGTACCCCCCCCCCCCCCCCCCCCCCCCCCCCCCCCACACACACACACACACAAGCCCACTCATCTACAAACTTTGTACTGCTGTTCTCCTCTTTTAAAACGAAGTACTGGTTCATGAGCAGTATCCCCCCCACACCACCACCCCACACCTACACACACCACCCAACCCACCCACCTGCTCAATCTGCGCCTTGTACTGCAGCTCCTCATGGTCGTCCTCCATCTCCCCATGGGGTCCACCCCCCACTGAGCGCTGCATGCCCTCAGGTACACAGAATTACTGATTGCCACCCACCACACAACCCCACCACCAACCCACCACCACCACCACACAACCCCCACCCCCACCAACCCCACCACCACCACCACCAACGCCACCACCACCAACAAACCCACCACCCACCACCACAACACCCCCTCCACCACCACCAACCCCCCCCCCCACCACCACACAACAAACCCCACCCACCCACCTCTCAATCTTTCTTCTTTACTTTCAAGCTTTCCTCATGTTTGTCCTCCACTCTTCCCCATCGT
>JACBWV010000223.1:9581053-9645347 GCA_013435795.1 Chlamydomonas sp. ICE-L
TCCCCCCCACACACACACACATACCATCCTCAAACCCACCCCCACCCACCTTCTGATCCACTTTCTTAAAATGCGTCTTGCAGGTGGGCGCGTCGTCGTGTGGGCCGCAGCCGACGCCATCAAACCCTTATAGGCCATGACTGGGAAGATAGTTCCCGTCAGAGGGGCCCGCCTCCACCTCCACCCCTACTGCTACTGCCACTCTGTCATTGTACCTCGTTCTCCTCTCCCCATGCCCTTCGGTGGGGGGCCTTGCCCACGTGGGGTGGTGCCGCCTTGGCTTCTGGGTGGCAGGTCAGGTGGTTGTGGGGAGTGAAAAGGTCAGGTGCAGGTGGGGTGGCAGGTCATTGGTCCCGAGATGAAAAGGTCAGGTCAGGTGGGGTGGCAGTGTCAGGTGGGGTGTGGTGAAAAGCATGGTGGGGTGTGTGCAAAGTTAGGTGGGTGACGGTGAAATGGCCGGGGTTTAAAGTGTTTAACCGGTGGCTTCGGGTTTGGCGGGGTGGGGGGCAGGTCATGTGGGGTATGTGAAAAGGTCAGGGTTAAAGGATTGTGGAAACAGGGGGTGAGTGCGGGGGGGTTTAATAAGGCATGACATGCGATTTGTTTTTTGTGAACAATTTCTATGCAGCTCCTCATGCGACGCTAAAGTTCCGGAAATTTTTGCGACGCAGGGCATGGCCCGGAATTTGTTTAGTTCGAGGCGTTGGCTGACTTCAGCTTCGTCTCGATCAAACAGTCGGTTCGTCGTACACATAGACGGAAAATGGGTAACCCTTGGGCTCCTGCCCCCTTGAAAGAGGGGGCTCCGCTAAAATGCCCATCCCATTCTTTACACCCCTTCCATCCCCTTTCCCTATCCCGCCCTTCCCCTATCCTTCCCTGTCCCACTTTCCATCCCTTCATCCTTTCCCATTCCTATCCCCCCCCCATTCCAGCCCTTTTACCTATCCATTCCTATCCTATCCCTCCTTTTTCCCTATCCCAAGCTCCTTTCCCTATCCCATCCCTTCCCTCCCATCCCTTTCCTATCCCATTTCCTATCCCAAATCCACCCCATTCAGCCCTTTCCGAGCCCTGCCTTCCAATCCCATACCTTTCCCTATCTCCCTCCTTTCCCTTCCATCCCGATCCCATCCCTTTCCCTATTCCCCATTCTATCCCACCCATTCCAGCCATTTACCTATCCCATCCCACCGAGCCCGACCCCCTCCATTCCTATCCCAGAACATCGCTTTCCCCAGCCCTCCCATCCCATCGCCTCAATTCATCCACATCCTATCATCTGACTATAGCTTTCTCAACTCGCTGTAAACCCAATCCATTTGTTGAGTCTCTGGACTAAAACCATCCCACCTCATCCACCTACCCGTCTGGCCCTGCCCCACACCTCCCACCCCCTCCTGGGCCCCACCCCACTCCTCACACCCCACTCCACCCAACTCTTTCACACCCCCACTCCAACCCCCACCCCACTCCCTCCACACCCCACCCCGCACTCACACCCCAGCCCCACTCTACCCTAACTACCCCACCCCTTCACACGACCCCACTCCAACCCCACCCCTTATCACAACCCCACGCCATCCCAACCCTTAAACACCCCCACTCCACCCTATCCTCCCCAAACCCCACTCCACCCCACCGCACGCTCTCATGTGAGGACCTAAGCAGCGGGCTTGCCACCGGCCTAGACCGCGATGCAGGCGACGAATGATGAAAACTTGGCCCCCCCCTGCCGGGGCCCCCTCCGATTGGCCCAGGAGGGGCCACCAGCGGCCCCCCTCCTGCCGCGCCCTCTGCCGACTCATCAAGCCAAGCCAAACTGTTCAATTCTCGTTGCAGGCGAACCCGGCTTTGCTCTGGCATCATATGGAAGGGCTCAAGTCCACGCATTGTGGTCGCGCAAGTGATTTGAAAGAATCCTGTACGTTTTTCCCTGTGGTGAGTGTTTGTGTGAGTGTGGGTGTGTGGGTTGTGGGGTGGGGGGTGGGGGTCAGGTGGGTGGTTGTGCAGTGAGGGGGGGGGGGGGGGTGGGGCGGGGGGGGGGGGGCCGCGTGTTACCATAACTGTGGTACTAGGGGTGCTCAAACTCCGCGTGTGTCTTGCATGAGTTGGAATGAGTCCCTGTAATCGTTTTTTTTTTCTCCGTGTGTGAGTGATGGGGGTTTTTGTTTGTGATGTTTTGGGGGGGGGAGGGGGGGTCTGTGTAACGTGTGAGGGGGTTGTGGTACATAGCGGTGGCACTGTTGACAATAAAGGGGTACCAGGGGTTGTCTCAAATCATCACATCACACGCTGTGTGACATTGCAGTGAGTTGGGAAGAATCCTTGTATCAGTTGTTCTCCTTTTGTGGTGTGGGATGGGGTTTGGGTGGGGACGGGTGGGGGGTGAGCGTGTAGGGTGTGGTGTAGGATCGGGTGTAATATAAAGGTACTAGGGGTTGCTCAATCTCACGCTTTGTGTATCGCGTTGGGTGTGAAAGAGTTTTTAACAAAGGTTTTCCTTTCCTCCCCTCCTCCCCGTGTTGGGGGGGAGGGGGGAGGGTGTGGGGCGGTGGTTGTTGGAGCGGTTGAGTTTCTTTCTTTGTTTTTTTGATCTTTTTTCTCTGTTGTCTGAGTCCACGGGCTTGCCCCTCCCTTTATTCTGCGGGTTTCTCCACTCTCCCCTCTTGTGTCTGCACGTCGGCTGTGCATCGTCCTTATCTCTGTTTTTCTTTCCTTTCCCTCCTGTGTCCGTGTGTTTGTGTGACAGGTGGTGTGTGTGAGGTGGGGGTGGAGGGGGGGGGGGGGGGGGGGGGAGGGTCTGGCAGGGTGGGTGGTGGAACCGGTGAGGGGGATGGGTATACAGAGCGCGGGGGGCACTGGTGACAATACAGGGGTACGAGGATGCTCAAATCTCTTCATGCTCATCTCACAACTCTTGTGTCGGGCGTGAGTTGGAAGAATCCTTGTTCTTTTTTTCCTCTGCCAATCCTGTGTTTGTTTGTGTGGGATGATGGGGTGGTTTCGGGGGACAGGTGGGGGTGGGGGAAGCGGGGGAGGGGGTGTGTGTGTGTTGTGTTGTTGGGGGTCGTGCGCGATGTGAACAATAAGCGGTTCTTTGTGCAGTTCTCTGAAGTAGTCCCTAGAAGGTGTTTTTTTTACCCTGTGGGGTGTGGTGCTAAGGGGGTGAGGGGCGCAGTTTGTGTAATGTTTGATAAGTTAAGGTGTGGTTGTCGAGGTGTTTGGTAGTGAGTAGTGTGGTGTGTGGTGGTTATGATGGTGGTGGTAAGAGGCCTGGTGGTCCGTTGAAATTTAATGTTGTTATCTGTGTGTTTGCAAGTCGTCCTTGTCCGCTAGTTTCCCCCCCCCCACCCCCCCACCTCCAACGCACACAGACACTATCCCTGTCTGCTCCCCTTTAGCTGGTTGTTGGATGACAATCTAGCCAAGAATAGACTACGCCCCCCCCCCGCCCACCCCACCAGACACCCTCCACGCACCCCCCCACCACCCCAACAACCCCACCACCTGCTCAAATCAGCGCCTTGTCAACTTTTAACTGCTGTGCCTCGGTCTCCTCCATCTCCCCCATCTGGCCCACCCCCGCCACTGGGAGCCGTTTGCACACGCTTCCAGCTCCCCATGTCCGGCCCCCCCAACCACTGAGTCATTGCACACGCCTCCTCTCATTTCCCCCCCCACCACATGAGCATTGCACACGCCTTCCATCTCCCCATGCTGGCCCCCCCAACACGAGCGATCCCGCCCGCATGTACACAGACGTACAGTTTTCATCAGCAGTACCCCCCCCCCCCCCCCCCCCCCCCCCCAAAACACAACACCCATCTCTGCTAAATCTGCACCTGAAACGCTCAGGTACAAACAGTCATACGGTCCAATAAAAGAAGTAACACTCCCCCCCTCCCAACCCAACACCATCATTAAACCCAAACCCAACAACCCCCCACCCCAACCTGCTCAATCTAACAACACTTTATACTGCTGTTTCCGTGTTCCTTTCCTCCGTTAAACGAAGTACTGGTTCTTAGCAGTTCTCCCCCCCCCCCCTCCCCCATCCCCCCCCAAAAATCCCCTCCCCTCCCCTCATCACCCATCCCCCCCCCCCCCGATATCCCCTCCCATTCCATCCCCTGCCTCCCCCCCCCCACCCCCCCCCCCCCCCCCCCCCTAGCCATCTCCCCCTACCCTCTCCCCGCCCCCCCCCCCCCCCCCCCCCCCCCCCACAACACAACAACACCTGCTCAATATATACCTTTACTACCCAGTGTACTTACTGCTGTTTCCTCTTTAAAACGGAGTACTTGTTCATGAGCATACCTCCCCCCCCCCCCCCCCCCCCCCCCCCCCCCCCCCCACACACACACACACACAAACTCAATCTACACCTTGTACTGCTGTTCCTCTTTTAAACAGAAGTACTGGTTCATGAGCAGTATCCCCCCACACCACCACCCCACACCTACACACACCACCCAACCCACCCACCGCTGCTCAATCTGCGCCTTGTACTGCAGCTCCTCATGGTCGTCCTCCATCTCCCCATGGGGTCCACCCCCCACTGAGCGCTGCATGCCCCTCAGGTACACAGAATTACTGATTGCCACCCACCACACAACCCCACCACCACCACCACCACCACCACACAACCCCACCACCACAACCCCACCACCACCACCACCACCAACCCACCACCACCAACAAACCCACCCACCACCACCACACAACCCCCCCACCACCACCAACCCCCCCCCCCACCACCACACAACCCACCCACCTGCTCAATCTGGCTTCTTGTACTTCAGCTCCTCATGGTTTTCCTCCATCTCCCCATCGGTCCCACCGGCCACTGATCTCTGCACACGCCCCCCCCCCTCCCCCCCCCACCCCCCCCCCCCCCCAACCCCCCCACACCACCACCACGCAACCCACCTACCACCCAACCCACCCACCTGCTTAATCTGAGCCTTGTAATGCTGTTCCTCATGGTCATCCTCCATCTCCCCATCGGTCCCACCGGCCACTGAGCGCTGCACACTCCCCCCCCCAACCCCCCCACACCACCACCACGCAACCCACCTACCACCCAAACCCACCACCCTGCTTAATCTGAGCCTTGTACTTGCTGTTCCTCATGGTCATCCGCCATCTCCCCATCGGGCCCACCAGCCACTGTACGCTGCCCCCCCCCCCCCCCCCCCCCCAACCCAACCCAACCCACCCACCGCCTCGCAACCCACCCACCACCCAACCCACCCACCTGCTCAACCTGCGCCTTGTACTGCAAGCTCCTCATGGTCATCCTCCATCTCCCCATCGGGCCCACCGGCCACTGAGCGCTGCAAACGCCCCCCCCCCCCCCAACCCAACCCAACCCCCCAACCCAACCCCCACCACGCAAACCCACCCACCCCCACCCAACCCACCCACCTGCTCAATCTGCGCCTTGTACTGCTGCTCCTCATGGTCGTCCACCATCTCCCCATCGGGCCCCCCCCCCACCCCCCCCCCCACCTGCTCAATCTGAGCCTTGTACTGCAGCTCCTCATGGTCAACCTCCATCTCCCCATCAGGCCCACCCGCCACTGGGCGCTGCACATGCACCCCCCCACCAGCCAACCCACCCCCCACCACGCAACCCCACAACCACCCAACGCACCCACCTGCTCAATCTGAGCCTTGTACTGCTGCTCCTCATGGTCGTCCTCCATCTCCCCTTCGGGCCCACCCACCCCCCCCACGCAACCCCCCCTGACACCACCCAACCCACCCACCTGCTCAATCTGAGCCTTGTACTGCAGCTCCTCATGGTCGTCCTCCATCTCCCCATCCGGCCCACCCGCCACTGAGCGCTGCACACGCCGCTGTTCTATGAGCGTCTTCAAATCATTGATTCGCTGCTTAGACTCGTTCACACTTTGACCCAGCGTCTTGGCTGAGTCGTACTTCTGCTTCAGCAACAGCTTATTCTCTTCTATCACCTACACACACGTGAAGGCTCATGTGTGTTTGTGTGTGTGAATGTGTGTTTGTGTGTATGTGTGTAAATGTGTGTGTGTGTATGTGTGTGTGACACAGTTTGACACAGGGTCTTGGCTGAGTCATACTTCTGCTTCAGCAACAGCTTATTCTCCTCTATCACCTACACACACGTGAAGGCTCATGTGTGTTTGTGTGTGTGAATGTGTGTTTGCGTGTTTGTGTGTAAATGTGTGTGTGTATGTGTGTGTGACACACTTTGACCCAGGGTCTTGGCTGAGTCATACTTCTGCTTCAGAAACAGCTTATTCTCCTCTATCACCTACACACGTGAAGGCTCATGTGTGTTTGTGTGTGTGAATGTGTGTTTGTGTGTAATGTGTGTGTGTATGTGTGTGTGACACACTTTGACCCAGGGTCTTGGCTGAGTCATACTTCTGCTTCAGCAACAGCTTATTCTCCTCTATCACCTACACACACGTGAAGGCTCATGTGTGTTTGTGGGTGTAAATGTGTGTTTGTGTGCTTGTGGAAGTGTGCATGTGTGTGTGACACACTTTGACCCAGGGTCTTGGCTGAGTCATACTTCTGCTGAAGCAACAGCTTATTCTCTTCGATCACCTACACACATGTGTGTCTGAGTGTTTGCGCAGTTGTGAATGTGTGTTTGTGTGCATGTTTTTGTGTGTGTTTTATGTGTGTGTGTGTGACGCACTTTGACCCAGCATCTTGGCTGAGTCATACTTCTGCTGAAGCAGCAGTTTATTCCCCTCTATCACCTACACGCAAGTGAAGGCTCATGTGTGTTTGTGTGTGTGTTTGTGTGTATGCGTGTTTGTGTAAGTGTGCATGTGTGTGTGACACACTTTGACCCAGGGTCTTGGCTGAGTCATACTTCTGCTGAAGCAACAGCTTATTCTCTTCGATCACCTACACACATGTGTGTCTGAGTGTTTGCGTAGTTGTGAATGTGTGTTTGTGTGCATGTTTTTGTGTGTGTTTTATGTGTGTGTGTGTGACACACTTTGACCCAGGGTCTTGGCTGAGTCATACTTCTGCTGAAGCAACAGCTTATTCTCTTCTATCACCTACACGCAAGTGAAGGCTCATGTGTGTTTGTGTGTGTGAATGTGTGTTTGTGTGTATGTGTGTAAATGTGTGTGTGTATGTGTGTGTGACACACTTTGACCCAGGGTCTTGGCTGAGTCATACTTCTGCTTCAGCAACAGCTTATTCTCCTCTATCACCTACACACACGTGAAGGCTCATGTGTGTTTGTGTGTGTGAATGTGTGTTTGCGTGTTTGTGTGTAAATGTGTGTGTATGTGTGTGTGACACACTTTGACCCAGGGTCTTGGCTGAGTCATACTTCTGCTTAAGCAACAGCTTATTCTCTTCGATCACCTACACACATGTGTGTCTGAGTGTTTGCGTAGTTGTGAATGTGTGTTTGTGTGCATGTTTTTGTGTGTGTTTTATGTATGTGTGTGTGACACACTTTGACCCAGGGTCTCGGCTGAGTCATACTTCTGCTTAAGCAACAGCTTATTCTCTTCGATCACCTACACACATGTGTGTCTGAGTGTTTGCGTAGTTGTGAATGTGTGTTTGTGTGCATGTTTTTGTGTGTGTTTTATGTGTGTGTGTGTGTTTTGTGTATGTGTGTCTATCACCTACATGCAAGTGAAGGTTCATGTGTGCATGTTTGTGTGTGTATGGGTATTCTCCTCTATCATCTACATGCAAGTGAAGGTTCATGTGTGCATGTTTGTATGTGTATGGGTATTCTCCTCTATCACCTACATGCAAGTGAAGGTTCATGTGTGCATGTTTATATGTGTATGGGTATTCTCCTCTATCACCTACATGCAAGTGAAGGCTCATGTGTGCATGTTTGTGTGTGTATGGGTATTCTCCTCTATCACCTACATGCAAGTGAAGGTTCATGTGTGCATGTGTATGTGTGTTTGTGTGTCTGTTTTTGTGTGGTTGCGTGTGTATGTGTGTGTGTATAACACTTTGACCCAGCATCTTGGCTGAGTCATTCTTATGCTCAAACAATAGCTTATTCTCTTCTATCACCCACACACAAGTGAAGCTTCATGTGTGCATGTGTGTTTGTGTGTTTTTGTGTATGCGTTTTTACATGAGTGTGGTTTTGTTTGACTCTTAGCAGTTATGTTGGGCTGCCTCTATGTCTCAAAACAGTTTGACCCGTCAATTCTTTACTAGCACACAATAAAACATGCGTTAATACAGATTTGATGTATTTTGTAGGTCATGGGTTTACTGCATCCATGTTTTGGCAGAGCCCTCCCTTCTGGGGGGCTGGAGCCCCCAGGGTCACCCCGTTGCCCGTTTGTTGGTTTGTTTGTGCGACTGACCAACGTTTGTGCGACCAAGACGAAGCGTGACACGTCAGCCAACGGTCTCCTTACTAACTGCCACCTGTCTGACCGATTCGGTCGTCAACACTCTCGGCCGATATTCCGCGTCGCTTGCGACGCTGCCTAGGACTTCTTGCTGCATGGCGACGCATGGGTCTGGCTAAACTAGTCAAAAATGCCCCCCCAAATCCCTGGGCTCCATGCTTCGTGCTCTGCGGGGTTCTGGGTGCAATGCGCGTCGCAATGAGCAAGTCATTTTAGCCTATTTGGCCTACCCCTGGACATACACACATACAACGGGGTCGCACCAAGTCGCTCAATTTGCGCCGCGCCGCATAGAAAAACTACATCTATTGTCTCCAAGCGCTTCAACAAGAAACCTCCAGCTATTATTACATCATCCAACATCTGCTCAACTTGCAACGATACACTGCTAAATTAGATTTTGGTCTTTGGCACGATACACTGCTAATTTAGGGCATATTCTTTGGCACTCTTTTCTGCACCCCTGCGGCACACGTCTCTCTCACAATGCATCATCCTTTCAAGCCCAATAAAAGGGCGCCGAGGACCCCCAAATTAGCAGGGAAGATTAGCTTGGACCCTGGGCAAGGGTACGCACTCACAGACTAGGCCAGTCTGCACCCCTGCGGCACGCCTCTCTCTCATAGCATTGCATCACCCTTTCAAGCCCAATAAAAGGGCGCCGAGGACCCCCAAATTAGCAGGGAAGATTAGCTTGGACCCTGGGCAAGGGTACGCACTCACAGACTAGGCCAGTCTGCACCCCTGAGGCACGCCTCTCTCTCATAGCATTGCATCACCCTTTCAAGCCCAATAAAAGGGCGCCGAAGACCCCCAAATTAGCAGAGATTGACTTGAACCCTGGGCAAGGGTGACGCACTCACAGACTAGGCCAGTCTGCACCCCTGCGGCACGCCTCTCTCTCATAGCATTGCATCACCCTTTCAAGCCCAATAAAAGGGCGCCGGGGACCCCCAAATTAGCAGGGAAGATTAGCTTGGACCCTGGGCAAAGGGTGACGCACTCGCAGACTAGGCAAGTGTGGATTTAATAGCCATTCTGGGGATGATTTGGATTTGGATCTCGCAGTTTGTAGTTCGCACCTCCGCGTTTTCAGTCAACATTTCCCGCAATACTCAGAATTATCAGATTTCTCAGGCCCAATTCTCAAATTTGAGGTACAAACCTCGAACTACTCGCTAACCCAATCCAAATGATCCACCGAATTGCAATAAGATACACACCTGCTCGATGGTGTCATCGATGGTGATTCTTTTTTACAAAGGTGCTCCTACGGTGACTATAGCTAGCTCCGGCTTACGCTATGGTGTCCTTAACTTCACGTCCTGTGAGTAACTGTATTACACGGATGTAACAATTTCAATTTCAAAACACACCTGCTTACTTTTATGGACCAGGGTACTTCCAAGCACGCGCTTTAGCGCGATAGCGCGCTGCCTTTTTGAGCCCCACTGCACGTTTTGCGCAGTTTTTTGCAACCTCCTGTGGGCGCAGCAAGCAAGTTCTGCGCTTTTTTTGCACTACAAAGCGCAGTTTTGTTTTGTTCAAGTGCGCTAAAGCACTGGCCAATTTGGTCAATGAAAGTACCCTGGTATGGACCTTCCAATAAATAGTAATGATCAAGGTCCTGCTTTGAAGATCCACACTTCTTTTCAAGCCCTCCCCCCCACCTTTCCCTTCAAGAAAAACTTCCAGTACGTTCGGGAGTTCGTTGTCATTTTTTCTCTATTTATGTGTGGTCATTTGTTTAAATACGCCGTCATTTTCACAAGGTACCTGCTTACGAATATTTACCTTCCAACAATAAATAAATGCAAATTAGTACGAGCTGCCACAGGACGTGAGATTGAAGGAACCCTCCTGTTTGCATGTACCATACATACTGGATAATGGCTACTATGTTGTATTATATAACATCACGCTAATCCCCCTTCGGAACGGGATGACTCTATCGTAGAGCGATCCCAGATCGAAAGGAAGCAGGTGCGGGGTCTTATCAGGTTGCATGTTTGCATGTACCGTACATACTGGATAATGGCTACTATGTTGAGTTGATTTGGTTTCGCAGACCGCAACTGCGCCTGAGCTTGGACTACCGCGCTACAGCACAGAGGGAAGGTTCATATAAACATGAATGTGCAAGGTCTGGCAAGGTCCACACTTGTTTTCAAGCCCCCCCCCCCCCCCCCACACACACACAGCCCCACTTTGCACGCTCACTCCTGCCCAGGTGGTGATGTCTAGGCTTTGGTCCTAGATGATGTAGCACTACAACTGTACTGGAGCACTACAACTGCTTTGCACGCTCACTCCTGCCCAGGTGGTGAGGTCTAGGCTTTGGTCCTAGATGATGGAGCACTAAAACTGTACTGGAGCACTTCAACTGCTTTGCACGCTCACTCCTGCCCAGGTGGTGATGTCTAGGCTTTGGTCCTAGATGATGGAGCACTACAACTGTACTGGAGCACTTCCAACTGCTTTGCACGCTCACTCCTGCCCAGGTGGTGATGTCTAGGCTTTAGTCCTAGATGATGGAGCACTACAACTGTACTGGAGCACTTCAACTGCTTTGCACGCTCACTCCTGCCCAGGTGGTGATGTCTAGGCTTTGGTCCTAGATGATGGAGCACTACAACTGTACTGGAGCACTTCAACTGCTTTGCACGCTCACTCCTGCCCAGGTGTTGAAGTCTAGGCTTTGGTCCTAGATGATGTAGCACTACAACTGTACTGGAGCACTTCAACTGCTTTGCACGCTCACTCCTGCCCAGGTGGTGATGTCTAGGCTTTGGTCCTAGATGATGTAGCACTACAACTGTACTGGAGCACTTCAACTGCTTTGCACGCTTACTCCTGCCCAGGTGGTGATGTCTAGGCTTTGGTCCTAGATGATGGAGCACTACAACTGTACTGGAGCACTACAACTGTACTGGAGCACTACAACTGCTTTGCACGCTCACTCCTGCCCAGGTGGTGAAGTCCAGGCTTTGGTCCTAGATGATGTAGCACTACAACTGTACTGGAGCACTTCAACTGCTTTGCACGCTCACTCCTGCCCAGGTGTTGAAGTCTAGGCTTTGGTCCTAGATGATGTAGCACTACAACTGTACTGGAGCACTACAACTGCTTTGCACGCTCACTCCTGCCCAGGTGGTGATGTCTAGGCTTTGGTCCTAGATGATTGTAGCCACTACAACTGTACTGGAGCACTACAACTGCTTTGCACGCTCACTCCTGCCCAGGTGGTGATGTCTAGGCTTTGGTCCTAGATGATGTAGCACTACAACTGTACTGGAGCACTACAACTGCTTTGCACGCTCACTCCTGCCCAGGTGGTGAAGTCTAGGCTTTGGTCCTAGATGATGGAGCACTAAAACTGTACTGGAGCACTTCAACTGCTTTGCACGCTCACTCCTGCCCAGGTGGTGAAGTCTAGGCTTTGGTCCTAGATGATGTAGCACTACAACTGTACTGGAGCACTTCAACTGCTTTGCACGCTTACTCCTGCCCAGGTGGTGAAGTCTAGGCTTTGGTCCTACATGATGGAGCACTACAACTGTACTGGAGCACTACAACTGCTTTGCACGCTCACTCCTGCCCAAGTGGTGAATTCTAGGCTTTGGTCCTAGATGATGGAGCACTACAACTTTACTGAAGCACTACAACTGCTTTGCACGCTAACTCCTGCCCAGGTGGTGAAGTCTAGGCTTTGGTCCTAGATGATGGAGCACTACAACTGTACTGGAGCACTACAACTGCTTTGCTCACTAACTCCTGGCCATACATATCAGACATATATATGGGGGGCCTAGCTGAAGACAAGAACCCAACAAGGGTGGTGAGGCATGTGGCCATACATACCAGACAGAGATATGGGGGGCCTAGCCCAAGACAAGAACCCAGCAAGGATAGTGAGCCCACGTGGCCATACATACCAGACAGAGATATGGATTACTCGTTGTGATTTTATTAATTGTGGCCACCCCAGACGGGATGGCTCTATCGTAGAGCGATCCCGGATCGGACAGAAGCAGGTGCGGGGTCCTATCAGGTTACTGGTTCGAACCCCATCGAGGTCACCTAGGCCCACCCGGAGGATCGTCGACTGGCATGGTAACTGGACTCTAGGTGTGATGTAAGCCCTTCCATCGCATACTTACGAGCCGGTTCCCTTAAGACCACGTCCTTAGAAGTGTCATTGTGACACATCTTGGAAGTTGAGATTTATTTTTATTTATTTTTGACAGGTCAGGGGTTCAAACCCATTCTTGGTTCACGATTTCAGACCTGAAAGAGGTCCAGAAATTTTGACCTGAAAGAGGTTGACCTGAAAGTGGTCCAGAACTTTCCTCCAAGCCGTTGCGGGGTAGTCCGAGCTCAGGCATAGCAGTGGTCTGCAAAAGCAAAAACCACGGCAAACTTCCCCAATGCAAGCAAACGGGAAGGCTCCTTCAACTTCACGTCCCGTTGAAAGGCGGAACAATGTCATGTTTCATGTTTATATTATTAGTTTAGTATTACAATGTCATGTTTCATGTTTATATTATTAGTTTAGTATTACAATGTCATGTTTCATGTTTATATTATTAGTTTAGTATTACAATGTCATGTTTCATGTTTATATTATTAGTTTAGTATTACTATGTCATGTTTCATGTTTATATTATTAGTTTAGTATTACAATGTCATGTTTCATGTTTATATTATTAGTTTAGTATTACAATGTCATGTTTCATGTTTATATTATTAGTTTAGTATTACAATGTCATGTTTCATGTTTATATTATTAGTTTAGCCGATTTGTTATGGTTATAATATTAGTTGAGTATTAGTTTAGCCTATTTGTCATGGTTACAGTATTAGTTTAGTATTAGTTTAGCCATGGTTATAGTATTAGTTGAGTATTAGTTTAGCCTATTTGTCATGGTTACAGTATTAGTTTAGCCATGGTTATAGTATTAGTTGAGTATTAGTTGAGTATACTTTTAGCCAATTTGTCATGGTTACAGTATTAGTTTAGCCATGGTTATAGTATTACTTGAGTATTAGTTTAGTGTACTTTTAGCCAATTTGTCATGGTTACAGTATTAGTTTAGCCATGGTTATAGTATAAGTTTAGTATACGTTTTGCCAATTTGTCATGGTTACAGTATTAGTTTAGTATACTTTTAGCCAATTTGTCATGGTTACAGTTTTAGTTGAGTATACGTTTTTCCAATTTGTCATGGTGATAGTATTAGTTGAGTATTGGTTTAGTATACTTTCAGCCAATTCGTCATGGTGATAGTATTAGTTTAGTATATTTTTAGCCAATTTGTCATGGTTACAGTATTAGTTGAGTATGCTTTTAGCCAATTTTCCATGGTTAAAGTATTAGTTGAGTATTGGTTTAGTATACTTTTAGCCAATTTGTCATGGTGATAGTATTAGTTGAATATTAGTTTAGTATGTCTTTAGCCAATTTGTCATGGTTACAGTATTAGTTGAGTATACTATTAGCCAATTTTCCATGGTTAAAGTATTAGTTGAGTATTAGTTTAGTATACTTTTAGCCAATTTGCCATGGTTACAGTATTAGTGTAGTATACTTTTAGCCAATTTGTCATGGTTACAGTGTTAGTTGAGTATACGTTTTGCCAATTTGGCATGGTTGTAGTATTAGCTGAGTATTACTTTAGTATACTTTTAGCCAATTTTCCATGGTTAAAGTATTAGTTGAGTAGCCGTTTGCCAATTTGTCATGGTTAAAGTATTAGATTAGTTCTAGATTGGCCAATTTGTCATGGTGATAGTATTATTTGAGTACACGTTTTGCCAATTTGTCATGGTTATAGTATTTCTCAATACATCGTTTAGGCACTAATGATGATCAAAAAACGTATGGTGTGGTTTGTGGGTGTGTGTGTGTGTGGGGGGGGGGGGGGGGGGGAGCAAAATAACTGCCATAAAAAGTACTTTATAAAGTGCTTTTCAGGAACTGTTTTTGTAGCCCTCAGAATGACATGGGAGTGGAACTGGGGTGTTCCTCTAATTAAAAGCATTCCATGGGTGCTATGTGGGAAAGTTCCATGATATATTATTAGGGATCGTTATATCGTATGATGTTGACCAAAGTCGAGTATGATATCATATGATATCATACAAATTGCATCATATGATATTGTATATAAATGGTAACTTGATCCTAGTCAGACTGCAGGCATCATATGATATCATATGATGACATTACATTACATGTTAAAGTCTACTTGACACCGCAAGGGTGTATGAGACTCTGTGCTTCAAAAGAAAAAGAAAAAGAACCCACAAAGCAAACAAGAAATTACATCAGGGGTGTGTCAACATGATATCATATGATGCAATTTGAATGTTCCCGTTCCCTATCTATCATGTCCAAATGGGGGGTAAAAGGTCTCTCTTCCTCTTACTCCCCCCCTCCCTCCCCCTAACCATCTGGTGTACAGATAAAGCATAGAGCAAGACCTCGCAGTCAATTACTGCTTCTTTCCTTTCCATGACGACTTGGCGTACTCCTTTCTTTCATTCTGTCAATGCGCGTCTGTTTTGTTTCTTTTGTTTCGTCCTGTTGCCTAGTGCCATATGATGCTATATTTTGTCCCATAAGTAATGATTGAAGACCCCCCACTTTGAGTGGGCACTTCAGTGATGATTTGTATTCTACTTGTGGCGCTCGAGGTCGTACTAAGCATTTGTGTATCGAGCTTAGGCTGGTCCCTATGGCCTATTTGGCTGACCCTAGATAATGATAACGCCTGGTGGGGCGTGGTGTCAAGGTCGTATGCGGGTGGGGAGCGGTCTCCTACCTCAACTGGACAAGCTACCATCGCAGTTGACGACGACCTGCAACGCCAAGAGCGACCGAAGGGGGAGTCGAACCCCCGACTCTTCATTCTTGGGCGATCTGGTCTACCACTAGACCATTGTAAATCACTGAAAGAGGCTGGCTGACCCTAGACTGTACATACACACATTAGTGATGCTTTTTATTTTCCTTGTCGTGCTTGAGCGAGGTCGTGCTTAGCATTTTTTTTATCGAGGCTAGGTTGGTCCCTTACTTGTTCCTTGGGCTGTAACATTACATGTTAAAGTCTACTTAACACCGCGAGGGTGTAGTGGTGACTCTGTGCTTTAAAAAAAAAAAAAAAACCACAAAGCAAAAAACACCATTACATCAGGGGTGTGTCGAGTACAAACAAACCAAACTCCCGACCACCGTTTTGGTGGCGTAGGTATTAACCCCCCTAGAGCAGGACCCAGATCTCAACCACTTACAGTGTAACATACAACATTAGTAATGATTGAAGATACCCCAGTTTGAGGGTGGGCATATTAGGGGCCAAGGGGTCCTAACCCCCAAGCCCCATCAAACAATGTAACATTGATGGTGATTTTTTGCCCTTATCCAAATATGCCCAATGGTCACGAGGCCAACACCAATATGAATACAATCGCAGAAACATGACCTAGTTTGACACCATAATACTAAGTGGTGGTGGAGATGGCTTAAATTGGCAGATGGTGAGCAGCCCAGAGTTGGCTGAAGAATTCAAAATGCATGTAACAAGCCATGCAACAATTCAAAATCAAATTTAAAATCGATACTCAATAGCCCAAAGCTACGTTGGTGACGTAGCAGAACCTAATAAATCGGCGTTTGAGACGTGAAACGCAATGTTTTGAACCACCCTGGTCCCACCTCCTGGGTTAAAAATATTTACAAGACTAAAAACGTTTACTACCTCCATTCTGGTGTATTATTAACGTATGCATGTATGTATGTACGCATGTTGTTGTAGTCCAGGGGTAGGCCAAAAAGGCTGAAGGGACTTGCCCAACCGTGTAGGAAGGGCTTACAAAAAAAAGCACTGATGAACTGAACCCCAATCATTCGGTTTACCGACGGGGCCCTGAGTTCGTGCTATAGTGATCATTTAAGTGTACAATATAATTAAATCATCATCTCATCTGGGATGATAATTTAATTGTGCGATACTTATCGCATTTGTATGCAAATATTGTTAGCTACCGTATGCAAATATGTCGGGAACAGTATACCGAAACTCCTATCTCGTAAACTTCATTATTTCCCATTACAGTCCTGCATGCACTTTATCGTTTATTATTATCGATGCTCGCCAGGATACTTCAAATTGCCAAATTGGCCAGCGCTTTAGCGCACTTCCAAACAAAAAAACTGCGCTTTGTAGTGCAAAAAGCGCAAAAATAGCTTGCTGCGCCCACTGGGGGTTGCAAAAAAGTGCGCTTAAAGCGCAGAGGGGGTCAAAAAGTCAGCGCCCAAAAGCGCACGCTTTGAATTACCCTGATGCTCGCATCTGAGCCACCAGCTTTGCGTCGGCTAATTGATTCTTTAATTAGCCGGCTAGCTGATTATTTAAGTAGCCGGATAACTGATTCTCTAATTAGCCGGCTAACTTATTATATAATTAGCCGGCTAGCTGATTCTTTAATTAGCCGGCTAGCTGATTCTTTAATTAGCCGGGTAGCTGATTCTTTAATTAGCAGGCTAACTGATTCTTTAATTAGCCCCGCATCTGGGCCATGAGCTTTGACTTGGCTTCGTAGAACTTCAAGATGTCTTGGTCAGCTTCAGGGTTGCCCGTGAAGTGAGGCCGTGCCAGCTCTAGCACCTGAGGAGCATATGTACATATGTGTGTATGTATGTATGTATGTATGCATGTATGTATGTATGTATGTATGTTTGTATGTATGTATGTATGTATGTATGTATGTATGTATGTATGTATGTATGTATGTAGGCCACCCCCCACCCACCCAGGTCTTGGGCCCTGGTCTGGGTTACATAATGGGTAATGCCCTTGTATGCCCCCCCCCTCCCCCCCATCTCCCTTCCAAAAATATGTAAGGCATGCCCGCTTCCTTCCCCTACTCTAAATATCCCCCCCCCCCTCCCCCCCCCACCCACAAGACCTACACGATCCCCTACTTTCCCCTAAATCTTCCTGCCCCCCATCCCCATGACACACACTCTGTTTCTTCCCCTTGCACACCACACGACCCAGCCATCTCCACCCTCCCTCAACTTTCTCTCCACATTAAGGGCGCCTGGAGGCGTGTCCCGAATGAAATGATTCAAATCTTAATTAATTGAATTTACGTGATTTGAATGCACCTAATTGCTTTAAATTGTATCAACTCGAATAGGATTAAATTTGAAGGGCGCCTAGAGGCTTAAAATTAATTGAATTCCATTAAAATTAAATTAAATTAATATGAATGCACAATCACCTACTGATACGAGTTCAGTTTATTATGTTATTGTGATGTGTTTTTATTTTTGTTGTGTTTTTGTTTCTTAATTCATTTAATCTCTTGTTTGCCAGGAGGAGCCCAGGCCTCGATGCCGATCGATTTTTTCTGAGAACAGGGCTGTAATTGCATGTATCATGGCGATATTTGAAGTCACTTTTCAGGTCATTCTGAGCACCTCATTTAGGGGAGGGGGGGGGGGGGGGGGGGTCAGCCCTCATTTTGTTTCTTGCTGACTTTTACTCAGACCTCCAAATGACATTCTGAGACCACCCATAGATAGGCCTTGGTAAGGGTAGTCTATTGGCACCACTTTAGACCTCGTGCAATAAGTATTTACCCCCCCCCCCCCCCCCCCCTCCCCCAAACCACACACCCCACCCCCACCACAAACCCCAGCCCAGCCCAGAGTATGAGTGGGTGAATGGCTGGGTATGGGTTGATTATATGGGTGGGTGAATGGGTACGTGATATGGGTGAGTATGGGTTGGTGAGTGGGTATGAGGGTGGGGGTGGGGAGGTAAATCCCCCCCCCCCAACCAACCAACCAACCAACCAACCAACCAACCCTAACCCACCCTCACCTAAGGTACTCGGGCAACCCAGAGGGGGTGCAGAACTGATTTTTGACTATCACACAATCCCTAAGTGGGAATTCCGAGGATGCCATTATGTGCGCCATACTGCAACCCCCCAGAATCCATATCTAAGTTTTTCAAAAAGTGGTCATTTCTATTTAAAGGGGGGGGGGGGGGGGGGGAGGGGTCAGCCCTCCCCAGGTTTTTTAGGCATGGTGTGGCCTATCTTTTTTTTCTTCTCACGTGTTTGCTGTTAGTAATTTTTTAGTGTTTTTGTGGCGTCATTGTTATCGTTACAGTCCTGGATAGCGGAGAGAAGGAAGGACCAGCCTTTAGGATCATGATGCCAGAACCAGTGACTTTTTTTTCAAACATGAAAGTGGGTTTCTTCTAGCTTTATGGTTTTAGGCCTCCTCCAGGGACAGCGTTATAGTGCTTTCTGTAGCTTTTTATAGCTTTTCAGGGCCACTGAGGGCAAAAGGAAAGAAAACTATTTTTTCCAACTGTTTTTACAGCGATAATTTCGCTAAAACGGGTCAAAACTAGCGATCGCTATATATAGCGAAAATAAAAATACCTGGCCCAAACTATTAACTCGTTGAAGGCGCGTGATGATGTAAAAAATAAAAAAATAAGAATAAATAAAGAAGGTTTTCAAAAATAAAAGTAACAATAAAAAATAAATAAGGTAATGGTAAAATCGTGTGAAGCAGAGTGGCCAATCCATCCACCCATCCCACCCCTACCAGGTCCATATTCCAAGGGGCATCTTGAAGCTGTGCTCCAGACCCCCCCCCCCCCCCCCCCCCCCCCCCACCACCACCACCACCACACACACACCACCCTCCAACACACACACCTATGTATCCACATCCTGATGGGCATCCTGCAGCTCACAATGTTCCCCAAATACCCCCCCCCACACACACCACACCACACCACCACCACCACCACACACACACCACCACACACACACCTAAGTATCCAGCTCCTGATGGGCATCCTGCAGCTCACGATGTGCCCGAAATACACCACCACCACCACACATGCACACACCTAAGGATCCAAGTTCTGAAAGCCCCCTTGCATCCGTCTCTGTGCCGCTGCTGTCGCCATAACCCCCCCCCCCCCCCCCCCCCCCCCCCCCAACACACGCACACACATCCGTCTCTGTGCCGCTGCTGTTGCCATCAAAACCCGGCAAAGCCATGGACTGAGAAGGAGAGGGCCCGTCCGAGGCGCCTTCTCCCACCCCCCTCCCCCCAACACACACACACATACATCCTCAAACCCACCTGCGGATCCACGTTCTGAAATGCGTCTTGCATCCGTCTCTGAGCCGCAGCCGACGCCATCAAACCCGGAGAGGCCATGGACTGAGAAGGAGAGGGCCCGGCAGAGGGGCCGCCTCCACCTCCACCCCTACTGCTACTCACGCTGGCCATTGACCGGCGTGCTCTCTCCCCATGCCTGACGGGGGGGGCCTTGCCCACGTGGGGGGGTGCCGCCTTGGCTGCTGGTGGCAGGTCAGGTGGTGTGGGGTGAAAAGGTCAGGTGCAGGTGGGGTGGCAGGTCAGGTGGGTCGAGATGAAAAGGTCAGGTCGAGGTGGGGTGGCAGGTCAGGTGGGGTGTGGTGAAAAGGCAAGGTGGGGTGTGGTGAAAAGGTCAGGTGGGTGACGGTGAAATGGCCGGGGTTAAAGTGTGTAAACGGGGGCTAGGGTTGGCGGGGGGTGGGGGGGCAGGTCAGGTGGGGTATGGTGAAAAGGTCAGGGTTAAAGGAGTGTAAACAGGGGGTGAGGGCGGCGGGGGTGGAAGAGGCATGACATGCGAGTGTGTTTGTGTGAACAAGTTCTATGCAGCGTCGCATGCGACGCTAAAAAGTGCCGGAAAGTGTTTGCGACGCAGGGACAGATGGCAACGGAATTTAGTTAGTTAGGAGGGCCGTTGGCTGACGTGTCAGGCTTCGTCTCGATCAAACAGTCGTCGGGTCGTACACATAGACGGACAAATGGGTAACCCTGGGGGCTCCTGCCCCCTTGAAGAGGGGGCTCCGCTAAAATATGCCCATCCCATTCTTTACCCATTCCATCCCTTTCCCTATCCCATCCCTTCCCCTATCCCTGTCCCTTTCACATCCCTTCCCCTTTCCCATTCCTATCCCACCCCATTCCAGCCCTTTACCTATCCCATTCCTATCCTATCCCATCCCTTTCCCTATCCCATCCCTTTCCCTATCCCATCCCTTCCCCTATCCCATCCCTTTCCCTATCCCATTCCTATCCCACCCCATTCCAGCCCTTTACCTATCCCATTCCTATCCAATCCCATACCTTTCCCTATCCCATCCCTTTCCCATTCCTATCCCATCCCTTTCCCTATCCCATTCCTATCCCACCCATTCCAGCCATTTACCTATCCCATCCCATCCCATCCCTACCCCCTCCCATTCCTATCCCATAACATCTCTTTCCCCATCCCATCCCATCCCATCGCCGCATATTCATCCCCATCCTATCTGACTAAAGCTATCTCAACTCGCTGTACCCATCCAATTTGTGAGTCGTCTGGACTAAACCCATCCACCTCATCCAACCTAACCCCGTCCTGCCCTGCCCCACACCTCCCACCCCATCCTGCCCCACCCCACTCCTCCACACCCCACTCCACCCATACTCTTCACACCCCACTCCACCCCACCCCACTCCTCCACACCCCACCCCGCCACTTCACACCCCACCCCACTCTACCCCACCCCTTCACGCCCCACTCCACCCCACCCCTTCACACCCCACTCCATCCCAACCCTTAACACCCCACTCCACCCTATCCTGCCCCACCCCACTCCACCCCACCGCACCTCTCATGTGATGACCTAAGCAGCGGGCTTGCCACCGGCATAGACCGCGATGCAGGCGACGATGAGGAAGAACTTGGCCCCCCCATACCTGGGCCCCCTCCATTGGCCCCAGGGAGGGGGCCACCAGGCGGCCCCCCTCCTGCCGCGCCCTGCCGACTCATCAAGCCAAGCCACTGTTCAAAGTCGCGTTGCAGGCGAACCCGGCTTTGCTCTAGCATCATATGAAGGTGCTCAATCTCACGCTTGTGGTCGCGCAGTGAGTTGAAAGAATCCTTGTATCGGTTTTTCTCCTGTGTGTGAGTGTGTGGGTGTGAGTGTGGGTGTGTGGGTGTGGGGTGGGGGGGTGGGGGTCAGGTGGGTGGTGGTGCAGGTGAGGGGGGGGGGGGGGGGGGGGGGGGGGGGGGGGGGGGGGGCAGCGGGTGACAATAAAGGGGTACGAGGGGTGCTCAAACTCACGCTTGTGGTCTTGCAGTGAGTTGAATGAGTCCTTGTATCGTTTTTTCTCCCGTGTGTGAGTGTGTTTGTGTTTGTGTGTGTTGGGGGGGGGGAGGAGGGGGGCGGTGGAACGGGTGAGGGGGTTGGGGTACAGAGCGGGGGCACTGGTGACAATAAAGGGGTACCAGGGTTGCTCAATCTCACGCTTGTGGACTTGCAGTGAGTTGGAAGAATCCTTGTATCAGTTGTTCTCCTGTGTGTGTGGGATGGGGGTGGGGGTGGGGACGGGTGGGGGGTGGAGCGGGTGAGGGTGTGGGGTAGGGAGCGGGTGAATATAAAGGGTACGAGGGGTGCTCAATCTCACGCTTGTGGTATCGCATTGTGTGTTGAAAGAGTTTTTACAAAGGTTTTCCTCCCGTGTTGGGGGGGGAGGTGGGTGGTGGGGGGAAGGTGGTGTTGGAGCGGTTGAGGGGATGGGGGGGGGGGGGGGGGGAGAGGGGGTAGGGAGCGGGTGAAAAAATAGAGGGGTATGAGGGGTGCTCAATCTCACGCTTGTGGTCTTGCAGTGAGCTGGAAGAGTCCTTATATCTGTTTTTTCTCCTGTGTCAGTGTGTTTGTGTGAGTGTGTGTGTGTGGGGGGGGGTGGGGGGGGGGGCAGGTGGGTGGTGGAACCGGTGAGGGGGTTGGGGTACAGAGCGGGGGCACTGGTGACAATAAAGGGGTACGAGGATTGCTCAATCTCACGCTTGTGTCTTGCAGTGAGTTGGAAGAATCCTTGTATCTGTTTTTCCTCCTGTGTGTGTGGGATGGGGTCGGGGGACAGGTGGGTGGGGGAGCGGGGGAGGGGGTGGGGTGGGGGGGGGTTGGGGTAGTGAGCGGGTGACAACAAAGAGGTCTTGCAGTGAGATGAAGGAGTCCTAGAGGTGTTTTTTAACCCGGTGGGGTGTGTGCACATGGGGTGAGGGGCGCAGTTTGTGTATGGGGATAAGTGTGGTGGTGTGTCGAGGGTGGTGGTAGTGATGAGGGTGGTGGTGGTGGTTATGAGGGTGGTGGTAGAGGCTGTGGGGCCGTTGAAATTTAAATGTGTGTTATCTTGGTGTGTTGAAGGAGTCCTTGTCGCTATGTTCCCCCCCCACCCCCCACCCCACCCCACCCCCCCACATCCACGCACACAGACACTATCCCTGTCTGCTCCCCTTTAGATGGTTGTGGATGACAAGCTAGCCAAGATAGAATCCGCCACCCCCACCCCCACCTCCACGCACCCCCCACCACCCAACCCAGCCACCTGCTCAATCAGCGCCTTGTACTGCTGTTCCTCGTGGTCGTCCTCCATCTCCCCATCTGGCCCACCCCGCCACTGAGCGTTGCACACGCTTCCATCTCCCCATGTCTGCCCCCCCACCACTGAGCATTGCACACGCCTCCATCTCCCCATGTCTGCCCCCCCACCACTGAGCCTTGCACACGCCTCCATCTCCCCATGTCTGCCCCCCCAACACTGAGCGATACACGCCCTCAGGTACACAGAAGTACAGTTTCATCAGCAGTACCCCCCCCCCCCCCCCCCCCCCCCCCAACACACACACCCCTCTGCTAAATCTGCACCTTGAACGCTCAGGTACACAGTCATACTGGTCCATAAGAAGTACACTCCCCCCCTCCCAACCCACCCATCTAAACCCCCCACCCCAACCTGCTCAATCTACACCTTGTACTGCTGTTCCTCCTTTAAACAGAAGTACTGGTTCATGAGCAGTATCCCCCCCCCCCCCCCCCCCCCCCCCCCCACACACACACACACCTGCTCAATATATACCTTGTACTGCTGTTCCTCTTTTAAACAGAAGTACTGGTTCATGAGCAGTACCCCCCCCCCCCCCCCCCCCCCCCACACACACACACACCAACTCAATCTACACCTTGTACTGCTGTTCCTCTTTTAAACAGAAGTACTGGTTCATGAGCAGTATCCCCCCCACACCACCACCCCACACCTACACACACCACCCAACCCACCCACCTGCTCAATCTGCGCCTTGTACTGCAGCTCCTCATGGTCGTCCTCCATCTCCCCATGGGGTCCACCCCCCACTGAGCGCTGCATGCCCTCAGGTACACAGAATTACTGATTGCCACCCACCACACAACCCCACCACCAACCCACCACCACCACCACACAACCCCACCACCACCAACCCCACCACCACCACCACCAACCCACCACCACCAACAAACCCACCACCACCACCACACAACCCCCCCACCACCACCAACCCCCCCCCCCCACCACCACACAACCCACCCACCTGCTCAATCTGCGTCTTGTACTGCAGCTCCTCATGGTTGTCCTCCATCTCCCCATCGGGCCCACCGGCCACTGAGCGCTGCACACGCCCCCCCCCCCCCCCACCCCCCCCCCCCCCCCCCAACCCCCCCACACACACCACAACCACGCAACCCACCTACCACCCAACCCACCCACCTGCTTAATCTGAGCCTTGTAATGCTGTTCCTCATGGTCATCCTCCATCTCCCCATCGGGCCCACCGGCCACTGAGCGCTGCACACTCCCCCCCCCAACCCCCCCACACCACCACCCACCGCAACCCACCTACCACCCAACCACCCCACCTGCTTAATCTGAGCCTTGTACTGCTGTTCCTCATGGTCATCCTCCATCTCCCCATCGGGCCCACCAGCCACTGTACGCTGCCCCCCCCCCCCCCCCCCCCCCCCCCCAACCCAACCCACCCACCGCCTCGCAACCCACCCACCACCCAACCCACCCACCTGCTCAACCTGCGCCTTGTACTGCAGCTCCTCATGGTCATCCTCCATCTCCCCATCGGGCCCACCGGCCACTGAGCGCTGCAAACGCCCCCCCCCCCCCCCAACCCAACCCAACCCCCCAACCCAACCCCCACCACGCAACCCACCCACCCACCACCCAACCCACCCACCTGCTCAATCAGCGCCTTGTACTGCTGCTCCTCATGGTCGTCCTCCATCTCCCGTTCGCCCCCCCCCACCCCACCCAACCCACCCACCTGCTCAATCTGAGCCTTGTACTGCAGCTCCTCATGGTTGACCTCCATCTCCCCATCGGGCCCACCCGCCCCTGGGCGCTGCACATGCATCCCCCCCACCAGCCAATCCACCCCCCACCACGCAATCCCACTACCACCCAACGCACCCACCTGCTCAATCTGAGCCTTGTACTGCTGCTCCTCATGGTCGTCCACCATCTCCCCATCGGGCCCCCCCCCACCCCCCCCCACCTGCTCAATCTGAGCCTTGTACTGCAGCTCCTCATGGTCAACCTCCATCTCCCCATCAGGCCCACCCGCCACTGGGCGCTGCACATGCACCCCCCCACCAGCCAACCCACCCCCCACCACGCAACCCCACAACCACCCAACGCACCCACCTGCTCAATCTGAGCCTTGTACTGCTGCTCCTCATGGTCGTCCTCCATCTCCCCTTCGGGCCCACCCACCCCCCCACGCAACCCCCCCTGACACCACCCAACCCACCCACCTGCTCAATCTGAGCCTTGTACTGCAGCTCCTCATGGTCGTCCTCCATCTCCCCATCCGGCCCACCCGCCACTGAGCGCTGCACACGCCGCTGTTCTATGAGCGTCTTCAAATCATTGATTCGCTGCTTAGACTCGTTCACACTTTGACCCAGCGTCTTGGCTGAGTCGTACTTCTGCTTCAGCAACAGCTTATTCTCTTCTATCACCTACACACACGTGAAGGCTCATGTGTGTTTGTGTGTGTGAATGTGTGTTTGTGTGTATGTGTGTAAATGTGTGTGTGTGTATGTGTGTGTGACACAGTTTGACACAGGGTCTTGGCTGAGTCATACTTCTGCTTCAGCAACAGCTTATTCTCCTCTATCACCTACACACACGTGAAGGCTCATGTGTGTTTGTGTGTGTGAATGTGTGTTTGCGTGTTTGTGTGTAAATGTGTGTGTGTATGTGTGTGTGACACACTTTGACCCAGGGTCTTGGCTGAGTCATACTTCTGCTTCAGAAACAGCTTATTCTCCTCTATCACCTACACACGTGAAGGCTCATGTGTGTTGTGTGTGTGAATTGTGTGTTTGTGTGTAATGTGTGTGTGTATGTGTGTGTGACACACTTTGACCCAGGGTCTTGGCTGAGTCATACTTCTGCTTCAGCAACAGCTTATTCTCCTCTATCACCTACACACACGTGAAGGCTCATGTGTGTTTGTGGGTGTAAATGTGTGTTTGTGTGCTTGTGGAAGTGTGCATGTGTGTGTGACACACTTTGACCCAGGGTCTTGGCTGAGTCATACTTCTGCTGAAGCAACAGCTTATTCTCTTCGATCACCTACACACATGTGTGTCTGAGTGTTTGCGCAGTTGTGAATGTGTGTTTGTGTGCATGTTTTTGTGTGTGTTTTATGTGTGTGTGTGTGACGCACTTTGACCCAGCATCTTGGCTGAGTCATACTTCTGCTGAAGCAGCAGTTTATTCCCCTCTATCACCTACACGCAAGTGAAGGCTCATGTGTGTTTGTGTGTGTGTTTGTGTGTATGCGTGTTTGTGTAAGTGTGCATGTGTGTGTGACACACTTTGACCCAGGGTCTTGGCTGAGTCATACTTCTGCTGAAGCAACAGCTTATTCTCTTCGATCACCTACACACATGTGTGTCTGAGTGTTTGCGTAGTTGTGAATGTGTGTTTGTGTGCATGTTTTTTGTGTGTGTTTTATGTGTGTGTGTGTGACACACTTTGACCCAGGGTCTTGGCTGAGTCATACTTCTGCTGAAGCAACAGCTTATTCTCTTCTATCACCTACACGCAAGTGAAGGCTCATGTGTGTTTGTGTGTGTGAATGTGTGTTTGTGTGTATGTGTGTAAATGTGTGTGTATGTGTGTGTGACACACTTTGACCCAGGGTCTTGGCTGAGTCATACTTCTGCTTCAGCAACAGCTTATTCTCCTCTATCACCTACACACACGTGAAGGCTCATGTGTGTTTGTGTGTGTGAATGTGTGTTTGCGTGTTTGTGTGTAATGTGTGTGTATGTGTGTGTGACACACTTTGACCCAGGGTCTTGGCTGAGTCATACTTCTGCTTAAGCAACAGCTTATTCTCTTCGATCACCTACACACATGTGTGTCTGAGTGTTTGCGTAGTTGTGAATGTGTGTTTGTGTGCATGTTTTTGTGTGTGTTTTATGTATGTGTGTGTGACACACTTTGACCCAGGGTCTCGGCTGAGTCATACTTCTGCTTAAGCAACAGCTTATTCTCTTCGATCACCTACACACATGTGTGTCTGAGTGTTGCGTAGTTGTGAATGTGTGTTTGTGTGCATGTTTTTGTGTGTGTTTTATGTGTGTGTGTGTGTTTTGTGTATGTGTGTCTATCACCTACATGCAAGTGAAGGTTCATGTGTGCATGTTTGTGTGTGTATGGGTATTCTCCTCTATCATCTACATGCAAGTGAAGGTTCATGTGTGCATGTTTGTATGTGTATGGGTATTCTCCTCTATCACCTACATGCAAGTGAAGGTTCATGTGTGCATGTTTATATGTGTATGGGTATTCTCCTCTATCACCTACATGCAAGTGAAGGCTCATGTGTGCATGTTTGTGTGTGTATGGGTATTCTCCTCTATCACCTACATGCAAGTGAAGGTTCATGTGTGCATGTGTATGTGTGTTTGTGTGTCTGTTTTTGTGTGGTTGCGTGTGTATGTGTGTGTGTATAACACTTTGACCCAGCATCTTGGCTGAGTCATTCTTATGCTCAAACAATAGCTTATTCTCTTCTATCACCCACACACAAGTGAAGCTTCATGTGTGCATGTGTGTTTGTGTGTTTTTGTGTATGCGTTTTTACATGAGTGTGGTTTTGTTTGACTCTTAGCAGTTATGTTGGGCTGCCTCTATGTCTCAAAACAGTTTGACCCGTCAATTCTTTACTAGCACACAATAAAACATGCGTTAATACAGATTTGATGTATTTTGTAGGTCATGGGTTTACTGCATCCATGTTTTGGCAGAGCCCTCCCTTCTGGGGGGCTGGAGCCCCCAGGGTCACCCCGTTGCCCGTTTGTTGGTTTGTTTGTGCGACTGACCAACGTTTGTGCGACCAAGACAAAGCGTGACACGTCAGCCAACGGTCTCCTTACTAACTGCCACCTGTCTGACCGATTCGGTCGTCAACACTCTCGGCCGATATTCCGCGTCGCTTGCGACGCTGCCTAGGACTTCTTGCTGCATGGCGACGCATGGGTCTGGCTAAACTAGTCAAAAATGCCCCCCCAAATCCCTGGGCTCCATGCTTCGTGCTCTGCGGGGTTCTGGGTGCAATGCGCGTCGCAATGAGCAAGTCATTTTAGCCTATTTGGCCTACCCCTGGACATACACACATACAACGGGGTCGCACCAAGTCGCTCAATTTGCGCCGCGCCGCATAGAAAAACTACATCTATTGTCTCCAAGCGCTTCAACAAGAAACCTCCAGCTATTATTACATCATCCAACATCTGCTCAACTTGCAACGATACACTGCTAAATTAGATTTTGGTCTTTGGCACGATACACTGCTAATTTAGGGCATATTCTTTGGCACTCTTTTCTGCACCCCTGCGGCACACGTCTCTCTCACAATGCATCATCCTTTCAAGCCCAATAAAAGGGCGCCGAGGACCCCCAAATTAGCAGGGAAGATTAGCTTGGACCCTGGGCAAGGGTACGCACTCACAGACTAGGCCAGTCTGCACCCCTGCGGCACGCCTCTCTCTCATAGCATTGCATCACCCTTTCAAGCCCAATAAAAGGGCGCCGAGGACCCCCAAATTAGCAGGGAAGATTAGCTTGGACCCTGGGCAAGGGTACGCACTCACAGACTAGGCCAGTCTGCACCCCTGAGGCACGCCTCTCTCTCATAGCATTGCATCACCCTTTCAAGCCCAATAAAAGGGCGCCGAAGACCCCCAAATTAGCAGAGATTGACTTGAACCCTGGGCAAGGGTGACGCACTCACAGACTAGGCCAGTCTGCACCCCTGCGGCACGCCTCTCTCTCATAGCATTGCATCACCCTTTCAAGCCCAATAAAAGGGCGCCGGGGACCCCCAAATTAGCAGGGAAGATTAGCTTGGACCCTGGGCAAAGGGTGACGCACTCGCAGACTAGGCAAGTGTGGATTTAATAGCCATTCTGGGGATGATTTGGATTTGGATCTCGCAGTTTGTAGTTCGCACCTCCGCGTTTTCAGTCAACATTTCCCGCAATACTCAGAATTATCAGATTTCTCAGGCCCAATTCTCAAATTTGAGGTACAAACCTCGAACTACTCGCTAACCCAATCCAAATGATCCACCGAATTGCAATAAGATACACACCTGCTCGATGGTGTCATCGATGGTGATTCTTTTTTACAAAGGTGCTCCTACGGTGACTATAGCTAGCTCCGGCTTACGCTATGGTGTCCTTAACTTCACGTCCTGTGAGTAACTGTATTACACGGATGTAACAATTTCAATTTCAAAACACACCTGCTTACTTTTATGGACCAGGGTACTTCCAAGCACGCGCTTTAGCGCGATAGCGCGCTGCCTTTTTGAGCCCCACTGCACGTTTTGCGCAGTTTTTTGCAACCTCCTGTGGGCGCAGCAAGCAAGTTCTGCGCTTTTTTTGCACTACAAAGCGCAGTTTTGTTTTGTTCAAGTGCGCTAAAGCACTGGCCAATTTGGTCAATGAAAGTACCCTGGTATGGACCTTCCAATAAATAGTAATGATCAAGGTCCTGCTTTGAAGATCCACACTTCTTTTCAAGCCCTCCCCCCCACCTTTCCCTTCAAGAAAAACTTCCAGTACGTTCGGGAGTTCGTTGTCATTTTTTCTCTATTTATGTGTGGTCATTTGTTTAAATACGCCGTCATTTTCACAAGGTACCTGCTTACGAATATTTACCTTCCAACAATAAATAAATGCAAATTAGTACGAGCTGCCACAGGACGTGAGATTGAAGGAACCCTCCTGTTTGCATGTACCATACATACTGGATAATGGCTACTATGTTGTATTATATAACATCACGCTAATCCCCCTTCGGAACGGGATGACTCTATCGTAGAGCGATCCCAGATCGAAAGGAAGCAGGTGCGGGGTCTTATCAGGTTGCATGTTTGCATGTACCGTACATACTGGATAATGGCTACTATGTTGAGTTGATTTGGTTTCGCAGACCGCAACTGCGCCTGAGCTTGGACTACCGCGCTACAGCACAGAGGGAAGGTTCATATAAACATGAATGTGCAAGGTCTGGCAAGGTCCACACTTTTTTTCAAGCCCCCCCCCCCCCCCCCCCCCACACACACACACCCCACACACCCACCCACCCACCCCCAAAAACATGTTTTTCACACGTGGTAATCTTTTATACGCGGTAATTTCTTAAACTTTTAATATGTGGTAATAAAAAAAAAACGTGTTAATTGTAAGCTTGTAATACGTGGGCATTGCTTTTCCCTCCCTGTTCGGGCTTCAAGCCTATGTATATGGATGTTACAGTCCAGGGGCCAAATATGCTAAAGGGACTCAAAATAAAAGCATTGATAAACAGAACCCCAAACAATCGTTTGACCGACGGGGGCCTTGAGTTCGTGTTACAGTGATAATTTAATTGTACAATTATAATTAAATCATCATCCCACATGGGATAGTGTGTATCATGTATGAAGCTCATAGCTGCTACCATGGATAAAGCCACGCCACTCTACACTCACACACCGATAGTGATACTTATTACGAACACGTGCTCACCCCACACGTGTGCACACCTCGATCTGGCGGTGGTATGCACAAACGCCTACTTAGACCAGTTCATGTTATACCGTTATGTTTTATTGTGTAATGTGTTATGTATTATCGTCGGGGCCCTGTGTTCGTGCTACAGTGATAAGTATACTGCACATGTGTGCTCATTTCATCCTTGTGTACTACTCATGTGTACTGCACATGTGTGCTCATTTCATCCTTGTGCTACAGTGACAATGATACTGCACATGTGTGCTCATTTCATCCTTGTGCTACAGTGACAATCATACTGCACATGTGTGCTCATTTCATCCTTGTGTACTCACCTCACACTCACACTCGTACTCAAACTCACACTCACACAAACACACACTTGCACACACACCACTAGTGATATTTATCATGCACACGTGTGCTCACTTCATTCTGGCGCCAACCTGAGGTGCTCCCACCCTGCTTCCCTCTTCACTTGCCTCAAAGAGCGCATCGCTAAGGTGGGTGGTAATTATTATGTACACGTGGGCGCACCTCAATCTGACGGCGGTGTGCACAATCGCTGGCAGGCACTTTGACGAGTCCAGGTTATTATATGTTATCATTTATTGTGTTATGTGTCATGTTTTAGCGTTGTGGGCCCTGTGTTCTAGTACAGTGATAATTATTATGCACACGTGTGCACTTAAACTCACACCCACACCAGCACACACACAAACACACACGCGCACACAAACACACACGCGCACACACACGCGCACACACACACAAACACACACGCGCACACACACGCGCACACACAGCACTAGTGATACTTATAATGCACACGCGTGCTTACGTCACACTCACACTTGTACTTAAACTCACATTCACAAACGCAAACACACACGCGCACACACAGCACTAGTGATACTTATAATGCACACGCGTGCTTACGTCACACTCACACTTGTACTCACACTCACAAACGCAAACACGCACACACACAGCACTAGTGATACTTATAATGCACACGTGTGCTCACCTCATTCTCACATTCGTACTTAAACTCACACTCACACACACTCACACTCACCAACCAAGATAATTACAATTCACACGTGTGTCCACCTCAATCTGACGGCGGTATGCACAATTGCCCAATAAAATGAGTTCAGGTTATGATGTTATGTTTTATTGTATTTTGTATTATGTTTTAGCGTCAGAGGCCCTGTGTTCGTGCTGCAGTGATAATCCTAATGCACATCATACTCGTTTACTCACCTCACACTCATACTCGTACTTAAACTCACACACACAGTGATAATTATAATGCTCACGTGAGCTCACCTCACACTCATACTCGTACTTAAACTCACACTCACACACACAGAAACACACACGTGCACACTAGCCACTAGTGATAATTATAATGCACATCATACTCGCTTACTCACCTCACACTCATACTCGTACTTATAGCCATTCAGCGGATGATTTGGGTTCAAGGTTTCTGAAGAACCCGGACTTCGAGAATTTGGCCTGGAAATCTGAGAATTCTCGCGAGAATTCTCGATAATTGGCCTGAGATTCTGAGAACCAAGTCCGATGTACAAAGTGTACTTCCCAAAGCATCCCCTGAATTGCTATAAACTCACACTCACACACACAGAAACACACACGTGCACACTAGCCACTAGTGATAATTATAATGCTCACGTGAGCTCACCTCATACTCCCTCGTACTCGAACTCACACTCACACTCACAAACACACACGTGCACACACACCACTAGTGATAATTATAATGCTCGCGTGAGCTCACCTCATACTCCCTCGTACTCGAACTCACACTCACAAACACACACGTGCACACACACCACTAGTGATAATTATAATACACTTGTTGGGCGTACGGGAGGGTCCCCTTAACACCACGCCCCTCCAGGCGTTATCTTTTTTTTTTTTTTTTGTAATACACATGTTGGGAACGGCAATATGATGTCATATGATAAAATGCCATCACATGATATCATACGATATCCTATGATGCCGGCAGTCTGACTAGGCTAAATTTACCATTGACATACAATATCATATGATGCAATTTATATGATATCATACTGGCCTTTGGTCAGTATCATATGATTTGCCGATCCCTATGCACGTATGTTCTCATATTGTAGTGGTGGCAGTGGTGCTGAGCGCCGGGTGCTGTGTGTGTGTGTACCACCCTCACCCCCACCCCAGTACCAAGCACCCAGCACCCAGCACTCTCATACCCCCACCCAAGTACCCTGTACCCCCACCCCCACCCCAGTACCAAGCACCCAGCACCCAGCACTCTCATACCCCCACCCAAATACCCTGCACCCCCACCCCCACCCCAGTACCCAGCACCCCTACCCGATCTCTATGCACGTATGTTCTCACCTCATTCTGGCGGTAGCTCTTTCTGAAGAGCTCGAACGCTTTATTTCGATCCGCCAACATGTTTGTGTTGAAGAGCGCTGATATGTCGTCGCCACCACCCCCGCCGCTGCCGCCACCCCCGCTCCCGCCGCTGCCTCCCCCCTCTGTTATGCACACAACGAAAGGGAAGTGGTAATTAGAGAGCGCACAAAAGGGGGATTATTAGTTAGCGTTGACATGGTGGAATTATAGAGCATAAAAAATGAGGATTATTAGTAAGCGTAGGCTTGGTGGAATTATAGAGCTATGATGTCGTCGCCACCACCACCACCGCGGCCACCCCCGCCCCCGCCGCTGCTTCCCACCTCTGCTGTGCACACAACAGAAGGGAGGAGTGGGAATTAGAGAGCATAAGAAAGGTGGATAATTAGTTAGCGTGGACTAGGTGGAATTAGACAGCTGAGATGCCGTCGCCACCACCACCACCGCCGCCCCCGCCCCTGCCGCTGCCTCCCACCTCTGTTGTACACACAACGGACGGGAAGTGGGAATTAGAGAGCATAAGAAAGGTGGATAATTAGTTAGCGTGGACTAGGTGGAATTAGACAGCTGAGATGCCGTCGCCACCACCACCACCGCCGCCCCCGCCCCTGCCGCTGCCTCCCACCTCTGTTGTATTCACAACGGACGGGAAGTGGGAATTAGAGAGCATAAGAAAGGTGGATTATTAGTTAGCGTGGACTAGGTGGAATTAGACAGCTGAGATGTCGTCGCCACCACCACCAAAGCCGCCGCCACCCCCGCCCCTGCCGCTGCCTCCCACCTCTGGTATACACACGACAGATGGGAAGTGAGAATGAGAGAGCATACGGAAGGAGGATTATTAGCTAGCGTAAGCCTGGTGGTTGGCCCCAGTGCAAGCCAACGGGCTGCCCCCCAGCGGTATATTTATTTATTTATCTATCCACACACTGCTCAAATTTGCAGTTGCCCCCAGTGCAAGCGCAAGGGCTGGAACCCCCAACTTCGCACCCTATAACATTATATTCGTCTATTTATCCACACACTCCCACATGAGTTTCATTTTTTGACGACGCGTCGCCATTCCGTCGCCATTCCGTAGAATGCTTCACCCCCCGGACCCCCCAATATCAAGACGCGCTGGCCCCCTTGACCTCATGCCTTGTAATAAGGCGTACTATTTATACATGTATTAAGCGCAGGTGCTTGGAGGAATGGCTACTGCAACTTCCGTGCAGCTACCATGTTTGGTTGTTGGCTGTTCAACCAGCTTTTGAATGTACTTCATGTGTGCGTGTCTATGTGTGTGTCTATGTGTGTGTATGTGTGCGTGTATGTGTATGTATGTATGTGTATGTGTATGTATGTGTGTGTATGTGTATGTGTGTGTATGTGTATGTGTATGTATGTGTGTGTGTATGTGTATGTGTATGTATGTGTGTGTGTATGTGTATGTGTATGTATGTATAAGTGCATGTGCTTTTGTACCTGTATGTGTGCGTGTATATGTATATGTGTATGCATGTGTGTATGTGTATTTGTTTGTGTTTGTGTATGCATGTGCACTTGTATGTGTGCATGTGTACGTATATGTGTATGTGTTTCTGTATGTGTTTGCGCAGGTGTATGTGCAGATGCATGTGTACGTATATGTGTATGTGTTTCTGTATGTGTTTGCGCAGGTGTATGTGCAGATGCATGTGTATGTGCTTATTCGGGCGTGTCGTGTGCATGTCATGTAGATTGAGCGAGGTGCATGCCCCTCAAGCCCCCCTTTTACAGCCCCCCAGGCCCCGCTTGTGAAGGCCTCCCAGCCCCCCCTTGTATAGGCCCTCCAGGCCCCGCTTTTGCAGGCCCCCCAGCCCCTCATTTTACAGCGCCCCCAGGCCCCGCTTGTGAAGGCCTCCCAGGCCCCCCTTGTATAGGCCCTCCAGGCCCTGTTTTTGCAGCCCCCCCAGCCCCTCATTTTACAGCCCCCCCAGGCCCCGCTTGTGAAGGCGCCCCAGGCCCCCCTTGTACAGCCCCCCCAGGCCCCTCTTTTGCAGGCCCCCAAGCCCCCCTTCTACATGCCCCCCAGACCCTTACTCACCAGGCCCCCCTTGTGGAGGTCCCCCAGGCCCCCCTCCCGTTCCTGGGAGGGAGGTGACGGAGCCAGACAGCACAGGCCCCCCCTTGGCCTCCCTCCGCTTCAGCATGGACACCAATATGTTGATCTCGTTGTCGCGTTGCTGCACTTGCAGCTTGAGCTTTTTTATCTGCTCAGCCACATCTGCTGACATTGGCCCAGAGCCCCCCCCCTCGCCCCCCTTGGGCGTGCCTGCACTGCCCATGATGGCTGGAACTCCAGGCCCCCCTTTAACGCCTCCGCCCTCGTTGATGATGGTTTTGAAGGTGTCGAAGGCTGCCTTGATAAACATCATACTGCCAGCTAGGTTGAGGTTAGCCTCAGGGCCATGCTCAGCCACAAACGCTTCCACCTGGACAGGCACAGCGCATTTGTTTGACACATTGAACTCTGTAGTAAGCATGATCGGTCAACAAGGCACAGCCAGCTAGGTTCAGGTTAGCCTCAGGGCCATGCTCAGCAACAAACGCTTCTACCTGGAAAGGCACAGCAAATTAGATTGGCTAGTGTCTAGGGCAATGTACTGTAAGCAAGTTTGAGCAATGTCTCTGGGCCGTGCTCAGCAACAAATGCTTCTACCTGTACAGGCACAGCGCATTAGTTTGACATGTGCATAGGGTAATGCACTGTAAGCAGGTTTGAGCAATATCTCAGGGCCGTGCTCAGCCACAAATGCTTCTACCTGTACAGGCACAGCGCATTAGTTTGACATGTGTATAGGGTAATGCACTGTAAGCAGGTTTGAGCAATATCTCAGGGCCGTGCTCAGCCACAAATGCTTCTACCTGTACAGGCACAGCACATTAGTTTGACATGTGTATAGGGTAATGCACTGTAAGCAGGTTTGAGCAATATCTCAGGGCCGTGCTCAGCCACAAACACTTCCACCTACGCAAGAACGGTGTATAAGTTTGACACGTGTACCTCTGCACTAACTAACCCTGCTATGTGCACTAATCTGCACTAACTGCTTTGTGCCCCAAGCACGTTTGGTCAACAATGTACTGACAGCTAGGTTCAGGTTAGCATCAGGGCCACGCCCAGCCACAAACGCTTCCACCAGGACGAATGCTTCTGCCTACTGTACGATCATTGTCTTTGTTTGCTATGTCACGTATCTTATATGTGTTTCTAAGCATTTTGACAACTGTCTGCCGCAAATTATTTGAGGTTAGCCTCAGGGCCATGCTCAGCCACAAACGCTTCCACCTGGACAGGCACAGCGTAATTAGTTTGACACATGTAACTCTGCACTAAGCATGTTTGGTCAACAACGCAATACCAGCTAGGTTGAGGTTACCTCAGGGCCATGCTCAGCCACAAACGCTTCCACCTGGACAGGCACGGCGGAATTAGTTTGACACATGCAACTCTGCACTAAGCATGTTTGGTCAACAACGCAATACCAGCTAGGTTGAGGTTACCTCAGGGCCATGCTCAGCCACAAACGCTTCCACCTGGACAGGCACGGCGGAATTAGTTTGACACATGCAACTCTGCACTAAGCATGTTTGGTAAACAACGCAATACCAGCTAGGTTGAGGTTACCTCAGGGCCATGCTCAGCCACAAACGCTTCCACCTAGACAGGCACGGCGGAATTAGTTTGACACATGCAACTCTGCACTAAGCATGTTTGATCAACAACGCAATACCAGCTAGGTTCAGGTTAGCCTCAGGGCCATGCTCAGCCACAAACGCTTCCAACTGCGTAAGAACAATGTCTTTGTTTAGGTTGGTTTGGTTTGGTTTGGAGTGGCTTGGTTTGGTTTGGAGTGGGTTGGGTTGGAGTAAGTTGGTATGATTTGGAGTGGGTTGGGTTGGGCTGCTTTGGAGTGGTTTGGTTTGGAGTGGTGTTGGTTTAATTTGGAGTGGGGTTGGGTTGGGCTGCTTTGGAGTGGTTTGGTTTGGAGAGGTGTTGGTTTGGGTTGGGTTGGTTTGGGCTGGAATGGGTTGGGTTGGTATGGAGTGGTTTGGAGAGGTGTTGGTTTGGGTTGGTTTGGGCTGGAATAGGTTGGTTTGGTTTGGAGAGGTGTTGGTTTGGGTTGGTTTGGGCTGGAATAGGTTGGTTTGGTATGGAGTGGTTTGGTTTGGAGAGGTGTTGGTTTGGGTTGGTTTGGGCTGGAATGGGTTGGTTTGGTATGGAGTGGGTTGGTTTGGAGAGGTGTTGGTTTGGGTTGGTTTGGGCTGGAATAGGTTGGTTTGGTATGGAGTGGTTTGGTTTGAAGAGGTGTTGGTTTGGGTTGGTTTGGGCTGGAATAGGTTGGTTTAGTATGGAGTGGTTTGGTTTGGAGAGGTGTTGGTTTGGGTTGGTTTGGGCTGGAATGGGTTGTTTTGGTATGGAGTGGTTTGGTTTGGGGAGGTGTTGGTTTGGGTTGGTTTGGGCTGGAATGGGTTGGTTTGGTATGGAGTGGTTTGGTTTGGAGAGGTGCTGTGTTGTGTTGCGTTGGAGTGGGCTGGAATGGGTTGGGTTGGGTTTGACCTATCATAATGTGAACCACTCACCTAAGCAGATTTTGCGGTATTTGCGGTATTTGGACTGAACAAACAAGCCAAGCCTCTGCTTTGACATTGCATTTTGACATTTGACATTTTCGATCTAGGTGCTGGTCTGGGTGGAGGTAGCAGCCACAATTCAGTCAAAATTTACGGCAATTCTTGACATTGCTCCTTTAATTTGTAGGTGCTGGTCTGGGTGGAGGTAGTGGTAACACAGCCTGTGTGGGCAGCAAACAAATTAAGCGGGAAGCCTGCCACTCTCCCAAGCAGATTTTACCAGTAGATAGCAATTTTTGTTTTGACGATTCCTGATGACTCCTCGCTATTCTGTTGCTGCATGGCGACGCATGGGTCTAGCTAAACTAATCAGAAATGCCCCCCTGACCCCCCCGGGCTCTGCGCTTCGCATTCCGCAGGGTTCGGGGGGCAGCGCGTTGCACTAGGGTCGCACTGAGTTGCTGAATTTGCGACGCGCCTCACACCAAAAAATAGTTGCTGTGTGCTGGCTAGCGAGGTTGAGCTTTGCCACAGTTCCCCTTACACATATAAGCAGGCCTTGCCCTTGTTTGCCATGGTATATATATATATATATGTCCTGCATATGATATGCGCCTCTGCTAGATGTACATCTCCCCCCCCCCCCCCCCCCCCCCCCCCCTCTCCCTCCCTACATACTGTTACACTGTTACACATCTAAGTGGGTCTTGTGCTCGTTTGCCACATACGATTGACATATATTTACCATGGTGTATATATATGTCCTGCATATGATATGCGCCTCTGCTAGATGTACATCTCCCCCCCCCCCCCGCCTCTCCCTCCCTACATACTGTCACACTGTTACACATCTAAGTGGGTCTTGTGCTTGTTTACCACATATGATTGGCATATATTTGCCATGGTTTATGTCCCTACCTGATCTCTGAGCCTAAGAAGCTCATCAGGTGTCAAGGGGCCTCGCTCATCTCCCTCTCCTTTCAGCATCCTCAGCTCATCCTTTAAGTCGCGGACTTCTTGCTTCAACCTTCGGATGATAATCGTCGGGTCTACCTCCTCATTCAATTCAACCTGGAAAGTTGAGGGAGGTATTTGTGTGTGTGTGTGTGTGTGTGTGTGTGCGTGTGTGCGTGTGTGTGCGTGCGTGTGTGTGTGTGTGTGTGTGTGTGTGTGTGTGTGTGTGGGGGGGGGGGGGGGGGGGGGGGGGGATCACATTGATGTATATAAATTAAAATATATGCACCATCGCATTAAAACAAAAAAACCTTTAGACGATAATCGTCGGACCTACTTCCTCGATCAACTCAACCAACAAAACGAGGAAGTACAGATTTTGCAGTGAAAGTAATAGGGCAGGCTCTTCTCTCCCTGCATCCCTTACTTCTACCTGGGACCATTTCATGTTGTTCGATGGACCCCTTCTCTTCTAGCATCGAATGTGAAGAGTGCAGACGGGAATTGTTTAGCAGTCAACCTTGCGAGGCACAAGAACTCAATGGCGGTGATTGTGCTTCCTCTGTGTGCCCACAAACGCCGATTGTGTTGTCCGATTTGCTTTTCCTTGCTCCACATTTGGTGCATGGTCATGGGAGCAGCACCAATGGATAGGCCTTGTCAATATGCACCCTACTTTGACCCCCAAATTATTATTGTTGGAGGAGATAATGGCTTCCAAGTGGGTTCCGGAGCCGGGGGGGGGGGGGGGGGGGGGGGGGGGGGCTGCTCAGCCAACTATACGATTTTTAGGCATGGGGTTTGGAGTTGTTCTGTCCCCCTCCCCCCTCGTATGAATGTACATGTATCTTTATCTAGTACCGCGGTCTAAGCATTTTTTGTGTGTCTATGTATATATATATATATACACACACGCAAAAATCATAATCTGTCAGGGGCTCTCACCTTATTGCTGGCCATGGCCACCCAGGCGGCAAACATATATTGATCTAGTTGCCCCACGGTATAAACAATATATACATAGATACATATACGAGGGGTAACTGATATACAATTCCCTCTATCTATCTATCTATCTAACTTACTAGCTAACTAACTAACTAACTAACTAACTAACTAACTAAATTTATATATATATATATATATATATATATATATATAGAGAGAGAGAGAGAGAGAGAGAGAGAGGTATATTTGTATCTATTTGCATTACGATATAAATAATATCAATGGCACACACACACATTATTATAACAGCTCTCACCTTATTGCTAACCATGGCCACACGAACGGCAAACCTGCAAGTACTGATGGACTCCAAAATCTGACTTGGGTCCGAACTGGCGGTGGCAACCATGACGGTCCTGCAGTTGCCCCCTAGACTATCTTTCAGAGCTGTTGTCATCATCCAATTTCTGTATGGAATGTGGGGCCTGAAAGGGGGGGATGGGGTGGGGTAAGGGTGAAGTGTGGGTGTGGGTGAAGTGTGGGTGTGGGTGAAGTGTGGGTGTGGGTAGGGGAGTAAGGGCCAACTCAAACCACGGCGCAGATCCGGTGTCCTCGGTATGATCGGAATCTGAGCGTTCAAAACCTGTTGGTAGGTTCAATACCCAGCCTGCACTTTCAGCACGATCACAGCCCACAGCTGGAGTGAATTGTACGAGGTAGGGATAGGGAGGGGAGCGTGGAGCCTAGCGTGGAGGGAGGGTGGAGATGGCTGGGTGGTGTGGGGGGTACGGGGGTATATTTGGGTGGTGTGTAGATGAATGGGGGTTGGGTGGGGTGCAAGGGGGATAAACAGAGTGTGTGTCAAGGGGGTGGGAACGGCGGATGGGGATGGTAGGCAGGAATATTTAGGGGGAAAGAGGAATCGTGCAGGTCCTGGGGGCTGGGGGTGGGGGGGTATTTTTATAGTAGGGAAAGGAAGGGGGCAAGTGCTAGATATTTTGCTAAGGGGGAAATATCTTGACTGTGTGCATGTGGGTAAGGGGGGGGGGAGGGGGGTAAGGAGGGCGTTGCACGTTATGTAACCCAGGCGAGAACAGGACCCAGGACCTGGGTGGGTGGGGTGGGGGGTGGCCACCGGCCACACGGGCTACCGTACTAGTATATATATATATATATATATATATATATATATATATATATATATATATATATACGCACATGCATACATACATACACACATTCGCACGAGCAAACATACACACACTGCTCACCTGTGCATGCCCATCCGCAAAAAAACATACATACATACATACATGCATGAACAAACAAACAAACAACGATACACACACTGCTCACCTGTGCATGCCCATGCTTCGCTCTTGAAGGGCAATGATGACCTGTTGCAAATTGCAAGGTTGTGTTGGCAGGGGTGGGGGGGACACTGTGTGTGTGAGGGTGTGTGTAAACATACATAAAAACACAACATACACATTATCCTGTCTAAACAGTTCAGGGCGCGTTGCAAGCGTCACGGAAAATTGGCATCGCGTTAAGGGAGAGAGGCATCAAACACCAGTGCTGCGGACCGAGGTAGAGCCATGGTTGCGTGCCGACAACATGACAACACGACAACCGGACAAAAGGGTAACTCTGAGGGCTCCCGCCCCCCTGAGGGGGGGGGGGTCCGCCAACAACTTGCAACAAGCCCAGCCCCTACCTGCCCCATGTGTGTGTGAGAGTGTGTGAGTGTGTGTATTTGTGTTGGTGTGTGTGTGTGTGTTATCAATAAAACCAGTCCCTACCTGCCCCATGTGTGTGTTAGTGAGTGTGTGTATATGTGTGAGAGTGTGTGTGTGCATAAATGTAATCAATAAAACCAGTCCCTACCTGCTCCATGTGTGTGTTAGTGAGTGTGTGTATATGTGTGAGAGTATGTGTGTGTGCGTAAATATTACCAACAAGCCCAGCCCCTACCTGCTCCATGTGTGTGTTAGTGAGTGTGTGTATGTGTGTGAGAGTTTGTGTGTGTGCGTAAATATTAACAATAAGCCCAGCCCCTACCTGCTCCATGTGTGTGTTAGTGAGTGTGTGTATGTGTGTGAGAGTATGTGTGTGTGCGTAAATATTACCAACAAGCCCAGCCCCTACCTGCTCCATGCGTGTGTTAGTGAGTGTGTGTATGTGTGTGAGAGTATGTGTGTGTGCGTAAATATTAACAATAAGCCCAGCCCCTACCTGCTCCATGTGTGTGTTAGTGAGTGTGTGTATGTGTGTGAGAGTATCTGTGTGTGCATAATGTTATCAATTAGCCCAGTCCCTACCTGCTCCAGGTAATGCAGGGACAAGTTAATGTACTTAGCCTCAGCAAGGGTTGTACCGTCGACTCCTGTTTTGCTGACTCGCTCGGAACCAGCCAGATCCACCAGGTTGAGCTTGGAGCGACGAACAGTGTCCTCACCCCCCTGCAGTCATGGCGTTGTTGTCGGTGATATTGTGTGTTGCTGTCTGTGAGGTGTGTGTATGTGTGTGTGTGTGTGCTTGTGCATGTGTGCAAGTGTGTGTGAGGGGGTGGGGAGGCATGGGTGAAGATCCACCAGGTTGAGCTTGGAGCGACGAGCTGTGTCCTCACCCCCCTGCAGTCATGGCAGTCACGGCAATCATGGCGTTTTTGGCAGTGCTTTTGTGTTTCGCTGTCTTGTGTGATTGTTTGTTTGTTTGCTTGTGAACATGTGTGTGTGTGTGTGTGTGTGTGTGTGTGTGGGGGGGGGGGGGGGGGGGGGGGGGGGGGGGGAGGCGTGGGTAAAGATCCACCCGGTTGAGTTTGGAGCGAGGAGAAATGCGTCCTCACCCCCCTGCAGTCATGGCAATCATAGCAATAATTGCAGTTATGGCAATCATGGCGCTGTCCGCGGTGCTTTTGTGTTTTGCTGCCTTGTTTGTGTGTGTGTGTGTGTGTGTGTGTGTGTGTGTTTTGTGTGTATGTGTGTGTGTTTTGTGTGTATGTTTGTGTGTAAGGGGGTGGGAAGGCATGGATGAAGATCCTCAAGGTTGAGCTTGGAGCGACAAACTGTGTCCTCACCCCCCTGCAGTCATGGCAATCATAGCAGCCATGACAATAATTGCAGTTATGGCAAGCATGGCAGTCATGGCGTTGTTGGCGGTACTTTTGTGTTTTGCTGTTTGTTTGTTTGTTTGTTTGAGTGTATGTGTGTGTGTGTGTGTGTGTGTGTGTGTGTGTGTGTGTGTGTAAGGGGGTGGGGAGGCATGGGTGAAGATCCTCAAGGTTGAGTTTGGAGCGACGAACTGTGTCCTCAGCCCCCTGCAGTCACGGCAATCATGGAAATCATGGCAGTCATGGCGTTGTTGGCGGTGCTTTTGTGTTTTGCTGCCTTGTTTGTTTGTTTGTTTGTTTGTGTGTATGTGTGTGTGTGTGTGTGTGTGTGTAAGGGGGTGGGGAGGCATGGGTGAAGATCCTCAAGGTTGAGTTTGGAGCGACGAACTGTGTCCTCAGCCCCCTGCAGTCACGGCAATCATGGAAATCATGGAAATCATGGCGTTGTTGGCGGTGCTTTTGTGTTTAGCTGCCTTGTTTGTTTGTTTGCTTGTTTGTTTGTGTGTATGTGTGTGTGTGTGTGTGTGTAAGGGGGTGGGGAGGCATGGGTGAAGATCCTCAAGGTTGAGTTTGGAGCGACGAACTGTGTCCTCAGCCCTCTGCAGTCACGGCAATCATGGAAATCATGGCAGTCATGGCGTTGTTGGCGGTGCTTTTGTGTTTTTCTGCCTTGTTTGTTTGTTTGTGTGTATGTGTGTGTGTGTGTGTGTGTGTGTATATGTGTGTGTAAGGAGGTGGGGAGGCATGGGTGAAGGTTGAGTTTGGAGCGACAAACTGTGTCAGCACCACCCTGCAGGGGCTTCTCCTTTTTGGCGGAGCCCCCTCATCAAGAAGGCAGGAGCACCCATGGTTACCCATTTGTCTGTCTGTGTGACCGTCTGACTGTCTGACGGAGACGAAGCCTGACACGTCAGCCAAGGGTCTCATAACTAACTCGCTTCTGTTGCCACCAGTCGGCTGCCCCTCCGTTGCGAACACTCTCCGCCAATTTTTAGCGTCGCTTGCGACGCTGCATAGAACTTGTTTATTGATGATTCTGCTGTTTCTGTTGTTTGTATTGCAGTATATATACGATTAACATTGTTTTTGTTATTTGTGTTATTTGCGTTATTTGTGTTGTTTTTTATCCCATGTGGCTTTTGCAGCTTTTGATGGTTTTGTTAATTTGTGCTGTTTTTGTATCGTTGTTTTCCTTGTTCCTGTATCATTTGTTTTTGTTGCTGTTGATCCTTTTCGTGGCGCGTGTTGGGGTGCTCATGTTTGTAATGTTTGCTGATGCTTCTGTCAGTGGTGAAGCCCTTCAAACACTGCGGGGCTGTTTAATTTGACACCCCACACCACCCATTCCACCCCCACCCAACCCACTCCATCCAACTCACCCCCACCCCAGACCCACTCCACCCCACTCTTCACTACCCCCACCCCACCCCACTCCATCCCACACTACCCCCACACCACACCAACCCTACCCCACTCCACTTCTCCCCACTTCACCCCACCCCACCCCACCCCCACACACTCCACCCTACTACATCCCCTCACCCTTCCACACTCCCCCCCCCCCCCCACACACACACACACACACACACACACACAGCCTACCCCACCCCACCCCACCTCACTCCACCCCCCACCCCACGCCACCCACACCGCACTCCACCCACACCGCACTCCACCCACACTCCACCCCCAACCCACGCCACCCCTACGCCAACCCACCCCCACCCCACTCCACCACCACGCCACCCACACCCCACGCCACCCACACCCACCACCACTCCACCCCACTTTACCCCAACTCCACCCCACCCCGCTCCACCCCAACCCACTCCACCCCAACCCACTCACCCCGCTCCCCTCCACCCCACTCCACCCCACGCCCCCTTTGCCAGCTATCACAGAGCAGCAGAAGCTTCCTTACCTCGCCCTACTCCACTCTACCCTATCCACCACACCCACTCCACCCCACTCCACCCCACCCCACACCCCCTTTGCCAGCTATCACCAGCAGCAGCAGCTTCCCCTCACCTTCCTAGCCTCCACGTAGATGGTGAAAATACAATGCGAGCGAGAGGAGGCCATGTTCATTGGCGTCTCACTGATGGTCCGATTGGTGTCACCCAGGAACAACTGCACATGGGGGTGTGTGGTGTGTGTGTGTGTGTGGTGTGTGTGTGTGTGGTGTGTGTGTGTGTGGTGTGTGTGTGTGTGTGTGTGTGTGTGTGTGTGTGTGAACAATACAATGTGAGCGAGAGGAGGCCATGTTCATTGGCGTCTCACTGATGGTTCGATTTGTGTCACCCAGGAACAACTGCACAGGGGTGTGTGGTGTGTGCGTGTGTGTGTGTGTGTGTGGTGAAAATTGAAAATTAGAACATCCAAGTAAGTCACACTGCCGGGGACAGTTGACCCTACTAAGGACGTGGTTTTATCGACACCGGTTCGTAAGCTCACCTTGCTCGAGGTTGGCAACGAGGCTAGAACCAGTCACGTTTCATACGGTTGACGGCCACCGTGAGAACCGAAACGCTCCCGACGGGGTTCGAACCCGGCATCTCCTTCAATCAAGGTCGGATACTCTACCATTGAGCCACTCCGAGTCCGGATCGGGGATGTGTGTGGTGTGTGTGTGTGTGTGTGTGTGTGTGTGTTTGAACAATACAATGGGAGCGAGAGGAGGCCATGTTCATCGGCGTCTCACTGATGGTTCGATTAGTGTCACCCAGGAACAATTGCGCAGGGGGGGGAGGGGGGGGGGGGGGGACGTGTGTGTGTGTGTGTGTGTGTGTGTGTGTGTGTGTGTGTGAACAATACACGGTGAGCAGGGCAACGTGAGCCTAACAGAAGTGAGTGAAACCTGGAGTGTTCCCATTAATAAGACCTGACCTAGAAGTCTGCTGCCCCTGGTGTACCGGCTCAAGCAGCAGACGATAGTCTTATCAACACTGCACCACGGGTCTCCAGGTTGAAAGTAAGGTAAGCAAGGCAAGGCATACAACCAACCGAGGTTTCCAGGATCCAGAATCATGTAACGTGGGTCTCGCTTGAAAAGTCGTGAAAACCTCGATTAAACAAGCAGCAAGTCACATCCTAGGCGGTGAGTAGCGCCTAGAGCACATAGGCAGGGCTGTACTGCGATACACAGACGGCAGTACACGTAGACAACGAGTACGACAGAGTTGACAAGGTTACAAGCAGAACTGGGGGGTTGACGCACTAGACAAACGTACGCACATCCCCGCAACTCCCCCTGGGCGCAGCTAGGATAAGGGTGAAGTATAGGGTCTAGGGTGTAACGCACCAAGTTGAAAGCATCCTCCTCCTCGGTTACTGCTGGTTGCTTCTCAAGGTTTAGGGTTTAGGTTATAAAGTGAAGGGTTTAGGGTTTAACACACCAAGTTGAGAGCATCCTCCTCTGTTGCTGCTGGGTGCTTCTCAAGGTTTAGGGTTTAGGTTTTAGAGTTAAGGGGTTTGGGGACAGGTTACAGGATATAGGGTTTGACACACCAAGTTGAGAGCATCTTCCTCGGTTGCTGCTGGGTGCTTCTCTACATCTAGGGATTAGGTTTTAGAGTTAAGGGTTTGAGGTATGGGTTACAGGATATAGGGTTTGACGCACCAAGTTGAGAGCATCCTCCTCTGTTGCTGCTGGGTGCTTCTCAAGGTCTAGGGAGTAGGTTTTAGAGTTAAGGGTTTGGGGTACAGGTTACAGAATATAGGGTTTGACGCACCAAGTTGAGTGCATCCTCCTCTGTCGCTGCTGGGTGCTTCTCAAGGTCTAGGGATTAGGTTTTTGAGTTAAGGGTTTTGGGTATAGGTTACAGGATATAGGGTTTGACGCACCAAGTTGAGTGCATCTTCCTCTGTTGCTGCTGGGTGCTTCTCAAGGTTGTGGAAGCGCACCCCGCCCTCTTCATCGTCTACCATCACTTTCACCTGCCAGGATAAACAGGGGTGGGGGTGGGGGTGGGAGGGTGGGGGCGTGGGTGGGAGAGTGGGAGGGTGGATGGGAGGATGGGGGAAGAGTAAAGGGTGGGGGTGGAGGTGGGATGGGTACACGATGAGGGTGGGGGGTTGTGTGTGTGGGGGGGGGGGGGGGGGGGGGGGGGGGGAGGGGAGTTGACAATGTGTGTGTATGTTTGTGAGTGGGTGCGTCGCACAAATGGAAAACAGGACACATCTACCATGGCTGCCACCTCCCTCCCTAGATCCAGCAGGCCGCAGCCGTTGTCATTGTACTTTATTATGTCCCCCAATATGTTTATGTTTACATGTTAGTTTTTCTCCCCCAATATGTTTGTATGTTTATTTGTATATTAATGTTTATGTTCGTATTTACATACTTTATTATATCCCCTAATATGTATATATTTATGCTTATGTTTATATGTTTGTGTTTCTCCCCCAATCTGTTTACACGTTTATATTAATGCTTATGTTTATTTTGACATACTTTATATCCCCCAAGATGTATATATTAATGTACATACTTTATTATATCCCCCAAGATGTATATATTTATGTATCTCCATAGGTGCCGAAGTCCGAAAACGCCCTAAGTCGATACAAGAATGTGATACAGAGCCGTACATGGCCCAAACTGCTCGGAATCGAATTCTGTCAGGCTCATATTGTTCGCGACGGTGTCAGCTATGCGCGCAGCTACTTTTCGTGCGCGTTCGCATCTGGTCGTGAGCAGCCTTGTTCGGCAGGCCGGTGGCAGTACATCAGATGTGCGATAATTAGTGATAAAAATCCAGATCGCGTCAGATACGAGGCCGCGCGAGCTATTCCGAAGAATGGTGCCTCGGGACACAAGGCTTATAGAACCCCTATTACAAGGTCGGAGGCTGCGCTTCAGCCTTGGCCTCGGAATCTACTGGAATAGCTGTACATCTCAAGATTTCACCTCCCTGTGGCCTTCCACACCAAGGCTCAGGATTAGGGTGTATTTTCAATGATCTACCCCAAATCAAAACTGAGTTCAGATGTGGATGTTTAAAGACAAAGTAAAAGAAAAGTTTGTTTTTTGAATTTATTTTCAAAACATATTTGAATTTTGAATTTTGAATTTTCGAAAAAAAAGAAAAAGTTGTTCTGCTTGAGATAGAGCAAAAACGAGGCCCAAAATGTTTCAATTGAGGCTGTGCAACTCTGACCTAGACTTAGGACACCCACGAAATGTAAATAATCAGTGTTTTGGGGGTACGTACTCAACTGTCCTGCCGGTGTACTGCCTTCCAAGACCTTCCGTAATAACTACTGGTAGGGAAAGACGTTACACAACATTTGTACCCAGTGTTCTTTTTAAATGGCTTGTTTCGGTCGCGATAGGCTCCGTATCACTTCCTACGTAAAACTCATATCGACTTAGGGAACCCCATAGTAACAAATTAGCATGTTTCACTTGACCTGGTCCCCACCATTTGAGAAAAACCAAATCCGAGTATTTGTGTGTTGAACTGATGTGGTTAGGCAACTTATTAGCAAAAAATATTTGTTTTTGAACTTGAGGGCATAGGCTCAATGCATCCGTATCACTCAGGGTCTGACTTAGGCACCTATGGAGATACATACTTTATTATATCCCCCAAAGTGTATATATTTATATATATCCATAGGTGCCTAAGTAAAAAAACGCCCTAAGTTGGTACAACATTGTGGTACAGAGCCGTACAGGCCCCAAAATGCTCGGAATCGAATTCTGTCTGGCCCACCTTTCGCGCAATTGTGTTAGCTTTGCGCACATGTATTTCCGGCCCGCATTCGCATGCGGTCGCGAGCAGCCTTGTACGGAAGGCCGGTGGCAGTACATCAGATGTGCGATAAATTGTGGTACAAATCCAGATTGCGCCAAACACGAGGCCGCGCGAGCTATTCCGAAGCATGTTACCGCGGGACGAAAGGCTTATCAAACCCCCACCACAAGGTCGGAGGCTGCGCTTCAGCCTTGGCCTTGGAATCCACTGAGATAGCAGTACAACTCAAAAATTAACCTGATCACCTCCCAATCCCACCTCCTAACTTGAGATTTCACCCCCCTTTCCCAAATCAAAAACTAACTTCAGATGTGGATGTTTGAAACAAATTTGAAATAAAGTTATTTTTTGAATCTATTTTGAAAATAAATTTGAAATTACAAATAAATAAAAAAAGGTTAGTCTTCGTGCTACGAAGCAAAGCTAAGATCCAAAACGGAATAATTCAGCTTGTGCAGCGTTGTACCACACTTAGGGCACCCACAATATGTAAATAATCAGTATTTTGGGGGTCCATATTCACCCGTACCGCCCATGTACTGCCATCCAAAACCTGATGTAACAATTTCTTATGAGGAAAGATGTGCACAATAGGGCTACCTACTTTTATTTTACGAAAACTTGTTGTTCATAGCGATAGGCTCCGTTCCACTTCTACGTAAAATCCGTACCGACTTAGGGAGCCCCATAGTGAAAACAATCACATGTTTTGCTTTGCCTGCTTCCCACCACCTGAGATAACCCAACTCTGAGTATTTATATGTTGAACTGATGTGGTTAGGTAACTTATTAGCAAAAACAAGTTTTCTTTGGACTTGAGGTAATAGGTGAAAACATCCGTACCACTCAGGGTCGGACTTAGGCACTTATGGAGATACATATTTTATTATATCCCCCAAGATGTATATATTTATATACATCCTTTATCATATCCCCCAATATGTATAACGTATATTTATATTTACAAACGTTGTTATATCCCATGACGTCCACCCACCTGGCGCAGATCTTCCATGGCCGACACCTCCCTCCCTGGGTCCAGCAGATCGTAGCCAGTGTCGTTGTAGATCTCAAGATATGAGATGTGGACCTGCAGTGCATTACATTACATATAAAATTAAAAGTATCAGTATTAAAAGTATCATTTGAGATTGCATATGATATTAAATGTATCAGCCATACAAAATTACAAATGAAATGAAATGGTTCAGCCATGCAAAGCTCGACGCTATTTTGTATTTTGGGCATCGTGCAGCAGCTTCAAGGCAGCCCCCAAAGCAATGTGACGACCTCATATTGTACACGTGTCTTCTTCATTACCCTGTTGCACTGTGCGTTTTGTGCAACTCGTCCCCATTCCGTCGCTGCATGGCGACTCATGGGTCCGTCTAAACTAGTATATATCTAGACGAACATTAGTGTATTAAGGGCGCCTGGAGGCGCGTCTCGAATGAATGATTCGAATCCTAAATTCAATGTCTTTTAATTAATTGAATTGAATTGTATTTAATGTTGTGATATTTTAATTCGATTTATTCCTTTCCATTTACGGTAATTAAATTAACGTGATTTGAATGCATGTAATTGCTTTAAATTGTATCAATTCTAATAGGATTAAATTTGAACGGTGCCTGGAGGCTTTAAATTAATTGAAGTCCAATGAATCGATTGATGATTTAGCATTGTTAACTATAAAGTGACGAAAATATAGATTTCGAAGTGTTGTTGATTTTTAAGCAGTATTGATCGTTTGTGTAATGTAATGAAATGCATGTATGTAGATTGACTTTTTTTTAAGAATTCGATGCAAGAAAAATGAGGCCAATCAGGTGTCTGGTTGATTTTACGGAATTTGTACAAGGTATTGCATGTTTCGGCCCAGCCCAGACGTGAACGGTATGTCTCGTCTTCCTGAACGGTTTTTTGGCCAGCGGCAGGTGGCGTGGCTTGCCCCTGCCCCACGCACGGCCCTGAGGTGGGGTCCGAGGGCTAATTATAGCACTAGTGCCCTAGGGGATTGTTTCGTCCATTGTGATGCGTACATGTTTCGCCTTGGTTTTTTGACGACTATTCTGTTCCCAAACCTATGTATACGCACATGTTCAAGTGGTTCAAATTTGAAATGTTACCTCAATGCACCCTTAAATCAAATTGTTAACCATAATTTATAGCTTTTTGGCCCAACCTGAGCTCCTTTTCGTGAATTGCGATGCTCATATGTGCTCTGCTGAGAATTTTCCCGGTATAAATAAATCTTATAATTCATCAAAAATATAGAATGTTCAATTTTTTTGATGTTTTTCATGAAACCTGAAAATTTGGTTTGTGACACTAACGGACGGACATTTTAATGGGGCTAATCCATCTTCAAAAAATCTGGAGATTTTTTTCATTCGGGTATGAAAGGTTGACCCTACTACCCTACCAATGCACCTATCGGTCATCTGTTACAGATAACGGATAGGTGCATTGGTAGAGGAGTATGGTCAGCCTGCCATCATACAACACAAATGTCTAGTCAACCTGCCAATCGACCTGCCCGTAGTATGGTCAGCCTGCCAGCATACAACACAAAAGTGAAGTCAACCTGCCAGTCAGCCTGCCAATCGACCTGCCCGTAGTATGGTCAGCCTGCCAGCATACAACACAAAAGTGAAGTCAACCTGCCAGTCAGCCTGCCAATCGACCTGCCCGTAGTATGGTCAGCCTGCCAGCATACAACACAAATGTGAAGTCAACCTGCCAGTCAGCCTGCCAATCGACCTGCCCGTAGTATGGTCAGCCTGCCAGCATACAACACAAATGTGAAGTCAACCTGCCAGTCAGCCTGCCAATCGACCTGCCCGTAGTATGGTCAGCCTGCCAGCATACAACACAAATGTGAAGTCAACCTGCCAGTCAGCCTGCCAATCGACCTGCCCGTAGTATGGTCAGCCTGCCAGCATACAACACAAATGTGAAGTCAATCTGCCAGTCAGCCTGCCAATCGACCTGCCCGTAGTATGGTCAGCCTGCCAGCATACAACACAAATGTGAAGTCAACCTGCCAGTCAGCCTGCCAATCGACCTGCCCGTAGTATGGTCAGCCTGCCAGCATACAACACAAATGTGTAGTCAACCTGCCAGTCAACCTGCCAATCGACCTGCCCTTAGTATGGTCAGCCTGCCAGCATACAACACAAAGGTGTAGTCAACCTGCCAATCGACCTGCCCGTAGTTTGGTCAGCCTGCCAGTATACAACACAAAGGTGAAGTCAACCTGCCAGTCAACCTGCCAATCGACCTGCCCGTCTACCTGCCAGTATTCATCACAAATGCTTGCATGTCTCCCCACCTGATATGAGTAATAGACTACCAGCACTATACATTTAGTAATGGACTACCAGTGCCCACTGTTTAGTCTCCATGCTTAGCTATCACACCAAAGATGGCACAGATACAGTGTGGGATAATACACTGCCACCAGTAGCATGGTCAACCTGCCAGTGTGTACCGGTAACACAAATGCATGCATGTCCCCCCACCTTGATAGGGATGGTCAACCCCCATTGCCGTATTATGGTAACCTGGCAGGAGTATGTCAACCTGCCAGTCGTTATGGCTCAACTACAGTGTATGGTCAAACCGGCCAGAGTATGATCAACCTGCCAGTAGTATGGTCAACCTGCCAGTAGTATGGTCAACCTGCCAGTAGTATGGTCAACCTGCCAGTAGTATGGTCAACCTACCAGTAGTATGGTCAACCTGCCAGTAGTATGATCAACCTGCCAGTAGTATGGTCAACCTGCCAGTAGTATGGTCAACCTGCCAGTAGTATGGTCAACCTGCCAGTAGTATGATCAACCTGCCAGTAGTATGGTCAACCTGCCAGTAGTATGGTCAACCTGCCAGTAGTATGGTCAACCTGCCAGTAGTATGGTCAACCTGCCAGTAGTATGGTCAACCTGCCAGTAGTATGGTCAACCTGCCAGTAGTATGATCAACCTGCCAGTAGTATGATCAACCTGCCAGTACATAACAAAATATAAAGTCAACCTGCCAGTATACCTGCCAGTACATAACACAAATGCTTGCATCTCCCCCCACCTGATATTGGTAGTCCCCCCTTTTGGCAATTTCACCAAAGATGGCGGAGATACTGCGTGGGATGATACCCCTGTCTACGTATCGCTCTGGTCCTCCAGTGATGGTGAAAGTCTTTCCTGAGCCTGTCTGGCCATAGGCGAAGATGGTACCGTTGAAACCTTCCATGGCACCTGATACCGTGGTTCTTGCAACACGCTCAAACACCTGTGGAGGGGTGGGGTGTGTGTGCGTGCGGGTGTGGCTGTGTGTGTGTGTGTGTGGTGGGGGGGAGGGGGGGGGGGGGGGGGATTGATGTGTTTGTATGGGTGGGTGGGTGGGTGGTCGGGTGGGTGGGTAGGTAGGTGGGTAGGTGGGTGTGTGGGTGGGGTGGGGGGAAGGGGGTGGGTGTGAGAGATTGTGTGTGCGAAAGAGAGTAACGCTCAAGTTTAGTTAGTGTAGCTGAGGTCTAGCGTGGCTTAGTGTGCAAGGAGGAGTTTTGAAGGTGTGCGTAGTGTAGCATAGCGTTACGAGCGAGTGCATGCGGTTCGGACCCACCCCATGTCCCCAGGGCGCGCTACTAGCCCATACTCACCTCATCCTGCTTTGCTTCTGGACCAATGACCGAATTGAATCGGAAGTTGTAGTGTTCCTTCTGGTTGTTGGGTCCAGTAGCTAAGTGGCGCGGGACGTTGAATTCGACTTTGTTCTCCGCATAGTCTGGAACAATAAGCTTTCCATCATTCTTCTTCGCAGGTCGCAACCGGAGGAAGATATCGATGTTTGTCGCATCTTTGCTGCCCATCTCTACCGACTGAGCTGCCTAACTGCGTGTGTTCATTTCGTGCATTGCATCGGCGCTGCTGGGGGTCAGAGGAGGGAGCGGCGCGGAGGAAACGGTGCGCATGGTGCGAGGCAGTGGGATTCGACGAGAAGTGGACCGAAGTACATGTACTGCACGTTTTGGGTGTGCGCGTGATGCCAGGCAGGCTGAACTACTAACCAGGCTGTTGTTTCGTTTTTTCAATTTTTGGAGGGGCTCCGCCTTCACTTTTAATAGGAATTTCAACCCAGGAGGTGGAACCCCTTGCACAAACCAGCGACATTCACAGCGGATTCAGACAGATGGGCGGAAAATCCCACTGCCCACTACCGGTAGTCATGCCCTCATGGCCTGTTGCTGCTTGTGTTTCTAAGAAGGGTTTTTCAAACTCAACTCACCCGGCTCCCTTCACAGTTCACACCACACCAACCAAACGGAGTGTAGTCAACACCCTGGAGTCCTCCGCTTGTGCAACCCAGCAAGACTCGCAAGACTTTAAATTAAGAGAAAAGCAAAATTGTTGTTTGCTACCGGTTAAAGAAGCTATATGTACATATCAGATATGATGATATCAGATGCCAATTACATTACATTACATTACATGTTAAAGTCTACTTGACACCGCGAGGGTGTATGAGACTCTGTGCTTTAAACAAAAAGAAAAAGCACCCACAAAGCAAAAAACCCCATTACATCAGGGGTGTGTCGAGGACAAACAAACCAAACTCCCAACCACCGTTTTGGTGGCGTAGGTATTAAACCCCTTAGAGCCGGACCCAGATCTCAACCACTTACAGTGGCGGAGGTAAGAAGCTAACAACTGAGAAGTCACAAGAAGAAAAAAAGGGATGATAAATTACGGTGCCACTAAGCAGTCCAGGGCTTCCTGTCTTGCTCTTCTACAAGTAGAAAGATAGTCGGCTAGGTTGCTCCAAAAAGACTTAGTGCCATTTCCATTCATAAAGGTTCTGAATGTGGAATCGCAGAATTCCACATTCCATACGGTTAAGTCGGTATCCTCCTGGACATGCCTATAAATATCTGTAAACAGCTTCTGGTAGCGGAGGCGAATATCATTATAAAAAGGGCACTCAAATATATGCATTTCATCCTCAGGTTTTTGGAACCCACACATTTGACAGTGTCTCATTGAGCGAGGGATGTGTGCTCTATCCACCACCCTCATTCTTTCTGTGTTCAGCCAATGGGAACCCATTCTAAACTGTGCTATGGAACGAATCTGATCCTGCTTATGTAAGGCGGATGTAAAGGGAATCAAGCCATTCTCATCATTACTGTTGGCTGCGAACCATTTTTGGTATCGGAGGCGTTTAAAGCCAACCCTTCTCTCATCAGGGATGTCTCTAACTGCATTGGTGTCACTTGGGTACTTAAACCTCCATGACTCAAAAACTTCAGACATAATACCTTCGACATCGACAGCCTCCAAAATGTTGATGTTTTTACTGGATCCTAGCTTGTGGAGAGCACAACGCAAGTCATGAACCCAGCCAGTGTTGGAGTCAAAAGATTCCTCAAGAGCCATTCTAATGAGATCCTCAGGTTCTTTATGAATGGTCTTGTTCCAGAAGCGCAAAGCTTGTTTAAGCCAAGCAAAAAACAACGGGGTTCTACCCAGCTCTTCCATGATAATATTAGATGTAGTAGATTGGCAAACACCCAACATTTGTTTAAGTATACCTCTATGCCATTTCTCACAAGCATGGTCATTTGAGATAAGCGTGTTGTTCAGAATAGAAGGAGCCCACACCTCACAGCCAAAATTCAGGATAGGTTGTACAAGAGAATCAAACAGGTGGGTTGGCCAATGATGCACTCGTGTCCTAGTAGTTCACGCTGACACGCACTAATGCAGGGGGGGGGGGGGGGGGGGGGGGGGGGGGGGGGGGGGGGGGGGGGGGTCAGTGCTGGGCGTTTCCACCGACTAGAACGCCTGTCCGCACATGCATGTCGAGGAGCAAGTGTCGTTCTTGGAGGGGCTGCCCTTGCTGCAGCAGCATATGGCCGGTATAGGCGTCCCATTTCAGGCCGTTGATCCAGACCTTCCATGCAACGTTTGTTTTAGGCATCAGGGTAGGACAAAGGCTAGTACGTTTTGGGTGTGCGCGTGCTGCCAGGCAGGCTGAACCGGGCTGAACTACCAACCAGGCTGTCGTTTCAAGTCGTTTCAATTGGTCGGCCCCCTAAGGGTCTGGATGGGTCGAAAAGTACGAACAACCGACGATCCATCCAGGCCTTCCATTTACACAGAGCCCCTGGATGATTCGTATTTGTACGGATTGTACCGACGAAACACCCATCCACGAGACCCATCCAGATGGCAAAATCCATCCCTGCCATCGACCGAGGGGTGGATTGGAAGAGTCTGGATGAGTCGCAAACTTTCCGGTGCAGCCCGGCGCCGGTCTCTCTGGCGACCTGTGGTGTATCACACGGACATAACCATAAGATTCCCTTATCGGAAATAAAACACGTTTTCCTCATACACAACATTTGGTTTCGGGGCCTTCATGTTTATGGCCAATTCCTTAAAAAGCACTGCTGAGCTTCTCGTCAGTGGGAAAAGCTTGAATTGTCGATTAGCAGCAGGAGCGCTCAAATCAAGTCTCCTCATACTACGTAACACGCAGCTCTTGCTGCTGCTGCTGCTGCTGCATCTCATGATGGAGTGGATCTGCAAGAGGCGGGCCATTCTGTTCGGACCCCTGCATACAGCGCAGTGACTATTCTAGATGGCGTGAAAGAGAGGACGGTCGTAAAAACAAGTGCAACAGAAGGAAATACGGCGAAATGTATCGCAACAGAAACATTCGGCTCGTACCCGGCCGGGGGAGACTAGTGATGGGGAGGCGTGGGCGTGGGGCTGTTGGGTATGAGCGCATGACATATGTTAAAAAGATTGGATGTAAGAACGCGAATGAGCGAGATGGTGTGCAAAATTGACGGCATCAGTTAGCGCCCACGTGTATGATCGATGGGTGCAAGGGCACCAATCACATAATCTTTGTCGGGACAACATTCTGGCCCGCAGCAGTCAAATTATATATCGGCGCATGGTTCTCAGTAGGTGCCTGTTAATAGACAGCAGTATCTGCCGTAAGAGGGAGTGGACGAATCAGGGACCGACAAGAAGGGATAATGGAATCAGGGACCGACAAATAGGGATAATGGCAAAGGTAATTACACTAGATCAGGATAAGAAATCACGACAGGGGAGTGTGGCACTGTAACAGTGGGACGCGGCAGTGTGCCGTAACAACGATTGAAGAACAAGTAACCACTTGCAAAATTAGCGACTTAGTGTACTTTGTACTCCGTCAGTCGTACGTTGTTGCTGAGCTGGCATCTAAAATATTATTTGTAAAACACAATTCCGCCCGGAGGCGGTCTAAAGCCTGCGACCGATCTTTGTCTAGCTGATGCCAAATATGTTAATCTTCGTAATAAGTACTCTCAGATTCCATAAATACAGCCAGGTGAGTTGTTCTGCTTAGAGATGAACTGTAGTACTGATGTGCGTTGTGTTACCAAACTGCGAGATTGAAAAACAAGTAACAACGCACAACTTGTTTGACCAATTGCAGTTGCAAGTTATTCGCGTGCTTCTATTTTCTGTACTATAGTTCATCTCAAGGCCTTGGCAAACAATTTTTAGTTCATTTATACATGCGCCTCCTCCCAAATTAAGGGCGCCTGGAGGCGCGTCCCGAATGAAATAATTCGAATACTTAATTCAATGTATTTTAAATAATTTAATTGGATTGTATTTAATGTTGTGTTATTTGCATGTAATTGCTTCAAATTGTATCAATTCGAATAGGATTAATTTTGAAGGGCGCCTGGAGGCTTTAATGTAATTGAATTTCAATGAATCGATTGATGTTTTAGCATTGTTAACTATAAAGTGACGAAAATATATAGTTTTTGAAGGGTTGTTGATTTTGAAGTAGTATTATATAGTATTGAACGTTTCTGTAATGTAATGCAATACGTGTCTGTAGATTGGCTTGATTTTTAAGAATTTGATGCAAGAAAAATGAGACCAATCAGGTGCCTGGTTGATTTTACGGAATATGTACAAGGTATTGCATGTTTCGGCCCAGCCCAGACGTGAACGGTACGCCCCGTCCTCCTAAAAGGTTTTTGGGCCAGCGGCAGGTGGCGTGGCTTGCCCCTGCCCCCGCCCCCGCCCCCGCCCCGGTGCCCCCGCCCCTGCCCCCGCCCGGTGGCCCGCCCCCCCCCTGCCCCACGCACGGCCCTGAGGTGGGGTCCGTGGGCAAATTATAGCATAAGTGCCCTAGGGGATTGTTTCGTCCATTGTGATGCTTACATGTCTCGCCTCGATTTTTTGACAACGATTCTGCTCCCAAACCTATGTGTACGCACATGTCTAAGTGGTTTGAATTTGAAATATTAGCTCAAAACACCCTTAAATCAAATTGTTAACCGTTAATGGTAGCTATTTGGCCCAGCCTGACCTCCTTTTCGTGAATTGCGATGCTCATATGGACTCTGGTGAGAATTTGTCCAGTATAGAGAAGTCTTCTAATTCATCAATAATGTATAATGTTCAACTCTTTTAATGTTTTTCATGAAACCTGAAATTTTTCATGAAACCTGAAAATTGGGTTTGTGACTAACGGGCGAACATACTAACAGACGGACATTTTAATGGGGCTAATCCCTTCTTCCAAAGATCTGGAGATTTTTTTCATTCGGGTAAGTGATCCTGCACCATTAGTTCTGCCGGCTATCCGTGCCCCTATGCCCGTATACCATCGTGTCACGTTCCGCTGCTGGTCGACTTGCCGCTAAAAGAGGACCAAATTGCTGTTGCGAGTAATTCACGAGTTGCCGTTTTCAGTACTATAGTTCATCTCAATGCCTTGGCCATCAATTGTGGTGTATGAGGGAAACGTGTTGTCCGATTAGGGAATCTTATGGTTTTGTACACGTAATAGGTTCCGCTGCTGGACGACTTGCCGCTATAAGAGGACCAAATTGCTGTTGCGAGTAATTCACGAGTTACCTTTCAGTACTATAGTTCATCTCAATGCCTTGGCCATCAATTGTGGTGTATGATGGAAACGTGTTGTCCGATTAGGGAATCTTATGGTCATATCCGCGTGATACACCACTACTCACCCCCCTTCGAAATTCGACGTCCACCGCAGGTCTGCGATGTCCACGACCGGCCGAGCCGGCCCCCTCCTATCGAGAGTTTCCAACATGCGTCAGCCCAGGATCGAACCCGCGTGGGACTGGTGTAGGCCCCAACTTCCGTCCAGTCGACCCACTCGACCAAGGTCGAAACCAAATGTGGTGAGAGATAGAGAAAGATTGGTGAAGATTACAAGGGGCTCATGTCCTATGGGCTCCTGAAACAACACCTTTTATTTGCTCTTTCGTACGCTTTTTTGGAGGTCACCTCCTGGACCAGGTTCTGAGGGGTATGTTGCCCAAACCCTCACTGTTATAAAACTGTCCAGCTACCTTGGCGCTGTTCAGTCTCGGCATTGATTTTTGCTGAGTACCGGTATGTAACTATATCCTCTGTCTCACATAAACACAGCAAATCACTGCCGAGACTGGACAGCAGCACAGCCTGCCGACCATCCAATTTTATAACACGGAAGCACGAGGGTTTTGAAGGCACCCCCACAAACCTGAAAAGAAACTAGGTCAAGTCCCCCAAAAGGAAACAAACTAGAGGCGTAAAGGAGAGCGGAAAGGGGAGGGATGCAAAAGTAAGCAATCCAGGACACAAAGCCCACCAACCACAAGAGAGGAAGGCCAAACTAAAAGAACTAAATACCACCCAAGGGCATGCGCTATGAGCACTGTAATATACAGCGATAATGCCCTAAAAGGAAGAAAGCACAAGACAACCCGACACAACCAACTTGCAGAAAAGGACCGGAGTGCCAAGGATGATAACCATAGACACCCCATGAAGGAAAGGGGGAGGCCAGCCGAAAACAGAGAGGCCAGAAACCAACCTAGCAAGACTCAGAAAGCAAGCACACATGTCAGGGGCAAGAGAATCCACCACACTTGGTAGACCTGCCCTGCCCGTACACCAGAAGTCACAAACTAGAGCTATTACTAGAGTATCAGCATGTATAGCGGTGCTCTCACGCGTTTTATGACTTGGTGACTACTTATGTACTCCCTTAGAACTATCGGCTCTCCTGAGCCAGCTTCCCGTGGGACTGAGTCATCTTGAGATGACTCAGTGGCAGCTTCCTGTCACCTACGTCTCCGGTCTGATCTGTACCCTGTTAGGTTCCTGTCTACCGCCTCCTTTCACCACAGGTGCCCCTTTATGGGTCTCCTGTGTCTGTAACGTTATCCTTGTCTCCGTGTATAGATTGGTGCGTCTGTTCCGCTGCTTTAATCTACTGTCCACTCTACCGGAGTGATTTCAAGCTGATAGGTTATTGGGCTCCTCATCACTACCACTGCTTTGATAATGCAACTTCCGCGAGGGCCTCCTGCCGGCTTTGTGAAACTTACCAAACTTAATGGTGTTTCATGGGCTCGTGGGATCCGCAGTGTCATTGTGAGCAATGGATGCGACCGAATCCTCCCAACGGGGGTGAAGGTTCCTCTAGATTGGCTAGACGACTGCGCGCCAGCGGCCTCTGCTGCCGGAGAGGAGGGTCCTTCCGCCATCAAGGAAGTAACCCCCCCCGATCAATCCTCCAACTTTACGGTTCCTTCTCTCAATGTTCGACGCCTGTCCTCTGATGTTGAGGATGTCCTGATGAAGCTGTGTTGTGTACAGACACAGATCATCCGTTGTGCATCAGACCGCAGCCTCATTGCGTCCCCTTCAATTATGATGAAGACTACTCTACTACTACTGATGATGAGGAGGACTTGAAGAGTGCTACGAGTGCTGACTTCGGTGGCGTGACCCCATCTGCTGCTGCCACTCGTGTCTTTGAGACTTCCGCTGTTTCACCGGTGTATGAGCCTGCTGATCAGCAGATGCCTAATCGAGAGCTTTCGCCTGTGTATCAGCCTCAGCCTTCGTCGGCGCCTCCCTTTGAGCCTGTTCCCCCGGCTTACCCGGAGGTGGCTAAGCCCACTTTCTTGAAGGGCTTTGCTTCTTTTTCCTCTGCATCTGCCCCCATGGAGCGTGGCCTCCCTGGCTACCACACTCGCTCTCGCGAAGGTGCTGTTTCCTCTGCACGCACCTCTGCTGCTGGTGCCTCCCTGGAACCCCCTCCGCCTCCGCCGGTGGAGCTGCCTCCTGCCATTGGCCCTCCTCCTATGCTGCATACGCGGTCTTGCGCATCTTGGGAGCATCTGCTCACTGGCGGATCTCCTCCGACTTTGAACCTTCGGGACTACCGCCTGATCAACATGGATCGACGGGATGGTGAGTCCTTGAACCGCTCTTTGTACGGTCGGATGGATATGCAGGCTACAATGGCAAATGTTAGTGTGAAGCTGAGGCATCGCCGAGTGATGGCTTTCTCTGAGCTTGGTACCAGGTGTCGTTCTTTTCTTGGTCCAGTCACTTCTGGGATTCTGTATCCCCCAGATCATGGTGTTTCCTTTGGTGGTACGAGGCGTAGTGATCAGTAGAAGCTTGGCTATCAGTTTGTGCGAGTGCCTGTCCCTCTGTGTCCTGTTAGCCCAGATTTCGAGCTGCTTATGAGTGTTGCGAGGTCCATTCCTGTGATTAGGAACATAGACGACCAGCGCGCTCTTGACGCTGGTCTTGCTGCGGAGTATTTCATGGACATTCGTAGGTCCTTGGCTCCTGTCCCTTCTGCGATTGGAGCTGGGTCTAATACCCTCATTCATGGTGAGTCTCGGTTTGATCCTGCACTGTTGGGGTTCAGTGCACTGCCTCTCGAACGTCAGGAGTTCATGTGTTTAACTATGATGCTTGCGAACATGGAGGACGATATGGTCAAGGTATACCAGGACTTGCCACCCCTCGGGATATCCTTTTGGATATCGGAAGACGCAGTCTGATGCCCTTGCCTCTAGAGTCCCTCTCATGCGTATCGAACTTCATAATGCGCACATGGGCCCTTCTGACCGTGTCGATGATTTCTTTCGCATGGTTCGCAGTCTGTGCACTGACCTCCGCAGTGCTGGACATCCTGTCACTCAGCGCCACGCCATGGAAACCATTGTGAATGGGATCCGTTTGATCCGATTTGAATCGCTGCGGATCCAGTACGGTATGATGTTGGCTAACAGACAGACTGTAGATTACTGGTCTTGTCTGGAGGCATATCGGTCTCTCGACATTTTGAACATTGCTCTCCCCAGGTCCGACTCCAGGCATCCTGGTTGGTCCGGGACGCTCCCCAGGTTCCTGCCAGTGCTGCGTTTCAGCGTGGGCAGGGATCTGGTTCTCAGGTTTCCGGTTCCAACAAGCGGCGTCTGGATTGCACTTGGGGCCCATGCCTCAGCAAGACGACCCACTCGGAGGATCGCTGTTTCACGAAGCATCCGCACCTGCGTAAGACCAAGCCTGGTGCACCGGTTACCAATCCGGTGCCCATGGCCTTGGCCCTTCCAGGTGTGCTTACTCCGCGGCAGCTGGCCTCCTTGCAGGCTCAGATTGATGGGTATGCTTTGGACAAGAAATAGGAGGTACGCTCTGTCCTTTTCTCTTGCACTGCGAAATTTTTCAAATGTCTGCAAGCCCGAGCCTGTCTGAGGGTGTCTGACATGTTGATTCTGGAGCTGGGATGTCAATCACAGGTGATATGTCTTTGTTCACTGTGTTTCATGCTTCTGAGACTGGGCCAGCAGTTAAATTTGGTGATGGTGTGGTTCAACGGTCTGTATGTCAGGGTTCTATTGTGTTAGGCAGTGATTGGTTACCAACACCAATCACTTTAACCAATGTTCTCTACATCCCACACTGTCCGGTGAACCTCATGTCAGTAAATGCTGTTGCCCATGCTCACAACTGCAAGATTTCTTTTGATAGTCTTAGTTGTACTGCCACACAGGGCTCTTCTGTTCTGTGGTCTTTCCCTGCCTCCAGTGATGGTGTGTACAAGTTTGCATGTAGACCTTGTCACACCCCTCGTGGCCGTTTGTATGGTGCTGAAGATTATCCAGCTTTTGCTCTTGATGTTGATGAGGATGGTGGAGTTGTGATCCCTACCACTCCTGAATGGTTGTGGCATAGGCGGCTGGGTCACCCTGGCTATGATGCCATGCACAACCTTGTAAGGAAGGGTTTTGGTTCAGAACTTACCCCTCACTCTCCAACAGGTGCAAAGACTGTCTAAGATCCCATGTGATGCTTGTCAGAAGGCAAAGGGAAAACGTATCCCTTTTCCTCAAGAAAGCAAAACTAGGATCCGTGCCCCATTACAACGCCTTCACTTGGACATCATGGGGCCATTTAATATTAGGGGCTTGCGTGGGGAGTTTTATGTTCTGTGTCTCACTGACCAATACTCTGGCTATGCTGAGGTCTTGTGCTTGAGAACCAGGGATGAAGCTCCCTTAGCAGTTCAAACTACCATCCTCAGATGGATGACTCAGCTGCATGGATTTGTTTTCAAGTGTCTTAGGTCTGACAGGGGCTAAGGAATTTATAGTGAAGTGGTTCGAGGATTGGTTAGAATTGGTTGGTGCTGTGCATGAATTGTCCATGGCTTACACTGCTCAGCAGAATGCGACTGTGGAACGGTACAATGGGGTCCTTCAGAACGTAGCTAGGAGCATTCACTTGGAGTCTAAGCTCACTAAGTCCTTCTGGCCCTATGCCTTCCTCGCCGCGTGTTACCTACGCAACCGGCTGCCTAATCAGGGTGACAAGACTCCTTATGAGTTGTTCTTTGGGGTTCTACCTGATGTATCGTTATTGCGCGTGTTCGGGTTGCCCATGCTATGTTACCTTAGTGAATGGGAAGAAGCGCAATAAGCTGACGAAAGGGCGTTATCTGGTAGACTGGTTGGGTATTCTCTGGTGAGTAAGGGTTATTTTGTTTGGGTTCCGAAGTTGCGCCAGGTGGTTAGAGAGTCCGTGATGTGCTCTCTATGAACAGTTAGCTATAACTGTATCCCTGGGCTCTTTCCCTATGATGGATCTCAGTATTTTTCTCGCACCCCTGCCGCTATCATCGGTAAGGGCTTGATACTACTGACAATGTCCTGGGCCCTTTACCAACCCCGATTGTTGACCGCTTTACTGGTCATGGGATGACGATGCGTCCCAGGCCAGGTAATGATGGTGCTGTATCGCGTGCGGCGGCATTGGGCCAGGGGGAGTCTGATGTTCCTTCAAGCTCTAATTTATTCGAATCTCAGGGGGTCGCCGGACTTCCTCTGCGCCCACGTTTCGTCGGTGAATTCGTAGGATTAGGACAGCCTCGGGTCATAGTGGAACCTAGTACAGGTCCACTGCCCACTAGTCGCCACCCCCCGTCCACCTATTCGGATAGCTCGCGGGAGTTGTTGATCACTTCACCCCCTGCTTATACCTGGTGGTTTATACCGGACCAGGCATTGCGACGATGTGGCCGTCACAGATGATGTGAGTGATGACCTCGAACACTGGTCCGGGTCAGATACTGCGTATGGCTGGGGTGTTCCAGTGTACCCAGGCTTCGACGATTTAGAAGCAAAGGAGGCCGGCCTTGTTCAACCACGCATGAGGCTGCGCTGGGGGCTTTATTACCGGTTACTGCTGATACTGCTGATATCCCCGCTGCCCATGTACAAGTACACTGCTTGTACGTGGGGCTTTTATTTTACCTCTATTAACTCTCTTCTAAAGCTGTTGCACTGTACTCCCAACTGACAGAGATTTGGCTGTCGTATGAAGGACGAGATGGCCTTCCCCCCCTTTTTTTCATGGCCTTGGTGCAATTGGTTATTACGGCTTCCTAGGAGAGGATTCTGTTCTGGCCCCGAGGTTATGTCAAGCCACAGGGGTCGATGGGTTTTGCGTTCAGCCGTTGTTAGTCGTGGTTTTCTGAACGTCTGGGTGACTCCATGATGTCTATGCCCTTTCCTTCTAGCCGGTCTTCGTGTGTTCTTGCTGCCTCACGCATAGGAAGCTGGTTTGTGAGGAGGGACATCAAGCTCGCATTCTTGACTGCCAGCTGACTGGTGTGACCTGTTTGTTACCAGTGCGGCTTCCTGTAACTTGGTTCCTGACAATGCTTCCCCTTTGTGTGCAATGAAAATTCTT
>JACBWV010000223.1:9645847-9763347 GCA_013435795.1 Chlamydomonas sp. ICE-L
TGGAAGGGTGTGTGGGTTGGAAGTGGTGTGGGTTTGCGTGGTTGTGTGTGTTGAGTGGTGGTTTTGTTGGAGAGGTGGTTGTGTGAGTGGTGGGTGTGTTGGAGTGTGGGGTTTGTTGGAGTGGTGGTTGTGTTGGATGGTGGTTGTGTTGGAGTGGGTGTTGTTTTGGAGTGGTGGTTGTGTTCGAGTGGGGGTGGTGGAGTGGTGGGTGTTGTTTGTGTGGTGGTGGTTGGAGCGGGGGTTTGTGGAGTGGGTGTGTTGGAGTCGGTGGGGTGGTTGAGTGGTGGGTGTGTTGGAGTGGTGGGTGTGTTTGGGAGTGGTGTGGTGTGTTGCAGTGGTGGGTGTGTTGGGATTGGTGGTTGTGTTGGACGTGGTTGGGTTGTGTTGGAGTGGTGGGTTGTGTTGGAGTGGGTGGATGTGTTGGAGTGTTTGTTTTTTGAAGTCGGTGGGGTGTTGGAGTGGTGTGTGGGTTGGAGAGGTGTGTGTTGGAGTGGTGGGTGTGTTGGAGTGGTGGGTGATGGTGGAGTTGTCGGGTGTGTTGAGTGGTGGGCTTGTGTTGGAGTGGTGGGTGTTTGTTGGAGTGGTGGGTGTGTTGGAGTGTGGGTGTGTTGGAGTGGGTGGGTTGTTTTGGAGTGGTGGGTGTGTTGGAAAGTGTTGGGTGGGTGTTGGATGGTGGGTCTGTGTGTTGGAGTGGTGTGTGTGTGTTGGAGTGGTGGGTGTGTTGGAGTGGTGGATGTGTTGGAGTGGTGGGTGTGTTGGAGTGGTGGGGTCTGTTGTTGGAGTGGTGGTGGTTGGAGTGGTGGGGTTGCTGTTTGAGTGGTGGGTATGTTGGAGGGCTGGGTGTGTTGGAGTTGGTGTGTGTTGGACGTGTGGGTTTGTTGGAGTTGGGTTTTTGCTGGCGTAGGTGGTTTGTTGCTAGTGGTGGGTGTGTTGGAGTGGTGGGTGTGTTGGAGTGGTGGGTGTGTTGGAGTGGTGGTGTGTTGGAGTGGTGGATGGGTTGGAGTGGTGTGTGGGTTGGAGTGGTGTGTGGGTTGGAGAGGTGTGGGTTGGAGTGGTGGGTGTGTTGGAGTGGTGGGTGTGTTGGAGTGGGTGTGTTTGATGGTGGCGTGTTGGAGTCGGTGGTGCTGTTTGAGTGGTGGGTGTTGTTGGAGTGGTGTGTGTTTTGGATAGTGGGGTGGGGTGTGTTGGGTGGTGGGTGTGTTGGAGGGGGGGTTGTTGGAGTGGTGGGTGTGTGGAGTGGTGGTGTTTTGGAGTGGCGGTGTGGTTGGAGTGGTGGGTTTGGTGTTGGAGTGGTGGGTGTGTTGGAGGTGGGTGTGTCGCGAGTGGTGGGTGTTAGGACGTGGTGGGTAGGTTTGGAGTGCGTTGGGTGTGTTGGAGTGGTGGGCTTTTTGGAAGTGGTGGGTGTGTTGGATGTGAGTGGGTTGTTGGAGTGAGTGGGTTTTGTGTGGAGTGGTGGGTGTGTTGGAGTGATGGGGTGTGGAGTGGTGGGTGTGTTGGTATGTGGTGGTGGTGTTGGACGTGGTGGGTTGTTGATGGTAGTTGTGTTGGAGCTGGTGTGGTGAGTTTGGAGTGGTGGGTGTATTGAGTTGTGGGTGTGTTGGAGTGGTGGGCTCTGTGTTGGAGTGGTGTGTGTTGGAGTGGTGGGTTCTGTTGGATTGGTGAAGGTTTGTTTTGGAGTGGTGGGTGTGGTTGGAAGTGGTGGGTCGTGTTGAGTGGTGTGGTGTTGGAGTGGTGGAGTGTGTTGGAGTGGGGGTGTGTTGAGTGGTGGGTGGTTGGAAGTGTGTGTGGGTTGGAGTGGTGTTTGGGGTGGAGTGTGGGTGGTTGGAGAAGTGGTGGGTTGGTTTGAGCTGGTGGGTGTGTTGGAGTGGTGGGTGTGTTGGAGTGGTGGGTGTGTTGGAGTGGTGTGTGTGTTGGAGTGGTGGGTGTGTTGGAGTCGGGGGTGTTGGAGTGGGGTGTGTTTGTTGAGTGGGGGTGGTTGGAGTGGTGGGTGTCGTTGGAGTGGTAGGTGGTTGGAGTGGTGGTGTGTTGCGGGTGGGTGCTGTTGGATTGTGTGGTTGTTGTGTTGGAAGTGGTGTGTGTCGGTAGCGAGTGGGTGTGTGGAAGTGGTGGGTGTGTCTGTGCAGTGGTGGGCGTGTGTTGGAGTGGGGTGTGTTGGAGTGGTGGGGTGTTGGATAGTGGGGGTGTTGGAGTGGTGGGTGTGTTGGAACGTGGGGTGGGCATGGGTGAGTGGTGGGTGCGGTTGACGTGGTGTTGGGTTGGAGAGTTGTTTTTGTTGGAGTGGTTGGGCTGTGAGGAGTGTTGGATGAGTTGGAGCGGTGGGAGTGTTGGAGCTGTGGGGGTTGGAGTGTCGGGTGTGTTGGGGTGGTGGGTGTGTTAAAGTGGTTGGTGTGTTGGAGTGGTGGGTGGGTTGGCTGCAGTTTTGGTTGGGGCGTTGAGAGGTAGGGGGTTTTAAAGTGGTGGTTTGTGTTGAGGGTTGGTGTTGTGTTGGAGTTCGTGGATGTTTGGAGTGGTGGTTGTGTGAGTGGTGGGTCGTGTGTTGGAGTGGTGTGGTGTGTTGGAGTGGGGGTGGTGGAGTGGTGGGTGTGTTGGATTGGTGGGTGTGTTGGAGTGGTGTGGTCGTTGGATTGGTGTGTGTTGTTGGAGTGTTGTGTTTGTGTTCGGAGTGGTGGGGTGTGGAGTGGTGCGGTGTGTTTTTGGAGTGGTGTGTGTGTTGGAGTGTGGGTTTGTGTGGAGTGGTGTGTGATGTTGAGTGGGGGTGTGTTTGGAGTGGTGGGTGTGTTGGAGATGGTGGGTGTGTTGAGACGTGGTGGAGTGTGTTGGAGTGGTGGGTGTGTTGGAGATGTGGGTTGTGTGGAGCTGTGGGTGTTTTTGTGGAGTGGTGGGTGTGTTGAGAGTGGTGGGTGTGTTGGAGTGGTGGTGTGTTGGAGTGGTGGGGTGTTGGAGTTGGTGGGTGCTTGTTGGAGTGGTGGGTGGTGTGTTGGAGTGGTGGGTGCTGTTGGAGAGTGGTGGTGTGTGGAGTGGCTGGGGGTGTGAGTGGTGGGTTGGTTGGAGTGGTGTGGGTGTGTTGGCGTTGGGGGTGTGTTGGAGTCGGTGGTTGTGTTCGGAAGGGTGGGCTTTATGTGTTGAGTGTGGGTGGTGTTGGAAGTGGTGGTTGTGTGGAGTGGTGGGTGTGTTGGAGTGGGTGGTGGGTGGAGTGGCGCGGTGTGTCGTTGAGTGGTTGGGTGTGTTGGAGTGGTGGGGTGTGTTGGAGTGCTGTGGATGTTGGAGCGGGGTGTGTGGATTCGGTGGTGTGTTGGAGTGGTGGGTGGTTGGATGGGTGTGTTGGAGTGGTGGGTGTGCTGTTGAAAGTGGGGTGTGTGTTGAGTGTGTGTTGTGTTGGCGTGGTGGGTGTGTTGGAGTGGTGGGTTGTGTTGATTGGTGGAGGGGTGGAGCTGGTGTGTGGGTGAAGTGGTGTGTGGGTTGTGAGAGGTGTGGGTGGAGGAGGTGGTGGGTGGTTGGAGTGTGGATGAGCTTGGGAAGTGGGACGGTTGGAGATGTGGGGGTGGAGGTAGGGTGTGTTGGGTTGGTGGGTGTGTTAAAGTGTGGGTGATTGGAGTGGTGGGGGTTGTTTGAGGTGGGGGGTGAGGGTATGGGTTAAAGTTTGGGTGTGTTGGAGTTGGTGGGTGTGTTGGAGTGGTGGGATGTGTGGAGTGTGGTTTTTGTGGAGTGTGGGTGGTTGGGAGTGGTGGGGTGTGTGGAGTGGTGGGTGTTGGAGTTGGTTGTTGGAGTGGGTTGTTGGTTGGAGTGGTGTGTTTGTTGGAGTGTGTGTGTGTTGGTAGTGGTGGGTGTTTGGAGTGGTGGGTGTCGTTGGAGTGGTGGGGTTTGTGTTGGAGTGGTGGGTTGGTGTTGGAGTGGTGGGTGGGTTGGGAGCTGGCTGTGGTGTGGTGTGTTGAGTGTGTGTGTGTCGGCGAGTGGTGTTGTTGGATTGGTGGGTGTGTCGGAGTTGTTGTGTGTTGGAGTGGGTGTGTGTTGATTGGTGGGTTGTGTTGGAGTGGGGATGTGTGTGGATTGGTAGTTGTGTTGGAAGTTGGTGTGGTGTTGTTGGAGTGGTGGGTTGTTGTGTTGGAGGGTGGGTGTGTTGAGTGGTGGGTGTTGGAGTGGTGGGTGTGTTGGAGTGAGTGTGGGTGTTGTTGGAGGGTGTGTGTGTGGAGTGGGGTGTTGTGGATTGGTGGGTGTGTTGGCGTGGTGGGTATGTGTTGGAGTGGGGGTGGTTGGAGTGGTGGGGTGTTGATTGGTGGTTGTGTTGGAGTGGTGGGTGTGTTGGAGTGTGGGTGTGTTGAGTGGTGGTCTGTTTGGAGTGGTGGTGTGGGTGTGTTGGAGTGGTTGGGTGTGTTGGAGTGGTTGGTTGTTTGGAGTGGGGTTTGTGGTGGAGTGGTGGGTTATGGGTGTGTTGGAGCTGCGGGGTGTGTTGGAAGTTTGTGTGTGTTGGAGTGGTGGGTGTGATTGGAGTGGTGGTGGGTGTTTGGAGTGGTGCGTTGTGTTGGATTGGTGGGTTGTGTGTTGGGTGGTGGTGTGTTGAGTTGGTGGTTGTGTTGGAGTGGTGGGGTGTTGGAGTGGTGGTTGTGTGGAGTGGGGGTGCTGTTTGGGTGGTGGGTGTGTTGGAGTGGGGGTGTTGTTGGAGTGGTGTGTGTGGTGGAGCGGTGGGTGTTGTGTTGCGTTGGGTGGGTTGTTTGGAGTGTGGTGGGTGGAGTGGTGGTGTTGATGGTGGGTGTGTTGAAGTAGTGGTGGGGTGTTGTGTTGGAGTTGGGGGTGTGTTTGAGTGTGGCGTGGTTGAAGTGGTGGGTGTTGTTTGGAGTGTTGGATGGGGGTGGAGTGGTGTGTGGGTTTTGTGCAACGTAGTGTGTTTGTTGGGAGGTGGGGTGAAGTGGTGGGTGTGTGAGTGTTGATGAAGTTGGAGAGGGGTGGGGAATGGTGGGAGATGTGGGTGTTGGAGTGTCGGGTGTGTTGAGTGGTGGTTGTTTGTTATGGTGGGTGTGTTGGAGTGGTGGGTGGAGTGTGATGGTGGGTGTTTGGAGGCATGAGGGTGTTGGAAGTGGGTGGATGTGGTGGAGTGGTGGAGTGTGTGGCCAGTGGTGTGGTTGGAGTGTCGGTGTTGTGTTTGGAAGTGGTGGGTTTGTGTGTGAGTGGTGGTGTGTTGGAAGTGGCGTGTATGTGTGTTTGGAAGTGTGTGTGGTGTTGGAGTGAGTGGGTAGCTGTTCGTGGGTGGGTGGAGTGTGCATCGTTAGTAGTGTTGTAGGTGTGGGCTGGTGGAGTGGTGTAGGTGGTTGGAGTGGGGGGGTTTGTGTAATGGAGTGTGGGTGTTGTTGTGTTGAGTGGTGGGTGTGTTGGAGGTGGTGGGTGTGGTAGGACAGTGGTGTGTTAATGTTGTTGGTGAGGCCGGTGTGTGTTGGAGTGGGGTTGTTGTGTTGGGGGGGAGTTGCTGGAGGTGGTGGGTTGGTGGAGTGGTGGGTGTGTTGGACGTAGTCGGTGAGGTGATGCGGTTGGGAGTGTTGTGAGAAGTGGGATGGTGGCGTGCGTTGGAATGCGTAGTTGGTTGGAACATGGTGTGGTTGGTGTGTGTTGTGTTGACGTCGGTGGTGTGTTGGAGTGTGGGGGTGTGGTGAGTGGTGGTGGGTGACGTAGGTTTGAAAGTGGTGGGTGTGTCTTTGAGTGGTGGGTGTGTTGGCATAGTGTGGGGTGTGGCGATGCGTGGATGTTTTGGAGTGGGGCTGCGTTGGAGATTGGGGTTGTTCATGGCAGTGGGATTGTGTGTTTGGATGGTGGGTGTGTGGAGTGGTGGTGTGTTGGGTGTGTGGGTGTGTTGGAGGGTGGGGTGTTGGAGTGGGGGTTGTGTTGGATGGTTGGGTGTGTGGAGTGGTGGTGTGTGGGTGGTGGGTTTGGAGTGGTGGGGTGATGTGTTGGTGGTGGGTGTGTTGGAGGGAGTTGTGTGGATTGGCGGGGTGTGGAGTGGTGGGTGTGTTGGAGAGTGGTGGCGTGCTGTTGGATGTGGGGTGTGTTGTTTGTTGGAGTGGTGTTGTTGGAGTGGTGGGTGTTGGGTGGTTGGGTGTGTTGTGCTTGGAGTGGTGGGGTGTTGGAGTGGGGGTGTGTTGGAGTGGTGGGATGTGTTGGAGTTGGTGGAGTGTTGAGTGTGGGTGTGTTGGCTTGAGCCGTGTTTGTGAGTTGGAGGGTTGGAGTGTTGATGGGTTGGGTGGTGTGTGGGTGGAGTGGTGTGGGTTGGAGAGTGGTGGGGTGTGTGGGTGGTGTTGTGTGATTGGGTCGGTTGTGTTGGAGTGGTGGTTGTGTTGGAGTGGTGGGTGTTTGGGTGGTGGTTGTTGTATGGAGGGGTGGTTGTGTTGGAGAGTGGTGGTTGGTTGGAGTGGCGGTAGTGTTGGAGTGGTGGCTGTGTTGGACGTGGTGCGTGTTGTTGGAGTGGTGGGTTTTGTTGGAGAGTGGTTGTGTGTGTTGGAGCGTTGGGTTGTGTTGAGAGTGGTGTGTGTTTGGAGTGGTGTGTGTGTGGAGCGGTTGGTGGTGGAGTGGTGGGTGTGTGGAGTGTTGGGTGTGTGGAGTGTGGTGTGGGAGTGGTGGGTGTGTTTGAGTGGTGATGTTGTTGGAGGGTGGGTTTCGTGGAGTGGTGGTGGTTGGAGGGGTGGGTTTGGTTGAGTGGGGTGTGTGGAGTGGTGGGTGTGTTGGAGTGGTGTTTTTTGAAGTGGTGGGTGTGTTGGAGTGGTGTGTGGGTTGGAGAGGTGTGTGTCGCGAGGGTGGGTGTGGTTTGGAGTGGAGTGTGTGGAGTGGTGGGTTTGTGTTGGAGTGGTGTGTGTGTGCTGTTGGAGTGGTGTGTGTGGAGTGGCTGTGGTTGGTTGGAATAGTGGTGTTGTTGTGTTCGTGTGGTGGGGTGTTGGAGTGTGGGTGTGTTGGAGTGGTGGGGTGTTTGGAGTGGTGGATGTGTTGGAGTGGTGTTTTTTGGAGTGGTGGGTGTGTTGGAGTGGTGTGTGGGTTGGAGAGGTGTGTGTTGGAGTGGTGGGTGTGTTGGAAAGTGGTGGGTGTGTTGGGTGTCGGGTGGTTGGAGTGGTGGGGTGTTGGAGTGTAGTGGTGGGGTGTTGTGTTGGAGTGGTGTGTGTGTTGGATGGTGGGTTGTTGGAGTGGTGGGTGCTTGTTGGAGTTGTGGGTTGTTGGATGTGGTGGGTGTGTTGGAGGTGGGGGGTGTGTGTTTGGTGGTGGGTTGTGTTGAGTGTGTGTGTTTGGATGTGGTTGGGTTTGTTGGAGTGTTGGAGTGGTGGATTGTTGGAGTGGGGGGTGTGTGGAGGTGGGTTGTGTTGTATTGTGGGTGTGTTGGAGTTGGTGGGTGTGTTGGAGTGTGGGTGTGTTGGAGTGGTTGGGGGGTGTGTTGCGATTGGTGGGTGTGGTTGGACAGTGGTGGGTGTGTTGCGAGTGGTGGGTTGTGTTTGGATGGTGGGTGTGTGGAGTGGTGGGGTGTGGATGGTGGGTGTGTGGAGTGGGGAGGTTGGGTGGTGCTTTTTGGAGTGGTGGGTGGGTTGGAGTGGTGTGTGGGTTGGAGAGGTGTGTGTTGGATGGGTGGGGTGTTGTCGTGGTGGGTCTGTGTTGGAGTGGTGGGGTGTTGGATAGTGGTGCGGTGTGGTTGGATGGTGGTGTGTTGGAGTGGTGGGTGTGTTGGAGTGGTGGGTGTGTTGGAGTGGTGGGTGTGTTGGAGTGGTGGGTGTGTTGGAGTGGTGGGTGTGTTGGAGTGGTGGGTGTGTTGGAGTGTGGTGTTGGAGTGGTGGGTGTTGGAGTGGTGGGTGTGTTGGAGTGGTGGGGTGTGTGGATGGTGGGTGCGTGCGGTGTGGATTGTTGGAGTGGTGCGATCGTGTTGACGTGGTGGGGTGTTGGAGCCTGGGTTTGTGGAGTGGGGCGGGTGGGATGTGGTGTGTGGGTTGGAGTGGTGTGTGGGTTGGAGTGGTGTGGGTTGGAGTGGTGGGTGTGTTGGAGTGGTTGTTTGTGTTGAGTGGGGTTGTGCTTGGAGTGGTGGTTTGTGTTGAGTGGTGGGTGTGTTGGAGAGTGTGGTTGTGTTGGAGTGTGGTTGTGTTGGAGTGGTGGGTGTTTGTTGGAGTGGTGGTGTGTTGAGTGGGGGTGTGTGTTGGAGTGGTGGGTGTTGTGGAGTGTGGGTGTGTTTGGAGTGTTGTGTGTTGGACTTGGTGTGTTGTGTTGGAGTGGTGGGTATGTGGTGAGTGGTGGTTGTGTTGGGTGGTGGGATGTGTTCGGAGTGGTGGGGTAAGTCGGTGTGTTGTTTTGAGCTGGTGGGTTATGGGTGGAGAGGTGGGTGTGTTGGCGCACCCCCCGGTTGGGCGTTTTGGAGGGTGGGTGTGTTGTGAGTGGTGGGTTGTGTTGGAGTGGTGGTGTGTTGAGTGGTGGGTGTGTTGGCGGGTGGTGTGTTGGAGTGTGGTGTGTTGGCGTGGTGGGGTGTTGGAGTGGTGGGGTGTGTGGAGTGGTGGTTGTGTTGGATTGGTGGTTGGTTGGAGTTGTGGGTGTGTTGGAGGGTGGGTGTGTTGGAGTGGTGGGTGTGTTGGAGTGGTGGGTGTGTTGGAGTGGTGGGTGTGTTGAGTGGTGGTGTGTGTTTGAGGTGTGTTGGAGTGGTGTAGTGGTGGGTGAGTTGGCGAGGTGTGGGTGGGTTGGAGTGGTGGGTGTGTTGGAGTGTTGGATGAGTTGGAGCGGTGGGAGTGTTGGAGCTGTGGGGGGAGAGTGCGTGTTGTGTTGGAGTGGTGGGTGTGATGGTGGGTTGTTACGTGGTTGTGTGTTGGAGTGGTGGGTGGGTTGGTGAGGTGGGGGTTGGAGAGGTAGGGGTTAAAGTGGTGGGTGTGTTGGAGTGGTGGGTGTGTTGGAGTGGTGGATGTTGGAGTGGTGGATGTTGGAGTGGTGGAGGTTGGATTGGTGGTTGGTTCAATGAGCAGTGGGATATTGTGGTGGTGGTGGCATTGGTGATGTGTAAGAAATTGGAGTTTGAGGTGGGAATGGCAATGGAAATAGTGGGGTTGGCAATGGCAATGGCAATAGCAATGGCTATAGTGGGGTTGGCAATGGCAATGGTGGGTCTGGAGGTGGTAATGGCAATGGCAATGGCTATAGTGGGGTTGGCAATGGCAATGATGGGTCAGGAGGTGGCAGTGGCAATGTTGATAGTATTGGCAGTGCTTGTGTGAAAAGTTAGTGTTGGCACTGGTGTTGACAGTGATCATGGGTGTGGTAGTGTTGGTGGTGAAAGTCTAGGGGTAACAGCCTTATTCTCTACGCTGGATTTCCAAAATATTTGTTCTTTTTTAATTAGGGCGGGTTTTAAAGCCTCACCCCCACCCCCACCCCCACCCCCATCCCTACCCCCATGGATATACTCAGGGCTTCCACCAACACCACCAATACCACTAGCACCACGGACACCTACAACCCACCCCCACCCCCATCCCCATGTATACTTGTGCACCTGTTGAGAGAGTCCTCCCCACTGTCCTGATGCCCCATTCTTAATGTACATCCCTGTACAGAGCGGTACATAAGAATCTGTCACATCTACTAGCAGCCCCATGTCGTCTGTAGTATGCAACTCCCCAAAGGTGTTGAAGGACACACACCCTGGGGTTTCCTCACACAGCAATGATAGATCTGCCACCCTGGGGGGGGAAGAACCCTTGTGGGTCCTGAGTACTGGGTAGATCAAATCCTTTTCCAGGTAAAAGGCGTAGCCTTGGATCTCAGGGCACGGGGCGCTGTCTGCAAGGGATGTGAAACAGGTGTATTTGAGTGCCTGGGCAATGGGTTGTTTAAATCTTTGCCCAGGTAAAAAGCATAAACGTGGAGCTCAGGGCATGGGTCGCTGTCTACAAGGGATGCAAGACATATGTATTTGAGTGCCTGAGAAATGGGTTGTTTAAATCTTTGCCCAGGTAAAAAGCATAAACGTGGAACTCAGGGCATGGGGATGTGATACAGATGTATTTGAGTGCTTGGGCGCTGGGTAGATCAAATCTCTGCCCAGGTAAAAGGCATAGCCTTTGAGCCCATGTCATGGGGTGCTGTCTGCAAGGGATGTGATACAGATATATTTGAGTGCCTGGGCGCTGGGTAGATGAAATCTCTGCCCAGGCAAAAGGCGTAGCCTTGCAGCTCAGGGCGCAGGTCGCTGTCTGCATGGGATGTGACACAAGTGTTTTTGAGTGCCTGAGCACTGGGTACTTTAAACCTTGCCCAGGTGAAAAGCATAACCATGGAGCTCAGGCCATGGGGTGCTGTCTGCAAGGGATGAGATACAGATGTATTTGAGTGCCTGCGCACTGGGTTGATTAAATCTTTGTCCAGGTAAAAAGCATAACCTTGGAGCTCAGGCCATGGGGTGATGTCTGCAAGAAATGTGAACAGATGTATTTGAGTGCACAGCACTCGGCATTAAAAATATTTTCCCATGTAAAAAGTGTATCCTAGGAGCTCAAGGCATGGGGTGCTGTCTGCATGGGATGAGATACAGATGCATTTGAATGCATGCATGCATGTACATATATTTTTGTCTACACGGTCTACATGACATTATTTGGGGCTAGACTAGTAAGTTCCTAACCTCTGGGTGAAGATGATGGGAGTTACCTACCAACTAATCTATGCAACCAAGCCAAATATCAAGCGAGAAGCCAAGTATCAAGCAAGAAGCCAAGCAGCATACATGCTAAGAATGAAGCTAGTTGACTGTCCAACAATTTGCCTTGCCCCCTGCACATGCTCAATGGTGAAGGGGGTGACCAACCAACCAACCTGTGCAACCAAGTCAAGAATCAAGCAAGAAGCCAAGCAGCATACATGCTAAGCACAAAGCTAATTGACCGTCTTAGAATCTGCCTTACTCCCCCCTGCACATGCTCAATGGTGAAGGGGGTCACCTACCAACTAATCTATGCAACCAAGCCAAGTATCAAGCAAGAAGCCAAGCAGCATACATGCTAAGCACGAAGCTAGTTGAGGGTCCAACAATCTGCCTTACCCCCTGCACATGCTCAATGGTGAAGAGGGTCACCTACCAACTAATCTATGCAACCAAGCCAAGAATCAAGCAAGAAGCCAAGCAGCATACATGCTAAGCACAAAGCTAATTGATCGTCTTACAATTTGCCTTGCCCCCTGCACATGCTCAATGGTGAAGGGGGTGACCTTCCAACCAACCTACGCAACCTGTGAGGCAAGTATCCTTTTGGTAGCACAAGGAGACACATCCTATGGGGTGGTGGAAATCCTTTCATTCAAACCTGATCCGTAAAAACAAACCGGGAAAAATATTGAGTAAGAACGAAACCAAGCAACATACAGACTAAAGACAAAACCAAGCAACATACAGACTAAAGACAAAACCAAGCAACATACAGACTAAAGACAAAACCAAGCAACATACAGACTAAAGACAAAACCAAGCAACATACAGACTAAAGACAAAACCAAGCAACATACAGACTAAAGACAAAACCAAGCAACATACAGACTAAAGACAAAACCAAGCAACATACAGACTAAAGACAAAACCAAGCAACATACAGACTAAGAATGAAGCTAGTCCGCAGTTTAGCAATCTGCCTTACCCCCTGCATTGTCAACTGAACCTTCGTCTGTATTCCGTAACTTCCTTCCCACATTCAAGCGTCCTGCATTCACAACACATAAATTAGTAAGTAGATAAATAAATAAATAAATACATAAATAAATAAATATTACGCCTTATTACGAGGCATGAGGTTGAGGGGGCCAGCCCGTTTGCTTGAACTGGGGCCAACCACCAACCAGCATTCACAATATAATACAATGGCAATAGTTTTAGACACTGGCATGGATCAACATGATTTTATTTTATTTTTATTTTGTATTTTGCAGTCACTGCGTGGATCAACCTTTTTTGTTTTATTTTTTAGGCAGTGGCATGGATCAACATGTTTTTTTTTTTTTTTTTTTAGACACTGGCATGGATCAACATGATTTTATTGTTTGGCTACGCGTAGCAGCTTCTAGGCAGCTCCTTCCCCCTGTCCTTGAGACAAACCTGAGCTAGTGTATCTGAAAGTTGACACGATGGTCATTTCAATGCAACTGAAAGCTTTGGGATAGACCCAGTGTCTGGCTGTTGGGGCTGGCAGGAAGCTGCCATGCGTAGCCTAAAAATGAAATAGTGTGGATCAACATTTGTATGCGAGTACACCAATGCTAGTCTGGTCTGTGTGTTGCTTGTGCATGTGCTTGCTGATGTTGTGGTGGTGGTTGTGGTTGTGGTGTTGGTGTTGGTAGGGTGTCGGTGTTGATGGTGTTGTTGTTGGTGGTGGTGGTGGAGTAGTTGTTGCTGTTGTTGGTGTTGTCGTTGTAGTTGTAGTTGTTGGTGTTGGTGGTGTTGTTGTTGTTGTAGTTGTAGTTGTTGTTGGTGGTGGTGTTGGTGGTGTTGCTGGTGTTGGTGTTGGTAGTGGTAGTGTTGGTGTTGGTGGCGTTGACTGTGTTGGTGTTGTTGGTGGAAGCCCTGAGTATATCCAACAGGAATGCAAGCACTGAGTAGACTGGTAACCATATCATCAAGCTCAAGTAGACTAGCCTGTGTGCATTCACGTGCCTCGGCACAGCCTCAGCGAAACGTCGCTTGGGATCGAGTGGACTCAGTGCAGTCGCAAACAAGACAGTAATTCGTGTTATAATCGGAAAGACAATGTCGAAACCGCAATCGCGAAAGCAAGGGCAAGCAAAGAATGTGCAAACTCGGCAAGACAGTGCCAGGATAGCGACACATCCTGCCTACTGTGCAGTTTTATAACCGGATGAGGGCGCATTCGCGCTGTGTGGGCATCGTTATGGTGGGTTGGCAAGAGTTAGGTTTGCATTCATGTGCCTTGAAATAACCGTTGAGGAAGTTTGCTCGGCCACGATTGCAGCCAGTCCAGGGGCGTGGTGTTGAGCATCGCTATACAAGTGCAGTATTGGACTATAGGAGATCGCCTTGGTGGATGGACAATAGTTAGGTTTGCATCCATTCGCATCGACGCAACCGATGTGGAAGGTCTCTTGGGCGCGATTGGAGCCAGTGCAGGGGCGTACTGTCAATCATCGCTATTTGATGACAGACATGACATGCAGTGTGGGGTATCGCCTTGGTGGGCGACCACTTACGTAGTTGGTTAGTGACGGGGGTTGAGGAGGAGAGGATGCATTGCAGCTCCAGAAGCGTGAATGCAACGAGCATGCACGTCGATGTGGACCTGAGGCTCGCCATTTAGTCGATGGCAAGGTGGGCAGCCCAGAAAGTGGTCGATGGGCGGAAGACCTGCCCGCGCTCTGTCCGCGGCGGCCTTAATCTAGACGGGCATCAATGGGAATTAGTATGATATTCCCAGAGCCTGACGTCGAAGATTGGGAGCAATGGCACGCAGATGTTAGTGCGCTAAGCGAGCGCGGCTGTGAAGCTGAGCCAATTAAGGGGGAGGAAAATAGGTGTGACTTTGTACTCCAGGTACGACCAGAGTGTGAGCTGGCGCGACAGCAACGTCATGGATCACCTGCCCGCATGCGCATGTACAGCTTCCTAAATCACGCCGAATTGGCGTACTGCTTTTCTTTTCTTTTCTTTTCATGTGCGATGGCGTTATTTATTCGGGACTTTCATGAGGGTAGGCTGGACCAGGATTACCCGTTTTTCTATTTAATTTTGTATATCCTATGTGAAGAATTATACATCCCTTTGGATATGGTTTGCAATAAGGACCTTTTACATGTAATTTAATGTAGAGCTGCCATTCTGCCAGGTGTGTGCCGTGGGCACTTGCTAGTATGTGCCAGATTACCCTAGCTAAGCAGCCCTATTTGGGCAAACCAAGATTAGAAGCACACATGGTGTCCATGAGGCATATCCAGACCTCCCCGCCCACATTTGTGTGTACTCAATGCCCCCCCCAAGTATGCCATGTGGCAACCCAAACCAACCTTTCGACTTGGTCCGATGACTTCACCATTTGAACGTCCCATCCCGGTTATAGGTCACCAAGCGAGTGCCGATCTCGTGCGACCACCGAGCCTGGCCTTAGACAAGAAGAAAACTGAGAGGGCAGAGGACACGCGCAGCCTAGGTTGTGCAGAAATGTTGCGGTATGGAAGACGAAATTCGCCAGAAACGTCGATGGGTATGGTTACCAGCATAACCATACGGGTAATCCTGGTACGCCCTAGTGTGTTGCTTACCATTTATACTACCCATGTTTACTCCATCCCCCAAAGTCAGGCAGCCTAAAGGCCATAGATAGACCGTGTGGTGCAGATGGGCAACGGGCATCAAACGGGGCCCAGGGACTTCCTTCTGGTCGGCGGACCCTTCATTGTGTCTACGACGGAGAATGCAGCGTCCTGAACAAACGAGATGCAGTTCCCAATCGTGACAGGGAAGTGTGTGGGCACTGGTCAGGCGCGCAATCGAAAATTTCAGGGTAAGTGCATTTAAATATTGGGGTGGCTGGGTCATGGCGCTGCGGAATGGTAGAGGAAGAGAAAGGCAGGCATGCAAACCGCCCACATAGTCACTGAGTAATGAGTGAAATAGTAACAAACAACTAACGCAATCATGGTCCAGCGGTCCTCTCCACACAGGAGTTGATAAGATGATCTAGCAGCCATACTCAACATTGGTGGGTTGATCAAGTGAAGCATTACATTTTCCTAGAAATTATTTTACCTGCCTAAGACGGCCAGCAGCCAAATTGCTGGCTGGAGCCATATAACGAAGTGGTGTGCACCCATACATGCCTGTACACTTATTTTACAATGAGGATTCTCGCCTCAAATGGTGGGTCTCCGTGTGGTAGCCATAGACTCAAAATTGAATGTGACCGGAGGAGTCACTATACGACAAGGGAGTAGGTACCCGGAAATCAAGAGTGCCGACCCATAACCAATCATATCAGCACCACTGACCAGTGCCACTCCTAGGACAATGTGTTGACATGGATAGATAAGTTCCCTGTCCTGGTTTGGAGGGACGGAGTGTAAGATTCGCTCTGAGACAGGACACCAAAGCAGTTGAGAAATTACACACACTCCAGATTACCTAGCGCTTCTAAATGTGCTAGAAGCGGCTAGAATCATATTCTGACCAAGAATCCCAAATGGTGCCTCATAATTGCATTACTCGTTGCCTATGATCTTGCAACCTATACATATACAGTTTCAATTTGCTTGCCATATAAATAAGTGACCTCATACAAACCACAAATACACCAATATTAGAAAGTGAAGGGGCCAAGCAAGCAAGCAACCCCAAAATGCTCTTACGTAGCACCCCCTGAAATACGAAAGTGGCCATGCAAACCCCAAAATACGAAAGTGGATGTGCGCTTGTGCTACAAGTAGCACCCTCAATACAAGCCTAAAAACAACGCAACATTGGGCTTGACAACTAAGTCTTAATTCCAACTTCCTTTTCTCAAAGGTCCGTTTTCTCCAGCGAGGCACATGCCACCTAGGGCACGAGGACATACTTACTATACACAGATTGCAAAATCCGGATGCTCGTAACATCGCTCACACCCACTGTCTAACGCTTGGGTACAGGGAGCCGAAGACCGCAAGCCATATCACGCTGTGCCTAGGTTGTAAGGCACAGGTAGTGTTCGGCCAAAAGTCATATCACACCGCGTCATGGTGAATGTGTGAGGATGCACTGATACAGAGAAACACATGATATGTGAACTCAAAAAGGGTAAGTTTCCCCGGCTACGGCATACGGGAGGGTCCTTTTAACACCACGCTCCTCCAGGCGTTTTTAAAAAGTCAAACGGTAAAACAATGACTGGCGACAAAGAGAGCCACCAAATAAAACCTGATAATGATTTGCGGTAGCATAATGCCTTGAAGGATGGGCAGAAAGCACACAACTAGTTTATAGTAAATTGAACGGCAGTAAACCGCACTTGCAATTTATAACAAATTGAATGGCATCCAGTCAAAGCATGCACTGCATAAAGCCCAGCATCTCCAGCACGCACGACAAGTAGCACTAGAGGAGACCGGCACTAACCCTACGTCAGCCTGCACCTGTTCAGGTTGTCAAACAGGAGTTCAGTATGTTAAACACCTGTTCAACAACTACATGTTTAACCAACCATGTACACACAGGTGTTTAACACCCTGAACAACTGTTGCACACCCTGAACAGAGTGCATGCTGCCGTAAGGTACAAAGAGAAAACTGTATCACATTGACCCCAGCAGCCAGAACAGAACAGAGAGAGATGCGAGCATGCGTCTTGACCTTAGCTACAGGTCAATGGCCATTTAAAGGGATCACCCTCAGGCCTAGTGGTACTGGAAAACTCAACTACACTCCTCGTAATAAGGTGTACTATCTATCTATTTATCTGCTTACGGTCAAAATTGGAAATTGTGCAGAAGGGCAACGCTTTGAGATACAGAGAGAGATATGTGATGTCACAAATACATACTTTTATACGCTTTGCCTGAGTAGGCGAGTTGGACCAATCGATAGCATCAGCTTTTCACGCACCCCTGGAAAATGATGCAAATCATAGCTGTCAGAAAACACAGCGCCAGTGTGGCCAAGAAGTCCCACGCGGTGATGTCCGGAGGCCTTGACAATGTGCTAGGCTCACCAAGCTCTGCAGCTTTGCAGGTGACCAGTAAATTGTGCTCCTCCAGCCATGGCCTCAACTGCAGCATGGACCACTTCCCAGCGTCGCTGACACGAGCCGGAACAGGACCCCAGCTTCTCCGCCCAAAGTCTTGTGATGTCCAAACAGGGCCGCTACTTGCATCACAGCTAAGACCGGACCCCTGGTCGTATGAAGTTGTACTGCGTGCACTTCCGTAGGATGACTGGTCGGATGCAGGATAAAGGGCGGGGCTTTGAGTGGTCGCACTTGCTTGGTTTGAGGTGCTACTACTGCCAGGGCCATCAGAGAATCCCCTCACTTCTGTTGACATTCCGACAAAGTTACTATCAAAACTGCGTGGATTAATGTCCGAGGACTCTGAGGACCCTCCGTCCTCCTCCTCACCTTGCCTTTTTCCGCCTGATTGGATGGTACATCTGTCTTTTGAGATAGAGCGGAGGATACATTTGACCGAGCTCTGAGGGCTGAACAAGCCCCGCCCTACCGAGCTGAACTCATTCTCTGTGCAATCCCACTCAGCCTGGCCACCAGCCACGCTGGCAGGGCCATGCGGTACTGGTACTGCAGCTTCTGGTGAGCGACCCCACTTGCTTGTCCATGTGTTGGACCATTTCCTGGTGGGAGGTGCCGGTGTGGGTGGGTCACGAGGGCCCAGGTTTAACCCACTCTTGCTGCGCCTCCAATTGCCGCAGTCATCGCTCGACGCGGTGACAGCCGAAGAAAGGAGAGATGAGGTGATGGAGCGTTGCAAGGGCAGCTTGACCTTGGGCTTGGGCTTCCACCCCTCATTGGCACCTGAACGCGAGACACAAGGCAGCGGTAAGATTGTGCAACGGCCTACTGCAGAGCTCACCACCTGATTCTGAGTGCGGTGACAGAAGTTGAAAAGTAGTCAAACATCATCACAACAGGGGGAACAGGGCAACAGTCCTCGCTGCCCCTCCCTCCCCTCTACCTCTCATTTTGCCTTAAGGTGATACACAACCACCTAGGGCTGGGACTAAGTTTGGTCCAGCCACACAGTAACATAAAGAACTAAAGGCATTGGATCGATAAGACATGGCCGCTCTGTCCTAATTCTCTCCCCCTCTCTAACAGACACCTTGACCTGGACAAGTCTTTACACTGTCTAATCCACGTAGTGCACTCCCTGGTTTCTGTGGGTATCGCACGGGGGGCCTTGGGATTGGAAGACGGTGAGCGGCCCAGAGTTAGCTGACAAACATGTAACAGTTAAATTCAACTCTCTCAGACACACACCTGAAGTCTCAGGTGCATCCAACCGTGTGAGCACAGAATCTTCGTTGTCCCTGAGCCAGGAGCCTACGACGCCAAACGTTTGCAGCAGTTTTGCATCGTTCACTAAATCCACATTCGCCTTGGGGCTGGCACAGGGAGAGGGATGCTGGGTGAAGCAGATGCTCAGGTCCCCTTGGAGGAGTGAGCGCTGTGTGAGTGAGCGCCACTCCTTTCCGCTGATGGCACTGCAGTGCACACGGCGACCTCGGATGTGGACCTGGATGCCAGAGCGCTCTGTCTGCGCCAACAGCGCTGACATCGTTACCCACATCCCATGATGTTGCAGGAAACCGACCATCCTGAGGTTGAACAAAGGGAGAGGGTGATAAGTGGTGGTGGTGGGGATGGGTGGGTGCAAGCACATGCCATGATGTTGCAGGAAACTGACCATCCTGAGGTTGAACTATGGGAGAGGGTTACAGGGTGAATTGGTGATATGTTTCACAAAGGGAGAGAGCGATAGGGTGAATCCTGAGGTGTTGTTGGGGAGGGTGTTGGTGGTGGTGGGGGGGTGCAAGCACATGCCATGATGGGAGGAGTGAGGGTGATAAGTATACCGGATGACTGCATAAGCATGCATGAATGGGAGATGGGAAGGCTTGCAGAAAAGGGGACAACCTATGAATTTTGTTTGCAGTAAGGGTTAATTTAATTCATCTCATGTCTTAGGAGGTTGACTCTTGAGAGTCTACATAAAGACAAACTATTTGGGGGGCTGATGTTAAATAAATAAATAAAAGTATGCCTTATTACAAGGCACGAGGTGAGGGGCCAGCCCGTTTGCTTGCACTGGGGCCAACAATCAGGGTTGATGTTGCTTACCGTGACAAGGTGTTCATGTAGGTGTCGTGGTCCCACTCCCCAGTGGGACAAGCTGTGGGGACACACGTGATCACATAACTCAATTCTTGCATTAGCGGTTGGAAGTACATGTGCCACGCAGTGTTGCAAGATGAACGAAGCTGAGGGTCATCCAACTGCCAGGGTGGCAAGGAGTTGTACTGCAGCTTTCGTGCAATTGCAGAAGTGGGGTAAGAGGTGGAAGTATCCATGGGTGAGGTGCGGGAGTCAGAGGTGCAGGGACTGGTGCGCTCACTGGAGATAGAGGCTTCTTTATGCGGGCAGGAGGCGGCCTCAGGGGTGGCACTTCTACTAGATCTGTGTGCCTCGTCGCTAAATTTTCCTGCTGGCGTCTGCCCTAGGAACACGCCATCGAGCTCAAAGGCAGCAGCAGATCTTTTCACCTTCCCCGGAGCTGAGGTACGGGGGGGCATACGTCCACACAAGCTGGTACCTCTCAGTGATTGACTGGGTACATTAGACACGCGGTTGTAAGATCTTCCCCCCATCAAGTGGGCAAAGCCATACACATCCCGCACTGTCACATGTGCCACGCTGTCCTTAAGCTCCATGAGAGCAGATGCCACGTTGGTGAAGATCCCATGCAGCTCGCTAGCCACTGCAGAGGGGGCACACAACATGAGGGAGGCTGGTCCTATCGTGTCACTGTAGGAGGAGGAAGCATAGACTGTGATGACATCTAGGGTGTTATCTAACCGCAACCCATCCTCATGGAGGTTGTTCTGCCTCCTCTGGAGCGACAAGATATCTGGTAGCTGGAAGTCGAAGACCTGCTGGCCCACTGGGGCTGCCTTGGTGGCAAGCTTCCCCCCAGCTCCGCTGATGGTCACCACACAAGCTTCATCGTTGAGGGATGGAGAGAGGAGGTCCCGTGGGAGTGGAGAAATGGTCCCGTCACTGCCCCAGGGAGAGGTGTTCAGTTTCACAGCCATCTCTGGATTGGGCAAGTCAGTTGGGAGGCACAAAGGCCAGGCCATCTCCACTTCCCAGCGGTCATTATTACCAGGGGCCAACCCCGCATTGTTTGTGGCCAGTCGACCGAGTTCAACAAGAAGGCCCATTAGCTAAGAGGGTTGCCGCAGGGAGATATACAAAGCGGTTTCACCCCTCGATCGCTCGGAAAGACCCTGCAACATCAAAAATGTCGAAGCAGGTTTCAAGGCAAAGAAAGAGAAAGCGTCAGCGAGCATTCCTTCAACAGAACTCCGCGAACGGATATTATGGTTTTCGATGAAGACTCAAGCTCAGGATACGGAATGACGACGTTGGCTAATGTTTTATGTCTCTCGTGGGCATTAAGAGAGCGAAACTGGTTGCAACTGCACAAGGTTACAAGATTGACGCGAATGATCTTGTAATTGATTGAATCTGAGCACTCCCCCCCCCTCCCCTATCAGACATCCCCCCCACCCCTATCTGACATCTCGCATCTCTCCCCCCCTCCCCCCATATCTGCCACCACCCGCCACCCCACCCCACCCCCTATCTGCCATCCTTTTCTCCTCCCCACCCTCTGATATAAGTGAGCCGAGTTGGTCGACGGAACGGAGGCAATGCGCCGGAAACAAGTATTGGACTCGCAAGTCCTAGGCGGATAAAGCGGATTAAGACAAGCGCTTTGCTCAGCCAGGCCCACTTTTGGCACTCACCTCAATAGCTGCTAGATAGTAGCACTAAACGAGCGGGCTGATACAGCAGGTCTTCTTAGCAAGGCAGTGTCCAATGCGGCGCTATCTAGGTCAACGCAGCGTTGGAAGGGAGCCGTACTTGGGTGACGGATTATTTGATAAAACTCATCGCAAGGCCACTGATGTTGCTTAGGGTTATGGTAGGCTCTGGATTGTCTTTGGGTAGCGACGCCAAGGGGCGGTAGTCCTGACAGCTCAGCGGTGCCTAGGGCGGAGCTGGCAGAAAGTTATGAACAGGAACAGAGTTGGATTTTGCGTTCTGGGCTTCTGGGCTTCGAGGAGTCTCTGACAGACAAGTAGGACGACAGGTAGGACCTTATCTCAAAAGTAAGTGCGTATATCGGATCGCACCTGGATTGGACCCCATCTACGAGATCGGGGGCATAGTAGGTGCCAGTTTGTCAAGGCACCGTCCACGCCTACATGCCAGGATCAGCATCCAGGCAGGCACCACGCAAGCATCCATGGATGCATCCATCATCCACAGAGCCACGGACCACACACCGTGGAATGTGCGAGGTGCCGAGCTGGATCGAGCTGGATGGGGTAGTTGGTGGAACGGTGGTACGGTACGCCTAAGCCCCCCCCCCCCCCTGTAGTTAAGTTGGGGGGGGAGATAAGACTCCAGACCCGTGGCGATTTATGACGATTTAGAGCATAGGGTACTCCATATATTGACCGGTAAATTAAGATGTTACCCCCTTTGTAAAGCAGTACGCCGTTGTAGCGCTTCTCATTGCAGTCCGTACTCTATCGACCTTGGCGAGCGTGTGGGTAAACTATGAACTAGAGAGCGAGGTAGTGTCGCTATAGCAACTTCCATTCCGAGGGCTACGCAGGAGAACAAAGGAACACAGGGTTTAATTTGCAAGAGGGCAGCACGGAAACTGGGGAACTTCTGACTTAAAAAATTCATCATCCAGGAAGCACTACTGAAAATCCCAATGCGTGAGCGAATCTCACGAATTTCGATGGCTAAACTATCAAAAACAGCTAATGCGCTAGGTAAACAGGAAGCCACCATAAGCATGTTGTGGAAGCTTGTGGCCATCATCATGTCGCTATGTGGATGACTATGGCTCAGAACTCGAACAGACAAAGTGCGAGCGGTGGAGATGCGTTAAATGATACCCGCAGCACGAAGGATGCTACAGAGAGGCGTACCAATTGCAAACAGCGTCTGCAAGCCTTGAGAGCGCGAAAATGACTGTAGGTCGGTGCTAGTAACTCGGCTGTGATGGGGGCAACGAGCGACATCGGGGGTCCGGAAACCTGATACCGCGCGCCTCGATCCTTCCAATCCAAGTATTTACATCGACGCGTTTGTAACCCCGAGCGCCTTTGTTGATTGAATTCTGCCTATTCGTTGCAACTTTTCTCACTGGACATTCTCAGAACCGAAACCTGTAAAAACAGCTTTCTCCAGGGAGTGCAGCTACTAGTTCCAAAGGCCTCGATAGTCGAATATTGACCTAGCAAATTATTCTGATAGATTTGAATCGCCGCGCTTCGACCGGAGACGAAGGCCCGAGGGTTGCGAGAAGCCATAGAATCCTTTCGACCTCCGTGTACAGGAAGTCGAAGCTGCGAGGAGCTCAATTTGGCGCTGCTTTTCTTCAATATACCACTGGCGAAGTTTGTGTTGTGTTTCCAGCTCCAGCCGTGCAAAGTTAGAACTAGGGTTGCATGCTGGTGCATTCTGAGTGAGGCCATGCTGCTCCACTAGAGTGCTCCTGTAGCTCCAGGTGGACTAGAAGTCAGCTTTGCATGCATATTCAGTTGTATGCATATTCAGTGAAGGCTGTTGGGTGTTGATATACAAATTTCAGCCCCAGGATGTCAGCTACCAAGGAAGACAATTATTGCATATGTGGGTCGACCCAAGCCAACCTAACATGACGCAGTAGGCGTGGTCTCACCAGTATTGCAGCAAAAACACATGCACATACACACATGCACATGTATATGCACACATGGGCATGCACATACACACGTGCACACGTGAGCTTGCTCGCATGCACATACATGTACATATGTGCAGAAACGTACATGCACACATGCACGTACACACATGCACATACACACATGCAAACATGCACATACACGCATGCACTTGCACATCCCCCCCCCCCCCCCCCCCCCCTCCCTCTCACCACCACTCACCCCTCTGGCTTGTGCGTGTTTCTGGATGCACTTTTCGCGGGAGCCCCCAGCGTCACCCCGTTGTCCGTCCGACCGCGCACTGGCCAGCCAACATTTTGGTTCCCTCGTGGATTCAAATTGTGCCCACAGCTTAGATTGGAGCTTGACAAATTGGATGGAGCTTGACAAATGACCGAATTGACACCACTTTCAATAAGTTTTCGTGTTCCACCTGTCTCGTGAAGAAATATCTTCGGAAGGTCCAAGGGCCTGACAGCATGGACCTTCTTGACTTCTGTACAATTTTCACAGTTTCTAGGTTGCAAAAATCGATTTGTTCACATTTTTCCTGGCAATTTGTTTTTAAACGCCCAAGACGGCGGACAGCCAAATTGCTGGCTGGAGCCATCTTGGCCTTGAGCATATGACCAAAGTCTGGCATGCCCCGCCTTTGCCTTTTCCACCGGTGCTTACTTAGCAGTGAAATGCATACATATTTGAGCATGTACTTTTGGAATCGGGCTGCCATGTGCTCAGGTGTAACATTTGGGAAGGTAGCATCGTTTAAATTCGAAAGTTTAGGTGACGAGACCCATACAAGACATAGACATCATCATCACTACCATACCAAATCTTTGACTAACGCGGATATATAGGTGATATAAATCCAAGGGAACGAGGCAAGAGGAACAAATCCTACGATTCGCTCCATCATGAATTGATTCAAATCAAGGAAGGGCTGGGAGGGTGTGTGAAAAAGATGGCAGAAAAAGTGGTGTGCCTGCGGGTGCACGTAATGAAACAATGCACAATGGAACCCTAATCATTTTTTTGATAAACTTGTTTATAAATTGTCTGTAAATAGAGGTGACCGGCCCAAGTTCATGTGCAGGTGGTGTGGGACGAAGGCCTCCGTCGATTGGCGTGGGAAGAGAGCCTCGGTCGATGTCGAGCACCTAGGTATAATCGGCCCCGCTGCTCCCAGCAGTACGGGTGTCGTGCCGAGGCTGAGCCTTCATCGGGGGGCGGTAAGTAGAAGCTTAAGGATCTCAATTGGTCAAGCCGACAAGTCTATGAAAAACTGCTTTTCTTTTCGGCTGCAAGCATTAGCTTCTATGTAGCTTCCCCTGGCTGGCTATTCAGCTAACCCTGAAGATGACCTGGACAAGTCTTTAAATTGACTAATCCGATCAGTGTGTTCCCTGGTTTCTGTGGGTATCGCACAGGGGAACTTGAATTGGCAGACAGTGAGCAGCCCAGAGTTGGCTGAAGAATCACACAACAATTCAAGGGTGTAACAAGTCCCAAGTCTTCAGTCCCAGGGTGAACCATGTCCCTGAGGTGTAACAAGCTCCAAGTCTTCAGTCCCACGGTGAACCAAGTCCTTGAGGTGTAACAAGCCCCAAGTCTTCAGTCCCAGGGTGAACCCAGCTTCTAGGCAGCTCCCTGAGCCAGCCACTCAGCTTCATCCAACTATTCCATCAGTTCTGGACAGTTTCAAGGTGCCCTTGTTGTTGGGGGAGCCCCCCCTTCTGGGGGGCGGGAGCCCCAAGGGTTACCCCATTGTCCGTTTGTCCGACCGACCATCCGACCGACCCCCCAAGATGAAGCCTGACACGTTAGCCAGTGGTCTCGTAACTAACTCACTTCCGTTGCCACCTTTCGTTCCGTTGCCAACACACTCAGCCAATTTGTAGCGTCGCTTGCGACGCTGCATAGAGTTGTATTTGTTTGTATGGCAGAAAAGCTACTCAGAGAAGCTGCTGCTCGTAGCTGAAAAGAAAAAGGTATGGCCCTGCCCTGCCATAACTTTTCTTTGCAGCTACGACCAGCAGCTTCTAGGTAGTTCCTAGCTCTACCACCCATTTTATTTTCAGCTGAGCAGCAGCTTATCGGCAGCTTCTGGTTCTGTCATGCCTACATGCCTATAATCTCGATTCAGCACCTGCCACTTACACATTATGAAGCACAATGTATAAAGCTACACAACTGAATGGTCAGGCAGTCAATGCTCCTGCACATACTACTAAGCTCAGTTGACACATACTACTGAGCTGGCACATGTGAGCTGGCACATATTACGAAGCCCAGCTGGCACATGTGAGCTGGCACATACTACTAAGCTCAGTTGGCACATGCTACTGAGCTGGCAGATATTACTAAGCCCATCTGGCACATGTGAGCTGGCACGGACTACTAACCTCAGCTGGCACATGTGAGCTGGCACATACTACTAAGCTCAGTTGGCACATACTACTGAGCTGGCACATGTGAGCTGGTACATATTACTAAGCTCAGCTGGCACATATGATGTGGCACATACTACTGAGCTCAGTTGGCACATACTACTAAGCTCAGTTGGAACATACCACTGAGCTGGCACATGTGAGCTGGCAGATATTACTAAGCCCAGCTGGCACATGTGAGCTGGCACATTCCACTAAGCTCAGTTGGCACATATTAGCTAGCACATACTACTGAGCTCAGCTGGCACAAGTGAGCTGGCACATACTACTGAGCTTGCACACGAGAGCTTGCACATACTACTCAGCTCAGCTGGTACATGTGAGCTGGCACATACTACTGAGCTTGCACACGAGAGCTTGCACATACCACTCAGCTCAGCTGGTACATGTGAGCTAACACATACCACTGAGCCCAGTTGGCACACGAGAGCTGACACAAACTGTTGAGCCCAGGTGGCACAGATGCACAATGGGCAAACAGCAGCTTACTCCAAAGCACACCAACTGTCCGACTCAACTCTGCCCATCCTCCATATTCAGTCCACAAGGCAGACAACATCAGATACCCTAATGAGCCAATAACATGTCCACTTGATGGTGATTGTTTCGTAGCTTAATCGAATTCGGGCCTGCCGATTCGTCGGTCCCAGATTCAATTTACCAGCGAATTGCGTCGCGTCCAAAGACAAAAATCAAATGATCAAACCGCTAAATGTCCTTGTCAGTAGGGTGAATAAGCTTGATACCACCTGGGGCTCCATACTTGTGTGGGTGGGGCATAAACTTAAAAAAATAGCTCTCTATGCTCCCTAATTTCCATGCGTATCGCACGGAGGACTTGGAATGGGAAGACGGTGAGCAGCCCAGAGTTGGCTGAAAAACCATGTAACAATCCAATAAAAAACTTTAGCATCCCCCCCCCCCTCCCCTACATACCGCTGCTGAATAGGTTGTCCCCAATTCCCGCAGCAGTAAACTCACGTGCAGGGGGAATTCAGCTCCCTTTGCAGCACCTTGGGTTACACCCTTCGAGCCCATTCAGCACAGCTTTGTAGACAGAAAAGAAAGTGCATTTTGGGATCAAAGAGGTGCACAAAAGGGAGCCGAAGACCCCCCAAATAGCAATGATAATAATCTAACCTACTACTGAATCTTACTATCCATCCTTGTCGGCTCCAGGGAGCCAACACAAGTCCAAGTTTAATGGGTAAAGCCCCATTTACAAGACACCTTTTAATCGCAGCTGTCGCCGCACTTCAAAAGCCTCGCACCAAAAGTCACACTAATAGGATGGGTTTTACCCACACTTTATAATGGGGCTTCAAAAAGCTGTAACCCTTCAAAATGGGGCTTTAAAAAAGAAATTGCAACACTTTTTGTAAGTGTGACTAAAGCCTCACTTTGATGAACAGGCTTTGTCAGCCAATCGACTGCAGGGAGTCAACACAAGTCCAAGCTTGATCGTTTGTTTATTTTGACACAGGCTCCCACCAGGCACATGCCAGCGCGTAAAGAATGCAATTCCAAAAATAATGGATAGCGCATCAATGAGGTGTAGGTGGAGGGAGCACTGGACAAACTGAGATGTTGGTTTTCTAGGGTTTAGGGTTAAAGATATAAAGGGTTTGGGGTATAGCTTTTCTTTTCGGTTACAAGCAGCAGCTTCTGGGCAGCTCCTGAGCCAGCCACAAGATGTTAACAGTATTGGCAAGCTGATTCTGTCAGCGTCCATATGCACTGCTTGTCTTGAGGCTTGATTGGCTACCAAGCGAGGGGAGCTGCCTAGAATCTGCTGATCGCAGCTGAAAAGAAAAGCTATAGACTGCATAATTCCTTGCCCTTCTCATTAAGCTACAGATCGTTTACTGCTTACCAGCCTGGCCTGTCTGGGCGGTGTGCCTTGGGCAGTCCAGGGGTGCTCGTGGATGATTTTGACCAATGTAAAAGTGGAGTTTGTCGATGAGCTGCAGGACTCAGTGGCATGAAGGCGTGGTAAAGAGTTGTATGCCTCTGTTGGCCATGTGCGATCTTTTTGCGAGTCATGAGCCCTGAACCACGAGCCATGTGGGGGCATGTGCGAGCCATGTGGGGGCATGTGCGAGCCATGTGGGGCCATGTGTGAGCCATGTGGGGCCATGTATGGGCCATGTGGGGCCATGTGTGAGCCATGTGGGGCCATGTGTGAGCCATGTGGGGCCATGTGTGAGCCATGTGGGGCCATGTGCGAGCCATGTGGGGCCAAGGAGGGCTCACCAGCTGGACTTGTCAACATTGGAGATGGCACGTGACGTTGCTGATACTTGCTGATATCTAGTGACACTGGTATCAAGCACCTCTGCGCCAAGCATTGCCTTTGATGCCCCTTAGCTGCACTTCTCGCCATTGTTTGGACTGCCGTCAGTTTCTGGTGATCAGGATCTAACCTCTTGGTCGTGTGGAACACCTTTCTCTTGAATTTCTCCTGCAGCTCGGCTGGGAATAGTTTCTGCATCAAGGATGGTGTCCCATGCCTGCATTGCTCATCAGCCAAGGTGGAATTGTGGCTAGCAGTACAACAAAGGACACCATCCTCTTGCACCACCCTCTGGCTGCACACTCTGGTGTCCAGGACGGATGAGGGGAAGCGCCTAGACACATGTCTGTGGCCCTTAGTACCCAGTGGTTCAGACACATGATCTGTACATCCCACCATTCCAGATCTGACGCTGGTGCCCTCGAGGTTGTCACCATTGAAGGCCACGACACCACTGAGGGCCACGATACCGTTGAGGTTGGAGATATTGAGGTTGTCACCCTCCTTCTCAGAGAAGGGCCACAATTCTGACAGCGCTGATGAGTCATCGTCCGACGATACTGGAGCTTGTACTCTTCTACCCTCAAGTTTGAAATCGAATTCTAAATCGATCTCTGAATAAGGAGACAAATCCACCTCTGAATAAGGTGGGTACAGGACGCTCAAGATGTGCTCCTGCCCATCCGCCTGCAGAAGGAGGGAAACAACATTTAGGGAAATCAAGTTTGGGAAAGCTTTTAGGGGAAATTTGGGACAGTTCGGGAAAGACTCCGTTCTCATACTATAGAGCACATCTACCTGCAGAATGGAGGTCGCAGTGAAAATAGAGGTATTGAGTTGGGCCAACACTTTCACTCTTTGCAGGATTGGCGGCGAAGGGACTTGTGATGCACATTTGTAGAGTTGCTGGAAGCGGTACAGAAGCATCCTCTGAGCTGGATCATTCACAAACCAAATTGTAAAATGACAGAGCCAGGCAGAAATTCTCTGCTACCTGAGTATCAGGTGCATAAGAGGCATACAAATGGAATATTTCAGCCACAGAGTAGCTACACCTGCTGACTGACCCCCGCTGACAGACTGAAATGTCTCTATCACAATCAACACCCAACTTCACTGGACTACCAAACTGCAGACTTATTACCTTGTTGGTCGGGCTTAGAGCAGAGAAGCTAAGGTTTAGATCGGAAGGTGTCGTTGAAAGAAGCATGATAGGAGGGGGGCTTGGGAGGTCCTCGCAGTGCCCGACCTGTGTGATGAGACAGAAAGGAATGAGTAGCGGGCAAGACATGGTATCAGGAGGGATGAACCCTAATTGGTCTCTGGCAGGCAGACATAAAGACCACGCAGGCAAACGATCGATGAAACCAGCCCGGTCTTTTCGCCGAATGCCGCTGTGGCAAAGGTAAAGCTCGTGGATCAAATGCCCGATTATGTAACGGCTAGGACAGATGAGATAAACAGGGTCATTTGACGAAGGAACGGATGCAGACGTAGCAGGTCCTGCTCTTGATCATCTGATAGTACTTAAACTCGGTGCCCCAGCAGCGCCAAGAAAAGGAAACTAATATCCGAACACACAGGCCCACAGATACCGGGCCGGTCGTTGTTTATATAGATCGGTGCAGTAGGGACACTAGTTATAACACTCTGATTATAACCAGCGCTCTTAGCGAAAGGCGCCGGGCAGCAAGGTTGCTCCGTTAGAGGATTCGTAGCGGATTGCCGCAGGCAGCTGCAAGATTTCAAACCAGGCAGCTGAACCTCGATGACACATTGTTTGCCCCTATCTTACCTGAGGCGGGTAGGCCGCCATGGATGACTTTTTATTGAGCCCGAAACAGGAAAGCATGGTGAGGCCACGATCTGACAACTTGCTCTGCGCAAGAGGGAGGGGGGGGGGGGGGGGGGGGGGGGGGGGGGGGGGGGGGGGGGGGTCAGAGGCGTTCGATCACGAACGGTAAGAGCAGTCGAGTTATATTGTAGTAAACGACGGGATGGATGACAGGGTGGATGGATACATACTGACAAATCTGAGGTGCACCTTTTGAGGATTTTTTGGCTGGCTCTATTCAAGGGGATGGGACAGAGATGGAGAAGATAGTTCGATTTGCGAAATGCTAATACAAACTGTTTGTTTGTGCGGTTGTTGAGACACAGCGTTATTGTATCTTATCGTGATATTTGTTTGTCTTGATGGGCTGAGGACAGGGAAGGGTTTAGTACGGGAAAGGGTATAGACAGGTAGACGGATCTTTGTTTCCAAGCTGGTAACGAAGACACCAAACGGCAAAAGCTAACGGCTCAGACCAGGAAACGCCAATGGCTCAGACTAGGAAAGTCTGGAATGTGTGGTGGCGCGCCTCGGGGCGCGGGGCGGGGGGGTGACGCTGTCATCTTGTAACAAGTCCACCCCAGAGGGGAGGGGTGACACGAGGTGGGGGGCCTACGAATTAGACCTGGACTCGGCATGATAGGGTTTCGAAGGGTGAGGTACCTGTCGGAACAGCTTCTCGCGAGCTTCAATTTTCCGAGCTTGCAAACAAAACTTCGTCGCTTTCGACTTGCTCCCCCCCAGAAACTCATTTCCCGGCCTTCTGATCCTCCTAGGTTTCGGTATGAAAGTGGCCAGCCAACGCGTATCGGCTCATGGTGCTTCGCGCCGTTACTTGCCGTTGCGCAAATACTGCGTAGGCTGTAGGCAGGAGCCTCATGCGCCCTTCATTTGATTTGTTTGGTGAGATAGCGCCATTTCGTCACAGGCGAGTCTTCGCACAGGGGTGGGTGGGTTTCCCAGGTAGACGAGGCAGCCTCACCAAGGCAGGGCTGAGGCTCATCGCCAGACATGGGCCTGGCTTGCTTCTTGTCCCCTCCCCCCCCCCCTCCCCAACCCATTCACTCGGTGATTCAGGCAGCTAGCTGTCTCACAGTTGGAGGGGATCTCAAATCAGGGTGGCAAGCGAGGACTCAATCAAGGCAAGGAGGGGGGGAAAGAGAAAGGGGGTAGTGGTTACACCATTGTTTTAGACCAAATGAGGCATTGTTCTCTTCCCATTATTATGGATCCCTTGCTTCGCTGGTGGTTTAGTTTATTTTGTTTCCTGGTGCTGACTTCGTTTGTCTGGGATTTAAATTGAAAAGCTGTCAAACAAACGGATATGCACACCAAAACAATGCCATTATCATCAATTGGGTACTTCAATCAGAAAGGTGCGTCGTCGCGCTTGTGCCTGGGCAAAATACTCATATTCCAGAGGGCCACCTACACGTATCTCACATTTTAGAGATAAATTTCGTGTTTTCAGGTATTTTCAGAACTAGTCCCCTAATCCCGCACATACTGAAATGTGTGGTAAATCCAGTCTACCATTGCTTGTAACCAGTGCCACCACCAAGTCTTGAAAGATGTCAATGGATGCAATAAGGAGACTCATTTCGGGACACATTCTATCGCAAATGATCGCATGGACGTGTGCCATCTCATCACATGTCCGTGATGTAAACATAATTTATTTTTGGGGCCACACGTTGCAGCTTCTAGGCAGCTCCCCCCTTCCTTTCTTTTGGCAGAACCTGAAGCTAGTTAGCGAGCACCACATTTTGAGTGGCCTTGCTAGCAGCCGACTTGGCACATGCCAGCATATCGGAGTATTGTTAAGTCAAACACATTTTCAAAAGGGCTTGAAGTACCCTGAACCCCACCATCACCATCCCTTGATCATCATCAGTTCATCACAACCATCATCACCTAGCACTTCCGTGCAGCTCCCTTGTGGGCCGTGCACGTGTAGCCAACAGCGTCCTTGCGCGCCTGGTTACAACACTTGTAACACAGGCGACAGGCCCTGCTTCCGTCCCTGGAGACTATGCCATCGTATGGGCAGTTGAAACACAACGCACATACGTACGCTACCTTCTTGGGTTGTGGTGCTGTCACAACATCTGGCGCCAAGTGTTCTGCATCTTGTGGCCCTGTAGCATGGGCATCAGGCGGTTGCACACGCTCTGCATCTGGCAGCTGCACAAGCGGGGAATGTAGTAGCTCCACAACCGCTGAGGGCTGTCGACGGATCCACTTGCACAACTAAGCTTGGATACACACCCGGTAGCACCTTTCTCTTCTCTCCACACCCTTCAAGTTTATCACCCTTTCGCTTGTTGTACCCCTTCTTGGACCCCTGGGTTGGACCGGACTTTTCATGCAATGCGACTCTATTCGCTGCTTTAGTCTCCGCCCCACAAAGGGCAAGGAGCTCGTATGCCATGCAGTGCAGAAAGCGTTGGACAAAACAGCCTTGCAGCTCCCTAAGCACATCCATCCTCTTTAATGGGCAGTCACTGATGCCGGGGGGGAAGGAAAGATTTCGCCACATCGTGTGCCATGCCTCCCACAAACTGTCTGAGGACTCCAAGCCATGCTCCCATACCTGCATCACTTGTGAACGCTCAGACAGCAAGGAGGAAAGAGAGACCATGGCAACAAGCTCCTCATGCATGATGGCGGAAAAAATGCCGACGCATGGCTTGGCATGGTACAATGGGATCTTGGCACTTGAGAGCAATGGGGGGCTGGCAAGCTTTCGTATACCAGGCGAGACACAACTCCAAACACACCTTCTGAGTGGGTCTTCTTGCACGCCTCTCACCACAAGCCTTCGCAGCTCGAGCACTCCCGGCTTGGACACGTCGATCGTTGAAGTCATCCTCAGCCTTCTCGGCTTCTTGAATTGCCCCCTCATCAAACAACGGTCGGAACGATCCTCCTAAAGTTCATGGATACAGAAATACATTCAGCACACAGTGACAGAAACTATTATACAACCTGCACATTCTCGCCACGCCAAATCAGTTAAAAACAAGGAAACACAATGAACACCACATGAATGGAGGCATGTCGACTTGAAAACAAAAACCAATAACCTCCATGAAACCTACCAAGTTCAGCAACAAAAGGTTCACCCAAAGTGACACCTCCAACCTCCACTGGCCCCATAGCACACGTGTTGACGACTTGGTAAAATCCAGAAAGGTACGTCTGAGACCAGTCCATGCATCCTGCTGCTGTCTCCAACCCTAGGACATGGAAATGAATAAATTGTAGCATTCAGAGACCAAGAGAAGTTGACGATGGGGCTGAGATCGTGATCGTACAACAGAGGACCAACGTATTTCAGCATTGTGCAGATAATTTATTTTTGCATCATCTTGGGTTATCACATACCGTACCACTTCTTGATACTTTTTAACACAAGATCTTAGTCAATCATTCCGAAATGCATACTTCATCATTTATCTCCAACCTCAGATATAGTTGATCACATATTTCCAACCTCAATTGTATTATTTCACCAAGCATTTCAAACCTCATGTTTAGTTCATCAGACATCTCCAACCTCTGACATATTTCATCGGACATTTCCAACCTCACATGCAGTTCATCAGATATCTCCAACCCCAGACATATTTCATCAGACATTTCCAACCTCATATGTGTTATTTCATCGAGCATTTGAAACCTCATGTTTTGCTCATCAAATATCTCCAACCCATGACATATAGCTCATCAGACATTTCCAACCGCATATGTATTATTTCACCAAGCATTTGAAACCTCATGTTTAGTTCATCAGATATCTCCAACATCTGACATATTTTGTCAGATATTTTCAACCTCACATGCAGTTAATCAGATATTTCCAACCTCTGACATATAGCTCATCAAATATCTCCAACCTCAGTTAGAGCTCAACAGATATTTTTATCAAGCTTGGATTGCCCCCACATTGAAAATCAAACAAAACGCACCTTCATCTGCTTGGTCTGCCTCTTTCTCCACTCCACTTGGCTGAGCGGGCAGCAAGGCAATACTATCATCATGGGCTGCCAACTTAGCAGCTTTTCTATGCTCTCTCTTCCTAGTGGCATCCTTCTCAAGGGCTGCTTTACGTTTCACCTTGCTAGCTAGTTTGCAATTTTTCGCTTGTTCTAGTCTTGCTGCCCTAAGCAGGATGGCAGACTACAGTGGAGCCACCTGCAACATAGTGAAGAGGCTGATTGAGTTGATAATTTGTATGGAAGATTCTAGGTTACAGAGGCACAGAGCAGGGCAAACAGGGCAGATAGGGGGCAGTAGAGGGGGGCAGAGGGAGCCAAGCCGAGCCATCTCGGAAGCGTCCAGACAGTTTTCCGGGAGCTAAAATTTCTACGCTGGACAGAACAGCGCCATAATGAGCAGGTGTTTGAGAGAGCTCGAGTTGCATGCAGCGCAATCCCTCGGGCTCATCAGCGCATCTTCAGCACCAGCTACGGGAGCCGATTGGCACAATTTTCAGACAGATTGCTCTCGTTGCCATTGCAAGCTATATCTGAGGGGCCGCTGCTCCCATCGGCAAGTTAAAAAGCAGGTGCTCGGGGCAAAGAAAAAAACGTCCAGCTTGTTATTCTGATATTTTTCTCACCTGCGGCAACCGAAGAAGCCGGAGGTGACTCCATGGGGGCTAGAATACCGAGTTGCAACTTGCGCAAAGTTTCCCAGAAGAGATGCTTGATCGTGAAACAATAGTCGGTCTGACAAAACGGGAATTCGAAGGTTCTGGGGCAGAGGTTCACCTTTCCAGCCCTTCGAAACCCTATCATGCCGAGTCCAGGTCTAATTCGTAGGCCCCCCACCTCGTGTCACCCCTCCCCTCTGGTCCACCCCGAAGTCCCCCGCTACGGATAATCGAGGGTTAAGAAAGTCCGAGCCTACTTTCCAGGTTTTAGTCCGAGCCTATTTGTAAGGCAGGGTTCAGACAGGTGGACAAATCGTCAGTGCCATGCTGGTCAGGGGCGCGATTCACGAGACAGAGCGTTAACCGGTCGGCTCTTTTCATCACTTCCCCCATTTGCGTATTGCTTTTGATTGTGCTTTTCATCTTGCTGCCAAATCCTTTCTGCGAGACCAGCACTGCCATAGCAGATAGAGTTTCCAACAGGACGGTGGCGTTCAGTGCGTCACCGTCTTGATGGATGCTGGTCTCGCATGCTGGTCTCGCAACCGCAGCAGAATTCGCAGCAACCGAAGCAGAAGTCGCAGCAACAGCATCGGAAGTCACAGCAACAGAAGCAAGAGCAAGTGCAGGAGATTCGTCTGATCTCGGGCCAGGCGATTTATTGTGGCCCCTTGCTTCAGCTAGAAATGTGAACTCAGTGATTACCCAACGTCCCTATACCCCTCTTGATTGTGTGAAGCTGGTGCAGACTTATATTCATGTTTCAGCTGAGTCAACATGGATAATGGCTCTCCTGGTAGATTTTTATCATGCGGTTGCGTAGTGACATGGACACACTCCATGTGAAGTTCAAGCATGGCTGCATTCAATTTTCTGGAGCTGCACAGTGTAGGCAGCTGCGTCGAGCGGCCAGAGCAGAGGTGGTAGGCGAGGAGGATGGAGCTTCCCCCATAATAAAATTTGACACAATTAAATCAGACAAGCTGCACAGTGATGCTGAATGTAAAGGGAGTCAAAATCTCCCACTCTATCTTAGAACAACAACACATTTATACGGATGACTTGTGTAATAAATTCGATACCGGTACTGGAGACAGGAGGTAGCATCCTCTGCGAAAGATTGAAATAAGCCGATAGATTTATTCTGAGTAGAGGAAGTATAACACATGAACATTTGCGATTTATTGAGCATTGTTTCAGATTTTCTGAGCATCTCATTTAGGAGGGGGAGGTAAATACTTATTGCATGAGGTCCAGAGTGGTGCCAATGTACTGCCCTTACCAATGCCTTATCATGGGTCGTCTCAGAATTTCATTTAGAGACCTGAGTAAAAAGTTAGCAAAGCACAAATGAGGTCTGACTCCCCCCCCCACCACCACCACCACCACCACCACCACCACCACCAGCCCAGCCCCCACCCACCTACCCACACAGCCCCACACCCATACCCAAACCCCAGCCCAGCCCAGCCCAGCCCCCCACCCACCCACACCCACCCACCCAACCCCACCACCACCAGTGAAAATTCTGAGACTACCCATGAGTAGGCCTTGGCAAGGGCAGTCCATTGGCACCACTTTGGACCTCATGCAATAAGTATCTTCCCTCCACCCCCATTCCACCCCACCCCATCCCCACCCCAGCAGTGGAGCAGCCCACATTTGTGTTCCAGACTGAACAGCTGAGCATCATAAGACGGCAAGCAGCGGCTCCTCGGTGTTTTTAGGCATGTCGCTAGAATAATGTTTTTAATCCTGCTGGAGACTTCTGAAGCATGAATATTCATACGGGTGACTCGTGAAACAACTTCAATGTTGGAGACTTCTGCAAACAATCTATAGATACGGCTGAGTCGTGTAACGAATTCAATGCTGGAGACTTCTGTAAACCATATATAGATACGGCTGAGTAATGTAACGAATTAAGTGCTGGAGACTTCTGAAACATATATATTCATACGGGGACTCGTGTGAACAATGCAATGCTGAAGACATATGAAACATACATGTAATGTAATATATTCATATGGGTGATTTGTGTTCCAAATTCAATGCTGGATACTTCTGTAATCAATATATTTATACGGATGAATCGTGTAACGCGGATGAATCGTGAAAATAGGCTCGGACTTTCTTAACGCTGCGCAAATATCCAATAGGAAAACTCACATCACAAGGGCTCGCTACCCCTGGAAAACCTAACCGACACCCGGGTTCACCCTAGATGATAGTACGCGCAGTGCCAGCAGGCTGAGGGGTGGTGGGGTGGTGGGGCGAGTGAGTGGGGGGTAATTGTAGTTATGGGTGGGTGTGTGGAGGAGAGTAAGGTTATATGTGTTAAGATACATGTGTTAAACGCCATTGGTGGGTTGCCCTCGTGAAAGCAAACGGGCTGTGTTATTGCAGCTGAGAGGATGGTCCCATGCTGCCTCATGCACGTGGGTGTCATGTAGCTATTCAGCTACTAAGCTACCTTCTACTACTTCGGCAGCCGACAGTGCTGTGCTGCTATCTCCTAACGCCCCTCTTCATTGTAGTTAGATCACCTTCCCCTTGATGCTCCAACAGGTTTTGTTCCCATCGCACTAACCAAACAAGGCATAGTAGTCCGTACTAACCAACTGCATACTGCGTACTGCGTAATAACTAATAACTCTAGTCTAGATAAATGTTTGCAACTTTGTGAAGCTTGTGAGGCAGTGACCTGTCCTGAATCCCACGCCAAGTCATAGGGTGCACTTTGAAACGCCATAAGACCCTGTCGATTTAGGAACTTTTGAACATGGGATATTGTTTCAATCAAAGGCACATGGGAGTTACAGCCTTTTTTGGCACAGGGCTGGGCTAGAGGTACCACGTAGAATGAAAATATAGGGGGTAAGAATGTGTCAAACTGCCAAAGGGTGGGCATTCATACCCCCAACATACTACCAAAGATGGGTGGGTGGGTGGTCCCAGATAACATATCACATATGATCATCCGCGGGGAAATACCATTTTTGTCCCAACCTCACGCCTCGTAATAAGGCGTGCCATTTATCTATTTATATACTGGTATCCACGAGGGCACCCGGCTCATATTACCATTCTCATAATGGAGGTTATCTAGCAGCTGCTCAGCCTTCGCCAGAAAAGAAAATATGATTTGTCCACGTTCACATTTTTCCTGGTAATGTTTTTTACTACCGAAGACGGCGAGCAGCCAAACTGCTGGCTGAAGCTATGTATCCAAGTTCAAGTTCAAATACGTCAGGATCAATTAGCTTAGCATGCTCCCTAGTTTTCGTGGGTATCGCATGGGGGGACTTGCGGGGATTGGAACTGAAAGGTGGTGTGCAGCCCAGACGTGTCTGAAATACTATGTAACACCCCAATTCAATCCTTAGTCAGCATTGGCACCCGGCGCCCCTTTATGTAACACTGTATCCCCTAGACACCCTTGGACTGCTAAGACAGCAAAAAACATTTTTCTCAAACTGCCTAATCCCCTATGATTGTTTTAGGTTGGGCAAGTATCTTTAGCCTAATTGGCCACCCCCTGAACCGTAACATATATACATGACTGCATTCTGGCTTACGCTATGGTGTCCTTAACTCCACGTCCTGTGAGTAACTGTATTACACGGATGTAACAATTTCAATTTCAATTGACTGCATTCTGGCTTACGCTATGGTGTCCTTAACTTCACGTCCTGTGAGTAACTGTGTTGCACGGATGTAACAATTTCAATTTCAATTGACTGCATTCTGGCTTACGCTATGGTGTCCTTAACTTCATGTCCTGTGAGTAACTGTGTTATACGGATGTAACAATTTCAATTTCAATTGACTGCATTCTGCAATCGGGAGTGTGGTGCTGTAGTTCAAGTTCTAATTGTGTAATGACATTTTGCACTTGAGACAGTGTTATTCTTTTCAGCTACAAGCAGCAGCCTCTAGGCAGCTCCCTAAGCCAGCCACTTGGCTAAGCCCCAATAATTCAATTGTACTGGAAAGCTGATTCTGTCAGCTTGCAGATGCACTACTTTGATTTAGATTTGGCTGGGTAGTAAGCCAGGCAAGCAGCCTTGTAGCTGGTGCTCGTAGCTGAAAGAAAAGCTATGCTAGGAAGTATAGTTTAGTTGTAGTGCTCATACTACTGTAGCTTTTATTTTCAACTATGAGCAACACTTTCTAATCTGCTCCCCTGGCTTGCTACCAAGCCAAAACTAAAGCAAACTTGTGCATCTCCTGCCTGTCCACCTTCTTGTGCTTTTCAGATTTATGCAAGCTGATAAACCAGCTCTCCTATACTGTTGAACCATTGGTGCTTAGCTTTATGGCTGGACCAGGGAGCTGCCCAGAAGGTGCTGCTCGTATCTGAAAAGAAAAGCCATGCATACTAGTATACTACCCCTATTGACTCCGCCTGCGGCCAACGAGCAGCATGGTGGCTGGTATATCAATGTTATTCAACGAACAAAATTGTTTGCAAAACTAGAGACGGATTCACTGGTTGCCGGCCTTGGCCGACTAATGCAACGCTACCAACAACCCTAGTTCCTTGGCTGACTAATGCGACGCTACCAACAACCCTAATTCCTTGGCTGACTAATGCGACGCTACCAACAACCCTAGTTCCTTGGCTGACTAATGCGACGCTACCAACAACCCTAGTTCCTTGGGTGGTTTTAAGGTTGCTGGATCGTGCTAAGGTTGTTTTTACGGGACTTGTCGCATATGCAGTTGTCATGTCGGCCACATGTGCAGCAGTGTACACCTAATATCGGCTGTATATGCAACGGTCACCTGATGTCAGTCTTGGTCTCACTAATCACGCGCCCCAATACACGCACCAGCCATACACACACCAGGGCCGACCATGAGGGTGCCTCGGGCACGCTGCTTGCATACGCGCCCCCATACACGCACCAGGGCTGACCCTGCTATTTTTGTGGAGTGCTCATGACCTGGGGGTGCTGGGGTGGAATTCTCCCACTAGGTTGCCCAAGCCAAACAACTGACCCGGCCACACCCCTGTCCTTCAATCAGTGGGTTGCATGTGCTCACAGCTGCACCGGCAAGCTAGGTTAGGAACTGCCAGCTAGGTGGTAAACTGCCAAGACAAAAACGCCGTTGCCTACCAAGAAGCAATGGGTTTTGATCCTCTTTCTTTTCACCAGTGGGATGATTGTCTTCACAGCAGCACCGGTACCTATAGGTTGTCAACTGCTGAGACAGAGACGGCGCTGCCTGCCAAGGTTGGAAACTGCACCGACAGCTAGGTTGGAAACTGCCAAGACAAAAACGCCGTTGCCTACCAAGAAGCACTGGATTATAATCCTCTTTCCTTTCACCAGTGGGATGCTTGTGTTCATGTTGTTGTTCGCAGCAGCAGCGGCAGCTGGGTTGGCAACTGCCAAGACAAATGCTGCCAAGACAAAAATGCTGTTGCATAGCAAGTATCACTGTTTCTTTCACTCTTGTCCTTTAACCAATCTGTTTCTGATCACAGCTTTACCTGCGAGGCTGGCAAGCGTGCAATAGTGGATTCAACTGCCAAGACAAAAACGACGCTGCCTGCCAAATAGCACTTTTTTTTTAACCCCTGTCCTTCAACCAATCTAATTCTTGTGGTCACAGCTGCACCCTCAAGGCTTGCACGCGTGCAATAATGGAGACAACTAATCTGTTTCTCACTGTCACAGCTGCACTCACAAGGCTGATAAGCGTGCAATAATGGAATCAACCAATCTGATTCTCGTGGTCACAGCTGCACCAACGAGGCTGGCAAGTGTCCAATAATGGATTCGACCAGTGGGTTGCTTGTGAACTCAGCTGCAACCACAGCTGTGGGCGCAGCTGGGTTCACAAGCAACGAAATGCAAGCAAGTGGTGTTTGCATCCCTGTATGACCTTCACACAGTGGGTTGCTTGTGAACTCAGCTGCACACTCACTCCCCCAGCTGTGGGCGCAGCTGGGTTGTGCAACAAAATGCAAGCAAGTGGTGTTTGCATCCCTGTATGTCCTTCACACAGTGGGTTGCTTGTGAACTCAGCTGCACACTCACTCCCCCAGCTGTGGGCGCAGCTGGGTTGTGCAACGAAATGCAAGCAAGTGGTGTTTGCATCCCTGTCTGTCACACAGTGGGTTGCTCGTGAACCCAGCTGTACACTCACTCCCCCAGCTGTGGGCGCAGCTGGTTTGTGCAACGAAATGCAAGCAAGTGGTGTTTGCATCCCTGTCTGTCACACAGTGGGTTGCTCGTGAACCCAGCTGTACACTCACTCCCCCAGCTGTGGGCGCAGCTGGTTTGTGCAACAAAATGCAAGCAAGTGGTGTTTGCATCCCTGTCTGTCACACAGTGGGCTGCTCGTGAACCCAGCTGTACACTCACTCCCCCAGCTGTGGGCGCAGCTGGTTTGTGCAACGAAATGCAAGCAAGTGGTGTTTGCATCCCTGTCTGTCACACAGTGGGTTGCTCGTGAACCCAGCTGTACACTCACTCCCCCAGCTGTGGGCGCAGCTGGTTTGTGCAACGAAATGCAAGCAAGTGGTGTTTGCATCCCTGTCTGTCACACAGTGGGTTGCTCGTGAACCCAGCTGTACACTCACTCCCCCAGCTGTGGGCGCAGCTGGTTTGTGCAACGAAATGCAAGCAAGTGGTGTTTGCATCCCTGTCTGTCACACAGTGGGTTGCTCGTGAACCCAGCTGTACACTCACTCCCCCAGCTGTGGGCGCAGCTGGTTTGTGCAACGAAATGCAAGCAAGTGGTGTTTGCATCCCTGTCTGTCACACAGTGGGTTGCTCGTGAACCCAGCTGTACACTCACTCCCCCAGCTGTGGGCGCAGCTGGTTTGTGCAACGAAATGCAAGCAAGTGGTGTTTGCATCCCTGTCTGTCACACAGTGGGTTGCTCGTGAACCCAGCTGTACACTCACTCCCCCAGCTGTGGGCGCAGCTGGTTTGTGCAACGAAATGCAAGCAAGTGGTGTTTGCATCCCTGTCTGTCACACAGTGGGTTGCTCGTGAACCCAGCTGTACACTCACTCCCCCAGCTGTGGGCGCAGCTGGGTTGGGCAATGAAATTCAAGCAAATGATATTTGCATCCCTGTTTTGTTCGTTGGCCCCAGTGCAAGCAAACGGGCTTGCTCCCTCAACCTCATGCCTTTTAATAAGGCATGCCATGTTTTTATTTATTTGCACCCCTGTTGTTCAACCAATATGTTTCTCTTGGTTACAGCTGCCAAGACAAAAACGGCGCTGCCTGCCAAGTAGCACTGCTGTTTTAACCCCTGTCCTTCAACCAATGTGATTCTCGTGGTCGCAGCTGCACCCGTGTGTGACAAGCGTGCAAGAATGGAGTCAACCAATCTGTTTCTCGTGGTCACAGCTGCAACCACAAGGCTGGCAAGCGTGCAAGAATGGAATCAACCAATGTGTTTCCCATGGTCACAGCTGCACCCACGAGACTGGCAAGCATGCAATAAGGGAGTCGGCGTGAATGGGATTGGTGTGCAACCACAGGTTACCCCCGCGACCCAGACTTATGGCTGCACAGGCTGCGGCGCCTTTCCCACATTTGCTGCCTGCAGTGGTGCAGGTAGAAGTCAGTTTGGATGGACGGTTGGTTCGTTGGATGGCTGGTTGTTTGGTTAGTTGGTTGTTTGGTTTGTTGGTTGGTGGGTTTGTTGGTTGGTTGGTGGGTGGGAGGGTTGTTACACAACTATTTAGCTTGCCTGCTTGGCTCTGGTCTGTCCATCCCTCCCCTGAGAAGGCAGGCGGTTTAGCATGTAGACAAGCAGGGTAATAGGCAGGCAGGCAGGCAGGCAGGCAGGTAGGAAGATAAGCAGGCAGGCAGGCAGGCAGGCAGGCAGGCAGGCAGGGGGAAAAAAATAGGTAGGCAGGTAGGTACGCAGGTAGGTAGATAGACAGGTAGACAGTTAGGCAGGTAGAACGTGGTTGTATGAGTTGGGTACGCAGGTGGGTAGCTGGGAAGGTGGGCATGCAGGTAGGGAGGTAGGTTGGTTGGCTCGCACATAGGCAGATAGGTATACAGATGGGCAGGTCCCTACCCAGCCGATGAGACCACCATCAATCACTTGTTATCCCCTCAAAGTAGTTGGGAAGGTAGGTAGGTTGGTAGGTAGGTAGATGGGAAGGTGGGTAGGTAAGTAGGTAGGTGGGTAGGTAGGTAGGTAGGTAGGTAGGTCTACAGATTAGAAGGTCCCCACTCAGCTGATGAGAGCACCGCCAGTTATTGTAATCCCCTTGAAGGAACTGGGAAGATGGGTACGTAGGTAGGTAGCTGGGAAGGTGGTAAGGTAGGTAGGCAGGTGGGTAGGTAGGTAGGTAGGTACCTGGTAAGGTGGGTAGGTAGGTAGCTGGAAAGGTGGGTAGTAAGTTAATTAGGTGGGTAGCTGGGAAGGTGGGTATGCAGGTAGGTAGCTGGAAAGGTTGTTAGTTACTTAGTTAGTTAGTTAGGTGGGTAGCTGGAAAGGTAGGTAGGTAGGTAGGTAGGTAGGTAGGTAGGTTGGTAGGTAGGTAAGTGGGCGGGTAGCTGGGAAGAAAGGCAGTTTGGTAAGGAGAGAGGGAGGCAGTTAGGCAGATATGCAGGTAGAAGGTGGGTGTAAGGTAGGTAAGCAGGTAGCTGGGTAAGTAGGTATTTAGGTAGGTAGCGGAGAAGGTGGGTGGGTAGGTAGGTAGGTAGGGAGATAGATAGGCAGGCAGTTAGGCAGGTAAACAGTGGGTATATAGGTAGGTAGGTAGATAGGTAGATAGGTTGGTAGGCAAGTAGGTAGGTAGGTAGGCTGGCTCGCACATAGGCATATAGGTTTAAAGATGGGCAGGTCCCTACTCAGCCGACGAGAGCACCACCAATCACTTTGTATCCCTTCAAATCAAGCTCCCACCTGTCTTGCCACTGCTTTCAGCACCGCCGAGTTCCAGCTTCTTCCTCCGCTCCACTTCAGCCCGCAGGTCTTTCATCATATCCTGTCACAATGGGATAATGCGGAACATAGGTGCGTGTGAGTGGTGTGTGGTGTGTGTGGTGTGGTGTGTGTAATTCAAGTTTCATCGTACATGACCAAGCTACACAACGCATTCATGAGTTTAAAGTACTCCTTTGTTCCACTTCAGCCCGCAGGTCTTTCATCATATCCTGTCACAATGGGATAATGTGAAATATAGGTGCGTGTGTGTGGTGTGGTGTGTGTAACTCAAGTTTCGTCGGACATTACCAAGTTACACAACGCATTAATGAATTTAACAGTAATCCTCTGCCCCACTTCAGCCCGCAGGTCTTTCATCATATCCTGTCACAATGGGATAATGTGAAATATGTGTGGTGTGTGGAGTGTGTAAATCAAGTTTCGTCGAACATGACCAAGTTACACAACGCATTCATGAGTTTTACAGTACTCCTCTGCCTCACTTCAGCCCGCAGGTCTTTCATCATATCGTGTCACAATGGGATATAAAAAAAAAAAAAAAAAAAATATATATATATATATATACATGTATCCATAGGTGCCTAAGTCCGAAAACGCCCTAAGTCGATGCAAGAATGTGATACAGAGCCGTACATGACCCAAACTGCTCGGAATCGAATCCTGTCCTTCTCATATTGTTCGCGAAGGTGTCAGCTATGTGTGCAGCTACTTTTCGTCCGCGTTCGCATCTGGTCGCGAGCAGCCTCGTTCGGCAGGCCGCTGGCAGTACATCAGATGTGCGATAATTAGTGATACAAATCCAGATCGCGTCAGATACGAGGCCGCGCGAGCTATTCCGAAGAAAGGTGCCTCGGGACGAAAGGCTTATCGAACCCTTCATACAAGGTCGAAGGCTGCGCTTCAGCCTTGGCCTCGGAATCCACTGAAATAGCGGTACAACCCCTACATGTACTGGAATTTCTGTCTAATTTGGGCTGTACAATTCGTCACCTCATGGCCTACGACAGCCTTCAAACATAACTTTTTGCTCCTGATTGCGTAATTCAAGCCATTGCATCTGAAATATCTGAGAAAATTAGCTCAGGGCTTGGATCATGAGAAGGAGAGGCATGAGCCTTTAGGCTAGCATCAGCATGGATCTTGCAGTATAAATAACAAATACCCCAAATCAAAAACTGAGTTCAGATGTGGATGTTTGAAGACAAATAAAAAAGTTTGTTTTTTGAATTTATTTTCAAAAAAATGAATTTTGAATTTTCGAAAGAAAAAAAAAAGTTGTTCTCCACGCTATATCTCGAGATATAAATCTGAGGCCCAAAATGTTTCAATCGAGGCTGTGCAGCTCTCACCTGGACTTAGGACACCCACGATATGTAAATAATCAGTGTTTTGGGGGTCCGTACTTAACTGTGGTGTACTGCCTTCCAAGACCTTCTGTAATAACTACTGGAAGGGAAAGACTTTACACAACATTTGTACCCAGTGTTCTTTTTAAATGGCTCGTTTCGGTCGCGATAGGCTCCGTATCACTTCCTCCGTAAAAACCGTAACGACTTAGGGAACCCCATAGTTAGCAAATTAGCATGTTTCACTTGACCTGGTTCTCACCATTTGAGAAAACCCAAATCTGAGTATTTATATGTTGAACTGATGTGGTTAGGCATCTTGTTAGCAAACAAACATTTGTTTTTGGACTCGAGGGCATAGGCTCAATCCATCCGTATCACTCAGGGTCTGACTTAGGCACCTATGGATACAGGTTGTATGGATATATATATATATATATATATATATATGGACGCTGCAACATTACCATACCTGCACTTGCTTGACAACAATCCTGCAATCCAAGCCCTTCACCCCCTTGTCAACTAGTAGCGCACCTATTATTGCACATATATATTAAATTGTATTATATTATACAGACGCAGAGCTACTGCCTCACTATACCTGCACTTGCCTGGAGAGAATTCTACACGCCTAACCCTTCACCCCTTGTAGCACATACACAATTACACATATATCTCACAGTATATATGTGCACATGTGAGTACACCTAAACCTACCGACCATATTACAGATTCTCACAAGAGCACATATTAGCATCTCAATTCAAGAAAAGGAGCTAAGGTTGTGCTTTTGGGGCCAAAAGCTACAATTATCGGGTAACAATTGTCAACATTTCAAATTTGTACCATCCAAACATGTGCGCATACATAGGTTAGGGGGCAGAATTATTGTCGAAAATGCGAGGCGAGATATGTAAGCATCACAATGGACGAAACATTCCCCTTAAGCTTCCTAAACCCACCTGTAAATATATATAAGTATTTATTGCATCGGCATACCTGCACTTCTGTGGCCACAATCCTACGAGCCAAGCCCTTCACGCAAGGTGGCAACTTGTAGCGCATACATATATACACAAGCGTATATTCTGTTACATTATACTATATATATACCATACCTGCACTTGCTTGGCCACAATCCTACGAGCCAAGCCCTTCTCGCCAGGTGAAAACTTGTAGCGCATTGATATAGACACATACATAGTTCATGATAATAAATTAAATTATATTATATACCATACCATACCTGCACTTGCTTGGCCACAATCCTACGAGCCAAGCCCTTCACACCAGGTGGCAACTTGTAGCGCGGCACAATCTTTTGCTCCAGGGTCACCAACGAGCTCTCTGACTTCTCTGTAGTGGTGGTGGTGGTGGTGGTGGTGAGGAGTGGTAGGTGGTGGTGGTGGAGAGTGGTAGGTGGTGGTGGTGGGGAGGAGCCTATGAGCCAAGCCCTTCACACCAGGTGGAAGCTTGTTACGTGGCACAATGTTCTGCTCCAGAGTCACCAACAAGCTCCCTGACTGCTCTGTAGTGGTGGTGGTGAGGAGTGGTAGGTGGTGGTGGTGGTGGGGGGGAGTGGTAGGTGGTGGTGGTGGGGAGGAGCCTTTGAGCCAACCCCTTGATGCCAGGTGGCAGCTTGTAACGTGGCACGATCTTCTACTCCAGAGTCACCAACGAGCTCCCTGACTTCTCTGTAGTAGTGGTGAGGAGTGGTAGGTGGTAGTGGTGAGGAGTGGTAGGTGGTGGTGGTGGGGAGTGGTGTTAGGTGGTGGTAGTGGTGGTGGTGATGAGTGGTAGGTGGTGGTGGTGGGGAGTGGTGGTAGGTGGTGGTGGTGGTGGTGGTGGTGGTGAGGAGTGGTAGGTGGTGGTGGTGGTGGGTAGTGGTATGCGGTGGTGGTGGTGGTGGTGGTGGTGGTGGTGAGGAGCGGTAGGTGGTGGTGGTGGGAAGTGGTAGGTGGCTGCTTTGAATGGTGGTGGTGGTGGTGGTGGTGGTGAGGAGTGGTAGGTCGCTGCCTTGAATAGTGGTGGTGGTGGTGAGGAGTGGTAGGTCGCTGCCTTGAATAGTGGTGGTGGTGGTGGTGGTGGTGGTGGTGAGGAGTGGTAGGTCGCTGCCTTGAATAGTGGTGGTGGTGGTGGTATTCACACGGAATGGCCTCGGACCAGGTTCGTTAGATGTGGAAGATGTTGGATGTGTTGCTCATCCATGTGCTCTACTAGTATTAGCCCCCAGTATGGGGTTCAACCCCCAATCAGGAGACAAAACTACACCAGTACCCATATTCGAAATGTTGTGCGAGCACCTACTTTTGTTAAAATTGTTGAAGATGTTTTACGTGTTGGTCATCTATGTGCTCTGCTGGTATCAGCCACCAGTATCGGGATCAACCCCAAAGAATGAGACAACTAACTACACTGGTACCCATAGTCGAAATGTTGTGCGAGCACTCGGTGAGCACCTAATTTTCTTTAAATGGTTGAAGATGTTAAATGTGTTGGTCATCCATGTACTGCTGCTAACAGCCACCAGGCTGAGGTTCAAGCAACCATGCCTCGCGCTGTCCATTGCCTTGTCTGAGCCAAGCTCACAAGCATGATATAAAAACAATCTCCACAGCAGCCCATATCCAAAACTTTGCACAAGCACTCACTTGTGTTAAAATGGTTGAAGATGTTGGATGTGCTGCGCATCCATGTGCTACAACGAACAGCCACCACCATGGGGTTCAAGCGGCCATGCCTTGCGCTATCCATAGCCATATCTGAGTCAAGCCCACAAGCATGATATACAAACAATCCCCATAGCAGCCCCTATGCAAAACATTGCACAAGCACTCACTTATGTTAGAATGGCTAGATGTTAAATGTGTCACGCTTCCATGTGCTGCTACTAACAGCTGCCAGGCTGGGGTTCAAGCGACCATGCCTCGCGCTGTCCATGGCCATATCTGAGTCAAACCCACAAGCATGATAAAAAACAATCCCCATAGCAGCCCATACCCTAAGCATTGGGCAAGCACTCACTTTTGTTAAAATGGTTGAAGATGTTGGATGTGTTGCGCATCCATGTGCTGCTACTAGCAGCCGCTGGGGTCCAAGCGACCATGCCTAACGCTGTCCTTGGCCTTGTCAGAGAAGGGCTCACAAGCACCAGAAAAAAACAATCCCCACGGCAGCCCATATGCAAAACATCGCACCAGCACTCACTTTTGTTAAAATGGTTGAAGATGTTGGATGTGTTGCGCATCCATGTGCTGCTACTTACAGCCGCCAAGCTGGGGTTCAAGCGACCATGCCTCGCGCTGTCCATAGCCTTGTCCGAGAAGGGCTGGATCTCCCAACCACCATCATACATCTTCATCGACTTGTTCTCCTTGCCTACCGCCTGGAATCGAACCTGCGGAGAGAAATGCATCATATTATCAGGAAAGGCCGTGTCAACCTTCACGAAGATTGACCACTGAACTGTAACAAATAGTGCCCCACCAAACTTGTATGTATGTTGTCAACCGCCATCGTATTGCTTCATGGTCTTGTTCTCCTTGCCTACCGCCAGGAATCGGGCCTGGGGAGGGAAATGCAATAGCTAATCAGGCGAGGCTTTAGCTGTGGCACTAAATTTGAATGTTGAAAACATGACTGATACAAACAGGTCCCCTTGCCAGTCACCTGGAATTGAACCTGCAGACACAGATGCGACATAAACTCAGGCGAGGCTGTGGCACTTAATACGAATGTTGAATATGGATGTTGAAAACATGAATGATACCAACAGTTCCCCTTGCCTACCGCCTGCAATCGAACCTGGGGAGAGAAATGCAACATGTCACTTATAGTACCCCATCAAACTCCTACATATGTTGTCAACCGCCATCATACTGCTTCATCGACTTGTTCTCATTGCCTGCCGCCTGGAATTGAACCTGCGGACACATATATGCAACATGAAAAAAAACTAAACACATGACCAACACGTGCATTGGTAGAGTAGTATGGCTCATCCTTCTAAACAGTTCTCATTGCCTACTGCCTGTAGGCAAACCTGCTGACACAGATGCATTATGAAAACAAACTAAACAGATGACCGATTGGTGCATTCGTAGAGTAGTATGGCTCACCCTGCCGAACAGATCTCCTTGCCTACTGCCTGTAGGCAAACCTGCAGACACAGATACAACATCAAACAGCCCAGAGATGACCGATTGGTGCATTGGTATAGTAGTATGGCTCATCCTGTCAAACAGTTCTCTTAGCTTACTGCCTGTACGCAAACCTGCAGACACAGATGCAACATCAAACAAACCTAAACAGATGACCAATAGATGCATTGGTAGAGTAGTATGGCTCATCCTTCTAAACAGTTCTCTTTGCCTACTGCCTGGAAGCGAACCTGCAGACACTTATGCAACATCAAACAACCCTAAACAGATGACCGATTGGTGCTTTGGTAGAGTAGTATGGCACACCCTGTCGAACAGTTTCCTTTGCCTGCCAACTGGAATTGAACCTGCAGACACAGATGCGACACAAACTCAGGTGCGGCTGTGGCACTTAATACGAATGTTGAATATGAATGTTGAGAACATGACTGATACCAACAGTTCCCCTTGCCTACCACCTGGAATTGAACCTGCAGACACAGATGCAACACAAACGCAGGCGAGGCTGTGGCACTTAATACGAATGTTGAATATGAATGTTGAAAACATGACAGATACCAACAGTTCCCCTTGCCAGCCACCTGGAATTGAAACTGGAATTGGGAACTGGAATTGGAAACTGGAACTGTCAAACTGGATTTGAAACTGGAATTGAAACTGGAATTGAAGCTGGAACTGAAGCTGGAATTGAAGCTGGAATTGAAGCTGTGGCAGGGCTTTTTATTTCAAATCTGAAAGTGGGTGTTTTCCTAGCTTTGCGGTTGTAGGCCTCCTCCAGGGACAGCGTTATAGTGCCTTCTATAGCTTTTTATAGCTTTTGTAGCCGTTTATAGCTTTCTTGCAGGGCCATGTAGGGAAAAAACTTGTTTTTTCATTTATAATAGCAATAATTTTGCTAAAACGGTGTCAAAACTTGCGATCGCTACATGAAGAGGTAAAAAAAAGCCCTGAGCTGCGGAGAGAATGCATCGTGTTACCAGACAAAGCTTTGTCAACCTTTCTGTAGGCTGAACAGAAAAATGATATACAATACACTAATACACCATCATTCACTTTGCCTGCTTGAGCATCCTGCACCACATGCAGGTGGGTGTCAAAGGTCATGGAGAAGAATAAGAACTTCGCACAAGCACGGTGACAGATGGCAACCTTCTTGCACCCCTTCCCATCGTCCTCCAACACATGGTGGTACAGAACCTTTTTCAGCGCTCGGAAGGCATGGGATGGGTCAGGCTCCTGCATGAACAAATATTTACACAAACTTGAGGCGATGTTAATAGTAGCAGATAAGTTCGTTTAAATTGCTGGCTATTGCAGCGCTTGTCTGCTTACTAACTCCAGTTTCTACTCAAAATTCAATCATGGGTATTAAGGCATGGCATGGGTCAGGCTCCTATGTAGGCACACGGGGATTCGGATATGGATGTGGGAGATTCATGGTGGGTTGCAGATTCAGGCACACATGGATACGGATATGGATGATTCATGGCGGGTTGCAGATTCAGGCACACGGGGATGCGGATATGGATATGGGAGATTTATGGTGGTTAGCAGATTCAGGCACACGGGGATGCAGATATGGGAGATTCATGGTGGGTTGCACATTCAGGCACACCGAGATACGGATATGGGAGATTCGTGGTGGGTTGCAGATTCAGGCACACGGGAATACGGATATGGGAGATTCATGGTGGGTGGCATATTCAGACACAACGAGTTACGGATATGGGAGATTCGTGGTGGATTGCAGATTCAGGCACACGGGGATACACATATGGGAGATTCGTGGTGGGTTGCAGATTCAGGCACACGGGGATACACATATGGGAGATTCGTGGTGGGTTGCAGATTCAGGCACACATGGATAAGGATATGGGAGATTCATGGCGGGTTGCAGATTCAGGCACACGGGGATGCAGATATGGATATGGGAGATGTATGGTGGTAAGCAGATTCAGGCACACGGGGATACAGATATGAGAGATTCATGGTGGGTCGCACATTCAGGCACACCGAGATACGGATACGGGAAATTTGTGGTGGGTTGCAGATTCAGGCACACGGGAATACGGATATGGGAGATTCATGGTGGGTGGCATATTCAGACACAACGAGATACGGATATGGGAGATTCGTGGTGGGTTGCAGATTCAGGCACACGGGAATACGGATATGGGAGATTCATGGTGGGTGGCAGATCCAGGCACACATGGATACGGGTATGGGAGATTCATGTGGTGGCATAATTCAACACACGAGATACGGTAACGAGATTGGGTTGCAGATTCACACAACGGAGTACGGGTTGGGAGATTCAATGGTTGGGTTGGCAGATTCAGGACACACGATGGATAACGGGTATGGGAGAATTCATGGTGGGTGGCAGATCCAGGCACACATGGGTGGCATATTCAGATACAACGAGATACAGGTATGGGAGATTCATGGTGGGTGGCAGATCCAGGCACACATGGATACGGGTATGGGAGATTCATGGTGGGTTGCAGATTCAAATGTGGAGTGAAACCGTTTTCCCTTGCATAACCTCTCTAACTATGGAAGGGTAGGTACACTCTTTATTTTGGGGGCTACGCATAGCAGCTTCGAGGCAGCTCCCTTTCCCCGTCCTTGGGCCCAACCAGAAGCCAGCTAGTGCGCCTGAAAGCTGATATGACCGTCACTCCAATGCAGCGGGAAACTTTGGGCTTGACCCAGTGGCTGTCTGATGGAGCTGACTGGAAGCTGCCACAAGTAGCTCAAAAAGGAAACAGTGGGTAGGTAGGTAAGGGAGGGTAGTAGGCGCCATAGCTTTTATTATTAGCTTTTTATCGCAGCTTCTAGGCAGCTCCCCGAGCTGGCTCACTGAGCTGGCCTCTGGGCTGCACTAAACTATTTCAGCACTTCTGAACAGCTGATTATGACAGCACCAAGGTGCTCGAGGTTGTGCCAGGTTTGGCTGAATAGCCAGCCAGGGGAGCTGCGTAGAAGCTGCTGTCTGTAGCTGAAGAAAAACACTGCTTGTTGTGGAGGAGTTGTTTAGGGTTCAGGGTTGTTTCTTAGGCATACTCGGATATGCATGTGAGCATGTCCCCATGTATGTAACACACCTACTTGTGTCAACTGTTTCTTTTTAGGCTATTGGTGGCAGCTTCTAGGCAGCTCACTTTCCCTGTCCGTGGACCAAACATGAAGCTAGCTAGTGTGTCTGAAAGCTGACATGAAGGGCATCCCAATTCAGCTGAAATCTTGGGGCTTGGCCCAATGGCTTTCTAGCAGAGATGGATTGAAGCTGTTACATGTAGCTGACAAAAAAGTGCTTGTCAATCTTCGCTTTATGTATGCATGGGAGGATGGGGCGTACATAGAGATGCATGTGAGCTTTTCCCTTCAATACGACACACCTCCTTTTGTCAGCCTTTGCTATGATCATGCGTGGGAAGGATGGGCAAACATAGACGCACGTGAGCTTATCCCCATGCCTACGGCACACCTACTTGTGTCATTCTTTGCACTAACCATACATGTGAAGGTAGGCGTACCTATACATGTGTATGAGCCAGTCCCCACGCACTCCTACTTGTGATATTAATTCCACCAGCCAACCATGCATCGGAGGGCAGGGGAAGAGGGCAGGCAACCAATAGAGAGCTGACAACTAGGAATTATGAACCTACCGTCAGAATGTCAAAAATCAGGTCCTTATCCCCGTCAATCCTCGCAGACAAGGACAGGTCCAGCCCGTGGCCTTCAGTCACCTTCACGCGCTCATCCTTTTGGGACCAGCTCTCAGTCACTGGCGCAGAGGACGAGGGATCTGATGCGTCTGAAGATTTTTGCTTTCGCCTTCCCATCGATCAAGAGACAAGAGAAGAGCTAAAAGGTATAGAGCTAATTGAAGGGGCCGACAAACCGACCGGCAGAGCGCGACGCTAAAAAAAATGCGTCTTAGTCGATTGGACGAAAGAGCGCTAAGGATTCTTGTGACCGTGGCAGTGGAATGTTAGATAAATAGACAATCGCAGGTGGTGGAAAAAGGAAAAAAAATAACAAAAGGCGGTGCTTTGAGACCGAATCCCCTCGTAATACGATAATGTTCGCAGCAAGAGCAGATAAATGCGGTCGTTGAGAACCTTAAGCAGTTGGCAGTTCCAATGGAAAAGCAATGTGAAGTTTTATTGAGTCATTATTGATAAAAGCCTGGAAGAAGGTGCGGAACTTCTCGTGCGGAACAAGACAAAGAGTGGGGGTTTCAAGGCCAGCTTCGGCCAGCTTCCCGCAACATCCGACCAGTTTCCATCAACATCCGACCTACAGTCGCCTGCAGTCCCTACAGTCTTGGGCATTCAAGACGACGGAATTATGTCGCAGGATGTGCGAGTGTGCGCCCGAAAGTGGGAGCTATGAGATATATCGATCGGGCTAGGTGCATCGATCTGCAATATATGCGTGACGCTTCAGAAAAGCAATATATGCGTGACGCTTAAAAACAGGGTACAACCGGTGGTCTGTTCGATTGTATCCGTGTTGACGAGGCTCTGTGAGCAGCTGTGTCAGCGCTGAGCTGTCGATGCGTACACGCTGGCGATAACTAGGGTCCGAGTAGGGTTGAACTCATAGGGCTGACTGCCCTGGTGACAGCTGCGGCTAGCCCCAGTCGCCCACCATGTTCACTCATGCATGCAACTTCTAATGCGACCAGACCAAATCCCCCAACTGTTCGCACGATATATCCACGACAGAGTCGCTTCCTCCCTCAACCTCCTGAAATAGCATTTATTGCAATCAGTTACCCGCAGCATTCGCAACAGTGCTGTGATCAGAGAACTGCCCGAATTAACACCCGATACGCGCGCACCCATCTCGCCGTTGCCCTCGCATAATTCACCGTCCGTTCCATGAATGCTTCAGCAGAGCCCAATGATTTACCCCTCTATTGCTAACTAGCTGCTTCTATTTCAGTGTCGTGATCTGGCCCTTGCGGACTTCTGCTCTTGAAGCACGCCCTCCACAATCCTCAAGCCCAGACTTCAAACAATCGACCTTCCTTGGCAGTGGTACCCCCGTGGAGCCCGACACTTGCCCCCTTTGCGAACTAGCAGGATCAAGCCCCCCTAAATTGCACCCCTGGCACACATTGCCAAGGCTAGGCATAAAGTACACCAACCTGTAAATAGTACCTCCACCAGACAGCCCATGCGGTAGTGCCTGCCCCCTCCTGTCACGCTGCCACACTGCCCACTAGCCAGTAACACCAGAGGAGGTGTAAGGAAGTTTCCCGAGCCCCTAAAATCATGCGCACCTCCATCCTCCGCCCCCCCCTTCTCCTCCCCCTCCTAGCCCTTCTAGTCTCACTCTTTGCCTGCGGTCACTCATTAGCACATGCCATAAGTGAAAGTGGTTCAGATCTACAGCAGCAGGCGTACAAGTGGCTTGATGATCACAATGAGGGTTGGAAGTGGAGCAGTGAGCACAGACTGAGGGGCATCAGCTACCTAGGGTCGGCACAGCGGCTACGCAAAGTGGTGCAGAAGGCCATGAATGGTGTGTGTGTCTCGTGTGTGTTTGTTTCTGTGTATGTGTGTATGTGTGTGCGTATTTTGTGTGTGTGCGAGTGTGTGTGTGCAAATGGATGGTTGGAGGTGGAGCAGTGAGCACAGGCTAAGGGGCATCAGCTACCTAGGGTCCACACAGCGGCTATGCAAGTCATGCACAGGGCTATGGCAGGTGTTTGTGTTTTTGAGTGTGTTTGTTTCTGTTTATGTGTGCGTGTGCGAGTGTGTGCAAGTGAGTGTGTGTGTGTGCGGGTGAGTGTTTGTGTGTGTATAAACAGAGGTTTGGAGGTGGTGCAGTGAACACAGGCTGAGGGGCATTAGCTACCTAGGGTCGTTACAGAGGCTACACAAAGTGGTGCAGAAGGCCATGGATGGTGCGTGTGTTGCGTGTGTGTTTGTTTCTGCATATGTGTCTGTGGGTGAGTGTGTTTGCATATGTGTGTGAGTGTATGTGTGTGTGTGTTTGCATATGTGAGTGCAAAAGGAGGGTTGGAGGTGGAGCAGTGAGCACAGGCTAAGGGGCATTAGCTACCTAGGTTCGTCACAGCGGCTATGCACAGTGGTGCTGAAGGCCATGAATGGTGTGTGTGTCTCGTGTGTGTTTGTGAATGTGTGTGTGTGCGAGTGAGTGTGTGTGTGTGTGCAAGTGTGTGCGGGTGAGTGTTTGTGTGTGCGAGTGTGTGTGTGTGTGTGTAAACGAAGGGTTGGAGGTAGAGCAATGAGCACAGGCTGAGGGGCATCAGCTACCTAGGGTCGGCACAGAGGCTATGCACAGTGGTGCAGAAGGCCATGCATTGGGTGTTTTTCGCGTGTATCTGTTTCTGTGTGCGTTTGTGCGCATGCATAGCCATGCGTGGATTAGTCTGTTTGTGCAGGAGGCAATTGATGGTGGGTGTGGGTGGGAGCGGTCAATGGCTCCAGGTTTCACCCAAGAAGCATGATGCGGGACATCATAACATAACAAGCACTACATGGAGCGCCTAGCATTAATTGACAAGTCATAGGCGCGTCGCAAGCGAAGCAGAAAACTGGCAGAGAGTGGGTTCAAAATTGTCTGTGAGGATCTAGCTGTCCAAGGTATGGAAGGGTGGAGAGTGGATTTACGAGGCCCAGGGTTGGAACGTAGTGGACGAACGTACAAACATACAATCGGACAAAGCGGTGACCTGGGGGCTCCTGCCTTTTCAGAAGGAGGGGGTCTGCCCCAAAACATTTGTGAGGAACTCAAAACACACTCCCCATCTGACGCTGTGTTTTTCTGCTGTACAGGAGAGGCACTGCGTATGGCAGCTGTGGGTGGCAGCATCACATGGGGTAAGTGTGATGATGTACACATGGGGCTAGGGACACGAGAGAATGAGAGGGGGGGGGGGGGGGGGATATGGGAAGGGGGGGATGGCAGTGGGACTGGCAAGGGCAATGGGGGTGGCAATGGCAATGGTAATGCTTGTGTGTGTGTGTGTGTGTGGTGGGGGGGGGGGGGGGCAATGGCAATGCGTGTGGGGGGGGAATGGCAATGGAGTTGGAAATGGCATTGCGTGAGGGGGTGGCAATGGCAATGCGTGTGTGGGGGGGGGGCAATGGCAATTGGGGGGGAATGGGGGAAGAAATGGCAATGCAATGTGGTTGGCGATGGGATTTTGTGGTGGAGGTGGGCTCAAACTTGGACAGGGAACACTAGGGTAATATGAAAGGGAAGCTGAAGGTGCTATGGGTGTGTCACAACCTCTCATCCGCAACATCTGGTCATACCCTCTGGATCTGGACATGTCTTAAAACTTTGTAAATCCATCTGATTGCATTCTGTACTCAGGAGTGTGATGTAGTGGTGTTTATGCTCCTGCTGTTTACTCCACCTGCACCACTGTTTCTTTTGGGGGTTACTCATGGCAGCTTCCAGTCAGCTCCATCAGCCAGCCACTGGGTCAAGCTCAAAGTTTCCCGCTGCATTGGAGTGACAGTAATGTGAGCTTTGAGGCTTACTAGCTAGCTTCTGCTCGGGCCCAATGACAGGGAAAGGGAGCTGCCTAGAAGCTGCTCGGGCCCAATGACAGGGAAAGGGAGCTGCCTAGAAGCTGCTATGTGTAGCCCAAAAAGATAGGGCGAACTGCAGACAGTGAGCAGCCGTAAGGCTGATAGACCATGCAATCAATCAAATTCAATTCAACCTCTCCTCCTCTCCCTTTCACTTGTGTTACTCATCCGCTCCTATCATGTTTAATGTTCAACGTTGAATGTTCAATACTCCTCTTCTGCTTCCTGCAATGTTCAAGGCTCAATTGAAATTGAAATTGTTACATCCGAGTAATGCGCCACTCTCAGGACGTGAAGTTAAGGACACCACTGCGTAAGCCGGAGCTAGCAGTAGTCACCATGTTCAAGTTCAAGGTTTAATGGTTAATGATTACTGTTGAGTGCTCCTCATCTGCTACTGCCATGTTCAATGTTCAATGTTGCATGGTTAATGGTTGATGTTCAATGTTTAATCCTCTGTGCTCCTCTTCTGCTACTGCCATGTCCAATATTCAATGTTGCATGGTTAATGGTTGATGTTCAATGTTTTATCTTCAGTGCTTCTCTTCTGCTTCCTGCCATGTCCAATATTCAATGTTGCATGGTTAATGGTTGATGTTCAATACCGTATTTGATGATAAGTACTCCTCTTCTGCTTCCTGCCATGTTTAATGATCAATTCTCCTCATCTGCTACTGCCATGTTTAGGGTCAAGGTAGTTTAGTGGTTTTCGTAAGTGGTTTTTGTTAAGGGTTGGTCTGGTAGTTGTCATGTTGAATGTTTAAAGCTCTGAGAGCAAAATGATTCTTCTACATTACTTGATGTGCAATCCAGAGAAATTGCCTTTGTTTATCAGTGATTGTATGAAGAGATAGGATAAACAATATTTTGGTTCTAATGCTTCGAAGGGATTATATTCCTGCCAAAGAAGGCGAGCAGCCTAAAAGGCTGGATCCATGTAACCAAGTCCAAGAATGTGTTCAAGAATGGAAGCTTATCTTCCGCTTCAATGTTCATCGCTGTTCATCTGTTTCCTGCTCCGTTTTTTTGTTGTTGTGCGACCGGTCACCAATTGTGCGACCCAGGTGCGACCCCCGTGCGACCCTCAGGTGTGCGAGTTTAGGGCAAGATGGGCCCTTGGTCGCCACGAAAAGAAAGACATTGACCCTGCTGTGTTGAATCTGCAGGCCTTGGAGTGAAGGATGTGAAGCAATCCTTCCCCTTATTGTTCCTGGATTGGATGAAATCTGCATTCCCAGGGGCAGATCACAGCATGCATAACGGAGGCGTGAGAGGTGAGAACTTGAACTTGAACTTGAACTTGGTTACAAAACAAAAGTGAGAAAAAAGATGAGAAGGGATGCAAGATAAATATGAGATAAAGGATGGCTCAAATTATGGGTGCATTCCCTGGGGCTGATGACAGCATGCATAACGGAGGCGTGAGAGGTGAGAACTTGAACTTGAACTTGAACTTGGTTACAAAACAAAAGTGAGAAAAAAGATGAGAAGGGATGCAAGATAAATATGAGATAAAGGATGGCTCAAATTATGGGTGCATTCCCTGGGGCTGATGACAGCATGCATAACGGAGGCGTGAGAGGTGAGAACTTGAACTTGAACTTGAACTTGGTTACAAAACAAAAGTGAGAAAAAAGATGAGAAGGGATGCAAGATAAATATGAGATAAAGGATGGCTCAAATTATGGGTGCATTCCCTGGGGCTGATGACAGCATGCATAACGGAGGCGTGAGAGGTGAGAAGGGATGCAAGACAAGTATAAGATAAAGAATAGCCCACAATATGACTATGTGGGTGCTTTCCCAGTGGCTGATGACAGCATGCATAACGGAGGCGTGAGAGGTGAGACGGGGGATGCAAGATAAGTGTAAGTCACAGGATAGCCCACAATTATAGGTGCATTCCCTGGGGCTGATGACAGCATGCATAATGGAGGAGTGAGAGGTGAGAAGGGCTGCAATATAGCGATACGATAAAGGATAGCCCATAATATGGGTGCATTCCCAGAGGCTGGTCACAGCATGCAGAATGGAGGAGTGAGAGGTGAGAAGGGATGCAATATAGCGATACGATAAAGGATAGCCCATGATATGGGTGCATTCCCAGAGGCTGATCACAGCATGCAGAATGGAGGCGTGGGAGATGAGAAGGGATGCAAGATAAAAATAAGATAAAGGATAGTTCACAATATGGGTGCATTTCTAGTGGCTGATCACAGCATGCAGAATGGAGGTGTGAGAGGTGAGAAGGGATGCAAGATAAAAATAAGATAAAGGATAGTTCACAATATGGGTGCATTCCCAGAGGCTGATCACAGCTTGCAAAATTGAGGCGTGAGAAGTTAGGCCTTTTTCTGACGTAGCCTCTCCATTCTGTCGCTGCTTGGCGCTGCACGGGTCTGGCTAAACTAGTCAGGAAGGGCCTGCCGAACGCCCTGGGCCCCGCGAAGTGCGGAGGGGGCAGCACGTCGCACTGGGGTCACAATGAGTCGCTCGATTTGCGATGTGTAGCACGGAAAAAAACAGTAGATGTTTGGCAGAGAGGGCGTGATTGTGCTGATTGGGGGGCTGGTTGGTTGGTGGGTAGGTTGCTTATTTGGTTGGTTGATTGGTTGGGGTGATGGCCAAGATGACCATGATTGTTGCTGACCGGGGGGCTGGTTGGTTGGAAAGTTGGTTGGTTGGTTGGGATTATGATCAAGAAGGCCCTGAGGGTCGCTGACTGGGAGGGATGATTGGATAATTAGTTGGCTGGTTGGTTGGTTGGTGAGGGTGATGGCCAAGAGGGCCTTGAGTGTTGATGGGGAGGGGGCTTGTTGGTTGGGTAGTTGGTTGGTTCCTTGCCTAGTTATGGTGAAGGCCGTGAGGGCAAGCGTGTTGCTGACTGTGGGGGCTGGTTGGATAGTTGCTTGCTTGCTTGCTTGCTTGCTTGCTTGCTTGCTTGCTTGCTTGCTTGCTTGCTTGCTTGCTTGCTTGCTTGCTTGCTAAGGGTGGGTGCTAGGAGGGCAAGAGTGAGACCAGTTGGGAGAGGGGGATCTCACTGTTTTTCTGTTGGGCTACACGTAGCAGCTTCTAGGCAGATCCCCTGCCTGGCTACTCAATCAAAGTATGTGTAGCTGTCCATCAATAGAGAACGGCGATATGATATCATATGATCTCATCATGTCATCATATGATATAATATGATGCCGGTAGTCTGTCAAGGCTTAATGTACCATTCAGGGTAATTCAAAGCGCGCGCTTTTGCGCTTTTGAGCGCTGACTTTTTGACCCCCTCTGCGCTTTAAGCGCAGTTTTTTGCAATCCCCTATGGGCGCTGCAAGCAATTTTTGCGCTTACTGCACTAGAAAGCGCTGTTTTTTTGTTTTCAAGTGCGCTTAAGCGCTGGCCAATTTGGCCATTTGAAGTACCCTGGTACCATTCATATACAATACCATACGATGCAGTTTGTATGATATCATATGATTTCATACTCGCCTTTGGTCAACATCATATGATATGCCGGCCTCTATACTTCAACGATCCCAACGTTTATAACATGCCAATCACCAACACCAACACCCTACCGCCACCATCACCAACACCACCCACCACCACCACCACCACCACCACCTTCCCCTGTCCCACCATCCACCCACAAGCACCAACACCACCCCCGTGTAGATATAACCTCCACATACATGGCACTCAGTCTGGAACTTAATGTTCTTCAAGAACCTGACTGGGGGGGTTGGCCGGTTGGTTGGTTGGACCAACACCAACTCCATCACCCTACCACCGCCACCTAAACACCCTACCAACACCACCAACCCTACCACCAACCGCCTAACACCAACACCACCAACCCTACCACCAACACTAACACCACCCTACCACCCCGTCGTAGGTATAACCTCCACATACATGGCGCTCTGCCTAGACCTTCATGTTCCCCAAGAACCACTTGACATTGTGCTGGTGAGTCGTTTGCAATCGCGTTTGATTGGATGCTGATTTCAATTATTGTTTGGCTCCTCACTATAATGTTGAATGAATGCTCGATAGCGTACTTTCTACTATTGCCTACCCCCCAAACACCCCACCCCACTCCACCCCTCACTGCCTGCCTATCCCCCCTCCGTCCTCCCTGCGTACCCCCCCCCCCCCCCCCCCCCCCCCCCCCCCCCCCCCCCCCCCCCCCCCAGACACACACACACACACACACCCCACCCTCCCTGATTCGATACCTGCATGACATGCTCCCCCCTTCCTCTCCTCTCCCATCCACCCACTCCAACAGTCTGCATCTTATTATGCATGCTCAAAAGCATACTTTCTACTTACTGAACTAATAAGCCAATTACCGGAGATAATGCCGGAATTCGTTGTGGTGATTGCTGGTGCCAGACAATCTAATAATAATAAAAATAAAAATTGACCCTCCCACCCCACCCCACCCCACCCCCTAGTACCCCCCCCACCCCCACCCCCACGCCCTTCACAAACACACTTAACACATAACACATAACACATACCATATTCACCCCCATCTGAAACCCCTTGCGTAAACACACTACACACATGTTTCTTCTTTTTCTTTTTCTTCTTTCTCTCACTTTTTTGTTCGTAACGTTCATGAGTCACTCTTGACTCCGTGAAGCCCCCCCGCCCCTTATAAAACACACTTCACGCGTATCCCCCCCCCACCACACACACACCCACACACCCCCTACTGCCACCCCCACCACTTCCCCCCGCCAACCCCCACCCCCCTACACTACCACCGCCACCACTTCCTCCCGCCCACCCCCACCCCCTACTACCAACCCACCATACCACCCGCCCACCCACCCCCCCACCCACCACCCCCCACCCCCACCACCCTCCCCCACCCCCACCACCCCCCACCCCACACCCCCCCCCTCTCCACACCCCCCCTTCCCCCCCGCCCCCCACCCCCCACCCCCTCCTACCACCACCCACCACTTCCCCCCGCCCCCCCCCACCCACACCCCCTACTACCACCCCACCACTCCCCCCACCCCTACTACCGTCCCCACCACTTCCCCCCCCCACCCCACCCCCACCCCCACCCCCTACTACCACCACCCCACCACTTCCCCCGCCCACCCCCACCCCCTACTACCACCCCCACCACTCCCCCCACCCCCTATTACCGTCCCCACCACTTCCCCCCTCCCCCGCCCACCCCCACCCCCACCCCTTCAAGAACACACATATCACATATCACATTCACCCTTGACTCCATGAAGCCCCAGTCATATTTGGAGTCCAGTAGAGCACCAGAAAAAATGTCATCATCATCACATGTTTGAGCATTGGAAATTCTTACGCTTTGCCACGGGCGTGAGTTTGACAGAACTTTCCCATTTGCTTGCACTGGGGAATTGTTTCTGTGGGTTTTGCTTACCCAAACCGCTACTTGGGCTGAGCTCTGACTACCAAGCGACATTACAGAGGAAAGTTCTCGACCTCTCTCAAAGCGGCAGGTTGGAAATCGTGAACCTAGCTACAGGTTCAACCCCCCAACCTGTCAGTGAAAGCTGGTACTACTGCACCAGCCAAGCCTGATCTCTGCTTTCATCCCATGTTTCTCCCAATGCGAGCTGAGTTTGCAGTGAACGATATCGCTGACCCATCACCCAGCTTTGCACCTGGCTCCCGCCGAGCTGCTTCTGCACCCCCCCACCCCTTCCCACCCCAACCCACCCCACCTCTCGGGGAGCAAACACACGACACACAATTTTTGCCCAATTCAGGCTGAGTTTGCAGTGAACGATATCGCCTACCCATCCCCCAGCTTTGCACCTGGCTCCCGTCAAGCTGCTTATGCACCACCACCCACCACCCTTCCACCCCACCCCACCCCACCTCTCGGGGAGCAAACCACAACAACACACATTATGGCCCAATTGCAGGCTGAGTTTGTTGGAACGATATGGCCCACCCATCACCTGGCTCCCGCTGGTGCTGCTTATGAACTTCCCCAACAACCACCACCAACCCATCTCAACCTCACCCCACCTCACAACGCACCCCACCTCACAAACACCCCACCCACCCTTACCCCACCCCACCCCACCCCACCTCACCCCCACCCCACCCCACCCCACCACAACCTCACCAGCCCACGCACACCTCACCCCCACCACACCACCAACCCCACCTCACCCCACCACACCCCCAGCCCCACCCACTCACCCCACCCACAAACCCCGCACACCTCACCACCACCCACACCTCAACCCAACACATCACCCCACACTTCACACCACCTCACCCCACACCACACCACCTCACCCCACCACACCTCACCACACCACACCACACCGCACCCCACCCCACATCACGGGACGCAAACTCTCGACAAACAAACACACAACACACAAATTTGCCCGATGCAGGCTGAGTTTGCAGTGAACGATATCGCCCATCCATCCCCCAGCTTTGCACCTGGCGCCCGTCGTCCTGCTTATGTACTCCCACCCCACCCCACCTCTCCTCACCCCACCCCACCACACCTCACCCACCTCACCCCACATCACGGGACACAAACTCTCGACAAACAAGCACACAACACACAATGTTTGCCCAATGCAGGCTGAGTTTGCAGTGAACGATATCGCTTACCCATCCCCCAGCTTTGCACCTGGCGCCCGTCGTCCTGCTTATGTACTCCCACCCCACCCCACCTCTCCTCACCCCACCACACCACACAACACCGCACCCCACCCCACATCACGGGACACAAAGTCTCGACAAACAAGCACATAACACACAATGTTTGCCCAATGCAGGCTGAGTTTGCAGTGAACGATATCGCTTACCCATCCCCCAGCTTTGCACCTGGCGCCCGTCGTCCTGCTTATGTACTCCCACCCCACCCCACCTCTCCTCACCCCACCACACCACACCACACCACACCGCACCCCACCCCACATCACGGGACACAAAGTCTCGACAAACAAGCACACAACACACAATTTTTGCCCGATGCAAGCTGAGTTTGCAGTGAACAATATCGCCCATCCATCCCCCAGTTTTACACCTGGCTCCCGCCGTGCTGCTTATGTACTCCCACCCCACCCCACCCCACCTCTCGGGACACAAACACACTACACACAACTTGCGCCCAATTCAGGCTGAGTTTGCAGTGAATGATATCGCCCACCCATCCCCCAGATTTGCACCTGGCGCCCGCCGTCCTGCTAATGTACTCCCACCCAACCCCACCCACCTCACCCCACCCACCCCACCCCACCCACCTCTCACCCCACCCCCACCCCACCTCTCACACCACACCACACCACACCACACCACACCACACCACACCACACCACCCACCTCTCACCCCACACCACACCACACCGCCCATCCATCCCCCACTTTTACACCTGGCTCCCGCCGTGCTGCTTATGTACTCCCACCCCACACCACACCACCTCTCGGGACACAAACACACTACAACCAACTTGCGCCCAATTCAGGCTGAGTTTGCAGTGAACGATATCGCCTACCCATCCCCCAGCTTTGCACCTGGCTCCCGCCAAGCTGCTTATGCACCACCCCTTCCCACCCCACCCCACCCCACCCCACCTCTCGGGGAGCAAACACACTACACACCATTTTTGCCCAATGCAGGCTGAGTTTGCAGTGAACGATATCGCCCATCCATCCCCCAGCTTTGCACCTGGCTCCCGCCGTGCTGCTTATGAACGCCTACTACGCAAGCTGCAGAAGCTACCTGGCCACCCAGTCGTCATCGTTATCAATATGTTCACTGTTGAGAGAGAGATGAAAGTTGGGTAGGTACTTGTATGTATGTTTGTTAGTATGCATGCATGTATGCTTGTAACATAGGGTTAGCCAGACAGTGGCTATGCAAGCTGCAGAAGCTACCTGGCCACCCAGTCGTCATCGTTATCAATATGTTCACTGTTGAAAGGGAGATGAAAGTAGGGTAGGTGCTTACTCCTACTACCCCTTACCACCAGCACCACCAGCACCTACCACTCCTCACCACCAACACCAGCACCACTCGTCACCACCACTACCACCACCGCCACTCAAACCCATACCACCATCCTATTTACTGACAGATACCGGGAGAATGCAGAGCGTGACTTCCGGGGATTCTCTACTTACTACGGAGTACCCACAGAGTCATTTAAGACTGCCACCTATTACTCCTCACCACCTACCATTCCTCACCACCACTACCACCACCACCACCACCACTACCTACCACTCCTCACCGCCAACACCTACTACTCCTTACCACCACCAACACCACCCACCACTCCTCACCACCAACACCAACACCACTTGTCCCACCACTATCACCACCACCACTCAAACCCAGACCAACCTCCTGCTTCTGATCAGGTACTGGGAGAATGCAGAGCGTGACTTCCAGGGATTCTCTACTTACTACGGATTACCCACAGAGTCATTTAGGACTGCCACCTATTACTCCTCACCACCTACCACTCCTCACCACCACTACCACCACTACCTACCACTCCTCACCGCCAACACCTACTACTCCTTACCACCACCAACACCACCCACCACTCCTAACCACCAACACCAACACCACTTGTCCCACCACTATCACCACCTACACTCAAACCCAGACCAACCTCCTGCTGCTGATCAGGTACTGGGAGAATGCAGAGCTTGACTTCCAGGAATTCTCTACCTACTACGGATTACCCACAGTTTCATTTGTGGCTGCCACCTACCACTCGTATCCACCACTACCACCACCGTCACCCAAAACCATACCACCCTCCTGTTTTCTGACAGATACTGGGAGAATGCAGAGCGTGACTTCCAGGAATTCTCTACCTCCTATGGATTACCCACAGTTTCATTCGAGGCTGCCACCTACCACTCCTTACCACCACCACTACCACCGTCACCGTCACCCAAAACCATACCAACCTCCTGCTTCTGATCAGGTACTGGGAGAATGCAGAGCGTGACTTCCAGGAATTCTCTACCTTCTATGGATTACCCACAGTGTCATTCAAGGCTGCTACCTACCACTCCTCACCACCACCACCACCACCACCACCGTCACCGTCACCCAAAACCATACCAACCTCCTGCTTCTGATCAGGTACTGGGAGAATGCAGAGCTTGACTTCCAGGAATTCTCTACCTTCTATGGATTACCCACGGTGTCATTCAAGGCTGCTACCTACCACTCCTCACCACCACCACCACCACCACTACCACCACCGTAACCCAGACCAACCTCCTGCTTCTGATCAGGTACTGGGAGAATGCAGAGCGTGACTTCCAGGAATTCTCTACCTACTACGGATTACCCACAGTGTCATTCAAGGCTGCCACCTACCACTCCCTCAAGAACGCAACCCCGGGTGCCGACATCCTCACACTCTACGGCGCTAACAGCATCAAGCACCCAGCCTACGCGGGACATGTCCTGACGTCAGAGATCCTAGGGACCATGATGCAGGTGGGTAGTGGTGGGCTTCACTGCTAATGATGATGATGATGATAGTGATGATATAGATGGGGGTGGCCATGTCCTGACGTCAGAGATCCTAGGGACCATGATGCAGGTGGGTAGTGGTGGGCTTTAGTGCTAATGCTGATGATGATAGTGATGATATAGATGGGGGTGGCCATGTCCTGACGTCAGAGATTCTAGGGACCATGATGCAGGTGGGTAGTGGTAGGCTTCACTGCTGCTGCTGATGATGATGATGATGACAACGATGATGGTGATAGTGATGGGGGTGGCCATGTTCTGACGTCAGAGATCCTAGGGACCATGGTGCAGGTGGGTAGTGGTGGGCTTCACTCCTAATGATGATGATGATAGTGGTGATATAGATGGGGGTGGCCTTGTCCTGACGTCAGAGATTCTAGGGACCATGATGCAGGTGGGTAGTGGTGGGCTTCACTGCTAATGATGATTACAGTGATGACGATGACATCAGAGATCCTAAGGACCACGGTGCGGGTGGGTAGTGGTGGGCTTCACTGCTAATGATGATTACAGTGATGACGATGACATCAGAGATCCTAAGGACCACGGTGCAGGTGGGTAGTGGTGGGCTTCACTGCTAATGATGATTACAGTGATGACGATGACATCAGAGATCCTAAGGACCATGGTGCAGGTGGGTAGTGGTGGGCTTCACTGCTAATGATGATTACAGTGATGACGATGGCATCAGAGATCCTAAGGACCATGGTGCAGGTGGGTAGTGGTGGGCTTCACTGCTAATGATGATTACAGTGATGACGATGACATCAGAGATCCTAAGGACCATGGTGCAGGTGGGTAGTGGTGGGCTTCACTGCTAATGATGATTACAGTGATGACGATGGCATCAGAGATCCTAAGGACCACGGTGCAGGTGGGTAGTGGTGGGCTTCACTGCTAATGATGATTACAGTGATGATGATGACATCAGAGATCCTAAGGACCATGGTGCAGGTGGGTAGTGGTGGGCTTCACTGCTAATGATGATTACAGTGATGACGATGACATCAGAGATCCTAAGGACCACGGTGCAGGTGGGTAGTGGTGGGCTTCACTGCTAATGATGATTACAGTGATGACGATGACATCAGAGATCCTGAGGCCCACGGTGCAGGTGGGTAGTGGTGGGCTTCACTGCTAATGATGATTACAGTGATGACGATGACATCAGAGATCCTAAGGACCATGGTGCAGGTGGGTAGTGGTGGGCTTCACTGCTAATGATGATTACAGTGATGATGATGACATCAGAGATCCTAAGGACCATGGTGCAGGTGGGTAGTGGTGGGCTTCACTGCTAATGATGATTACAGTGATGACGATGACATCAGAGATCCTAAGGACCATGGTGCAGGTGGGTAGTGGTGGGCTTCACTGCTAATGATGATTACAGTGATGATGATGACATCAGAGATCCTAAGGACCAAGGTGCAGGTGGGTAGTGGTGGGCTTCACTGCTAATGATGATTACAGTGATGACGATGACATCAGAGATCCTAAGGACCACGGTGCAGGTGGGTAGTGGTGGGCTTCACTGCTAATGATGATTACAGTGATGATGATGACATCAGAGATCCTAAGGACCATGGTGCAGGTGGGTAGTGGTGGGCTTCACTGCTAATGATGATTACAGTGATGACGATGACATCAGAGATCCTAAGGACCATGGTGCAGGTGGGTAGTGGTGGGCTTCACTGCTAATGATGATTACAGTGATGACGATGACATCAGAGATCCTAAGGACCACGGTGCAGGTGGGTAGTGGTGGGCTTCACTGCTAATGATGATTACAGTGATGATGATGACATCAGAGATCCTAAGGACCATGGTGCAGGTGGGTAGTGGTGGGCTTCACTGCTAATGATGATTACAGTGATGACGATGACATCAGAGATCCTAAGGACCATGGTGCAGGTGGGTAGTGGTGGGCTTCACTGCTAATGATGATTACAGTGATGATGATGACATCAGAGATCCTAGGGACCATGGTGCGGGTGGGTAGTGGTGGTGTTCACTGCTAATGATGTTGAACATGATGATAGTGGTGATAGTGATAATGATGGTACTGATGAAAGTGATGATAGTGGTGATAATGGTAATAGTGATTTCGTCAGAGATCCTGGAGCAGGTGGTTGGTAGTGGGTGGGTAGTGAATCACACCTACCCGGAAAAGGCCCTGGTTACGCTTATCTGTTTGATACTGATGCTCGATGCCAATGACACTGCCACCCCCACTCCCACCTCCTCCCCAGAATCCACCACCACAACCCCGCCACACTATCACCACCACCACCACACCACCCCCACCCTCCAACCACCACCACCATCCAACCACCACCATACCATCACACGACCACCGCAACCCCGCCACACACACCCCACCACCACACGACCACCGCAACCCCGCCACACACACCCCACCACCACACGACCACCGCAACCCCGCCACAACCCCCCCACCACCACACCACCCCCGCAGCAATGCATTTCAGACTTCGCCTCAGGCCTGTGGGAGGATGGGCCTGTCCCACTAGCGGTGGCAGGGAGCATGCCGGAGCCCATGATCCCTAGCAACTATGAGTCCTCGGCTGCGCAGTGCCTCATGGAGCGCAAGTGAGTATGTGTTGTCCTGCTGTGCCTTGTATTGCCCATCTTGGATGTGTCTTGCCTGCCAATCCAAGCCAATCCAAGTCAATCCAACCCAATCCAATCCAATCCAATCCACTGCAGGCTCCAAGATCGTGTCTTCAGAAGGTTGGAACTACACGGATGAAGGGCGCGGCTCTGGCAAGTGGGGCTACATAGGAACCACGCTGGATGCCAAACCAATCCAAACCAATCCAAACCAATCAAACCCAATCCAAACCAGTCCAAACCAGTCAAAATCAGTAAAAATCAATCCAAACCAATTCAATCCAATCCATTCCAATCCAATGCAGGCTCCAAGATAATGTGGAGTTTTCTGAAGATTGGAGCTACATGGATGAAGGGCGCGGCCCTGGCAAGATGGGCTACGTTAGCACCACGCTGGATGCCAAACCAATCCAAACCAATTAAAATCAATCAAAGAAAATCCAAACCAGTCCGAACCAAGCCAAACGATGCCAAACCTATCCAATCCGATCCAATCCTCTGCACTGCAGGCTCCAAGATCATGTGAAGTCCTCAGAAGGTTGGAACTACACGGATGAAGGGCGCGGCCCTGGCAAGTGGGGCTACGTAAGCACCACAGTGGCCGCCAAACTGGTGATTGAGATAGATACCACAACACCGCCTGAGAGAGAGTACAAGAGCAGCATCTGGGTGTCGGTGAGTCGAACATACGCCTTGGTGTGTGTATGTGTAGTGGGGGTAGTGGGGGGGTCAAAGCCAAGCAAACCTAACCAGTCAAACCTACACAACCCAACGCAATGCCACCAATAACCACCAATAACCAAGTGGAGCTACGTAAGGACCACAGTGGACGCCAAAGTGGTGATTGAAATAGATACCACAACCCCGTCTGTGAGACAGTACACGAGCAGCATCTGGGTGTCGGTGAGTTGGTGTCTGGGGTGGGAATTTGGGGTGCAGGTGGGCAAAGCAAAGCAATTGTGGACAACTGTGGACCTCAAACTGGTCATTGACTGGTCATTGGGGGTTGGGGAAGGGTGGGTGGTTGGTTGGGGGTAGCAGTGGTGGTGGTGGTGGTGGGGTTCGGGTGGGCAGAGCAAACCTGTCCACCCCTCAAACCTGCACAACTCAACTCAAGTTAACACAACTCAACACAACTCAACTTAACTTAACCCTACACAACTCAGCTCAACACAACTCAATTCAACTCAACATAACTCAACTCAGCTCAGCCCTGCACAACTAAACACGACTCAAATCAAATCAACTCAACTCAACTCAGCTCAACTCAACTCAACTCAACTCAACTCAACTCAACAAAACTCAACAAAACTCAACAAAACTCAACAAAACTCAACTCAACTCAACTCAACTCAACTCAACTCAACAAAACTCAACTCAACTCAACTCAACTCAACTCAACTCAACTCGACACAACTCAACACAACTCAACACAACTAAATTCAACTCAACTCAACACTACACAACTCAACACAACTCAACTCAATCCAACTCAGCTCAACTCAACACAACACAACTCAACACAACTCAACTCAGCTCAGCTCAACTCAACTCAACTCAACACAACTCAACTCAACTCATTGCAATGCAATGCATAGCAAGTGGTTCACAATTCTGAATCATAACCAACCTTAACCACCAATAACCAACCATAACCAACCAGAATCGCCCATAATCGCCCATAACCGAGGGTACAATACAACACAGCCGAATCAGACCGCATCCGACCCTGTCTTGTTTGGTACCCAATAACCAACCATAACCAACCATAACCAACCATAATCAAGGGTACGATACAAGACAGCCGAATAAGGCCGCATTGAAACCTGTCTTGTTTCGTCCCCAACAACCAACCATATCCACCAAAAACCAACCATAACCAACCATAACAACCATAACCAACCATAACCAAGGGTACGATACAAGACGGCCGAATCTGCCCGCATCAAACCCTGTCTTGTATCATAACCAACAACCAACCATAACCACCAGTAACCAACCACAACCAACTATCACATCCCATATCCAGCCATCACCAACCCAAACCAACTAACAGGCAAAACAGAACAAACAAAAGCAAAGCAACAAATATTAACAGAACCCACGCGTTGACCCTCCCATCCCTGTAGCTAGCGTACTTTAGGAGCTGCAAGCTGATGGGTACCGCCATGGTGGAGTGTATTCCAAACCATAACCAACTACCACCAACTACCACCAGCGATATCCAACCATAACTGACCATCACCAACTGCCACACACACACAAAATCAACAGAACCCACATGTTGACTCTCCCCTCCCTTGAGCCAGCATACTTGAAGAGCTACGAACTGATGGGTATCGCCTATATGGAGTTTATTTCCAACCATAACCAACTACCACCTGCCATACCCAACCATAAACAACCATAATCAACCATAACTGCCATCACCAACTACCACACCAAACAAAACGTTAACACAACCCACTCGTTGAACCTGTTCTCCCTACAGCTAGCGTACTTGGCGAGCTACAAACTGATGGGTACCGCCATGGTGGAGTGTATTTCCAACCATAATCAACTACCACCTGCCATACCCAACCATGAACAACCATACTCAACCATAACCAACCATAACTGCCATCACCAACTACCACACCAAACAAAACGTTAACACAACCCACTCGTTGAACCTCTTCTCCCTGTAGCTAGCGTACTTGAAGAGCTACAAACTGATGGGTACCGCCATGGTGGAGTGTTTTCCTAACCATCACCAACTACCACCTGCCATACCCAACCATGACCAAATATAACCAATCATCGCCAACTGCACACCAAACAAGATATTAATATAAATGCTTTAACTGCACATCAAACAAAATATTAATATAACCCGCTCCTTGACCAAACAAAATATTAAACTGCACACCAAACAAAATATTAATATAACCCGCTCCTTGACCAAACAAACAAAAATGACTGAACCCACGTGTTAACCCTCCCCTCCCAGGAGCCAGTGTAACTACAAGCTAATGGGTACCGCCATAGTGGAGTGTATTCCAAACCATAACCAAACATAGCCAAACATAACTGACCATCAGCAGCTACCAAACAAAACAAAAATAAATCACAAAAAATCACAAAAAATCACAAAAATAAATCACAAAAAACACGTCTTGACCCTCCCCTCCCTGTAGCTAGTGTGCTTGAAGAGCTACAATCTAATGGGTACCACCATGGTGGAGTTTTTTCAAACCATAACCAACTACCACCTGCCATACCCAACCATAACTTACAATCACCAACTACCACACTAAACAAAAATATTAAACAGAACCCACGTATTGACCCTCCCCCCCCCTGTAGCTAGCGTACTTGAAGAATTACAAGCTGATTTGTACAGCCACTTTAGAGTGTATTCCCAACCATAACCAACTACCACCTGCCGTACTCAACCATAACCAACCATAACTTCCATCACCAGCTACCGCACCAAACAGAACATTAACAGAACCCACGTGTTGACTCTCCCCTTCATGCAGCTAGCGTACTTGAAGAGCTACAAGCGGATGGCACCCTGCACCAAAAGAAACAGTAACATTACCCACATGTTGAGCAGACAAAACAAACTTACTGAACCCACAATTTGAACAGACAAAACAAATTTACTGAACCCACAATTTGAACAGGCAAAATAAATTTACTGAACCCACAATTTGAACAGACAAAACAAATTTACTGAACCCACAATTTGAACAGACAAAACAAATTTACTGAACCCACAATTTGAACAGACAAAACAAATTTACTGAACCCACAATTTGAACAGACAAATCAAATTTACTGAACCCACAATTTGAACAGACAAAACAAATTTACTGAACCCACAATTTGAACAGACAAAACAAATTTACTGAACCCACAATTTGAACAGACAAAACAAATTTACTGAACCCACAATTTGAACAGACAAAACAAATTTACTGAACCCACAATTTGAACAGACAAAACAAATTTACTGAACCCACAATTTGAACAGACAAAACAAATTTACTGAACCCACATGTTGAACAGACAAAACAAATTTACAGAACCCACATGTTGTACGGACAAAACAAATTTACTGAACCCACAATTTGAACAGACAAAACAAATTTACTGAACCCACAATTTGAACAGACGAAACAAATTTACTGAACCCACAATTTGAACAGACAAAACAAATTTACTGAACCCACAATTTGAACAGACAAAACAAATTTACTGAACCCACATGTTGAACAGACAAAACAAATTTACTGAACCCACATGTTGTACGGACAAAACAAATTTACTGAACCCACAATTTGAACAGACAAAACAAATTTACTGAACCCACATGTTGACCCTCCCCTCCCTGTAGCTAGCGTACTTGAAGAATTACAAGCTGATTTGAACAGCCACTTCATAGTGTATTCCCAACCATAACCAACTACCGCCTGCCTTATTCAACCATAACCAACCATAACTGCCATCACCAACTGCCTCATCAAACACAAACAAAACCAATTTAACTGAACAAACAAAACCAATTTAACTGAACCCACGTGTTGACCCTCCCCTTCATGTAGCTAGCGTACTTGAAGAGCTACAAGCTGAAGGGCACCGCCATGCTGGAGTGTATTCCAAGCCATAACCAACTTCCACCAACTACCACCCGCCATAACCAACCATCACCAGCTACCGCACCAAACAAAACATTAACGGAACCCACGTGTTGACCCTCCCCTCCCTGTAGCTAGCGTTCTTGAAGAGCTACAAGCGGATGGGTACCGCCTCGGTGGAGTGTATTCCCAACCATAACCAACTACCACCTGCCATGCACAACCATAACCAACCATAACTGCCATCACCAGCTACTGCACCAAACAGAACATTAACGGAACCCACGTGTTGACTCTCCCCTTCATGTAGCTAGCGTACTTGAAGAGCTACAACCTGATGGGTACCGCCTCGGTGGAGTGTATCTCTGGCTGCACCTGTGGCTCACTTTTCGTTGACGGCGCAGGCAAGTCCTGGGGGGCTGGGGGAGGGGGGGGGCTGGGGGGGCCTGGTGGAGTGTATCTCTGGTTGCACCTGTGACTTACTTCTCGTTAATGGCGTAGGTAAGTCCTGGTGGGCTGGGGGGGGGGGGGGGGGGGGCTGGTGGAGTGTATCTCTGGCTGCACCTGTGACTCACTTTTCGATGATGGCGCAGGAAAGTAATCCTTGGAACATTCACCCTACAGACTGTAAATCTGCCAAGCAGCTTGTCATGCTTTTGTTGTCATTTCATATCATTTCTTACCCTTCGTTATCATTTCATATCATTTCTTACCATTTCATATCATCTAATTATTTCGCCTCTTTTTGTATCATTTATTATCATTTCATTTCTCTCATGCTATTGTTGTCATTTCATTTCTCTCATGCTATTGTTGTCATTTCATTTCTCTCATGCTATTGTTGTCATTTCTTACCATTTCAAGTTTTCCGACGTCAGTGCAATAGCTTAGTTGGAATATTCGATAAGGCGTATCCCTCCCATATTATCTCACATCATGTCTTGCGTCACATATCGTTTCATTGTATGTCATTTCATATCATGCCATGCCGTGCCGCGCCGTTCCATGTGTCATGTCATGTCATGCCTTATTATGCCGTGTCATATTTTGTCATGTCATATCGTGTTATTTCATGTCGTGTTATGTTATGTCGTTCCATGTCATGTCTTGTAATGTTGTGTCATGTCTTGTTGTGTCATGTTATGTCGTGTCATGTCATGTTGTGTCATACCTTGCCATGTCATATCTTGTAATGTCGTGTCATGACTTGTTATGTCTTCTCATGTCGTGTCATACCTTGTCATGTCATATCTTGTTATGTCGTGCCCTGTCATGCCGTGTTGTGTCATATCTTGTAATGTCGTGCCATGTTGTGCCATGACCTGTCATGCAGTGTCATGCCATGTCATGTCGTATCGTGTTATGTTGTGTCATGTCATATCTTGTTATGTCATATTTTGTTATGCCATATCTGATTATGTCGTGTCATGTAATGTTATGGCATTGTGTTGTGTCGTGTCATGCCGTGTTGTGTCATGTACTCATGTCATATCTTGTTATGTCGTGCCATGCTCTGCCATGTCATGCCATGTCGTGTCATGTCATGTCATGCATCTTAATCATACCTCCTTGTTTCTTGTCTGTCAAAATATCATTGTGTGTGCAAGTCACATATGTCAGCCTCACCTACATTGCCGCACTCAAGGCTTCACAACATGCAGACTATGGTGTATTTTATGGTTTTGTATTGTATTGCATCCTTCATATTCTGTCAGATATCACATCGCCTCATTTCTTGTATTTCCAAACATGTTTTGTGTGTGTAGGCAAGCCATGCATGTTCAGCCCCACCTACATCGCCACACTCAAAGTGTCACAACATTAATTTATTTTAATAAATTATTGTATTATTTTGCATTGGATTGCATTGTATTGTATCGTATTGTATTGTATTGTATCCTTTATATTCTTTCATGTATCACATCCCCTCGTTTCTTTCCTTCCCACATGCCGTTGTGTGTGCAAGCAAGTCACGCACGGTGAGGCTCACCTACATTGCCGCACTCAAGGTGTCGCAACATTAATAACTTATAATACATTATTTTATATTATATTGTATTGCATTGTATTGTATTGTATTGTATCCGGTTGTATCCATTATATTCGGTCATATATCACATCGCCTCATTTCTTTTCTTTCCAAATGCCATTGTGTGTGCAAGCACGTAACGCATGGCGAGCCTGACCTACATTGCCGCACTTAAGGTGTCGCAACATGAACATGAATTTCTTACAACACATTCTTTTATATTATATTGTTTTGTACCCAGATGTATCTTTAATATGTCATATCGCCTCATTTTGTTTTTTCCAAACGCCGTTGTGTGTGCAGGCAAGTCACGCATGGTGAGCCTCACCTACATTGCCGCACTCAAGGTGTCGCAACATGCGAAGTGCCAAATTCAAGTCACTGTGCTGAAGAAGACAGCCACCAAGGGCAACAAGTTCAAGGTGGGTGTGTAACAATATGGTTTGAGACAATGCTCTATGTACTAGGGAATCAGCACACACACACCACACACATAAAACGGAAAGATGCACACACACGCACAATGTAACAATACGGTTTGAGACAATGCTCTATGCACTAGGGAATCAGCACACCACACACACCACACAAAAACAGAAACATGCACACACACGTGCACTGTAACAATGCGGTTTGAGACAATGCTCTATGTACTAGGGAATCAGCACACCACACACATAAACGGAGTGCGCATAAACCCAGTGCACATAAGCCCAGTGCACATAAACCCAGTGCACATAAACCCAGTGCACATAAACCCAGTGCGCAGTTGCATGCAGCTTCTTCATGCTCACCAGTTTGCTGTCGCTCTTCATGATCACGAAGCCTTGAAGATGCGGTGTGCCTTCCTCGCCGACTTCCTTGCCCATTTTGAAAATATGGGCTGACAGGTACAGCTACTTGGCAGAAGTAAAAGGAGGAACCCTGCACATCAGACCCAAGACTATAGTGGTGACAAGCAACTACAGCCCAGAAGATCCAAAGTTTGAGTGGGACAGTGAAATGACTGAGGCCATCAAGAGGAGATTCAAAATCATCAGGATGGAGTCAGGCCCGTCACCAAGCTGGTCCAGCCGTCTCCGTTTGACCAGAATCTGGAATCCGGGGGCTCGACCCCACCCATCGACGTTGCTTTCTTTAAAAATTTAGCCCTTCCTACACGTTGGGCAAGGCCCTTAAGCCTATTTGGCTTACCCCTGGACTGTAACATACATACATACATACATACATACATACATACATACATACATACATACATACATACATCACAGACCATATTCCCTGTTGGCCGTGCAGGTGACTGGAGTGACCATCAGTAAAGAGGAGAGCACCAAGACAAAGGATGGTGTTTTGAAGCACATTCGTGATGACAGCCTACAGATGGGCTCTAAAGGGGGTGGCAACGTGGAGTGATGATACTATGAATCCATAATGAATTCGCAATGAATTCACAATGAAGGATGGAGTTTTGAAGCTCATTCATGATGAAAGCCTACAGATGGGCTCGTAAGGTGGTGGCGACGTGGAGTGCTGATTTTATGAATTCACTATGAATTCGCAATGGATTCACAATGAAGGATGGAGTTTTGAAGCTCATTCGGGATGAAAGCCTTCAGATGGGCTCGTAAGGCGGTGGCAACGTGGAGTGCTGATTTTATGAATTCACAATGAATTCAAACTGAAAGATGGAGTTTCGAAGCACATTCGTGATGACAGCCTACATATGGGCTCTAAAGGGGGTGGAAATGTGGAGTGATGATACTATGAATCCATAATGAATTCACAACATATTCACAATACACAAAGCACTTGTGGCATCGTGGAGTGATGATACTGTGAAATCATAATGAAATCACAATGAATTCAGAATGCACAAAGCACTTGTGGCAACTTGGAGCGATGATACTATGAATTCACAATTCACACGGGAGGACAGACGTGGAGTGATGATACTATGAATTCACAATTCACAAAGGTGGTGGCAATGTGGCAATCCACAATGAATCCACAATTTCATGCACACTAAATCCACTATTGATTATATGAATTCATTATGAATTCACAATGAATTCACAATTTACAAAGCACTTTTGGCAATGTGGAGTAATGATGCTATAAATCCACTATGAATTCACAATTTACAAAGCACTTTTGGCAATGAATTCACAATTTGGGCAATGAATTCACAATTAACAAAGCACTTGTGGCAATGTGGAGTGATGCTACTATGAACTCACAATGCACAATTCACCTTTAACAATTCACAAGGAAGGTCAAACGTAGATTGGATTTACTATGAATCCATGACATAGATATGGTGTGCATTGCCACAAGCCATATCAGCAGCAGCAGTAGCAGAAGTAGCATAGCCTGTGGATGGGCTGTAGCTGTGGTGGCAAGTCAGATTGACGATACTATGTATCTATGATATAGTGATGGTGTGCATTGCCACAAGCCATATCAGCAGCAGCAGCAGCATAAGTAGCATGTGGGCTGTGATGATGTGCATTGCCACAAGCCATATCAGCAGCAGCAGTATCAGAAGTAGCATAGCCTGCGGATGGGCTCTAGCTGTGGTGGCAAGTCAGATTGACAATACTATGTATCTATGATACAGTGATGGTGTGCATTGCCACAAGCCATATCAGCAGCATAAGTAGCATGTGGGCTGTGATGATGTGCATTGCCACAAGCCATATCAGCAGCAGCAGTAGCAGAAGTAGCATAGCCTGCGGATGGGCTCTAGCTGTGTTGGCAAGTCAGATTGACGATACTATGTATCTATGATACAGTGATGGTGTGCATTGCCACAAGCCATATCAGCAGCAGCAGCATAAGTAGCATGTGGGCTGTGATGATGTGCATTGCCACAAGCCATATCAGCAGCAGCAGTAGCAGAAGTAGCATAGCCTGCGGATGGGCTCTAGCTGTGTTGGCAAGTCAGATTGACGATACTATGTATCTATGATACAGTGATGGTGTGCATTGCCACAAGCCATATCAGCAGCAGCAGCATAAGTAGCATGTGGGCTGTGATGATGTGTATTGCCACAAGTCATATCAGTAGCAGCAGCATAAGTAGCATAGCCTGCGGATGGGCTCTAGAGATGGTGGCTAGGCAGATCGGCGATACTATGAGTATATGGTACAGTGATGGTGTGCATTGCCACAAGCCATATCAGCAGCAGCAGTAGCAGCAGAAGTAGCATAGCTTGCAGATGGGCTCTAGAGGTGGTGGCTAGGCAGATCGGCGATACTATGTATCTATGATGGTGTGGTCTTGGCCACTGCGATGCTGATAATTCTGATCATGTGTACTCTTACTATTAGCCAAATGTTTGGGTGCGGATGTGGTCGTAATCGTTCTAACTCCTGGAGAGACGGAGAGAGACAGAGAAACACGGGTGGAACTTGAAGCTGGAGCCCCGGGACCCTAGGGGGTAGTCCGTTTTGGTAGGACGCAGCGACGGACCCTACTTTGTCTGTCGAGTCTCACGGTAATCTATGGGTAGTCCAAAGGTTCTCTGGTTGTGTCTCGCAGTAGTACGCTGTCCTGCACTGCTGCTTTAGTTAATACCTGATTAGCAGAGTTGCCGTCCACTTACCTGCCTTGATCCACTCCGACAACTGGAGGACATAAATCCCTGAGATCCCTGAGACGTACCGGTGGTCGTCTAAGCTTGTGGAAGTTTCAGTAAGCTTGCTAACAGTCCTCGAACTCGAACTCGAACTTACCTTGGGACAACGTGGATTTGATGATTTAATTATAGCTGTAGACGAGGTTCGATGTTATAATTAAATTGTCAGTGTAATAAAATAAAAAAATAAAAAAATCTTAACTTCCAAGATATGTCACACTGACACTTCTAAGGACGCAGGGTTAAGGGAACCGGCTCGTAAGTATGCGATGGACGGGGTCACTGTAACACTAAATTTGGGCCCCTGTAAACCATAAACCCTCGGTAAAACGAGTGTTTGGGGTTCACTTCATCAATATCCGATCAAAACTGTTTTATTTTTAGCCCTTCCTGTCACGGTTGGGTAAGTCTCTTTATCCTATTTCGCCTAGTCTTGGCCTCTTGGGCTGTAACATACATACACGTGGATTTTATCAGCTGCAACAGCCGGGGACCTTCTAAGTTGATGAGCAAAACGAATCGTTGATCAATCAGTAAATAGGGATAAAGGATCCCCATAGAAATTAACTTTCTTCATTCCTAGTTCCTACTATTTTGAGGATGGGTGTCGAGGTTGTACGTACACAGCTTTATCTTGCAGGTGCTACCGTACTTGAAGCACACGTGCTACATTACAGGGTATTTCCAAGCGTGCGCTGGCGCGCTGCCTTTTTGAGCCCCACTGCGCGTTTCGCGCAGTTTTTTGCAACCCCCGGCAAGCAATTTTTGCGCTTTTTGCACTACAAAGCGCAGTTTTTTTCTTCTTCAAGTGCGCTAAAGCGCTGTTCAATTTGGTCAATGGAAGTACCTTGCTACATTATGAACCTTGGTGTTTTGGCAGTGCGACGTTAGAGCCTATTGGGGTTGTTTTCTGGGGCTAAAACATCTGCTGGTAGCACCCAAAACATGACAAGGTATATTAAGGGAGCCTGGAGGCGCGTCCCAAATGAAATGATTCGGATCCTTAATTCAATGTATTTTAATTAATTCAATGTATTTTAATTAATTCAATTTAATTGTATTTAATGTTGTGTTATTTTAATTCGATTTATTCCTTTCCATTTAATTTAATTAACGTGATTTGAATGCATGTAATTGCTTTAAATTGTATCAATTCGAATTGGATTGAATTCGATAGCACCCAAACCATTACAAGGTACACATAAAGACTCTGCTTCTTTTTCTTGTATGTATGTTGTTACAGTCCAGGGGTAGCCAAATAGGCTAAATGGACCTGCCCAACCTTAAAAACAGGAAAGGTAGTTTAGAAAACAAGCACTGGTGAACTGAACCCCAACAAATTGTGAACGACGGGGGCCTGGAGTTTATGGGAAAAAATGTCATTACGTTTCTTGTCACAGGTATTAATAGTATAATAAGCTGTGGAGCAAACCTTAAAAAAACATTTGTGCTTAGCAGATTTATTTTCTACACTCATAAATGCGATGAAAAACGTAAAATCAAAATGCAACACCCAAACTCAGGTCCTCCGTTGTGTGCATTTGTTTACAAGGATTTTGCCTTTTTTTTTGCCTCGAGAGGTGGGTCTCTGTTCATTGATAGAATTGAATCGTTCCTCCAATCCAAGCTCCCAAATGTAGGGGCTGAGCTTAGGGGAAAGATTCTGCAACTGTTACTTTATGCTGATGACCTAGCTATAATGGCAGAATCCCCGGCAGATATGCAAGCGATGCTTGACTGTCTGAGAGATTTCTGTGAGGCTACTAAGATGGCTGTGAATATAAAGAAAACTGAGATTGTCGTTTTCAACAAGCAATTCTGTGATGAGGCCCGCATGGATCCTGATTACAAATTTGTCTATGATGGAGCACAACTTTCTACAAAGTTATATTTTATCTACTTGGGATCCCTCTTTGTGGATGGTGACTCAAGCAATCGTGCAAAAGCTGCTTTTTCTAGGATGCTCACTAAGGCCCAAAAGGCACACCACATGCTCCGTAGGCGATGCCATACTATGGAGATATACAATATTGATATTCTCACCCACCTGTTTGATTCTCTTGTACAACCTATCCTGAATTTTGGCTGTGAGGTGTGGGCTCCTTCTATTCTGAACAACACACTTATCTCAAATGACCATGCTTGTGAGAAATGGCATAGAGGTATACTTAAACAAATGTTGGGTGTTTGCCAATCTACTACATCTAATATTATCATGGAAGAGCTGGGTAGAACCCCGTTGTGTTTTGCTTGGCTTAAACAAGCTTTGCGCTTCTGGAACAAGACCATACATAAAGAACCTGAGGATCTCATTAGAATGGCTCTTGAGGAATCTTTTGACTCCAACACTGGCTGGGTTCATGACTTGCGTTGTGCTCTCCACAAGCTAGGATCCAGTAAAAACATCAACATTTTGGAGGCTGTCGATGTCGAAGGTATTATGTCTGAAGTTTTTGAGTCATGGAGGTTTAAGTACCCAAGTGACACCAATGCAGTTAGAGACATCCCTGATGAGAGAAGGGTTGGCTTTAAACGCCTCCGATACCAAAAATGGTTCGCAGCCAACAGCAATGATGAGAATGGCTTGATTCCCTTTACATCCGCCTTACATAAGCAGGATCAGATTCGTTCTATAGCACAGTTTAGAATGGGTTCCCATTGGCTGAACACAGAAAGAATGAGGGTGGTGGATAGAGCACACATCCCTCGCTCAATGAGACACTGTCAAATGTGTGGGTTCCAAAAACCTGAGGATGAAATGCATATGTTTGAGTGCCCTTTTTATAATGATATTCGCCTCCGCTACCAGAAGCTGTTTACAGATATTTATAGGCATGTCCATGAGGATACCAACTTAACCGTATGGAATGTGGAATTCTGCGATTCCACATTCAGAACCTTTATGAATGGAAATGGCACTAAGTCTTTTTGGAGCAACCTAGCCGACTATCTTTCTACTTGTAGAAGAGCAAGACAGGAAGCCTTGGACTGCTTAGTGGCACCGTAATTTATCATCCCTTTTTTTCTTCTTCTTGTGACTTCTCATTTGTTAGCTTCTTACCTCCGCCACTGTAAGTGGTTGAGATCTGGGTCCGGCTCTAAGGGGTTTAATACCTACGCCACCAAAACGGTGGTTGGGAGTTTGGTTTGTTTGTCCTCGACACACCCCTGATGTAATGGGGTTTTTGCTTTGTGGGTGCTTTTTCTTTTTGTTTAAAGCACAGAGTCTCATACACCCTCGCGGTGTCAAGTAGACTTTAACATGTAATGTAATGTAATGTAATGTAATGTAATGTGCATGATGCTTATGATTTGTTGGGGCCCAATTCGTTCAGTGAGTCTTTCAATAGCCCCTCCTGGAAATTTGGAATCTATCTTGATTATTTGAGGTTATGAGGTTGGTTAAGTCCCTTTCGCCTTAGTGGCTGCACCTGGACGGCTGGAGTGTAACAAGGGCAGGACAGTTAAGGCCTCTTTCCATCCTCAGCCGGTCAGTCACCCGCCCGCCAGTCCGCAACCGCAGGCGGAGGCAACCCCAGTCCCGTCTTGCGAGGAATAACCAACCATATAGTACCGGTAGTGCGTCAAGTAAGCCTGCTGTATCATTATAACTGCCTGTATCACTAAGACTGCTGTATCAATAAACAGCAAACGATGTTAAGCGATATGGGAGCATGACCCCAACACTTCCCCCCCAGACACCTTTACGTAATTCGCCCATGGTTTCAACAGCCCCCGTGCCGCAATGATTGTCGAACGCGAGGTCATGCGCCACCTACTCCTGACTATCGTTGTGCTTGTTGCGTCTGCGACTCATAGCGCGTCGGCCTTGAGATGCGAGGACTCGAATATGTGCTCCCTTGGACTGATGCGGCCGTTCATGGGGGATATAAAGTCAAGTAAGTGGGGCCTATTACATGGGAACACTTGCACGATTGCATGGGCACTCTTGCACAATTGCATGGTTACTAAATCTACAACATACTCAGGGGATTCAGCGATGAAAGGTGCAAGAGTAGTGAGCCACTCTTGCACGATCGCATGGGAACACTTGCACGATTGCATGGGCACCCTTGCACAATTGCATGGGTACTAAATCCACAATATACTCTGGGGATTCAGCGATGAAAGTTGCAAGAGTAGTAAGCCACTCTTGCACGATTGCATGGGCACACTTTCACAATGGCATGGGTACCACATCCTCAACATACCCAGAGAATTCAGCGATGTAAGATGCAAGAGTAGCGAGCCACTCTTGCACGATTGCATGCCCAACTTTGCACGATTGCATGGGCACCCTCTCAATCAGTTTCCCTAGCCTTTGCCTAAGTTTGTTTTATTTCTGGTGGCATGTGTCCCTGTTCCTTTTTTTGGTCTATGGGTCGCAGCTTCTATGCAGCTCCTTTCACCCACCCTTGGCCCAAACCTGAAACTAGCTAGTGCGTCTGAAAGCTGGCTCGACAGGCATTGAAGTGCAGCTGTAATATTTGGGATCAACATAGTCGCTGGCTAACAGAGCTGGGTGGAAGCTGCTACATGCAGCCCCCAAAAGAAACAGTGGCATGTGAATCTAGATCTGGCAGCGGGTGTGGACCTACTGCTGCATGTATGTTACAGTCCAGGGGTAGGCCAAATAGGCTAAAGGGACTTGCCCAACCGTGATGGGAGGAGCTTCAAAATATTTGGCTTGGGTTTGACACCAGTGTTTGAAACAGGTCTGTTTGCTTTCACTGGGGCAAACCACCAAGGTGCATGCACAATAATGTTTACGAAACAATATTTTCGTTTTGCCTGTTTGTTCATGTTTCCGCGAGAAAACATTCTTCTTATCCCTGAGTACTCTTCTTATATTCAATGGTGACTTTCATTCTTTTTTTTAATGATCAGCTACTATTATTATTATTATTATTATTATTATTATTATTATTATTATTATTATTATTATTGTTATTATTATTTTTATTATTTTTATTTTATTATTATTATTATTATTATTATTATTATTATTATTATTATTATTATTATTTGTATTATTATTTGTATAATTTTATATTCAATGGTGTCTTTCAATATTTCTATATGCAATTAAGGCTGGTCAAAGGTGACTTTCCCCAGCTGTGGCGTACAGGAGGGTACCCTTAACACCACGCCCCTCCAGGCACCATCCTTTTCCCCTCTATTTCTTCTTCTTCCTTTTCTTCTTCTTTTTTATACTCTTATATTCCAATGCGCCAACTCTTACCCCCAGTCACAAAAGCAATGCTATGATTGATATGGACAAAACTCTATTTTCCTCTTACTCGTTTTATTTGTTGCCTCCTGTAAAACATATGTTTTATCCCTGACTCCTCTGATTATCCAATGCAGCAACTCTCATCTCCAATTGTGAAAGCAGGACCATAATTGATGCATGCATGATTGATACAGGCTAACCTGTATTTCCTTCTCTCTCGTGTATTGATGTTTCCTCGAAAAGAATATTCCCCTTATCCCTGACTCATCTGATTCGCCAGTGCACTGACTCTTAGCTACAATCAAGAAAGCAGTCCTATGCTTTATGCGTGCGAAACTTCATTTCATTCTTACTCGTTTTCCTTTTGTAGCCTCCTGTAAAACATTTCTCTTACCCCTGACCCTTCTTATTCTCCAATGCGCTGACTCTTGTCTCCAATCATGAAAACAATGCTGTGACTGATGAAGGCAATACTGTACTTCCTTCTTACTCGATTTATTTGTTGCCTCCTGTAAAACATATCTCTTATCCCTGACTCCTCTTATTGTCCAATGCAGCAACTCTCATCTCCAATTGTGAAAGCAGGACTATAATTGATGCATGCATGATTGATACAGGCTAACCTGTATTTCCTTCTCTCTCGTGTATTGATGTTTCCTCGAAAAGAATATTCCCCTTATCCCTGACTCATCTGATTCGCCAGTGCACTGACTCTTATCTCCAATCAAGAAAGCAGTCCTATGCTTTATGCGTGCGAAACTTCATTTCATTCTTACTCGTTTGTTGCCTCCTGTCGCACATCTCTCTTACCCCTGACCCTTCTTATTCTCCGATGCGCTGACTCTTGTCTCCGATCATGAAACCAATGCTGTGACTGATGCAGACAAAAATGTATTTCCTTCTTACTCGTTTTATTTGTTGCCTCCTGTAAAACATATCTCTTATCCCTGACTCCTCTTATTGTCCAATGCACCAACTCTCATCTCCAATTGTGAAAGCAGGACCATGATTGATACAGGCATGATTGATACAGGCAAACCTGTATTTCCTTCTCTCTCATTGTTGTTTCCTCGAGAATAATATTTTCTTTATCCCTGACTCATCTGATTCGCCAGTGCACTGACTCTTATCTCCAATCAAGAAAGCAGTCCTATGCTTTATGCATGAGAAACTTCATGTCATTCTTACTCGTTTTCTTTTTGTAGCCTCCTGTGAAACATCTCTCTTACCCCTGACCCTTCTTATTCTCCGATGCGCTGACTCTTGTCTCCAATCATGAAAACAATGCTGTGACTGATGAAGGCAATACTGTACTTCCTTCTTACTCGTTTTATTTGTTGCCTCCTGTAAAACATCTCTCTTATCCTTGAATCCTCTTATTATCCAATGCACTGACTCTCATCTCCAATTGTGAAAGGATGACCATGATTGGTACAGGCGGAACCTAATTTCGTTCTTACCTGTTTTATTTGTTACCTCCTGTAGCACATCTCTCTTATCCCTGACTCCTCTTATTCTCCGATGCACCAGCTCTCATCTCCAATCATGAAAGCAGTCTTATGCTTTACACATGCGAAACTTTATTTCTTTCTTACTCGTTGTATGTGTTGCCTCCTGTAAAATATCTCTCTTACCCCTGACTCCTCTTATAGTCCAATGCACCGACTCATGTCTATAAATATCAAAGCAATGCTATGATTGATACATGCGAAACATTATTTCCTTCTTACTCGTTTTATTTGTTGCCTCCTGTAAAAATCTCTCTTACCCCTGACCCTTCTTATTCTACAGCGCACCAACTCTCATCTCCAATCGTGAAAGCAGGACCATGACTGATACATGCGAAACTAATTTCCTTCTTACTCGTTTTATTTGTTGCCTCCTGTAAAATCTCTCTTATTAAAACCCCTGACCCTTCTTATTCTACAGCGCACCAACTCTCATCTCCAATCGTGAAAGCAGGACCATGACTGATACATGCGAAACTAATTTCCTTCTTACTCGTTTTATTTGTTGCCTCCTGTAAAAATCTCTCTTACCCCTGACCCTTCTAATTCTACAGCGCACCAACTCTCATCTCCAATCGTGAAAGCAGGACCATGACTGATACATGCGAAACTAATTTCCTTCTTACTCGTTTTATTTGTTGCCTCCTGTAAAAATCTCTCTTACCCCTGACCCTTCTTATTCTACAGCGCACCAACTCTCATCTCCAATCGTGAAAGCAGGACCATGACTGATACATGCGAAACTAATTTCCTTCTTTCTCGTTTTATTTGTTGCCTCCTGTAAAAATCTCTCTTACCCCTGACCCTTCTTATTCTACAGCGCACCAACTCTCATCTCCAATCGTGAAGAGCGGACGCATTACGTGATAACTTGGGCGAAAGGTCTAATTGTCCTTCGTGTGCTGGTTACGCTCGTTTGTATTTGTGTGCCGGGTGGAACTCCTGTAAAACCTCGTCTGACCGGGGCATGACCCGTTCTTATTGGGGTTAGACTAAGCAGGGTGGGCGCAGCCAACTTCTAATCTCATCTCCAATCGGGTGAAGCAGAGCCATGGGAAGGTGTGATGATGTTTGGGTTGAGCGTGGTGGTGTCTGTGGCGAACTATTGTGGCGCTGTTCGGTTTACGAGGGGTGGTCGGCTTTTTAGTGTATATTGGTGTGTGCCGTTATGGGCGGCGGGTCCGGTGTAAAGGCATCTGGCTCTATACTCATAGCACTGTGCCTTCGCGGTCTCTGTAACCCCCGGGGGACCCGTCTTAGGTTGCTACGAGCGCAACCAAGCTCTAACAACACGGCACCAACTCTCACTGCCGGGTGCGTGAAAGCAGGACCTGGACTGGAGACGGGCGGAAAGGGCTAATTTCGCTTCTTACTCGTTTGTGATTATATTTATAGATAATTTGTTGGACCTGTGGCCTGGTATACATACTCTCTTATATTTGGTCGCCCCTCCCCGAGGGCCCTGATCTTTATATTCATGCACCAACACTTGGGGATCTCAGCTCGAGGGAGTGCCATGGCTTGAAAGCAGGCACCGTGATTGGATAAATTGTCAAACAAGTGGTGATTGTCGGTGTCTATGGTGTCCCGTTTTATTTTGTTGCCTGGTAGCGTCCGGTGGCCGTGGTGGTAAAAAGTGCGTCTGTGCTTAGCGTCCCGACTGGGAACCCCGGACCCTTACTGTATATCTACGATCACGGCTTTACTGTGCAAAAGCGCAACCACGGTCCGTCAACATTACTCAATCGTCAAGCAACACTGATTGTGTCGTGCAGGCTGATATGGGTGAGCTGCCTTTTGTGTGGTCCGGGTCGTACACGGGAGCGTGGTAAGGTGATGGGTGGGTTTTTCCGGGGATGTGTTGGGGGGTCGCGTTCGGATATAGGAGGGGTGGGGGTAGCATGAGAAGATAGAAAACTCGAAGCACTCACGGTGTGTGACGACGGCGGGATGGACTTCAGAGGGAAGGGGAGGTAAAACCGACATGGTAAAGGCGAGCGCAGGGAATTGACAATGGAGATTGGGATTGCATTCACAACGAGGGCGCTTGATTGAGGATTTGATGGTACTCGGCTGGACACGTGCAGAAAAAAACTCGGCAGGGCGGCACGACAAGAGAAAAGTGACACCACCGAGATGAGGAAAAACAAAGATATAAACCACCCAACAAGGAGCTGGTACGTAGATAGCAAATAGAAACAAGGTATGGTGGAGGGGCAATGAGATGTCGGGGGGGGTTGCGAGGACCATTGGATGATGAAAAAAGTCAGGGGTGAGTCAGTGGGGGGGATGAGAAAAGCAACTGGAATGAAGACAGCAACGAAGAAAAAAGAGAGGTGTACGTTGAAGTGGTGGTTGGGGTCGTGAACAGCTCGATTATGGCAAAGAGCGTGACTATGTGGCGGATTGGCCCTAGACTTTACTTATTATGTTTCGAAAGTGATTAAGGCTTGAACTGAGTCTCGACCTCCTGACCCCGGTGAACGCCTTCACGCTAAGAGCACAAATAGGGATCGAGCCCCGACTCTTCATCCTCAAAGCGATCCTGTCTACCACTAGACCATTGTATATCACTGAAAGGGGCTACAATGATATGTATACATATATATATGCCTTCAATTCTCGGAGCTTCAGACAAGATATCATTCCCTTAATCCGTTGCCCAGGTGTGATCTGCTTTTACCTTGTACATAATAAATACATAATACATAAATGTCCTCTGGTATTCAGACAAAGGATCATTCTTATGGTTTGTGTGAATCAGCATTCACTTGTACATAAATGAATACATAAATAAATAAATACATTATTTCAAGGCATGAGGTTGAGGAGGCCAGCCTGTTTGCTTGCGCTGGGGCCAACCACCAATATTTCCTTGTATGTATGAATGAGTGGATGTTCCAGCTACTGCCTGTGCATACCAGTGAATGCATCACTTCCATATTTTTTCTGCTACTTCGTACTTCACTTGGGTGTATTCTATCTCACCCACCAACCAACCAACCACCAACCAACGCAACAGAAAACCACCAAAGAACCAACCACCACCAACAAAAACAACTAAAACCAGATCAAAAAGCAAAAACAAGAAAAAAAAGAACTCAGATCTTTCCCTTTATTAAGACCCCCCCCAGATTTCTGATAAGACGACCGGACGGAAAGATCCGCCCCCAAACGAACCACCAACCCAACCAACCCAACCAAACCATCCAGCCCAAACCAACCAACCAACCAACAACCAACCAACCAAAAACCAAACCAACAACCAACCCACCAACGATATTGATAGCTGTTAAACCAAGGTGGATGTGTTACATGACAAGCAAATCTTCCTCTCCTTACTCCCACCTCTCTCATTTAAACCTGCATCCCCCCCCCCCCGAGGAAATGAAGGAAAAAGACGAAAAAGAAAAAAAGAAAGCAGAGGAAAACCGCAAAAGGAAAAACGAAATACATGACAAAGAGAACGAAAGAAAAAAAGAAAGGAAGGAAAAAAGAGAACAGAAAAACGAAAGGAAGGAAAAAGAGACAACGAAAAAAAGCAAGGGTAAGGAACAACGAAGCCCCCCACAGCGAAAGAAAGAAAGGAAAAACGAGGCCCAAAGAACTGCCACAAAAGAGAAAGGAAAAATAGAAAAAAAAAAACAGAAAAACTCCCCCCCCTTTCCCCTCCCCCCCTTCCCTCCCCCTCCCCCATCCCTCCCATGAGCAGGAAACCCTCTCCCACATTCTCCCCATCGCCCACCCCGGTCAAAACTTGAGGCGACTGGGCATGGAGCATGTGATGATATTGAGCACCGATCCCAAAGAGTGTACAACGGTGTCGTATCACCTTCGCCTGTATGGCTGTGTGTGGGATGGCTTCCGGCTACCGATAAGGGGACCAGACGCACACATGATAGCTGGTGCTGTACCCATGTGGCACACCCGGTAGTAATATTTGGGGGGCTGGGTGGGGAATGGCTTCCGGCTACCAATAAGGGGACCAGACGCACACAGGATAGCTGGCGCTGTGCCCATGTGGCACACCAGGTAGGTGGTGGAGGGGCTGGGTATGGGATGGCCTCTGGCTACGGATAAGGGGGCCGGACACACACATTATAGCTGGCCCTGTACCCATATGGCACACACGGTAGGAATTTTGGGGGGGCTGGGTGTGGGATGGCTTCCGGCTACCAATAAGGGGACCAGACGCACACAGGATAGCTGGCGCGGTGCCCATGTGGCACACCAGGTAGTTGGGGGGGGGTGTTTGGTGGGGGGGGCGGCTTGGGTGTGGATTGGCCCTCTGGCTACGGATAATTAAGGGGGCCGGACACACACATGATAGCTGGCCCTGTACCCATATGGCACACACGGTAGGAATTTTGGGGGGGCTGGGTGTGGGATGGCTTTCCGGTGCCCATAAGGGCGGGGGGCCGTAACGCAGCAGGACAGGATAGTGGGCTGTGCCCATGTGGCACACAGGTAGGTAGTGGGGGGGGGGGGGGGCTGGGTGTGGAGGTTGGGCTGTGGGGATGGGGATGGGGGTTATGGGGAAGGGGAAGTCGGGGCGGAGATCGGGGGGTGGTGGTGGTAGAGTGGGTAGAGCGGTGGTGTGACGTGAGTAGGGATTGGGGGGGCTGGGTTGGGGGAAGGGGGGGTGGGGGGATTGGGTGGTGGTGGGGGTTGTGGTAGAGGGTTTAGAGGGGGGTTGTTGTGGTTAGAGGGGGTGTGTGTGGTGTGAGTGGGCGGGCACTTGGCTTGGGGATGGGGGTGTTGTATTGGGGGATGAAGCGAGGGGTTGTGTGTTTGTGTTTTGTGTTTTGTGTGGTGTGTGTGTGTGTGTTTGTGTGTGTGTGGGTGGATGGTGGGCTCTTTTTCAACAACTTAACACAAGTTTCCATTTTGCCCCTCCCCACACCCCCTCTTTCCCACAACCTTTGATTTCTCCTGTTACAGGTAACGCACCGTGGCTTGGGGTGGGTGGGGGAGGGGGAGGTCTTTTTTTAACAACTATTACACAACATTTTTCTATTTCCCTTCACCCCTGACCCAAACCCATGTTCCCATAACTTTCATTCTCCTTTACCAGGTACAGACCATGGCTTTGGGGGGGGAGGGGGGGAGAGGGGGGTTAGTCGAGTGTGTGTAGTGTGTGTGGTGTGTTGCTACCAGGCTTGGGAGGGGGGGGGTAGTTTTTAGTGGATAGTAGTGGTGGTTTGGTTAGAGTGGTGAGGTGTTGTGTGTGTGTGGCTCCAGGGCTTTGGAGGGGGGGGTGGGGGGGGGGTTTCGGGAGGTGGGTAGAGGGTGAAGTAAAGGGTTGGGGGGGGGTAGAGTGGGGTGTTGGGAGAATTTTTGTTAGACGTGGTTGGTAAGAGTGCTTAGCCGGGGGGGGGGGGGGGGGTAGGGTGGGGGGGGTGGGGTAGTGGGGTAGGGGGTGTGGGGGTGGTAGAGTTGTGTAGGTGCGGTGGGTGTGTCCATGGCTTGGAGGGGGGGGGGGGGGGGGGTGGGGGGCGGGGGTAGAGCTTAGAGTGTGTGTAGGTGTAGGTGTGTGTGTGCCTGGCTTTGGAGCGGGGGGGGGGTGGGGGGGGGGGGGTGGTTATGAGGGGTAGTAGCGTGTGTGTAGTGTGTGTGTGTGTTTGATCCATGGCTTTGGAGGGGGGCGCGGGCGGGGGGGGGGCGGGGGGGGCGGGGGCGGATGGGGGGTAGGGGTAGAGTGTGTGATAGTGTAGGGTGGTGTGCTACATGGCTTTGGAGGGGGGGGGGGGGGGGGGGTGGGGGGGGGGGGGGGAAGGGGGTTAGAGTAGAGTGTGTGAGGTGTAGGGTGTGTGTGCTTACCATGGATTTGAGGGGGGGGGGGGGGGGGCGGGGGGGGGTGGGCTTAGGAGTAGTTAAGAGGGGGTGTAGGGTGTGTGTGTTTGATCAATGGCTTTGGATGGGGGGTGGGTGGGGGGGGGAGGGGGAGGGGGTTAGAGAGGGTAGCGGTCTAGTAGAGTGGGGGTAGGTTTTAGAGTGTGTGTAGGTTAGGTGGTTGTGTGTGCTCCATGGATGTGGGAGGGGGGGGGGGGGGGTTAAGAGTTTGGCGGGGTTCGAGTGTGTGTAGGTGTTTGTTTGGTGTGTGCTCATGGGATGGGGAGGGGGGGGGGGGGGGGGGGGAGTGGGGATAGAGGTAGAGTGTGTGTATTGTAGGTGTGTTGGTGTCTCCCTGGATTTGGAGGGCGGGGGGGGGGGGGGGGGAGGGGGGGGGGGGTAGGGGTTAGCGTGTTGTGTAGGTGTAGGTGTGTGTGTGATAAAGGGTTTGGAGGGGGGGGGGGGGGGGGGGGGGGGGGGGGGAGGGGGGTCGAGTGTGTGTTGGTGCGTATGCTGTGTTTGCTCCAGGATTTGGAGGGGGGGGGGGGGGGGGGGTGGTGCGGATGGGGGGGGTAGTAGAGGGGGTGTATGGTGGTAGGGGTGGGTGCGGCTCCATGGCTGGGGAGGGGGGGGGTGGGCGGGGGTGGGGGGAGGGGTTAGGTTAGGAGATACTTTGGGGGGCGGTTACTGGGAGAGGTGTGGTAGGTGGGAGGGGTTTGGGAGCATGGCTGGGGAGGGAGGGCGGGGGGGGGGTTGGGGGTGGGGGTTGGGGAGGGGGTTTTAGAGTGTGGGTATAGGTGTAGTGGTGGGGGATACAGATTGGAGATGGGGGGGGGGGGCGGAGGGGGGAGGTGGTAGAGGTGTGTGGAGGTGTGTAGGTGGTGTGTGCTTCCATGGCTTTGGAGGGGGGGGTGGGGGGGGGGGGAGGGGTGAGGGGCGTGGTAGGGTGGCCGGGGAGGGGGTTAGGGTTAGAGTGTGTGTGAGGTGTAGGTGTGTTTGTGCTACATGGCTTTGGAGGGGGGGGGGGGGGGGGGGGGGGCAGATGGTTAGAGTGTGTTGTAGGTGTGTAGGTGTGTGTGCTCCATGGCTTTGGAGGGGGGGGAAGGGGGGGGGGGGGGGGGGGGGGGCTTTTTCAACAACTTTACACAAATTTCCATTTCCCCCCTCACCCCCCCCCCCCTGCTTCCTACAACCTTTGCTTTATCCTGTCCCAGGTACCGCACCACGGCTTGGTGTGTGTGTGTGTGTGTGTGTGTGTGGGGGGGGGGGGGTAGGGTAGAGTTAGTGTAGGTGTGGTTGCGTGTGTGGGTGTGGGTGTGGGTGTGGAGAGTTGTGGGGGTCTTTTTCAACAACTATATACACATTTCCATTTTGCCCCTCCCCCAACCCCAACCCCAACCCAACCCCAACCCAACCCCAATCCCTGCTCCCCACAAACTTTGCTTTCTCCTGTCCCAGGTACCGCACCATGGCTCGAGCAGTACGTCTGGGGTACAATGTACTTTGCAGCGACACGGATGTCATCTTCTTTGATGATCCTTATAGGTCAGTCATCCCACTGCTTTTCTTCACTATTAATTTAACTTTAAATTTGGGATCGCGCTGTTTCCTTCGCTTTAAATTTAAGGTTTAGGGTCGATTAATATGGTATACATATGTATAGTATGCTTTTTAAACAACTAAAAACAAATTTCCATTTTGCCCCACTCACTCCCCCAACCCCAACCCCAACCCCAACCCCTGTTCCCCCCAGCCTTTGATTTATCCTGTCCCAGGTACCGCACCATTGCTCGAGCAGTACGTCTGGGGTTCGCTTTACATTTAGGGTTTGGGGTCGATTAATATGATATACATATGTATAGTATGTAAATGCAGATACAGTTTGCCCACGTACACATCCAGGAGGGACCTTTTTCAGTTCAGAAAGTGGGGTTTTTATAGCTTAATGGGTTTAAATTTAGGGTTGGGGTCAATTAATATGATATACATATGTATAGTATGTAAATGCAGATACAGCTTGCCTACTTACACATGCAGCAGGGATTTGTTTCAGTTCATAAAGTGGGGTTTTTATAGCTTAATGGGTTTAAATTTAGGGTTGGGGTCGATTAATATGATATACATATGTATAGTATGTAAATGCAGATACAGCTTGCCCACTTACACATGTAGCAGGGATTTATTTCAGTTCAGAAAGTGGGTTTTTTATAGCTTTATGGGTTTATAAAGTTTATTTTAGGCCTTCTCCATGGACAGCGTCCTAACAGATTTTGCAGCTTTCTAGGGCCATTTAGGGCCATTTAGGACCATGTAGGGCCATTTAGGGCCATTTAAGGCCATTTAGGGCCATATATTTGGGTTCTTTATAGCGGCAATTTGGGCCAAAACGGGGTCAAGATTAGCGAAAGCTATATATAGCGGGGGAGGATGCCAGCGGGATTTCCGGGATTTGCTGCTCTGCCGGCTCTGAGCTGCCAGCGTCAGCTTCACATGGTCAGCGTCACTCATTTCAGGCTGTACAGGCCTTCCTCGCCGAATCCTTCCACGCCCTTTCCTGACAGGAGGGAAAAACCCTCTTATAATCTTACATGCAGCCTATCTGATGCATCATAATCTGGATTAAACTTGTATGATGCATCTGGATGCATTTATGAAATTATTAAAGGAAGGAACTTCTAAACTATGATTGTAACTGGTTTTGGAATGTGTGCTGGTGGTGTGAAAGTTCACCAAATGAACTGTATTTGGAATTCTTGCTGCTGGTATGAAAGTCAACCAAATTAACTGTAGTTATAATGCTTGTTGCTGGTATGGAACTTAATCAAATTAAATGTATTTAGAATGCCTTCTGCTGGTACAAAAGTAAACCAAATTAACTGTATTTATAATGCTTGTTGCTTGTATGGAACTTCACCAAATTAACTGTATTTATAATGCGTGCTGCTGGAACGAAAGTTAACCAAATTTAATGTATTTGGAATGCGTGCTGCTGGTATGAAAATTAAAAAATGAACTGTATTTAGAATGCGTGCTGCTGGTTCAAAATTTTAGCGAAGTGTTACAACCGACAGGGCTAACCCCAGGACCCTTGGATCACCCTCACAGATCATTCTGATTTTCAAATTCCGTACGGATAGAACGGCAATGTGTGTGCATGCGGTACGAGGTGTATCCCTGTTGGGGGCGCCAATGTGTACGTCCGACCAAAATGTCTTTCTTTGTTTAATTTGATTTAATTTAATTCAATTTAATTTCATTTAATTTAATTTCTCTTGTATTTAATTCATTTAAATTTAATTTAATTGCTATTTTTGTTTAATTTAATTTAATTCCTCTCTTTGTTTAATCACTTTGGGATAAGCATGACAGCTTCCTGCCAGCTCTATTAGCCAGTCCCTGGGTCAATTCAACATATCTCAGCTGCATCGGAATGCTAGGCATGGCAGCTTTGACTTGACATGACAGGCGGTGTGGTGTGGTGGGGGTGGGGGTGGGGGTGGGGGGGTCCTTGGGTCAATCCAACATATTTCAGCTGCATCGGAATGCTTGGCATTACAGCTTTGACTTGACATGACAGGGGGTGTGGTGTGGTGGGGTTGGGGTTGGGGGTGGGGGGGTCCTTGGGTCAATCCAACATATTTCAGCTGCATCGGAATGCTTGGCATTACAGCTTTGACTTGCCATGACAGGGGGTGTGGTGTGGTGGGGGTGGGGGTAGGGGTGGGGGTGGGGGGGTCCTTGGGTCAATCCAACATATTTCAGCTGCATCGGAATGCTTGGCATTACAGCTTTGACTTGACATGACAGGCGGTGTGGTGTGGTGGGGGTGGGGGTGGGGGTGGGGGTGGGGGGGTCCTTGGGTCAATCCAACATATCTCAGCTGCATCGGAATGCTTGGCATGCCAGCTTTGACTTGACATGACAGGGGGTGTGGTGTGGTGGGGGTGGGGGTGGGGGTGGGGGGGTCCTTGGGTCAATCCAACATATTTCAGCTGCATCAGAATGCTTGGCATTACAGCTTTGACTTGCCATGACAGGGGGTGTGGTGTGGTGGGGGTGGGGGTGGGGGGGTCCTTGGGTCAATCCAACATATTTCAGCTGCATCGGAATGCTTGGCATGACAGCTTTGACTTGACATGACACGGTGTGGGGTGGGGAATGGGGTGGGGTGATGTAGTGGGGGTGTGGGGGTGGGGGTGGTGTGGGGGTCCCTGGGTCAATCCAACATATTTCAGCTGTATCAGAATGCTTTGCATGCCAGCTTTGACTTTGCATGACAGGGGGTGGTGTGGTGTGGTGGGGGTGGGGGTGGGTGGGTCCCTGGGTCAATCCAACATGTTTCAGCTGCATCAAAATGCTTGGCATGCCAGCTTTGACTTTGCATGACAGGGGGTGTGGTGTGGTGGGGGTGGGGGTGGGGGTGGGGGGGTCCTTGGGTCAATCCAACATATTTCAGCTGCATCGGAATGCTTGGCATGACAGCTTTGACTTGACATGACAGGCGGTGTGGGGTGGGGGGTGGGGTGGGGTAATGTAGTGGGGGTGGGGGTGGTGGGGTGGTGGGGGGGACCCTGGGTCAATCCAACATATTTCAGCTGCATCAAAATGCTTGGCATGCCAGCTTTGACTTTGCATGACAGGGGGTGGTGTGGTGTGGTGGGGGTGGGGGTGGGTGGGTCCCTGGGTCAATCCAGCATATCTCAGCTGCATCAGAATGCTTGGCATGCCAGCTTTCAGACGCACTAGCTAGCTTCAGGTTTGGCCCAAGGATGGGGAAAGGGAGCTGCCTAGAAGCTGTTACGCATAGCCAATAACAGAAACAATGGCAGATCACTTTTAATGATTGATTATTAGGTTGGGGATGTGGGGGTGTTGTGGGGTGAGGGGGGGCAGTGCATAGCCTGAAACCACATGAAAGCAAATGACTGCTTTCATAATCAGCTTCAAGCAGCAGCTTCTAGGCAGCTTCCTGAGCCAGCCTTTGGACTAAGCCCCAAGATGACGGCAGTGCTGGGCTTTTTTATTTTTATTTTTATTATTATTATTATTATTATTATTATTATTATTATTAATAATATTTCAGCTTCCGTTTGCACAAGGTTGCTTTACGCTCGGTAATGTAGCCAGTAAGAGGAGCTGCCTAGAAGCTGGTACTGGCACGTGCACTTCAGATATAATACATGTATATGTACTGCATTAGTATGTATTTATATGTACTGCATATAGTATGTATTTATATGTACTACAGATTGTATGTGTATAAATGTACTGCATGTATTATATATATATGTACTGCAGATAGTACGTATATATGTACTGCGGATGGAAAGTCTAGATGTACTGCAGACAGTATGTTTACATATATGCTCTGCAGATAGTATTTATATTTATGTGCTGCAGGTATTTATATGCCTGAAATTGTTTTGAAAACCTCTAACACACTTTTTGAAAAGCCGTCTAACATTTTGAAAACATGAAACACGATTTTTTAAATGTTGCAGGTATTTAAAAAGACCTCCCTTCAAGGATTATGTGATCATTAACCAGGCAGAGGCCCTCTACAGTATGGATGAGTACCAGCATGTCACACAACCTAATGGTGGTATTGTGTATGTCCAGGTAGGGTATACCTAGGGTGGTACGATGAAGTATGTAGTATACTCACATTTTGTACTAAGTCTAGCTGCATCTGGTCATATTTGTATGACATCATATGTATGGTCATTATACATATGGATGCGTACCGGTATGTCACACAACCTAATGGTGGTATTGTGTATGTTCAGGTAGGATACACGTAGGGTGGTACGATGAACTATGCAGTCCACTAATATTTTGCACCCTAAACCCTAAAAGTCAACTGCATCTGATCATGTTTGTACGACATCATATAAGTGATCATTATACGTATGGATGAGTAGCAGGGTGTCACACAGTCAAATGGTGGCATTGTGTATGTAAATGTAGTGTAGTTAAGTGTTATACTATGAATCATGAAGACCACTCACATTGTTTATGATGTCTAGCTGCATCTGGTCATACTGTATGACATTATATGTATAGTCATTATACATACGGACGAGTAGCAGGGTGACACACAACCTAATGGTGGCATTGTGTATGCAAAGGTAGGGTACACGTAGGGTGGAGCACAGCACCAGTTTGGTATACTATGCACCGCTCACATTTTGTACTACGCCTACCTGCATCTCGCCATATTTGCACGACATTACATTTATGGTCATTATACATATGGATGAGTGCCTTGGTGTCGTGCAGCCCATAGGTGGCATTGTGTACAGATTACACTATTAATGGCAGGTTTATGGGTATATATATATTACTCATATGTATTACCCAGTGCAAGCGAACAGGAAGGATCCGTCAACCTCACGCCCCGTGACAAGGCGTAACATTTTCCAATTTCCAATACCTAGGACTAGGTGAGTAATATATGTATATATATATATATATATATATATATATATATATATATATATATATATATATATATATATATCACATAGTCCTAGGTATTGGAAATTGGAATTGTTTACGCCTTGTTACGGGGCGTGAGGTTGAAGGATCCTTCCTGTTCGCTTGCACTGGGGAATGGTTACTGTGGGTTTTGCTTTTGTACACCGCTACTGTGCCTGAGCACGGACTACCGTGCAACAGCAGGGAGGAAAGTTCTCGGCCTCTTTCTAGGCGTCAGGTCGGAAATCATGAGCCTAGCAACGGGTTCGGACCCCCAGCCTGTCAGTCAAAGCTGATTTTTGTGTACCAACCAAGCCCGAGCTCGTGATTGGTCCTAGGTATCTTCATTGTCTCTGCTTTTTTGGGGGCTATGCATGTGATGACAGTTTCCATCCAGCTCCCAGGGTGAATTCGATCTGGCAGTTTCCATCTAGCTCCAAGGGTGAATTCGACCTGGCAGTTTCCATCTATCTCCCAGGGGAAATTCGACCTGGCAGTTTCCATCCAGCTCCCAGTTGGAATTCGACCTGGCAGTTTCCATCCAGCTCCCAGAGTCCCAGGTGGAATTCGACCTGGCAGTTTCCATCCAGCTCCCAGTTGGAATTCGACCTGGCAGTTCCCATCCAGCTCCCAGAGTCCCTGGTGGAATTCGACCCGGCAGTTTCCATCCAGCTCCCAGTTGGAATTCCACCTGGCAGTTTCCATCCAGCCCCAAGAGAAATTTGACCTGGCAGTTTTCATCCTTCTCCGAGGGGTAATTTGACCTGGCAGTTCCCATCTAGCTCCCAGGGGGCATTCGACCTGGCAGTTTCCATCCAGCTCCCAGAGTCCCAGGTGGAATTCGACCTGGCAGTTTCCATCCAGCCCCAGGAGAAATTCGACCTGGCAGTTTCCATCCATCTCCTAGGGGGCATTTGACCTTGCAGTTTCCATCCAGCTCCCAGGGGGCATTCGACCTGGCAGTTTTCATCCAGCTCCCAGGGGGCATTCAACCAGGCAGTTTCCATCCATCTCCCAGGGGGCATTTGACCTGGCGTTTTCCATCCAGCTCCCAGGGGGCATTCAACCTGGAAATTACCATCCAGCCCCCAGGAGAAATTTGACTTGGCAGTTTCCATCCAGCTCCCAGAGTCCCTGGTGGAATTCGACCTGGCAGTTTCCATCCAGCTCCCAGTTGAAATTCGACCTGGCAGTTTCCATCCAGCCCCAGGAGAAATTTGACCTGGCAGTTTTCATCCTTCTCCCAGGGGTAATTTGACCTGGCAGTTTCCATCCATCTCCCAGGGGGCATTCGACCTGGCAGTTTCCATCCAGCTCCCAGAGTCCCAGGTGGAATTCGACCTGGCAGTTTCCATCCAGCCCCAGGAGAAATTCGACCTGGCAGTTTCCATCCATCTCCTAGGGGGCATTTGACCTTGCAGTTTCCATCCAGCTCCCAGGGGGCATTCGACCTGGCAGTTTTCATCCAGCTCCCAGGGGGCATTCAACCAGGCAGTTTCCATCCAGCTTCCAGGGGGCATTTGACCTGGCAGTTTCCATCCAGCTCCCAGGGGGCATTCAACCTGGAAATTACCATCCAACCCCCAGGAGATATTTGACTTGGCAGTTTCCATCCAGCTCCCAGGGCGAATTCGACATGGCAGTTTCCATCCAGCTCCCAGGGGGCATTCGACCTGGCAGTTTCCATCCAGCTCCCAGGGGGAATTTGACCTGGCAGTTTCCATCCCGTTCCCAGGGCGAATTCGACCCGGCAGTTTCCATCCAGCTCCCAGTTGGAATTCGACCTGGCAGTTTCCATCCAGCTCCAAGGGGGAATTCGACCCCCTAATAGTCACCTTGCAGTACGCCTTCGAGCCCCAAAAGCAACGGTCCAAAGTCGGAATGAGTGCATTCTGGGTTAGAGGGCTGCTGAAGGGATGCTCAAAAAGGTGCCAAAGACCCCCCAAAATAGCAGTGCTTTGCCACCCACTGGGCCAAGCCCAATGCTTTCAGCTGCACAGGAATGCCCTTCATGTCAGCTTGCAAGCGCACTAGTGGGCTTGAGGTTCGGCGCAGGGACGGGGAAAGGGGGCTGCCTAGAAGCTGCTGAAAATGAATGCTCTGAGCGGCCCCAAGTATCCTTTATAAGCTCTGAGTAGCAGTGAGTAGAAAAAAACAAAAAAAACCGACTACCGGTATCCCCCATGTTGATCTCACTGCTGAGTGCCCTTTATGTCAGATTTCGGACGCAGTACCTATCTTTTCGATTTGCTCAAGTACAGGAAAGGGAGCTGCCTAGAAGCTGCTACATGTAGCCAAAAAGAAAATCACCGTGCTGTTATTTTCAATTTTGAAATTATTGCAGAGCGCGTCCCCGACAGGGCCTGCCACTTGGCTGCTTGCTGAGTTGTCACATCGCATCCGTCGCTACATTGATAACAACTACTTTGTGTTAATTGAGATTTTTAAATAGCTGAACCATTATTTCCCATTTCAATTTCATTGCAGAAGGCATCCCCACCAGGGCCTGCTACTTGGCTGCTTGCTGAGGTGTCGCATCGCATCCATCGCTACAATGAGAGCAACTACTTTATGTCTATTGGGAGTTTAAAGAATAGATATAATTTTATTTCTCATTTTGATTTCATTGAAGAACGCATCCTCGACAGGGCCTGCCGCTTGGCTGCTTGCTGACGTGTCGCATCATATACTCGCATCCTCCGCTACATTGATAGCAACTACTCAGTGTTGATTGAGATTTAAAAACGAATCTGAAATATTGTTTTCCATTTTTATTTCATTGCAGAATGCTTCCCCAACAGGGCCTGCCGCTTGGCTGCTTGCTGAGGTGTCACATCGCATCCTTCGTTACATCGATAGCAACTTCTCCCTGTTGATTGCGAATGGCATGTGGTCCAATTGCAATTACGTTGATCAGGTAAATTGAACTTTAATTTGCTTACATAGCTTCAGCCAGCAATTTGGTTGCTCGTCTTCTTCCGTAGTTTTTGTTACCAGGTTGCTAGGTAAGGAGGTTTACAAGGGGGGTGGAGGGGGAGAAGGTGGGGGGGGCAGGATAGGGGGAGAGGGGGAGGGGGGAGGGAGGATAGGGGGGGAGGAAGGGAAGGGGGGATGAGAGGGGGAGGAGGGGAAGGGGGGATGGAACAGAGGGGGGGAGGGGAGAGGGGGGGGGGGGCAGGGGAAGGGGGACTTGTTTATTTAAAACCTGATATTCTGAATGACCCCCTTGACCAACCCGTTCGAATTTTGAGTGACCCCCTTGACCCACCAGCCCCGATATGATCATCCACTTCTCCATATATATTTGAGAAAATGACTTTGAAAGAAAATGTTTGAGAAGGTACCTTTCAAAATCTTCCTTTAAAACAAAACGTTTGAAATGTTTGTTTTCAACATCTTCCTTTGAAACAAATCGTTTGAGATGATACCCTTCAACATCTTCCTCAGAAACAAAAAGCTTGAGATGATACCTTTCAACATCTTCCTTTGAAACAAAACGTTTGAGATGATACCATTCAAAGTACACCTTTGAAACTTAGTGTTTGAGAAGCCAACGTTTGAGATGACACCTTTGAGAAAATAAATTTTGTTGCATTCGTGCCGGATGCCTTTTTAGCTGTACTTTCGTCTGTGAGAACATTAGAGAAGATACATTTGAGTAGAGACCTTCGAAAATAAATCTCTGAAATACAATGTTTGAGAAGATGCCTTTGAGAAAACAACTTTTTGCATTCCTGCAGGATGCCTTTTTGTTTGTGCTTTCGTCTGTGAGAACGTTTGAGAAGATACATTTGAAACATAACGTTTGAGAAGATACCACCAAGAAAATAATTTTGTTGCGTTCCTGCGGGATGCGTTTTCAGATGTGCTTACGTCTGTGAGAACGTTTGAGAAGATACATTTAAAACATAACGTTTGAGAAGATACCATCAAGAAAATAATTTTGTTGCGTTCCAGCGGGATGCGTTTTCAGATGTGCTTACGTCTGTGAGAATGTTTGAGAAGATACATTTAAAACATAACGTTTGATAAGGTACCACCAAGAAAATATGTTTTGTTGCGTTCCTGCGGGATGCGTTTTGAAACGCACTCTAGTCTGTGAGAACATTAGAGAAGAGACATTTGAGAAGAGACCTTCTAAAATAAATGTTTTCAATACCGGTATAATGTTTGAGAATATACCTTTTAGTAAACAATTTTTTGCGGCCCTGCAGGATGCCTTTTCAGACGCACTTTCGTCTGTGAGAACAGGGATGCTGCTGTTCTACGACACATGGACTAAATGTCAGCACCAGGATCGAATGAAGGAGAAGAAGGCTAAGCTTGATGCTGTAAGTTCCAGTATACAGTTGTGTAGATGTTAGGTGGACATGTTAAGTTGTGTGTATGATGGTGGTGACGTTCAGTAGCACAGAGTGTGAGCACATGGACTACATTTATAATTTTGTCAGGATGGAATGAAGGAGAAGAAGGCAATGCTTGATGTGTAGGTTCCAGTATCCAGTGGTGTAGATGTTAGGTGTACATTTCAACTTGTGTGTATGATGGGTGAAGTTATGTGGCACGGAGTGTAAGCACATGAGCTACATATATAATTTCGTAAGAATGGAATGAATTAGGAGAAGAAGGCAAAGCTTGATGCTGTAGGTTCCAGTATCCAGTTTTGTAGATGTTAGGTGTACATTTCAACTTGTATGGATGATAGGTGAAGTTAGGTAGCATGGAGTGTTAGCACATGGACTATATTTCTAAATGCATCAGGATTGAATGAAAGAGAAAAAGGCAAAGCTTGATGCTGTAGGTTCCAGTATCCAGTATTCAGTGGTGTGGATGTTAGGTGTACATTTCAACTCGTGTGGATGATAGGTGATGTTAAGTAGCATGAAGTGTGTGCTCATGTACTGCATTTATAAGTGCACCGGGATGGAATGAAGGAGAAGTAGGCAAAGCTTGATGCTGTAGGTTCCAGTATCTGAACACCTGCTTAACAACCTGACCAGGTGCAGTTTTTTGTAGGGATGCACATAGCCAAAAATAAAGACATTGAAGTTAGCTAACGTTCCACAAATCTGCCGCCGGCCAACCCAACCCAACCCAACCCAACCCAACCCAACCCAACCCGACCCAACCCAACTTAACCCAACCCAACCCAACCCAACCGCCGATTATATTTTGGTTGCAGATCCGAGGAAAGTTGGATGAGCTGCTGGCCGGTACCATCACAAATGTGAAGCAGGGCATTCCGAAGTGGATGGTTGATGTTGCAGGCGAGGAGGATGTACTTGTTCGGTGAGTTGCCTATCTCAGTCCCTTAGCACCATTTTTTTCTTTTGGCTATAAGCAGCAGTTGACTGGCACCATGCCAAGTGTGAAGCAGGGCATTCCAAAGTGGATGGTTGATGTAGCAGGTTGCCAAGAGGAAGTACTTGTTCGGTGATTTGCCCCTCTCAGTCCTGCAGCACTGTTTTTCTTTTGTAGCTATGAGCAGCAGTTGACTGGCACCATGCCAAGTGTGAAGCAGGGCATTTCAAAGTGGATGGTTGATGTAGCAGGTTGCAAAGAAGAAGTCCTTGTTCGGTGATTTGCCCCTCTCAGTCCTGCAGCACTGTTTTTCTTTTGTAGCTATGAGCAGCAGTTGACTGGCACCATGCCAAGTGTGAAGCAGGGCATTCCAAAGTGGATGGTTGATGTAGCAGGTTGCAAAGAAGAAGTCCTTGTTCGGTGATTTGCCCCTCTCAGTCCCATAGTACTATTATTATGTTTTGGCTATGAGCAGCAGTTGACTGGAACCATGGCGAAAGTGAAGCAGGGCATTCTCAAGTGGTCGATGTTGCAGGTTGCAAAGAGAAAATACGTGTCCGTTGCGTTTGATTTGGTTTGATTAAATGGTCTATCAGTCTCCAGTCTGGTTATTATCTGCAGGCACAGTAAGCATGGTTTGCTGTTCGGATTGGTTGATGTTGCAGGTTGTAAAGAGGAAGTACTTGTTCGGCGAGTTGCCCCTCTCAGTCCAGTAGCTATTTCCCCCTTTGTTTGCCATGGGCTACAGCTGCCCCCCTGCCCCCTGCCCCCTGCCCCTTGCCCCTTGCCCCCTGCCCATTCCCCACTGCCCCCTGCCCATTGCCTCCTGCCCCCTGCTCCCTGCCCCCTGCCCCCTGCCCCTTGCCCCTTGCCCCCTGCCCATTCCCCACTGCCCCCTGCCCATTGCCTCCTGCCCCCTGCTCCCAGCCCCCTGCCCAATGCCCCCTGCCCGCTGTCCCCTGCCCCCTGCCCCCTGTCCCTTGCCCCTTGCCCATTGCCCCCCGCCCCCTGTCCCTTGCCCATTACCCATCGCCTCCTGCACACTGTCCCTGCCCTTCACAATCTGAACAAGTGTACAACATGTCTCACTGCAGTACAATCAAAATGCGCATGCCACACCGTGGAGCTGAGTGGGACGACGCAACAGGTGGCAATACATATGGGGGGCCACCTGGGCCTCTATCTATTGACTTCAGTTCTCAGCTTCAAGAAGACTGCCCTGGGTAAGCATATTTTCAAAACGTTATTGAAAATCTAGAATATATTAATATAACTCTCACATGGGGCATCTGCCGAAACAAACCTTCATGTCAATGACAAGATCTGCGTACCTAAACATATGGGGGGCACCTGGGCCTCTATCTATTGACTTCAGGTCGCAGCTACTTGAAGACTACCCTGGGTAAGCACAAGTTAAAAAATGGATTGTAATTCTAGCTTGAACTTGAACTTGGTTACATAGCTTCAGCCAGCAATTTGGCTGCTCGTTGTCATCAGCAGTAAACACAATTATCACCGGGAATTGTAAATGCGAATTAATCATTTGTTCCATTTTTTGTGCCTCCTGTTCTTATAAACGATACAAGCAGTACAAAAAGTGAATCATACCTATCAAAAATGACTTGAAATTCTAGAATGTACTAATATGACCCTCATATATGGCATCTGCCGAAACAAACAATGATGTCAGTAGCAAGATCTACGTACCTGAACCTCTGGGGGGCCACCCGGGCCACCCTATGTATTGACTTTGGTCCGCAGCTTCAAGAAGAATGCCTTGGGTAAGCACATGTTCAAAAAGTCATTGAAATTCCAGCTTGAACTTGAACTTGGTTACATAGCTCCAGCCATCAATTTGGCTGCTCGCCATCTTATTATTGCCTGGAAAATGTAAAAGCGAACAACTCACTTTTTTTTTATCTCCTTCTTCTGAACGATAAAAAACAGTACAAAAACTATTAATGCCTAGAAAAATACTTGAAATTCTAGAATATGTTAATATGAACCTTGATGCCAGTTACAAGATCTGCGTACCTGAATCTATGGGGGGGCACCCTGGGCCTCTTTCTGTTGACTTCAGTTTTAAGCTTCAAGAAGACTGCCCTGGGTAAGCACCTGTTTAAATATTCATTAAAAATCTAAATTATATTAATATAACTCTCGCATGGGGCATCTGCCAAAACAAACCTTGCTGTCAATCACAAGATATATGTACCTGAATATATGGGGGCCACCTGGGCCTCTATCTATTGACTTCAGTTCACAGCTTCAAGAAGCCTACCCTGGGTAAGCACTAAATATTCAAAAATTCATTGGAACCTAGCTTGAACTTGAACTTGGTTACATAGCTTCAGCCAGCAATTTGGCTGCTCGCTGCCTTACTATTACCAGGAAAATGTAAACACGTAAAAATAACTTTTCTATTTTTGTTTCCTCTTCTTCTGTAGGATAAAATACAGATCCAAAAAACTAACCATTCCTATAAAAGAAGACATGAAATTATATAATATGTTAGTATAAGCCTCATAAGGGGCATCTGCCGAAACAAACCTTAATGTCAATGACAAGATCTACATACCTAGCCGTATGGGGGGTCACCTGGGCCTCTATTTTATTGAATTCAGTTTGCAGCTTCAACAAGACTACCCTTGGTAAGCACATGTTCAAAAAGCATTGCAATTCTAGCATGAACTTGAACTTGGTTACATACTTACGTAGCTTCAGCCAGCAATTTGGCTGCTCGCCGTCTTCGGCAGTAAACACAATTATTACCACATAATGTAAACACGAACAAATCATTATTTCTCTTTGTTTTGCCTCCTCTACTTCCAAACAATAAAAAACAGTACAAAAAACTAATCATACCAATCAAAAAGCCATTGAAAATTAGATGATATGTTAATATAAGCCTTATATGGGGCATCTGCAGAAACAAATCTTGATGTCAGTTACAATATCTACTTACCTAACCTTATGGGGGGCCACCTGGGCCTCTATCTATTGACTTCATTTTGCAGCTTCAAGAAGACTACCCTGGGTAGGCACCTGCCCCCAAAATCATGACAATCCTATAATATATTAATGTAACCCTCACATGAGGCATCTACAAAAATGAAATTTGATGTCAATGACAATATCGTCGTACCTTAACCTATGGGAGGCCACATGTATTGACTTCAGTTCGAGGCTTCAAGAAGACTGCCCTCGGTAAGCACATGTTCAAAAACTCGTCGAGATTTGATAACATATTGATATAAATCTCACATGGGGCATCTGACGAAACAAATGTTTATGTCAATTACAAGATGTACGTCCCTAAACATATGGGAGGCCACCTGGGCCTCTATCTGTTAGCTTAAATTCGTAACTTCAAGAAGACCGCCCTGTGTAAGCATGTGTTCAAAAAGTCATTGAAATTACATTTCAGACCAGGGTACTTCAAATGGCCAAATTGGCCAGCGCTTTAGCGCACTTGAAAACAAAAAAACTGCGCTTTGTAGTGCAAAAAGCGCAAAAATTGCTTGCAGCGCCCACAAGGGGTTGCAAAAAACTGCGCTTAAAGCGCAGAGGGGGTCAAAAAGTCAGCGCTCAAAAGCGCAAAAGCGTGCGCTTTGAATTACCCTGGTACAGACAGCAAAATTGGAAGCTTTAATTTGACAGGAGCACATGAACATGTGCTTCTAGAGGACTCTCCTGAGTAAGTGCATGTTCAACAAGTCCTATGCAGCAATGCAAGTGAAGCAGACAATTGGCAAAATGTGTTGGCAACGGAACGACCGGTGGCATCGGACTGGAGCTGACCGAAGCCAGTTAGTTATGAGACGGTTGACTGAAGTGTCAGGCTTCAATTTGTCGGTCGCACAAACGAACAAATGGGTAACCCCGGGGGCTCCCGCCTCCCAGAAGGGGGGCTCCGCCAAAAACGACATTTGCATTATGAAATTCTATAGTATATACATACAACCTTAAAAGCCATTGAACATCTATAATATATTAATATGTCTTAATGTATCCACTAGGCAAGGCAACCCTGGGCAACTGGGCAAGGCAACCCTTGAGATAGCTAGGAGGTGCAGCGTTACAAGCAGATTACAAGCGTTACAAGCAGATTACAAGCGGAGCTTATGGGAGGCAGGCTACCAAGAGACCGCGGCTGGACCAATCAGTGAGGACCAAGTGAAGGCCCTATTGACCTATCTTGACTTGGAGAGGCAATATTGCCTGGACTCCATGGGTGTCTTGAGCTAGAAGCACGATGCCCTCCTGATCCTCTACTTGTGGAACAGCGGCATGCGCAGCAAAGGCAATGGGAAACTATACCTTGCAGATCATCATGATTCTGGGTACTATCCCGTGTATTCTACCAAAAGTCGGCGGCTGAACCAATCAGTAAGGACCCTCATATGGGGTATCTGTGTGGAAACAAACCTGGCTGTCAATATCAAGATCTACGAAAAACATACATAGTTGGCCCATACACTACACGGATACTAAATGCCCCCCCGACCCCCCCCGCCCTGGGCTCCGCGCTTTGTACTCCGCGGAGTTTTGGAGGCAGCGCGTCACACAGGGGCCACACTGAGTCACTCAATTTGCGACGCGTCGCACGAACAAACAAACATTGACAACCTTGTAACAATTATTCCTGCCAACTATGAGCACTGTGGCCAACCACCAATGATCCACTTCCATGAATGCGTTGGATATTGATATTTTGAATCAGGTCGTAGTTCTTAATTCGTAGCTCAGATTTGGCCTGAAATTCCAAGCATTCTGACAATTATAGGGGAATCGTTGTAAATTTTGTCTGAAAAAGACGAGGTACGAAGTACGACCTACGACTGTCGATTCCCAATCATCTGCTGAGTCCGCGCTGAATTGCTTTGAATTTTCATCTCATTCTCCTTACAATTAGGGAAGGCAAATATGATATCATATGATATCATAACATCATATATTCATATGATATCATATGATGCTGGCAGTCTGACTAGGCTAAAGTTACCAAATACCCTATACTCCCTGCCTGTAGGTGCCCCCTGTGGCCTGACCCCGAGGATGTTGCGACCATGGGTGAAGCGCGCAAAACCGCGACAGAGTTGTTTGCCTTTGCTCCACCCTTCCTCATCTTTGGATACTTTCCTCGCGGGCGATTGGGTGCGTGCTTATTTTTTTATTATTATGAATTATTGTTATTATTATTATTATTATTATTATTATTATTATTATTATTATTATTATTATTATTATTATTATTTATGGATGATTTTTAATATTTATGCTGATTTATAGATTATTTATTATTATTTATGGGTGCGAGGTCTAATGCCCCCACCATGTCTACATATAAATATAAATACAATTAAATAGACCGCACTCCCTGCCTGTATGTGCCCCCTGTGGCCCCTGTGGCACTGAATATGCTGAGGTCATGGGTCTAGCGCAGAAGACCCCAACATAGTTTCAGATACACACAATGTATACAAACAACGATGTACACATAAATGTACTTTCTTCGCATGCGATTGGGTGTGTGCTTATTTATGGATGCGAGGACGAATCCCCCCCGATAAATGTAATCATGGCCTTTTAAAGCTATAAATAGCTATAGAGCTCTGTCTTTGGAGGAGGCCTAAAACCATAAAGCTAGAAAAAAACCACTTTTAGATTTGGAAAAAACTGGCTTATTTAAGGATGCAAAGACTAATGCCACCACCATGTCTAGGACTACCGCTCAAAGAATGGTAGCGAAGATGTGCACACGATGCAAGCCCAAATGTGAACACAAGTGCAAGCTCATAAGTGCAAGCCCATATCCAAATGTATTTGCAAGGACATACACAGACACACATAGACTCAGACACTGACACACAGACACAGACACAGACACACACAGACTCAGACACGGACACAGACACAGACACAGACACAGACACAGACACAGACACAGACACAGACACAGACACAGACACAGACACAAGCACAGACACAGACAGACACAGACGCAGGCACAGGCACAGACACAGACACAGACACAGAGATAGACACAGACAGACACAAACTCAGAATCAGAGGCAGAATCAGACAGACACATTGACAGATACAGCAACCACAGGTTCCACAGAAAACTCCAGCAGCAAAAAAAAAAAAAAAAATCATCACGACTGTTTGTGGCCACCATTGAGACTGCCATCACTGCCGACACATGGAACCTGGTAAGAATCTTCCCAACACCTTTCTGTAACTCAAGGCTAGTTTGGACTCAATTTTATCCAGGTCCTTCCCTCTCCCTCTTATTCTGCTGAAAGGTAAAACACAACCACCTGGGGCTGGGGCTGATACTGGGACCCCACAATCACCTGGGGCTGGGACTGAGACTGGGACCCCACAACCACCGATGGCTGGGGCTGAGAATGGGACCCCACAATCACCTGGGGCTGGGACTGGGTCTGGGACCCCACAACCACCGGGGGCTGGGGCTGAGGCTGGGACCCCACAACCACCTGGGGCTGGGGCTGAGACTGGGACTCCACAACCACCTGGGGCAGGGACTGAGACTGGGATCCCACAATCACCTGGGTCTGGGACTGGGTCTGGGACCCCACAACCACCTGGGGCTGGGACTGGGTCTGGGACCCCACAACCACCTGGGGCTGGGGCTGAGACTGGGACTCCACAACCACCTGGGGCTGGGACTGGGTCTGGGACCCCACAACCACCGGGGGCTGAGACTGGGACCCCACAACCACCTGGGGCTGGGGCTGAGACTGGGACCCCACAACCACCTGGGGCTGAGTCTTGGACCCCACAACCACCTGGGGCTGAGACTGGGACCCCACAACCACCTGGGACTGGGACTGGGTCTGGGACCCCACAACCACCTGGGGCTGAGACTGGGACCCCACAACCACCTGGGGCTGGGGCTGAGACTGGGACCCCACAACCACCTGGGGCTGAGACTGGGACCCCACAACCACCTGGGGCTGAGACTGGGACCCCACAAACACCTGGGACTGGGTCTGGGACCCCACAACCACCTGGGGCTGAGACTGGGACCCCACAACCACCTGGATCTGGGGCTGAGACTGGGACCCCACAACCACCTGGGGCTGAGACTGGGACCCCACAACCACCTGGGACTGGGACTGGGTCTGGGACCCCACAACCACCTGGGGCTGAGACTGGGACCCCACAACCACCTTGGACTGGGACTGGGTCTGGGACCCCACAACCACCTGGGGCTGAGACTGGACCCCACGACCACCTGGGGCTGAGACTGGGACCCCACAACCACCTGGGGATGAGACTGGGTTTGGGACTGGTACTTACCCCCTAATTCTGCTTAAAGGTGAAACACAACCATCAAGGGCTAGGACTGTGTTACCTGTGACACACACACACACACACACACAGACACAGACCGACACACACACAGACACACACATTTACATGCACGCACCACACACACACACACACATCACACACACATCAAACACACACACACACACACACACACACTCAAGCTGTTGGCACAGTGAGCTGCTAGATGGTCCCCCACACCACACCACAACAACACAACACAACACAAAACAACACAACACAACACAACACAGCACAACACAACACAACACAACACAACACAACACAACACAACACAACACAACACAACACAACACAACACAACACAACACAACACCCACAACACCCACACCCTCACCCTCATTTACACCCACTCAGGCTATTGGCACAGTGAGCTGCTTGATGGAGGACTCACACATCTCACCACATTACACCACACCACACCACACACACCACCCACACCCTCACCCACACCCACACCCACCCAGGCTATTTCACAGTGAGCTGCTTGATGGACCCCCACACCACACCACACCACACGCACCACCCACAACCTCACCCGCACCCAAACCGATTCAGGCTATTGGCACAGTGAGCTGCTTGATGGAGGACCCCCACAGCAAGTGATGGGTCACTTGCATTATATTCCTGGTAGGTTGCATATTTCATATAAGTGTTCATTTGCAACAGGTTCTGGTGGCTTGCCTGGTAGTGACAGTAGGTGATGGGTCACTTGCATTACATTCTTGGTGGGTTGCATATTTCATATAAGTCATCGTTTGCAAAAGTTTCTGGTGGCTTGCCTGATAGTGACATTAAGGGGTGGGCCACTTGCATTGCATTATTGGTGGGTTGCATGGTTTGTATATTTACAGTCCAGGGGTAGCCAAATGGGCTTAAGGGACTTGTCCGACCTTAAAAACAGGAAATGCAGTTATAATACATATATTTATATATGTATTATAATACATATATTTATATATGTATTATAATACATACATGTATATATGTATATATATTTATAGTTATTTATTATACACAGTTATATAGCGATAGATTGTGGTGGTGTCCTTAACTTCACATCCTGTGAGTAACTGCATTACACGGCTGCAACAATTTCAATTTCAATTTCAATAGTGATAGTTTAGGGTTTAGGGTTAAGTGTTTTTCCCAAGGCATGTATCCGCTTGCCTGTTGCCTATTACCTGTTGGCCTGAGAGTGACTTATCACTGATCAGTTCCATTATGTAATTATGTTACTGGTGGGTTGCATGCTTTCATGTATCCGCTCGCCTGTTGCCTGTTACCTGTTGGCCTGGGAGTGACATATAATTGATCAGTTCCATTATGTAACTAGTGGGTTGCATGCTTGCATGTATCCGCCCGCCTGTTGCCTGTTATAGCTTGGCCTGAGAGTGACATACAGTTCATCGGTCGCAGAACATTCCTGGTGGGTTGCATACTTGCATGTATCCTCTTGCCTGTTGCATGTGACCGGTGGCCTATTGTCTGCTGCCTGTTGGCCTGAGAGTGACATGTAATTGATCAGTTCCATTATGTTACTGCTGGTTTGCATACTCGCCTGTTACCGGTTGCCTGCTGCCTGCTGCCTGTTGGCCCATTAGCGGCTCGTAATTGATCGTTTTCATAACGTTCCTGGTGGGTTGCATATTTGAATGTATCCACTTGTCTGTTTCCTGTTACCGGTTGGCCTAAGGGTGACATACATTTCATCGGTTGCATAACATTCCTGGCGGGTTGCATACTTGCATGTATCCACTTGCTTTTTGCCTGTTACCTTCTGCCTGCTGCCTGTTGGCCTGAGAGTGACATAGAGTTGATCAGTTGCATAACATTCCCATTCCTGGCGGGTTGCATACTTGCATGTTGCCTGTTACCTGTTGCCTCCTGCCTGTGATTCTGAGAGTGAAATATAATTAATCAGTTGCAATATGTTCCTGGTGGGTTGCATGTTACACTTTGGCTTGGCTTGATGGAGGACCCCCACGGCAAGCGATGGGTCACTTGCATTATATTCCTGGTGGGTTGCATGTGTTTTTCATTCAGCTCAGAGCAGCAGCTTCTGGGCAGCTCCCCTGCCTGGCCATTCAGCCAAGCCTAGCGCAACCTTGCGCACCGTGAAGCTGTTGTTGTCAGCTTTGTAGTGGACATGAAACCTGTCAGCCTAGCCTGGTGGCTGGCTCAGGCAGCTGCTGCTTGTAGCTAAAAATGGCAGCTGTGCTGGCCGCTTGCCTGATTCAAATTGAGATGTAAAACCAGTGATTAAGATATATTTGAACTGATTAAAAGTGATTAAAAGTGATTAAAAGCAGTGATTAAATCTGGTTAAAACTGATTTGATCAGCGATTAAAACTGAGATCTAAAACCAGTGATAAAAATTGCTTTAATTTGATTAAAACTGATAAAGAGCACTGATTGAAACTGATCAAAACTAATTAATCAACGATTAAAACTGAGATAAAATACCAGATCTGAAGCTTCCCTCTGACAACAATGAAGCTCTTAAGTACTGAATAATCTTTTTTGTTCTGATAGCCACCAGGCAGTACAGTACAAAAATGACAGTTGTGCTGGTCGCTTGCCTAATAGTGATTAAAACTAAGGTCTAAAGCCGGTCTGAAGCTCCCCTCTGACAACAATGAGGCTCTTCAGTACCGCATCATCCCTTTATTTCTGATACCCACCAGGCAGTACAATACCAAAAATATAAACTTAAACAATTTCACGTGCAGATGTAGAGATGGGGACTCTGTCCAAGCAGATAGACACCAGGCAGTGCAGAACTGGACTATAAACTAAAACAATCAGACGTGCAGGTGAAGAGATTGGGCTTCTGTCCAAGCAGATATCCACCAGGCAGTGCAGAATCGGACAATACAAAGAAGCAATTTGACGTGCAGGTGCAAAGATTGGGCTCCTGTCCAAGCCGATAGGCACCAGGCATTTACAGTACCGGACAATAAACTAAAAAGATTGGAAGTGCAGGTGCAGAAATGGGGCTTCTGTCCAAACAAATAGCAACCAGGCAGTACAGTACCAGACTATTAACTGAATCGATTTCACGTTCAGGTGCAGAGATGGGGCTTCTGTCCAAACAAATAGCAACCAGGCAGTACAGTACCAGACTATTAACTGAAACGATTTCACGTTCAGGTGCAGAGATGGGGCTTCTGTCCAAACAAATAGCAACCAGGCAGTACAGTACCAAAAATATAAACTAAAACGACTTGATGTGCAGGTGCAGAGATGGGGCTTCTTTTTAAGCAGATAGCAACCAAGCAGTACAGTACCGGACTATTACGATTTCACTTGCAGGTGCAGAGATGGGGCTTCTATCCAAGCAGATTGCAACCACGCAGTACAGTACCGGACTATTAACTAAAATGATTTGAATTGCAAGTGCAGAGATGGGGCTTCTATCCAAGCAGATAGCAAAGATGTCTGTGGGGCAGTACGACTGGAATATAGCACGGAAGCTGTACGGAAGCCACATGTACCAGATGTCATCAAAGGTTGGCACTTGGCCCCGGTTTTATTGGGCTTTAAGGATGTTAAATGTATGTTATTTCCAATTTGGGCAGCTTACTAAGGGATACAAAAATGTGCTTGCAAATCTGAGTTAGGGATTGCCCGGTGCATTGTATATGTCAAAAGGTTAATTTTACAACACTGGTTCCCAGAGCCCCCCCTCCTGTGGGGCGGGGGCCCCCAGATTCACCCCATTGTCTTTCCGACCGACCGTCCGACCGACCGTCTGAGACGAAGCCTGACACGTCAGCCAACAGTCTCATAACTAACTAGCTCCATCGTTGCCACCTGTCCTTCCGTTGCCAACACTCTCCTCCAATTTTCCGCGTCGCTTGTGACACTGCATAGGACTTGTTTTCACTGGAAGTTGAGTGGGTCATCGGCACCCTTTTCTGCACCTCTGCAGCACCCCTATCACCCAGAACGCACCCTTGCAAGCCCAATAAAAGGGTGCCAAAGGGAATTTTTCAACCCTGGTTTACAAGTGCGCATGAATGGTATTGATTGCATATTATATAAGCCCTTTGTATGGTTCTCGATATCGTAAGGTTGAAAGATTATCATTGTAGAAATATATCATATGATTGCATACGATACATTGTACGTTACATTGTACGATGTATTGATAATGCATATGATATCGTACGGGTTCAAAAAAAAAAAAAAAAAATATATATATATATATATACATGTATATCCAGGCTATCGCTATCGCTATATATATACATGTATATATATATATATACATATATATATATATATATATATATATATATGTATATATATATATATATATATGTATATATATACATATATATCCACGCTATATGTATATATATATATATATATATATATATATATATATATATATATATACATGTATATATACATGTATATCCACGCTATCGTTCTTGACAACCCTAGATGACACCACCACGACCACGACCACGACCATGATTTCTTTATATATATATATATATATATAAAAACAAACAAAAAAATAATACATATATCTATATTTATATATATCTATATTTATATATATATATATATATATATATATATATATCCACGCTATCGTTCTTGACAACCCTAGCCTTTTAGCTTCTCTCTTTCTGCAGGCGGAGGAAACATGGGTAGTATAAATACTGCAACACAACACCTATAATTTCAGCTTGCAATCACATAGTTTTAGACAGTTTAGAGGCATGCCCAGGTCCAGACTGATTAAAGGATTATACGGATATATTATGTGATCATATTTTAGATTATGTGATCATATGTGATCATATTTTTATATTATGTAATCACATTTTTAGATGGATCATCAGGTATAGATTATGTGATCATAACAAACCATATCACATGAGAATGCAAGTGATTGAGCGTCCGGGTTTTGAATATTTGAAATTTTAAACGCAATTAAGCACAACAATCATTTACTGACCTGCAACAGAGAATGCAAGTTATTGAGCATTCCGTTTTGAAATTTTGAATGCAATAAAGTATAACATGTTTTTACTGACCTGCAACAGAAAGTGCAAGTTATTGAGCGTCCTGTTTTGAACTTTTGAACTTTTAAACGCAATTAAGCACAACAATCTTCAACTGACCTGCAACAGAGAATGCAAGTTATTGAGTATCATGTTTTTAAACTTTTACATTTTTGAACTCTATAAAGTATATCATTTACTTACTGATCTGCAGCAGAGAATGCAAGTGATTGAGCGTCCGGGTTTTGAATATTTGAAATTTTAAACGCAATTAAGCACAACAATCATTTACTGATCTGCAACAGAGAATGCAAGTTATTGAGCATTCTGTTTTTGAAATTTTGAAAGTTTTGAACGCAATTAAGCACAACAATCTTCAACTGACCTGCAACAGAGAATGCAAGTTATTGAGTATTATGTTTTTGAACTTTTGAATTTTTGAACTCTATAAAGTATATCATTTACTTACTGATCTGCAGCAGAGAATGCAAGTGATTGAGCGTCCGGGTTTTGAATATTTGAAATTTTAAACGCAATTAAGCACAACAATCATTTACTGATCTGCAACAGAGAATGCAAGTTATTGAGCATTCTGTTTTTGAAATTTTGAAAGTTTTGAACGCAATTAAGCACAACAATCTTCAACTGATCTGCAACAGAGAATGCAAGTTATTGAGCATTCTGTTTTTTAAATTTAAGATTTTTGAACGCAATAAAGTATAACACTTATTTACTGACCTGCAACAGAGAATGCAAGTTACTGAGCATTCTGTTGTTGAAATTTGAACGCAATAAAGTATAACATGTATTTACTGACCTGCAACAGAGAATGCAAGCTATTGAGTATTCTGCTTTTACCGCATCCTCCAGCCCCCCTGGGTTCCCACCCCAGCTCCTCCCACCTCACCCCACCCCATTCCACACTCAAAACCCTAAACCCTAAACCCTAACCCTAAACCCTAAACCCTAAATCCCGACACATGACCCTCTGCACAATATCCCACAGCCCCACCCGCCGCACTCCCCATCCCAGGCTGCCAATCTACCTCAATCTGCCCGAGATGACGAAGTGCCTCTCATGCTGGCCCTTCACCCAGATATTCGGCTTGACAGACTGAACGGGTTGCAAGAGTATCAAGAGCTGATCATCGGCCTTGCACAGGTGGGAGATCATCATCCTTTGAAATGGGGGTATTTGGGGATCATCATCATCATCATCATCATCATCATCATCATCATCATCATCATCACCATCATCATCATCATCATCATCATCATCATCATCATCATCATCATCATCATCATCATCATCATCATCATCATCATCATCATCATCATCATCATCATCATTAGTTTGTGGTGCTCTCTTGTCCTGTGATCATCTTGCTGCAACACTTACCTTGTTCCCTACCCTCTCAGGTTGCTGTGCTCACTAGTCAGGCTGTTGTGAAACTTAGCTAGTGCCCTACTCCCCGGGGCATCCGTGCCCACTCGTCTGATCCTGCTCTTGACTTATTTGCCTTGTACCCCCCCCCCTCCCCTCAGCCTGCACTGCTCACTCATCAAGTCATCTTACCATATCTCTTATCTTGTGCCCTACCCTCTCAGGTTACTGTGCTCACTCGTCATGTAATGCTGTTGTGCCACTTAGCTAGAGCCCTACTCCCCGGGGTATCTGTGCCCGCTCGTCTGATCCTGCTCTTGACTTATTTGCCTTCCACCCTTCCCCCTCGAACTGTGGTGCTCACTCATCAAGTCATCTTACCATATCTCTTACCTAGTGCCCTACCCTCTTAGGTTGCTTCGCTCACTTGTCGTGTAATGCTGCTGTGCCACTTAGCTAGAGCCCTACTCCCCGGGTATTATGTGATCACTCGTCAGATGCTGCTCTCGACTCATTTTCCTTTTATCCTCCCCCCTCAGACTGAACTGTTGTGCCACTTAGCTAGTGATCTACTCCCCGGGTATTATGTGCTCACTCATCAAGTCATCTTACCTTGTGCTCTACCCTCTCAGGTTGCTGTGCTCGCTCATTGAGTCATAATCATCCCAGAACTACCTTGTGCTCTACCCTATCAGGTTGCTGTGGTGGAAAGAAACATACACCTTTTTTGCCGTGCTTTAATAAAAACTATTAAATGGTGTCATCTGGGTGTCATTGTCTCTTCCATTGTGCCCTACCCTCTCAGGTTGCTTAGTTTTTTGTTTTTTGTTTTTTTGTTGCAATGGTGGAAGGGCTAACAAATATACATAACGTTTTGCTGTATTTTGATAAACACCTATAAATTGTCTCTTACGTTGTAATATACCCCCTCAGGCTGCTGTACTCACACATCGCGTCATGAGCATCTTGCTGCACCACTTACCTTGTGCTCTACCCTCTCAGGTTGCTGTGGTGAAAGGGATAACAAACATACAATTGTTTACCGTATTTTGATAAACACCTATAAATTGTCTCTTATATTGTATTCTACCCCCTCAGGTTGCTGTGCTCACTCATCGCGTCATGAGCATATTGCTGCGCCACTTATCTTGAGCTCTACACTCTCAGGTTGCTGTGGTG
>JACBWV010000223.1:9768347-9821160 GCA_013435795.1 Chlamydomonas sp. ICE-L
AAATAGGCTAAAAATACTTGCTCAACCTTTATATTGGGGAGGGCTGTATACAAAACAAGCACTGGTGAACTGAACCCCAAAAAATCGTAAACGGCAGGAGACCGGAGTTCGTGCTGTGCAAAGCCATCCAGAGCCAATACCAGTGTTTCATTTTTCGATGACCCGTCGCCATTCCGTAGCCATTCCGTAGAATGCTACACCCCCCGGACCCCCCGATATCGGGACGCGCTGCCCCCCGACCCCCCCAGGCTCCGCGCTTCAAGCTCCGCCATCTGGGCTCCTGCCGTTTTTACAGCACAAGCACTGGTGTACTGAAAAAATCACAAGCACTGGTGTACTGAACCCCAAAAAATCGTAAACGGCAGGAGCCCAAAGTTTGAGCTGAAAAAAAGAAAGAAAGATTACAATGGCCACTTATCCTGGCAGTGGAAACACCACCGCCCCCAAGGGAATGGACTCCGAACACCCACTGTCTTCCGGCAGTGGGGTTCGAACTTCTCCCGATTGGCGTAAGCTCTACCAACGGAGTCTGGACCATACCCCCCTCTAGACTGGCTGTACAAAGCCATCCTGAGCCAAGTGTGAGCGATAACGATCCTCACTTCCCCCTATCGGTCACCACAGTTTTCGGGTTTGGGTTTGGGGTTTAGGGTTAAAAGTTTCCACCGTGGACCCTCAACCCTAACCCCTCCCTTCTCCTTTTCGCCTCCCTTTCTCGCTGGCTGTGCTTAGATTGTTGGTTTCGTTTCTCTAGTAATAGCTCTAGTTTGTGGCTTCTGGTGTACGGGCAGGGCAGGTCTACCAAGTGTGGTGGATTCTCTTGCCCCTGACATGTGTGCTTGCCTTCTGAGTCTTGCTAGGTTGGTTTCTGGCCTCTCTGTTTTCGGCTGGCCTCCCCCTTTCCTTCATGGGGTGTCTATGGTTATCATCCTTGACACTCCGGTCCTTTTCTGCAAGTTGGTTGTGTCGGGTTGTCTTGTGCTTTCTTCCTTCGAGGGCATTATCGCTGCATATTAAGGTGCTCATAGCGCATGCCCTTGGGTGGTATTTAGTTCTTTTAGTTTGGCCTTCCTCTCTTGTGGTTGGTGGGCTTGGTGTTCTGGATTGCTTACTTTTACATCCCTCCCCATTCCGCTCTCCTTTACGCCTCTAGTTTGTTTCCTTTTTGGGGACTTGACCTAGTTTGTTTTCAAGTTTGTGGGGGTGCCTTCAAAACCCTCGTGCTTCCGTGTTATAAAATTGGATGGTCGGCAGGCTGTGCTGCTGTCCAGTCTCGGCAGTGATTTGCTGAGTTTATGTAACGAACCCTCTCTCCACCACGTTTTCCTCATTGGTTACAATTGGTGGAGTCGTCGAGGGCCTGCCTTGAGCGAAGCGTCGCCAGGCATCCCGAGTTCGGTCCCCGGAAGGACCAAAGTGCAGGTCGCCTGCCTGAGGAAATCTCCTTCGACGGAAGGGGACCTGGCAGGTCCGGACGTGCACACCGATAGCGGGCGTCGGTCTTTCTAAAGGGGGGTGAAGTGTGAGCGATAACGATCCTCACTTCCCCCTATCGGTCACCACATTTTCCTCATTGGTTACACCAATACCTCCCTTGCAGCAGGTAGCACTTTTTGGTGTTTTAATAATTTAAAAATAATTTAATTAATAATTTAAAAATAATTTAGTAACTAATTTAAAAATAATTTAATTAATAATCTGATTTCCGACATTTCTCCAAGATACCACCGAGATATTATGCTAAGGGGTTTAGGAGTGCATTCTTTGTCTACTGACTCACTGAGCAAAATGCCTAGGCACCATGACCTGAACATGTTGTTCTTTGCCTATACACACACATACACGTTGCCAATTGAGCGACTTGGTGCTACCCCAGTGCGGCATGCTGCCCCTTGAACCCCGCAGAGTGTGATGCACAGAGCCTGGGGGGTTGGGGGCCATTTCTGACTAATGTAGCCAGACCCATGTGTAGCCATGTTGCTACGGAATTGCGTCAAAATGGCGATGCGTCATCGGAAAAAATAGGGGAAGGTAGTACTTCAATTATTTCATGCTTTCATCCTTCCATCCTTTCATCTTTTCACTTTCTCATTCTATCGATTCCATCCTTTCCTTATTTCCTTCTGACCTTCTTTCATCATTTCATTCGATCACTAATTAGAACAAGACATGTAATCAACATGCATCGTACTATCAGCATGCATCTTACTGTCCACATGCAAAGTACCACTACCAGAACTGAGTAGTACTTTCGCTTTAGCCCCCTCTGGACCCCCCAGGCTGAATCCCTAAGTCCCCCCCATGTCTCTCTCCGCCGTCTCTCCTTAATGTACCATAACGCACCAAAACGCACCACAACACACCACAACACATCACTAACAGAACTGATTGTTTTCCCTTAGCCCCCTCTGGACCCCCCAGGCTGAAGCCCTAAGTGGCCTACCCCTGGACTGTAACATACACTTGCACCATTCATTCCTCACTGGGGAACATAAGAGAATTTCAGGGGAAGTTCTCAGCTCTCTTAGTACACTGATCGCATAGTTATCATGTTGCTCATAGTGCTCATAGTTCATTTCATAGTTATTATGTTGCTCATAGTGCTCATAGTTCATTTCATAGTTATCATATTGCTCATAGTGCTCATAGTTCATTTCATAGTTATCATATTGCTCATAGTTCATTTCATAGTTATCAAATTGCTCATAGTGCTCATAGTTCATTTCATACTTATCATAGTTATGATTTCATAGTTATCATATTGCTCATAGTGCTCATAGTTCATTTCAAAGTTATCATATTGCTCATAGTTCATTTCATAGTTATCAAATTGCTCATAGTGCTCATAGTTCATTTCATAGTTATCATAGTTATGATTTCATAGTTATCATATTGCTCATAGTGCTCATAGTTCATTTCATAGTTATTATATTGCTCATAGTTCATTTCATAGTTATCAAATTGCTCATAGTGCTCATAGTTCATTTCATAGTTATCATAGTTATGATTTCATAGTTATCGTAGTTATCATTTTGTTTTCTCATATTTTTCATTATCACAGTTATCAAAGTTATCATTTCATGATTATCATATTTATCCTTTCATTTTTCTCATATTTTTTATTGTCATAGTTATCATAGTGCCCATAGTTCATAATTGTCACAGTTATAATTTCATGGTTATTTTATTTATCATTTCATGGTTATCATAGTTATCATTCCATAGTTATCATAGTTATCATTCCATAGTTCTCGTAGTATTCTATTCTCATGGTATAATGACACCAGTATGACCCCCTCCCAGGTCCTGTACCCCACGTGAACACCTCAGGATCACTGGCCTCCCAAATTTTGGTGCTTGAGGCCAGTGACATCATGGAAGAGACAAAGAAGGTGGCTCACCAGCAGGTGCTCTACTTGGGCCATCCTATTCAGGTGATGATTTTTTTTTGTTTCCGCTGCCGACATTCTGGTGAGGTAAAGAAGGTGGCTCACCAGCAGGTGCTCTGCTTTGGCCATCCTATTCAGGTGATGATTTCGTCATTTGTTTATGCTGCCGACATCCTGGAAGAGATAAAGAAGGTGTTTTGCCAGCTTGTGCTGTACCTGGGCCATCCTATTCAGGTGATGATTATTTTTGTTTTTGCTGCTGATATCATCATGGAAGAAATAAAAAAGGAGGCTCTCTAGCTGGTTCTCTACAAAACGCGCAGTGGGGCTCAAAAAGGCAGCGCGCACTTGGAAGTACCCTGCTGCCGACATCGGTAAATAAGGAGGCTCACTAGCAGGTCCTGCACTTGGGCCATAGCATTCAGGTGGTGATTTTTTATTTGTTTTTGCTACCGACATCATGGATGAGATAAAGATGGTGGCTCACTAGCAGGTCCTGTTCATGGGCCATCCCATTCAGGTGATGATTTTCGTTTTGTTTTTTGCTGCCTACATCATCATGGAAGAGATGAAGATGGTGGCTCACCAGCAGGTCCACTACTTGGGCCATCCTATTCAGGTGAGCTGTAACAAACATAACCATACAGACAGCACAAGAAGGCCTACCGATACAAACAATGAAGATGGATCACCAGCAGGTGTTGTACTTGGGCCATCATATTCAGGTGATGATTTTCGCTTTGTTTTTTGCTGCCGACATCATCATGGAAGAGATAAAGACGGTGGCTCACCAGCAGGTCCTCTGCTTGGGCCACCCTATTCAGGTGAGCTGTAACATATTACATGCATAAACATACAGGCAGCACAAGAAGGCCTTACCGATACAAACAAAGAAGGTGGCACACCAGCAGGTGCTGTTCATGGGCCATCCTATTCAGGTGAGCTGTAATATTCAGACACATACAGACAGTCCAAGCAGGCCTTATCGATACAAGCAAAGGTAGCTTACCAGCAGGTGCTGTACTGGGGCCATTATATTCAGGTGAGCTGTAACATACATACACATACAGACAGCACAACCAGGCCTTACCAATACTAACACAGGTGGCTCACCAGCAGGTCCTCTACTTGGGCCATCCTATGCAGGTGGGCTGTAACGAAGTGCAGGACAGTTAGGCATGTATATATTTGAATATCAATTGTTACATGCTCTTTCAGCCTACTCTGGCCTGCTCACCTTAAAATTCCAAGTCCCCCCAGGCGATACCCACGGAAACCAGGGAGCATACTAAACAGATTAGACAGTTAAAGATTCGTCCAGGGCATATATGTATGTCTGCAAGAACCCCTCCCCCACCCCCCCCCACCCCCCACACACACACACACAAATAAACAATTTTTCGAAAGTCCTTGACAAGGTTGCATCTCACACCTGTCACTCTTTGGGGTTTAGGGGGTTACGCTTTCCACACGTCAACAAGTGTATCCCATAACCCTAAATGCAAACCCGGCACGTCAACAAGAGTATCCCATACCCCTGCATGCAAACCCGGTATACATACATGCACAGGTCCAAGCTGTGGGCTCCTGGCTTCCCCACTGCTATGAGGAACCTTGCGGCTGCCCCGCCTTAGAGCGCTCCGACCTTCCTAGAGCTCTTGACGACTGGAAGCAGGCCTCCAACGCGTCCATTGTGCGCTGGCTGGGGGGCATAGCACTAGATGGGCGGCTGTACAGCTCAAATACAAGTATGGAACCGATGGACACTGACTTCGTGCCTAAGTTTGGATAAAGAAGTAGGGAGGATCCACTTGTAGTGCTTTGGTGTTCGGATGGATCTTGAAGACTGCAAGCAGGCCTCCAACGCATCGATTGTACGCTGGCAATGAGCCAGCGGATATTTTGGCCCCAGAAAGCAATCCCAACAGGCTCTAACTTTGCACTGCCAAAACACAAAACCAAGGTAAAATCAAGATATTTTGGCCCCAGAAAGCAACCCCAACAGGCTCTAACTTAGCACTGCCAAAACACAAAACCAAGGTACATAATGTAGCCAGGGTACTCCATGTTGTCAAATTGGACAGAGCTTAAAGCGCACCAACGTCAAATTGGTCAGCGCTTTGTAGTGCAAAAAGCGCAAAAACTGCTCGCTGCACCCACAGGGGGGTGAAAAACTGCGCGAAATGCGCAGTGGTGCTCAAAAAGCGTGGGCGAAATCGCGCTGCTGCGCGCGCTTTGTAGTACCCGGAATGTAGCACTTGTGCTACATGTAACGCCTTCAAGAAAAACTTATGTACAACATCGAATAGTAAAATAATGAAGACAGTTAACTTCTATGGAAATCCTTTATTCCTATTCACTAATTGATACACGATTTTTTAGCTCCACAATTTAGAAGGTCCTCAGATTTTGCCGCTGATCAAATCCGTGTGGATGTAGGTTACAGTCCAAAATTCCAAATGTGGGCGAAATAGGCTGAAGTGACTTGCCCAACCGTGACGGGAAGGGCTTGACATGAAAAACATTGATGAACTGACCCCCAAACAATCGTTTTATCGACGGGGGCCATGATATCGTGCTACATTGTTAATTGAATTGTCCAATTATAATTAAATCACCAAAACCACGCAATAGTTGGTCGGGACAGACCTATGCGATACTTCCGCAAAATCGTCAAATGTCCACATCTTCAAATCGTCACATCTTCACCTTTCCCCAAGAACGCCGGTCAAAATTGCCGGTTAATCTGACTAGCCTGAAATCTTACCTACTCGTGTTCGATTCCCGTCGGCGGCGGATTACCTCTGAGGGCACTTTTTCGCGTACGTATCTCAGGGTTGCGGATTGTGGGCGCGGCGTTTTCATTTGACGTTTCCCCCCTGTCCTGTGGACTCAATCTAGGGACCTGGAGCATGTCTACGATTTCCCCTTGAAGAATTCACTTCTTCGTGACTCTCGTAGCTCATTGCATCAGCGCATTGTGCTTGACAAGGAAATCTGCTCTTTCGCACTAGTTCCTGCAGGTTGCGAAGTAGCAACTGTAGCCTCGGAAGTTGCTGCACCTGCCTCCATTGAACTTCGGGATGTCAGTGAGCTAATAAGTTCATTAGCCTAACAGGCCACCAAGTTAAATAATAATGCCATGCCATGCTACATTGATTCTTGACCCCCCCAAATATTAAATTGTACGGATAAGTAAGCAACTGCTTGTGCATCTATCACCAAGGAGGCTGCCACTGCTGCTTGACGTACATCGGGGCCGACCTCCAGGGGACCCGCCAGGGCACCATACTATTTTCAATACATACAGATAGTTTTCAAGACAAGTCGGGACAAAGTAGGGTTCGTCGAAGCGTCATACTGAGTACTGGCCAGGTTTATTCTATACCGGTCAGGTTGGTTCTAGACCGGCCAGGTTGGTTCTAGATGCTGCGTCTTGGCCTTGGCATGTCCTTAAACTGTCTGCAGTGATTACAGTCAGTACTCTGGAATGGGGTGTAGTAGTGCTTATGGCACCCATGTTTACTTGAACTTGGTTACATAGCTTCAGCCTATGGCAGCCCATGTTTTGTCTGACAGCAGACGATTATAAGCCCAAAGGCTGATAGACCATGTAATCAAAACAAGCTGGCGGTACAACTTGCTTCACAGACAAACGGGCTGCCCCCCTCAATCTCACGCCTCGTAGCAGGGCTTACGATTTATTTATTTATGCGTCACAGATACAAACTTCTGAGGGTCCGCTGAGTCGCAGACGCAGATTTTAGAGTCCGCCGTGACAGAATCTATCATACTACTCTACCAATGTAGATATCGTTCATCTGTAACATATTTTTAAAAAAATTGCCGATAGGTGCATTGGTATAGAAGTTTAAGCAGATTCTGGAGTCCCCAAGAACAGCCCTGGCACCGAACCCGTTAAACATCCCGCTTGCTTTGATTCTCCTTAATGGTAATCCGAATTAGCATTTCACGAATGAGATATTGAAATTGAACATCCGTGTAAAACAGTTACTCACAGGACGTGAAGTTAAGGACTCCACAGCGTAAGCCGGAGCTAGCTAAAGTCACCGGAATGAGATATTATACTATTACCACATCTTATGATCATTTACAGTTTTTAGCATCGTTTACATCATACCGGTATGTTTAAATTAATAACTTATACGTCATATGACTGGCTATTTTAAAATGCTGAACCGAGATATTCATACATCCATACGTCATATATATTATTGTATATATACCGTATACACACACATACGTCATATATACTAATATATATGTACCGTATACACACATACGTCATATATACTAATGTATATGTACCGTATACACACACATACGTCATATATACTAATATGTATGTACCGTATACACACACATACGTCATATATACTAATATATATGTACCGTATACACACACATACGTCATATATACTAATATATATGTACCGTATACACACACATACGTCATATATACTAATATATATGTACCGTATACACACACATACGTCATATATACTAATATATATGTACCGTATACACACACATACGTCATATATACTAATATATATGTACCGTATACACACACATACGTCATATATACTAATATATATGTACCGTATACACACACATACGTCATATATACTAATGTATATATACCGTATACACACACACATACGTCATATCGACTCATATACAATCATATATGTAGGTATATTGTTATGGTTATATTGTGAGCTCCTCCACTGAGAAGGTGCCCAGCTGTTGCCGCAGCAGCTGTTGCCTCTGTTCAAACTCATCATCCGATACACATGCCACAGCCCCCTCCAGTGCCACCTGCTCGCCCACTTGCAAATCCACTGTGGATGGAAGGAGGAGAAAAGGAAAGGGGGGGGGGGGGGGGGGGGGGGGGGGATCAGTCAAGTTATTTGTACTGGTGGGGGACAGCCTGTTTGGGTGATTATCTTGGTGTGAGACTAATGTGTAGGTGGGTGAGGTGGGGCCACAGCCCCCTCCAGTGACACCTGCTCGTCCACTTGCAAATCCACTGTGGATGGAAGGAGGAGAAAGGGAAAGGGGGGGGGTAGGGGGGGGGATCAGTCATGTTATGTGTACTGGTGGGGGACAGCCTGTTTGAGTGTTTATCTTGGTGTGAGACTAATGTGTAGGTGAGTGGGGTGGGGCCACAGCCCCCTCTAGTGGCACCTGCTCGTTCACTTGCAAGTCCACTGTGCAAGGAAGGAGGAGAGAGGAAAAGGGGGGTTGGGTGGAGTATGTGGGGTGTGTGGGTGTGGGTGTGTGTGGGGGGGTGGGGTGGGTGGGGGATCAGTCAAGCTATGTGTACTGGGGGAGGACAGCCTGTTCGAGTGATTATCTTAGAGTGAGACCGATGTTTAGGTGAGTGGGGTGGGGCCACAGCCCCCTCCAGTGCCACCTGCTCGCCCACTTGCAAGTCCACTGTGGATGGGAGGAGGGGAAAGGGAAAGGGGGTGAGGGGGGGTGGGAGGGATCAGTCAAGTTATGTGTACTGGTGGAGGACAGCCTGTTTGGTTGCTTATCTTGGAGTGAGACCGATGTGTAGGTGAGTGGGGTGGGGCCACAGCCCCCTCCAGTGCCACCTGCTCGTTCAGTTGCAAGCCCACTGTGGATGGAAGGAGTAGAAAGGGTAATAGGGGTGGGGTGGGTATCTGTCAAGTTATGTGTACTGGTAGCCTGTTTGGTTGCTCATCTGTGTGTGAGACCGATGTGTAGGTGTGGGGGTGGGGGGTAGGGGTCAAGTGTATGTGTGTGTGTGGTAGTGTACGTATGTGGGGGGGAAGCTGTGGGGGCCAACTTGCAATTCCTCAGTGGAAGGACGAGGGAGGAAGGGGACAATGAAAAGCAAACAAATAACTCCCCCCCCCCCCCCCCCCCCCTGCTCCCCCCACCAACAAATGCAACATGATCCCCTCTGCCCCCCCCACCCCTCCACCTACACAGCATCACACACAATGGACTCACACCAAGAGGAGCATCCAAACAGGCTGTCCTCCACCAACACGCACATAACATGACTGCCCCCTGGCCCACCCCACCCAACCAGTGAACTTACACCAAGAGGAGCATCCAAACAGGCTGTCCTCCACCAACACGCACATAACATTACTGCCCCCTGCCCCAGCCCACCCAACCAGTGAACTTACACCAAGAGGAGCATCCAAACAGGCTGTCCCCCACTAACGCACATAACATGACTGCCCCCTGCCCCACCCACCCAACCAGTACGATTAACATGACTGCCCCCTGCCCCACCCCACCCAACCAGTGAACTTACACCAAGAGAAACATCCAAACAGGCTGTCTTCAACCGGTACAGACACCGGCGCCTTCAACCTAAACGTTCTTAGCTCAAGAATTGTCAATGGCTGCACCCCACGCCACTTCAGCTTTGCTTCCATGAACTTGTCGGTGCCAATGTGGAGTGGAGACAGGGCAATGATGGCGGCCGGGTCCTTAGTGGTCCAGGCACCCGTTACCTGCGAACGGTTTGAGTTGTGTTGTGTTGTGTCGTGCTGTATTGTGGTGCATAGTGTGTGTGGGTGGTGAGGTGACATTTGTTCGGGGCATGGCACTGATGGCGGCCAGGTCCTTAGTGGTCCATGCACCCATTACCTGCAAACAGGGTGTGGTGTGGTGTGGTGTGTGTGTGTGTGTGTGGTGCGTTGACATTTGTTTGGGACATGGCACTGATGGCGGCTTGGTCTTTTGTGGTCTGCGCACCCGTTACCTGCAAAGTGCGTGTGTTGTGTTGTGTGTGTGTGTGTGTGGTGTGGTGTTTGTGTGTAGTGTGTGTGTGTGGTGTGTGTGTGTAGTGTGTGCGTGTGTGGTGTGTGTGTGTGTGGTGTGTGTGTGTGTGTGTTGTGTGTGTGTGTGTGTGGTGTGTGGTGGTTGTGCGTAGTGTGGGTGTATGTGTTGTGTGTTTGTGTGTGTGTGTGGTGTGTTTGTGTGTGGTGTGGTGACATTTGTTCAGGACATGGCACTGATAATGTCGGGGTCCTTAGTGCTCCATGCACACCTGGTAACTGCACACAGGGTGTGCCGTGGTGTGGTGTGATGTGTGTGTGCATGGTGTGTGTGGGGCGACGTGACGTAGGTCTGGGGCATGGTACTGATGTTGTCTGGGTCCTTAGTGCTCCATGCACACAGGGTGTATGGGGTTCTGCTTTGGTTTGGTTTTTGTTCTAGTTTCAATGCTTTTTGTCTTTTTTTTTTTTTTTATATCTCCCATACTCATAACTGTCAACTGTCATTCATTAGCAGCACCCTTGACCAACTGTATATCCTGTTGATACTGGTCATGAGAGTGAGAGTGAGAGTAAGAGTGAGAGTTAGAGTGAGAGTTAGAGTGAGAGAGTGAGAGTGAGAGAGTGAGAGAATGAGTGAGAGTGAGAGTGTGAGAAAGTGAGAGAATGAGAGAATGAGTGAGAGAATGAGTGAGAGTGAGAAAGTGAGAGAGTGAGAGAGTAAACAATACATTCCCTTAACTCGGAGGTTGGCCCCAGTGCTGGCAAATGGGCAGGCCCCCTCAATTGGTGGTCGGCCCCAGTGCTAGCAAATGGGCAGGCCCCCTCAATTGGTGGTTGGCCCCAGTGCTAGCAAATGGGCAGGCCCCCTCAATTGGTGGTTGGCCCCAGTGCTAGCAAATGGGCAGGCCCCCTCAATTGGTGGTTGGCCCCAGTGCTAGCAAATGGGCAGGCCCCCCTCAACCTCACGCCTTGTAATAAGGCGAACAATTTTTGTTTTTTATAATTCATTTATATATTTATTCTCTTACCTTTGCATAGAGGTGCATTCGAACACTTGTCTCCTCTTTGGGGTTGAACTCCATTTCCTGTTGCAGTATGTGTATGTGTGAATGTTACAGTCCAGGGGTAGGCCAAATATGCTAAAGAGACTTGCCCAACAGTGACAGGAAGGGCTAAAAATAATGGGGGTTTGGGGTGGTGGTGTTGGGGGGTTGGTGTTGGGGTTTGGGGTGTTCCCGTTGGAGTGAGTTGGTGCTGGTGTTGGAGTTGGTGTTGGGGGGGGGGGGGGGGGTTGGGTTTGGGGTTGAGGTTGACGTTGAGGTTGAGGAAGCAGTTGGGGGGTATGGGGGTTGGGGGAGGGGATCAACTTTTGCTCTTGGGCAAGGCAAAATATATTAGAATCTAAGAGTTAACAATAACACACTAGTAAGCAGTGTGTGTGTGTGTGTGTAGAATGGGGGGGGGGGGGGGGGGGGGGGGGGGGGGGGGGGTGTATGTGTGTGTGTATGTATGTGTGTGTGTGTGTATGTGTGTGTGTGTATGTAAGTGTGTGTGTGTATGTAAGTGTGTGTGTGTGTGTGTGTAAGTGTGTGTAAGTGTGTGTGTGCAAGTGTATGTGTGTGTGTGTGTGTAAGTGTGTGTGTGCGTGTGCGTGGTGGTGGAGGTGGGGTGATGGCTCACCTTCACATATCGATCTGCAACCCCCTCTTTTAGCACATCCTTGGCTACATGAAAAGCTGTCGGGAAAAGCAGAAACTCTGCCGCCTCTGCATGCATACATGTTAAGTACCATCCGGTCAAGTTGCCTCTGCATGCATTGTTGATGGATGGTTGACCCTGCATGCATCAGACCATGCATGCACCAGATGGATGGTTGACCATGCATGCACCAGATCATCCATCAACCTCTGCATGCATACATGTGAAGTACCATCCGGTCAAGTTGGCTGTTATTAGTATCTGTGTTTAAATGACGGGCTTGGACACAGAGCAAACATGTGTAAAGCAGGGTACTACATTTTGTCAAATTGGTCAGCGCTTAAAGGGCACAAACGTCAAATTGGTCAGCGCTATGTAGTGCAAAAAGCGCAAAAACTGTGCGCTGCGCCCACAGGGGGTTGAAAGAACTACGCGTATCGCGCAGTGGGGCTCAAAAAGTGTGCGCAAAATTGCGCTGTCGCGCACGCTTTGTAGTACCCTGGTGTAAAGTAGCATCAGGTCAAGCTGGCAGATATCAGTATCTGTGTTGATGTAACAGGCTTGAATGCAGACATTGCCATCACAATGCTGCCAGTAAAAGCATACATTCTGACACCTCTGCATGCATGTATGTAAAGTACCATCCGGTGAAGCTGGCTTGTATCATTATCTGTGTTTGTTGATATAACAGGCTTGTATAAAGAGCAAGCACGTTCAAAGTAGCATCAGGTGAAGCTGGCCGAGAGAAGTATCTGTGTTGATTTAACGAGCATGGATAAAGAGCAAGCACGTGTTCAGTAGCATCAGGTGAAGCTGGCCGAGAGAAGTATCTGTGTTGATTTAATGAGCATGGATAAACAGCAAGCACGTTTAAAGTAGCATCAGATCAAGCTGGCCGAGAGAAGTATCTGTGTTGATTTAATGAGCATGGATAAACAGCAAGCACGTTTAAAGTAGCATCAGGTCAAGCTGGCCGAGAGAAGTATCTGTGTTGATTTAATGAGCATGGATAAAGAGCAAGCACGTGTTCAGTAGCATCAGGTCAAGCTGGCCGAGAGAAGTATCTGTGTTGATTTAACGAGCATGGATAAACAGCAAGCATGTGTTAAGTAGTGTCTGGTCAAGCTGGCTGAGAGAGGTATCTGTTTTGATATAACAGGCTTGAATGCAGACATTGTCATCACAATGCTGCCAGGAAAAGCATACATTCTGACACCTTTGCATGCATGTATGTGAAGGACCATCTGTTCTAGCTGGCTTATATCAGTATATGTTTTTGTTGATATAACAGGCTTGGATAAAGAGAAATCATGTGTTAAGTAGCATCAGGTCAAGCTGGCTGACCACAGAACCGGTGTTTGAGATTAAGTGTGAAATTGGCGAAGGGTAACAGGACAGGCCCGAAACCAGGTTTTAGTGTTTTATTTCAGTGTGTTATTTTAGTACCTTTGCATGCATGTGTCAAGTACCGTCAGGTCAAGCTGGCTGACAGCAGTACCGGTATTTGAGATTTATTGGTAAATTGGCAAAAGGTAACGGGAGAGGCCCGAAGCCAGGTTTTAGTGTGTAATTTTAGTACCTTTGCATGCATGTGTCAAGGACCGTCAGGTCAAGCTGGCTGACAGCAGTACCGGTATTTGAGATTTGTTGGTAAATTGGCAAAAGGTAACGGGAGAGGCCCGAAGCCAGGTTTTAGTGTGTAATTTTAGTACCTTTGCATGCATGTGTCAAGGACCGTCAGGTCAAGCTGGCTGACAGCATTGCCTGCTTTGCAATGTACAGAGCAATTCACCACTCCGGTGCAATGCTTTTCAGTGTGTAATTTTAGTGTGTAATTTTAGTACCTTGGCAAGTGTGTGCAAAGTAGCATCAGGTCAAGCTAGCTGACAACAGTACCGGTGTTTGAGATGTATCAGTAAATTGGCAACAGGTAATGGGAGAAGCCGAAGCCATTTCTAGTGTGTAATTTTAGTGTGTAATTTTTGTACCTTTGCATGCATGTGTTAAGTACCGTCAGGTCAAGCTGGCTGACAACAGTACCAATACTTGACAAGTCATACGCAGCGTCGCAAGCGACGCGGAAAATTGGCGGAGTGAGTTGGCAACGGAACGAAAGGTGGCAACGATGGAGCTGACCGAAGCGATTTAGTAACAGTGGCTGACGTGTCGGGCTTCAATTTTTGTTTTTTTTTCGGTCGGACAAAAGGACAAATGGGTAAACATGGGGGCTCCCGCCCCCTTGAAGAGGGGGCTCCGCCAAAAATGTTGAGATTAAGCTACTCGATAAGGGCCAGCGTGAAGGAAAATATAAGTACAATCCACTGCTTTTGATTTTGGCTATGCATGGTAGCTTCTACGCAGCTCCCTTTCCCTATCATTGGGCCAAACCTGGGGCTAGCTAGAGCATCTGAAAGCTGACATGACAAGCGTTATAATGCAGCTGAAAGCTTTGGGCTTGGTGCAGTGGCTGTCCAATGGAGCTGGCTGGAAGCTGCCATGCGGTTATTTACCAGTATTTAAGATTAAGCTACTCGATAAGGGCCAGTGTGAAGGAATGTATAAATACAATCCATTGCTTCTGTTTTTGGCTATGCATGGTAGCTTCTACGCAGCTCTCTTTTCCTATCATTGGGCCAAGCCTGGGGCTAGCTAGAGCATCTGAAAGCTGACATGACAAGCGTTATAATGCAGCTGAAAGCTTTGGGCTTGGTGCAGTGGCTGTCCAATGGAGCTGGCTGGAAGCTGCCATGCGGTTATTTACCAGTATTTAAGATTAAGCTACTCGATAAGGGCCAGTGTGAAGGAATGTATAAATACAATCCATTGCTTCTGTTTTTGGCTATGCATGGTAGCTTCTACGCAGCTCTCTTTTCCTATCATTGGGCCAAGCCTGGGGCTAGCTAGAGCATCTGAAAGCTGACATGACAAGCGTTATAATGCAGCTGAAAGCTTTGGGCTTGGTGCAGTGGCTGTCCAATGGAGCTGGCTGGAAGCTGCCATGCGGTTATTTACCAGTATTTAAGATTAAGCTACTCGATAAGGGCCAGTGTGAAGGAATGTATAAATACAATCCATTGCTTCTGTTTTTGGCTATGCATGGTAGCTTCTACGCAGCTCTCTTTTCCTATCATTGGGCCAAGCCTGGGGCTAGCTAGAGCATCTGAAAGCTGACATGACAAGCGTTATAATGCAGCTGAAAGCTTTGGGCTTGGTGCAGTGGCTGTCCAATGGAGCTGGCTGGAAGCTGCCATGCGGTTATTTACCAGTATTTAAGATTAAGCTACTCGATAAGGGCCAGTGTGAAGGAATGTATAAATACAATCCATTGCTTCTGTTTTTGGCTATGCATGGTAGCTTCTACGCAGCTCTCTTTTCCTATCATTGGGCCAAGCCTGGGGCTAGCTAGAGCATCTGAAAGCTGACATGACAAGCGTTATAATGCAGCTGAAAGCTTTGGGCTTGGTGCAGTGGCTGTCCAATGGAGCTGGCTGGAAGCTGCCATGCGGTTATTTACCAGTATTTAAGATTAAGCTACTCGATAAGGGCCAGTGTGAAGGAATGTATAAATACAATCCATTGCTTCTGTTTTTGGCTATGCATGGTAGCTTCTACGCAGCTCTCTTTTCCTATCATTGGGCCAAGCCTGGGGCTAGCTAGAGCATCTGAAAGCTGACATGACAAGCGTTATAATGCAGCTGAAAGCTTTGGGCTTGGTGCAGTGGCTGTCCAATGGAGCTGGCTGGAAGCTGCCATGCGGTTATTTACCAGTATTTAAGATTAAGCTACTCGATAAGGGCCAGTGTGAAGGAATGTATAAATACAATCCATTGCTTCTGTTTTTGGCTATGCATGGTAGCTTCTACGCAGCTCTCTTTTCCTATCATTGGGCCAAGCCTGGGGCTAGCTAGAGCATCTGAAAGCTGACATGACAAGCGTTATAATGCAGCTGAAAGCTTTGGGCTTGGTGCAGTGGCTGTCCAATGGAGCTGGCTGGAAGCTGCCATGCGGTTATTTACCAGTATTTAAGATTAAGCTACTCGATAAGGGCCAGTGTGAAGGAATGTATAAATACAATCCATTGCTTCTGTTTTTGGCTATGCATGGTAGCTTCTACGCAGCTCTCTTTTCCTATCATTGGGCCAAGCCTGGGGCTAGCTAGAGCATCTGAAAGCTGACATGACAAGCGTTATAATGCAGCTGAAAGCTTTGGGCTTGGTGCAGTGGCTGTCCAATGGAGCTGGCTGGAAGCTGCCATGCGGTTATTTACCAGTATTTAAGATTAAGCTACTCGATAAGGGCCAGTGTGAAGGAATGTATAAATACAATCCATTGCTTCTGTTTTTGGCTATGCATGGTAGCTTCTACGCAGCTCTCTTTTCCTATCATTGGGCCAAGCCTGGGGATTGCTGGAGCATCTGAAAGCTGACATGACAAGCGTTATAATGCAGCTGAAAGCTTTGGGCTTGGTGCAGTGGCTGTCCAATGGAGCTGGCTGGAAGCTGCCATGCGGTTATTTATTAGTATTTAAGATTAAGCTACTAGATAAGGGCCAGTATGAAGGAATGTATAAATACAATCCGTTGCTTCTGTTTTTGGCTATGCATGTTAGCTTCTACGCAGCTCCCTTTCCCTGTCATTGGGCAAAACCTGGGGCTAGCTAGAGCATCTGAAAGCTGACATAACAAGCGTTATAATGCAGCTGAAAGCTTTGGGCTTGTATGGCGCAGTGGCTGGCCAATGGAACTGGCAGGAAGCTGCCGTGTGTACAACCCGACAGAAAAATTGATACGATCTCCACACTCACATATAGCTTATATTGTAGAATTAGTGCACTAGCAATTGCAGGGGAAATTTGCAGGGACAGGTGCATGAGGTTGCAAACTAGTGCAGGTAGTGGTGGTGGTGGCAGGTAGTGGTTATATTGTAGGATTAAATGATCACTGTAGCACAAACTCAGGGCCCCCGTCGGTAAAAACGATTGTTTGGGGTTCAGTTCATCAATCCTTTTTCTTTTTAGGCCTTCCTATCACGGTTGGGCAAGTCCCTTCAGCCTGATTGGCCTACCCCTGGACTGTAACATACATACTGTAACGGATTTGAGGTGTTATTTTTTAATGAAACAAATTGTCACGCCTTGCCACGGGGCGTGAGGTTGAAAGGACCTTCCCGTTTGCTTGCACTGGGGAATGGTTACTGTGGAGTTTGCTTTCACAGACCTCTACTGTGCCTGAGCTTGGACTACTACACGGCAGCTCGGAGGAAAGGTCTCTCAGCCTCTTTCAAGGCGGCAGGTCGGAAATCGTGCACCTAGCAATGGGACCTAACCCCCGACCTGTCAGTACAAGCTGGCACTACTGAACCAACCAAGCCTGAGCTCGGACTACGGAATGGTAGCGCAGAGGAAAGTTCTCAGCCACTTTCAAGGCAGCAGGTCGGAAATCGTGAACCTAGCAACTGGTTTAAACTCCTTATCTGTCCGACTACTGTACCAAATAAGCCTGAGATCGGCTTAACATCATTTCAAATGATTCATTTGAGGTGCTACATGTGTAGTGCAAGTGCAAAGGATAATGCACATCAGCGTTCTGGGGATGCTCTAAATAAATAAATGAATAAATAAATAAATAGTACGCCTTATTACGTGTGAGGTCGAGGGGGCCAGCCCAATTTCTTTCACTAGGGCCAGCCACCAACCTGGAGGTGCTACATGTGTAGTGCAAGTGCAAAGGATAATACAAATCAGCGTTCTGGGGATGCTCTAAATAAATAAACAAATAAATAAAATGTACGCCTTATTTCGTGTGAGGTTGAGGGGGCCAGCCCAATTTCTTTCACTAGGGCCAGCCACCAACCTGGAGGTGCTGCATAAGAGCATTTGAAGGTTACTTTGGGGAGCCCGTAAAGATGCTAGTAGCACCCCCCAGGCTACTGGGAGCACCACGGTGCTACGTAAAGACCCTGCTTCCTTTCCTTTAATAAACCCTGCGCACTAGGGCGCAAGGTTTGGGAGCCTAACTGCGAGATCGATGCAATTTTTAACTACCTCTGGGCGCAGCACGCAGATTTCTGTTTTCACTTGAGTCAAAAGCGCAACCCAAAAGGAGGCAGTTGCGTCAAATGCGCAACCAAAATGACAAAAAAGGCACCCTGCTGCGCACCAGGTTTGAACGTAGGCTCCTTAATGCCACCTTTGCGGAGCAACACCTGCAAAACCATAGGATGGAATTCAGCATGTGTTTCAAACATTGATTCTTTGAATTTCATTTTAAAGTAGGCTCCTCGACGTTCCACTTATTTACAGTCCATTTTAATATTCCCTTACAAAGTCCATTTTAATGTCCATTTTAATCGTTCCTTTTAAAGTCCATTAAATCTGATTTTAATGTCAATTTTTATTGTTCCTTTGCAAGTCCATTTAATCTGATTTTAATGTCCATTTTTATTGTTCCTTTGCAAGTCCATTTAATCTGATTTTAATGTCCATTTTTATTGTTCCTTTGAATGTCCCCTTTAATATTCATTTTTGAAGTCCATTTGAATGTTTATTTACAGCTTTGGTACAATCTTGGTACACTCCACTAATGACAAGAGTCTTAGATTATGTTTACAGCCTTCAAGCTGTGTTTGTGGGGGGGGGGGGAGAGGGGGGGGGGGGTAAGGGTGTGGTGATCTGACTCTAGGCAGGCACATGTATCATGCGCACTGTCTGCTCTCCCTCCCCTAATGTGCCGATCACCACTTACCTGCGAGTGCGACCTTCTCTACCCAAATCTGACTCTACACAAACACATGTCTCATGCTCACCGTCTGCTCTCCCTCCCCAAATGCGCCAATCGCGTCTGCCCTACATAAGCATCAGGGAGCTGCCTGAAAGCTGCTAGGAAAAAACAAAAATAAAAGCCCTGCCGCAAGCACATGTATCATGCCCACCATCTGCTCTCCCTCCCCTAATGCGCCGATTGAGACAAACTTGCATGGGCATCAGGGAGCTTCCTGGAAGCTGCTAGGAAAGAAAAAAAAAACTGCCACAGCACGAGTCTCATTCTCACCGTCTACTCTCCCTCCCCTTATGCGCCGATCGCAACTGACTTGCATGGGCATCAGGGAGCTTCCTGGTAGCTGCTAGGAAAAAACAAAAATAAAAGCTCTGCCACAAGCACAAGTCTCATCCTCACCCTCTGCCCTCCCTCCCCTAATGCGCCGATCACAACTGACTTGCATGGGCATCAGGGAGCTGCCTGGAAGCTGCTAGGAAAAACCAAAAATAAAAGCCCTGCCACAGCACGAGTGTCATTCTCGCCGTCTGCTCTCCCTCCCCTAATGCGCCGATCGCAACTGACCTGCCGGTGCACTCTTCTCTACCCAAATCTGTTTCTACACAAACACATGTCTCATGCTCACCCTCTGCTCTCCCTCCCCTTATGCGCTGATTGCGACTGACTTGCATGGGCGTGAGGGAGCTGCCTGGAAGCTGCTCGGAAAAAACAAAAATAAAAGCCCTGCCGCAAGCGTGAGTCTCATGCTCACCGTCTGCTCTCCCTCCCCAAATGCGCCAATTGCGACTGCCCTACATAAGCATCAGGGAGCTGCCTGAAAGCTGCTAAGAAAAAAACAAAAATAAAAGCTCTGCTGCAAGCACGAGCCTCATGCTCACCATCCGCTCCCCCTCCCCTAATGATCGCGGCTGCCCTACATAAGCATCAGAGTGCTGCCAGGAAGCTGCTGGGAAAAAACAAAAATAAAAGCCCTGCCACGAGCACGAGTCTCATTCTCACCGTCTGCTCTCCCTCCCCTAATGCGCCGATCGCAACTGACCTACTAGTGCATGAGGGAGCTGCCCGGAAGCTGCTAGGAAGCTGCTAGGAAAAAACAAAAATAAAAGCCCTTCCGCAAGCACATGTATCATTCTCACCGTCTGCTCCCCCTCCCCTAATGCGCCGATTACGACTGACCTGCATGGGCAGAAGGGACATTGCCAGGGTTGGGTTGTTGGACCCAGTGCAAGCAAACAGGCTGGCCCCCCCCGAAATAAGGCGCTATATTTATTTATTTACTTTGTTAGGGTTGGGAATTTGAATGACCTGCATGGTTATGAATAATATTGTGGGGGTTGTGAATTTGAATTTGAATTTGAATGACCTGCATGGGTTTAAATGACATGGTGGGGGGTGGGAATACGGCATGCGCCTAGCTTGTTGAAAGGTAGGGCCAGGAGATGTGGGTGTGTATGTGTGTGTGTGGGGGGGGGGGGGGGGGGGGGGGGAGGGCGAGAAGAGGGGAGTGGTCCAGAGACAACATGGAACCAGGCCATGTTCTACAATTACCACACACTCCGCATAACACCACACAACACATCACAGCACAGCACAGTGCAAGACAACACAGCACAGCACAGCACCAACACCAACACAACACAACACAACGCAACGCAACGCAACGCAACGCAGCGCGACACAACGCGACGCGACGCGACGCAGCACAATACAACACAACACAACACAACACAACACAAAACAAAACAACACAACACAACACAACACAACACAACACAACACAACACAACACAACACAACACAACACAACACAACTCAGCACAACACAACACAGCACAACACAGCACAACACAACACAGCAACACGCTCAGCATCATTGAGATTCCCCTAAACATAAAAAAAGCTCCACCACCTACCATGCACCACCACCACCACCCATTGTTGGAAATCCCCTTGGAAACAAAACTCTACCACCCACCACTCCTTCAACGTTTTCACACTAGATACTGCTTTCTCCTCTCCCGCTGCACATGTGACAGCGTGTCGACTGGACTTCCACGCTCGCAGAAGGGGTGCTCGACTTTGATGCTGAAAACTGCTTGAGTGCTCTAATCGATTGTGCATGGCGTGGGAACGCATGTGCATGGCTTTATCGAGGTATGACGATTGCCGGAATGTAACGATGCGAATGCCAGACTTCAGAAGAAGGAGCGATTGCGATGCGCTGGGATTGCTGAACGCAATTTCGCGTTCCGGTTGTTAGTCCCCTTCAATGAGTCAAAGGTGAAAGGTAGGCAGATTATCCCTGTAGTCCTGGATTCACAGGCGAGGGCAAGCCCCTGCACCTTTTGATAGTAAGGAAGGCCCGTCAGCCCTGAAGTACAACTTATAGTTTCAAAAGCACCCTTCGTCCCTTCCTCTGATATTATTTTTCATTGAGATCTGTTGGATTTTGTTGCTGGATATTATTATGTAATTGTTACTGCAGCTATAGTTCTTTATCCAGCCCTTCCAATTTTCAGTCCTTTCTATTTCCAGGACAAATTTCAGTCATTTCTTTTGATTGGATTGCTTGCACTTTATGGGAATAGCCTCGTCAGTGAATGGAGGTCTATCGCCCTTGGGCAGTTGCAGAAGGCGACAAGGGGCTCGACATGGTCTTCTTTCTGTCTGCCAGATCCGTGGGTCAAGAGGGAGCTGCGAATGCTTTCGCATCCCGGCTGACTTTCGCATCCGTTCTTCTTGAGAACGGATCCGTTCTTCTTCAGAACGGATCCGTTCCGATCCCTGGTTCCGATGACGCATCCGATGATGTGGGCGAGCATTTAAGAATCTTTCTTTGACGAAAGGTTTATGCAGCGGAAATGGGGGCTGTTTGCCGCGTGAGGAAGGCGACAAGGAAAAGAAAAGAAAAGCAGTACGCCTAGTCGGCGTGAATTAAGGAAGCAGACCAAAGGAGAAGGCGACAAGGGGCTGGAAGGGGATCATGATGTGAAAGGATTAGCAGCCTCCCTCTCGACCCACGGATCTGACAGACAGAAAGAACCACGTTCCGAGCCCTAGTTCCGATCTGGTTCCGATGACACATCCGATGGAGAAGGTGGCGAAATTGGACGGCAAAGTCACAGAGGGGTGTTGAACGGATGTGTCCTAGTATGCTTCACTTCCTTGCTCTCTTGCTTCTTTGCATCGTTGCTTTGTTGCTTGTTCCCTGTGATTTTCTATTTGGGTATGGTTGGAAGACCCCCCCCTGATGCTGTGAAGCTAGATTGTATCGGGTCAACTGTGGCCTGTCTTGTACTGAAACGACCAACGCCGATAGACCTTGTCCGACTGCGAAATTCCTGCGAAAGAGCAGTAGCAGTATCGGGTGCATGAGTAGCAGGTAGAGTAGAGCCGTGTCTATAATATAACTAAGCCATGTTCGCCATCGGGGTGATGAGAACGGTGGCGCATTGGGGCGAATTAGACATGTGCGGGAAAAGGTTAAATGTCGGCTGAGAAAACGCCGAAACCCTTCCCACTGAGATTCGAACTCAGGATGCCAGATTCAAAGTCTGGAGTGCTAACCACTACACCATGGGAAGTTATCATAATTGATGGCAAGACAAACGATTGTATGTTAATTATACCGGATTGTGCCGAAATAACGATTTGACCGAGCCGATTACTAAGCCGATTTCCCCGCTCTCCTCTCCGCTGTCCAGTCTCGGCAGTGATTTGCTGAGTTTATGTAACGAACCCTCTCTCTCTCTCTCTCTCTCTCTCTCTCTCTCTCTCTCTCTCTCTCTCTCTCTCTCTCTCTCTCTTCTCTCTCTCTCTCTCTCTCTCTCTCTCTCTCTCTCTCTCTCTCTCTCTCTCTCTCTCTCTCTCTCTCTCTCTCTCTCTCGTAGATGAGGGGGGAAGCCGCAGTACCTCAGGGTACTGGCGTGCTGAGTGCACGCCCTAGCTGGCAGCGCACTACAGTAGGCTCAACAGGGCGGGGAGCCTGTGCACTATAAGTCACTCTAGAGGATCCGTTAGAACCGGTCAATAACAAAGGCCAACTAGGCTAAAGGGACTTTCTCAACCATGACAGGAAGGGCTAAAAAGAAAAGGCATTGATGAACCGAACCCCAAACACTCGTTATCATAGTTATATAAGTTATATTTATCCAAGTCATATGATTATTATTCTACACTATCGCATTTTGCACGGCCGTAGGCGCGGGAACCCAGATCTAATATTCATTAGTCATAGAAGTATATTTGGGCTCATGAAACGTAGATTCTGAAGCACACTTGAACAGCCCTGCTCTGAATATCTGAATTCAAATTCAAATTCAAATTCAAATTCAAATTCAAGACGTAGATTCTGAAGCACCCTTGAACAACCCTGCTCTGAATGTCTGAATTCAAATTCAAATCCAAACGTAGATTATGAAGCACTCTTGAATTACCCTGCCAGAAGCCCCTACTCAGCATTCCTCTCATCTTCTGACAATTAAATGATCATCCCAGATGAGATGATCATTTAATTATATTGTAGAATTAAATGATCACTGCAGCACGAACTCAGCCCCCCGTCGGTAAAACGATTGTTTGGGGTTCAGTTCATCAGTGATTTTTCTTTTTAAGCCCTTCCTACTACGGTTGGGTAAGTCTCTTTAGCCTATTTGGCCTACCCCTGGACAACATGACACTAAAATACATACATACATACCCTTGAACCACCCTGCCGTTAGCCTCTACTCAGTATTTATCTAATCTTCTATTCTTCTAACGGCCAAGAACAATCTGGACCACGTTTCAAGCCTATTTATAAGTACCGGTATTCAATTCCTGCATTGGTAAAAAACATCTGGGCCACGTGTCAAGCCTATTCAGGACTAAACAATTCCTGCATTGTTTAATAAAAAAATCTGAGCCACGTGTCAAGCCTATTCAGGACTAAACAATTCCTGCATTGCTTGATCAACATCACGAAGACTTCTTGCGCCTGAGGTAGTGAGGTATTGGAGCGACAGTGTATCCAGGCAGTCCATCATAATCCGCTTAGTATGATCCCTGGTTCCCGTGGGTCTTGGGACTTGGAATTGGAAGACGGTGATGAGCAGCCCAGAGTGTATGAAGAACCATGTAAAAATTCAAATTCAAGTTACAGGATCAGCTTCAAAATCGCCCCGAGAGCCATAGCAACATGAACTATGAACGCCCACCATTGTTTCTTTTGGGGGCTACTCATGGTAGCTTCCAGCCAGCTTCATTGGCCAGCCAAAGCGTCAATCCCATAGCTTTCAGCTCTATTAGATAGAATGCATGTAATGTCAGCTTCATGACGCACTACCTAGCTCCAGGTTCAGCCCAAGGACGCAGGGAGCTAGAAACCTAGAAGCTTCTACGCGTAGCCCCCCAAATAAATAGTGACGCACACGCATCACCCCCTGAGACCTGCCACCTTGCACGGTGCACGCCGATCCTTCATAACAACAGTATCATGTGGCCAGTGCTGTCAGCGCATGAAGAGCCACGCCAGGCAGCCCACTCTGAACACCATCATCACCCCCTGAGCCCTACCACTTGCCCTACGCATGCACATCCCTCACAGAAGCAGTATGATGTGGGAAATACTCAAATACATCAAGACCTCACTGTCTACTCCGACAGCTTATGCTCTTGCAGCTTACTAACCTGCACATTTACAAACCCAGCAGAACCTAGGAGAAGAAAGCACCGCGACCTTCTGCAGGACATAGCTACTCACATCATCCGCAGACACAACGCTGCTGTTACCACATGCCTGCGTAGGGTCCGATCTCACTCAGGTATCGCAGGGAATGATGCGGTAGACATGCTCTCGAAAGAAGCGACGATTAGTTACAATATTATCGGACCTGCTAAAACGGGGGAACGGGCCCATTTAAAAATGTATTGGCCGTCAGACCAGCCCCCCCAACACCCGGCCAACAATGTCACCCAGGGAATCAAGGCTAACCTGCCCACCCACCTGCACACCGGGCAGGCCAATACCACAGGCACATACTCCTCTATGTGGGAGCAAGCTTACCCCTTCCTCCTCCCTCAAGCTAGTAATCGCTTCTGGCAATCCACCGACATCAAATAGTGTCAAAAAATCAAATCCTCAAGGCTAGGCGGGGAAGCCTATGGAGTAGAAAACTGGCGTACAGATACATACGCCCTTATGGTACCAAAACCATCCCCCCCTCTAATGATAACTGCCCTCTTTGCCACAAAGCACAGGATGGAGCTGGCCATATTCTTGCTAGGTGCAGCCACCCTGTTTTCAAAGGGATGTATATGAACAGACATAATAAGGCAGTCCAAATCATCCAAAAGGGAGTGCCCAAGGGAGCTCTGGGGCCCTTCCTTGTACATGGAAGCAGGCACATGTGAGGCGACATCCGACATCCCCACGAGACCCCCAACCAACCTCAAACTCCCTGATCTTCCCCACACCGCATGGGATAAATACAGGCCTAACCTCCTCCTCATTGACGACGAATCCAAACCAAGAATAGCCTACCTATTTGAAATGGGCTACTGCTCAGACACTAACCACCACATAAAATTCCAGGAAAAGAGCGTTCAGCATAAGGAGCTCCAACGTATCCGTCAACAACAAGGATTCCTTGTTCACTACCTAGTCTTCACCGTAGGTACCACAGGTACCATACCCATCACAACTATTACCAATCTCTCCACCTTAGGGATTAGTCACGAACCATACCCATCACAACTATTACCAATCTCTCCACCTTAGGAACCCGTCACAAACACGTAGACAAGCTCATCTCTAAGCTGCAAAGAGAATCGTTTGCCTCCTGTACCAGCATTCTTGGCACACGTCGCATGAAGGAGTCCCTAACGCCTGGAGGGTGACACTTACTATGTCTGCCATGGTGACTTTCCCCAGCTGCGGCGTACGGTAGGGTCCCCTTAACACCACGCCCCTCCAGGCGTTATCTTTTTCTTTCTTTTTAATGATGTGGGCGAGGCTATGAGGAGCGAAGAGCCACACCAGGCAGCCCACTATGAGCAACCCAACACATAGCGCCCTAGCCGCTTGCACTAAGCACGCCTATCCTTCATAGAAAAAGCAACAGTATGACGTCAAGGGGGCGGCGAGCGCAGGAACGGCCCCGCCAGGCAGTCCGTAATAGGACCACGACCACACACAGCGCCCTTGCCACTTGCACTAAGCACGCCCATCCTTCATAGCAACTGTATGACGTGGAGGGGACGCCAAGTGCAGGAACGGCCCCGCCAGGCAGCCCACTCTGAACACCATCATCACCCCCTGAGCCCTGCCACCTTGCACGGTGCACGCCCATCCTTCATAGCAACAGTGTGACGTGGAGGGGGCGGCGAGCACAGGATCTGCCCCGCCAGGCAGTCTGTAATAGGACCACCACCACACACAGCGCCCTAGCCACTTGCACTAAGCACGCCCATCCTTCATGATGACTGTGTGATGTGATCGCCGGCGCGAGCGTGTGAACAGCCATGCCAGGCAGCCCATGATCATCACCATCATCACCCCCAGAGCCCTGGTGATCTGAACCAGCGTGTCGAAGTGGGGACCATTGAGCGCACTAATGTGCTGTGACATCAGTTGGGTCAGGTTGGTTCGCATCTGGTCAAGGATCTTATATTGGACTTGCGCGACCATATGCTTAGTCACCTCCTGTATTTGGGTTTCGTTCCAGTGGTCTTCCTCCAGGTGTACTGCCTTCTGGTACTGCCCATCGTCGAACATGGACAGCAAGGTCCAGCAGGAGCCTTGGAGGTCGCCTAGGTGTCGGATGAGGCAGGCCTGTGTGTGGGGGGGGGCAGGGTAGGGGTGAGTGATGGGTGGTGGCCTAGGTGGCTGAGGAGGCAGGCCTGTGTGTGTAGGGGGGATCAGGATAGGGGGAGTGGTGGGTGGTGGCCTAGGTGGCGGAGGAGGCAGGCCTGTGGGGTGGGGTAGGGGTGGTGGGGTGGTGGGTTGGGACTTAGGTGGCAGAGGAGGCAGGCCTGTGTGTGAAGGTGGGTTGGGGTGGGGGGGTGGGGGGGTGGGGGACGAGGTTGGTGGTCTGTGAGTATGTGATGGAGGAGGCAAGCCTGGGATGTTGGGGAGCAGGGTAGGGGTGGGTGGTGGGTGGTGACCTAGGTGTCGGATGAGGCAGGCCTGTGGGTGGGTGGGTGGGGGAGAGGTAGGATGGGGTAGGATGGGGTGGCTAGGGGTGGGGGGTAGGTTGGTAGGTGAGTATGCTGGTGGAGGAAGGCGGGGTGGCAGGGGTGGGGGAGCGTCGGTATGTCGGGTGAGTATGGGGGAGGAGGAAGGCCTGGGGAGGGGGAGGGGGGAGGTGTGGTCGCTTGTGAGGAGGATGAGGCAGGCTGTGGGGTGTGTGTGGTGTGGGGGGGTAGGGAGATGGGCTAAGGGATGGGGTGGTAGGGGGGGGGGGAGGTTGGGAGGGTGGTTGTCGTGAGTATGTGGGTGGAGGAGGCAGGAATTGGGGGGGAGGGGGGAGGGGGGGGTGGTCGTTTATTGTTGATGGAGGATGAATGAGGGCAGGAATCGTGGGGGGGGGTGAGGTGAGTGGTGAATAAGGATGGGGGCGTGGTTAGGGTGGGGGGGAGGGTTGGTGGTCAGAGACGGATGTGGTGGAGGAAAGGAGGAGGCAGGGGGGGAGGGGGAGGTTGGTGTTTTTGAAATGTGGAGGATGAGGCCAGCCGGTGGGGTGTGTGTGTGGGGGGGTGAGGTGAGATGGGCTAGGATGGGGTGGTTAGGGGTGGGGGGAGGTTGGTGGTCAGTGAGTATGTGGTGGAGGAGGCAGGCCTGTGGGGGGGAGGGGGGAGGTTGGTGGTCGCTGATGTGGCGGATAAGGCAGGCCTGTGGGGGGGGTGAGGTGAGACGGGGTAGGATGGGGTGGTTAGGGGTGGGGGGGAGGTTGGTGGTCAGAGAGTATATGGTGGAGGAGGCAGGCATGTGGGGGGGAGGGGGGAGGTTGGTGGTCGCTTATGTGGCGGATGAGGCAGGCCTGTGGGGGGGGGTGAGGTGAGATGGGCTAGGATGGGGTGGTTAGGGGTTAGGGGAGGTTGGTGGTCGGTGATTGTGTGGTGGAATAGGCAGGCATGTGAGGTTGGGCGGGGTGGGTGGTGGGGGTGGGGGGAGGTTGTTGGTCGGAGAGTAGTTGGTGGAGGAGGCAGGCATGCGGGGTGTTGGGGGGAGGTTGGTGAGCGGTGAGTATGTGGTGGAGGAGGCAGGCCTGTGTGCGTGTGTGTGTAAGTGTGTGCGTGTGTATGTGGGAGCTTGATAGTCCGTACGTGGTGCAGGAGGCAGGCCTGTGTGTGCGGGGGGTGGGGTGTGTGGGGTGTGTGTGTGGGGGGGGGGGGGGTGGGGCGGTGAGTATGTGGCCGAGGAGGCAGGCCTGTGGGGGTGGGGCGGGGGGTAGGGGTAGGTGGTGGTGTGGTGGGTGGGATGGGGTGGGTAGGGGTGTGGTGGGGTGGGGAGGGTGGAGTGAATGCGAATCTGTGCACCACTACCTACCTGGAAAAAGCCAGCCACTAAATGTGGCGCCATGGTGTGGTGGGTGGGATGGGGTGGGTAGGGGTGGGTAGGGGTGGGTAGGGGTGGGTGGGGGTAGGGTGGTGGGGTGGGATGTGGTGGGTAGGGGTGGGGTGGAGTGGGTGGGTATGGAATGTGAGGTAGGGTGCGATGGGATGGGATGTGGTGGAGTGGAGTGGGTGGGCATGGAATGTGGGGTGGGCTGGGGTGAATGCGAATCTGTGCACCACCACCTACCTGGACAGAGCCAGCCTCTAAATGTGGTGCCATGGTGTGGTGGGTGGGTAGGGGTGGGTAGGGGTGAGTGGGGTAGTGGGGTGGGGTGGGATGGGATGTGGTGGGTAGGGGTGGAGTGGAGTGGGTGGGCATGGAATGTGAGGTAGGGTGGGATGGATTGTGGGGTGGGCTGGGGTGAATGCGAATCTGTGCACCACCACCTACCTGGACAGAGCCAGCCTCTAAATGTGGTGCCATGGTGTGGTGGGTGGGTAGGGGTGGGTAGGGGTGAGTGGGGTAGTGGGGTGGGGTGGGATGGGATGTGGTGGGTAGGGGTGGAGTGGAGTGGGTGGGCATGGAATGTGAGGTAGGGTGGGATGGAATATGGGGTGGGCTGGGGTGAAAGCGAATCTGTGCACCACCACCTACCTGGACAGAGCCAGCCTCTAAATGTGGTGCCATGGTGTGGTGGGTGGGTAGGGGTGGGTAGGGGTGAGTGGGGTAGTGGGGTGGGGTGGGATGGGATGTGGTGGGTAGGGGTGGAGTGGAGTGGGTGGGCATGGAATGTGAGGTAGGGTGGGATGGATTGTGGGGTGGGCTGGGGTGAATGCGAATCTGTGCACCACCACCTACCTGGACAGAGCCAGCCTCTAAATGTGGTGCCGTGGTGTGATCCACCTTGCACCACTGTCTGACGTCATCGTCACAGGGGGAGGTGAGGGGCAGGCCAACGCCGTACTTATACAGGTGGACCCGAAGTACAGCCGCCACCTCAGCGCGACACATGTCGCTGAGAGCAGACGCATGGTCAGACAGGCAGTACAGCTTTGTCTTGGACTGTAATTCATCAGCATCCACAGCCTCGGGGCACAGCGCAAGTATGTCGGAGTCACATGCGTCCTTTAGCCTAGGGTTTAGGCTGTACTTGAGCCTAGAGTGCTCGATGTGTTTGAGGAGCACGGCCTTGCAAGGGGGCGGGAAGTGGGGCTGGTTCATTGCCTCTCGCAGACACATGAGCACGCCTGTGCCGCCGTGTTGGACCTGAAGAGTGGGTGGGTGAGAGGGTGGGTGGGAGTGTGAGTGGGTGGGTGGATGAGAGGGAGGGTGAGAGTGGGTGTGGGAGGGTGGGTGGGTTAGTGGGTGGGAGGGTAAGAGGGTGCATGGGAGGATGAGTGCGTGGGTGGATGAGAGGGAGGGTGAGAGTGGGAGTGGGAGGGTGGGTGGGTTTATGGGTAAGTGGGTGGGGCTGGTTCATTGCCTCGTGCATGCACATGAGCACGCCTGTGCCGCCGTGTTGGACCTGGTGGGTTGGTGGGTGGGTGAGAGGAAGGGTGGGTGAGAGTGTGAGTGGGTGGGTAGGTCTATGTGTTAGTGGGTGAGTGGGTGGGGCTTGTTCATTGCCTCCTGCAGACACATGAGCACGCCTGTGCTGCCGTGTTGGTCCTGGTAACACACCAACTCACTCACCTACCCCCCCCCCACACACACACACACCTACACACACACACACCACCGTAACCTACATCTGAGCAGAAAGTGCTGATGGCGAGGGGGCACACCCGCATGATGTTCTGGTTCAACCTCAAGATGCTACCACCTCTAGCACACTCACACACCAACTCACTCACCTACCCCCCCCCCCCCCCCACACACACACCTACACACACACACCACCGTAACCTACATCTGGGCAGAAAGTGCTGATGGCGAGTGGGCACTCCCTCATGATCTTCTCGTTCAACCTCAAGATGCCACCACCTGTAGCACACACACATACCAATTCACTCACCCACCTACACACACTCACACACCAACTCACTCGCCCATGTACCCCCCCCCCCCCCCCCCCCCCACACACACACACACCCACACCACCCACACACACAAACCCACCCACCTACACACCCACACCCACAGTAAAAACCTACATCTGAGCCGAACGTGCTGATGGCGAGGGGGCACACCCGCATGATGTTCAACCTCACGATGCCACCACCTCTAGCACACACACCAACTCACTCGCCCACCTATCCCCCCCCCCTCACACACACACACCCTCACCCACCCTCACCCACCTACCCACACACACCAACGTAACCTACATCTGAGCAGAACGTGCTGATGGCGAGTGGGCACTCCCTCATGATCTTGGGGTTCAACCGAACGTCCTCATGCTCCAGTAGCTCCACCTGATCTTCAGCCTCGCGACAAGCCGGGGACAAGTGATCCCGGCTTTTGCGTAGGCAGGCGTGCATCGCACCACCACCAGTGTCCGCACCATGGCAAAACCTGCAGGGTGTGCAGGTGAAGGCGCATGTGTGTGAAAAGCAAAATAAATGAAATAGAAAAGACAGAAATGAAATAAAACAAAATAAGGTGAAGTAAATATAGCTAGCACGCCGGGGAGGGGTGATCTCGGTCGTTAACACGCGTGCATCGCACCACCACCAGTGTCTGCACCATGGCAACATTTGCAGTGATTACGTGGATAAGTGCATGTGAGCGAAAAACAAAAGAAGAAGGAATCAAAATAGATAGCAAGCCGGGGACAAGTGATCTTGGTTGTGGTGTAGGCAAGCGTGCATCGCACCACCACCAGTGTCTGCACCATGGCAAAACCTGCAGTGATTACGTGGATAAGTGCATGTGAGCGAAAAACAAAAGAAGAAGGAATCAAAATAGATAGCAAGCCGGGGACAAGTGATCTTGGTTGTGGTGTAGGCAAGCGTGCATCGCACCACCACCAGTGTCTGCACCATGGCAAAACCTGCAGTGATTACGTGGATAAGTGCATGTGAGCGAAAAACAAAAGAAGAAGGAATCAAAATAGATAGCAAGCCGGGGACAAGTGATCTTGGTTGTGGTGTAGGCAAGCGTGCATCGCACCACCACCAGTGTCTGCACCATGGCAAAACCTGCAGTGATTACGTGGATAAGTGCATGTGAGCGAAAAACAAAAGAAGAAGGAATCAAAATAGATAGCAAGCCGGGGACAAGTGATCTTGGTTGTGGTGTAGGCAAGCGTGCATCGCACCACCACCAGTGTCTGCACCATGGCAAAACCTGCAGTGATTACGTGGATAAGTGCATGTGAGAGAAAAACAAAAGAAGAAGGAATCAAAATAGATAGCAAGCCGGGGACAAGTGATCTTGGTTGTGGTGTAGGCAAGCGTGCATCGCACCACCACCAGTGTCTGCACCATGGCAAAACCTGCAGTGATTACATGTTTAGGTGCCTGTGAGCGAAAAACAAAAGAAGAAGGAATCAAAATAGATAGCGAGCCAGGGACAAGTGATCTTGGTTGTGGTGTAGGCAAGCGTGCATCGCACCACCACCAGTGTCTGCACCATGGCAACACCTGCAGGGTTCACGGGTGAAGGCGCAAGCGCGTGAGAAATAAAATCAATGAAATAGAAGATGCAATAAATAGCAAGCTGGGGACAACTAATGCCGGCTATTGCGGAGGCACGCGTGCATCGCACCACCATCAGTAAAACCTGTAGGGTTTGCATGTGCGAAAATAAATGAAATACAATAGAAAAAAATAAGGTAATATAGATAGGTAGGCCAGCATGCATCGCACCACCACCAGTGCCCGCACCATGGGAAAACCTGCAGGGTTTGCGGGTTAAGGCACATGTGTGTGAAGAAAAAAAAATGAAATAGAAAGTACAATAAATAGCAAGCTGGGGACAAGTGAGGGGTTAATGCGCAGACAGGCGTGCATTGCACCACCACCAGTGTCCGCACCATGATAACACCTGCATGGTTTACGGGTTAAGGTGCATGTGCGTTGATGGAATAACCTGATGCTTGCAAGTTGACGAAACGCACAGATTTTAAACCTACAGCTATTTTGAATGACAGAGCATGCAAAAAATTCATAAAAATTCAAGCAATTAAATGCATTCAAATCACGTTGATTAAATTAAATTGAATGGGATAAAATCGAATTAAATATCACAACATTAGATAAATAAAATAAAAATTAATATCAATTACAATCCATTAAAATCAGAATTAATTAAATCCATTGAATTAAGAATTAATTAAATCCATTGAATTCAGAATTAATTAAAAAATAATATCAATTACAATCCATTGAATTCAGAATTAATTAAATCCATTGAATTCAGAATTAATTAAAAAATAATATCAATTCCAATCCATTGAATTCAGAATTAATTTCATTTCATTCGGGACGCCCCTCCAGACGCCCTTCATTTTGAAGTACAGAGCATGCAAAAAAAAGTGTGGATCATTATGTCATTTATTTTATATACAAGTATGTATAAATACGCCTTTTATTTGTTTCATAGATCAGGCTGGGTTAGGTGTGGCTAAGTATGTCATTTATATATTATATATCAGGTGTGGATCATTATGTCATTTATAATATATAAAAATGTATGTATACATATGTCATTTTTATTTTATAGATCAGGCTGGGTCAGGTGTGGCTAAGTATGTCATTTATATTATATAAAAATATATGTATACATATGTCATTTATGTTTTATAGATCAGGCTGGGTCAGGTGTGGCTAAGTATGTCCTGTATATATTATAGATCAGGTGTGGATCATTATGTCATTTACATTATATACAAGTGTGTATGTACATGTCATTTATGTTTTATAGATCAGGCTGGGTCAGGTGTGGCTAAGTATGTCATTTATATTATATAAAAATGTATGTATACACATGTCATTTAGGTTATATAGATCAGGCTGGGTCAGGTGTGGCTGAGTATGTCATTTATATATTATAGATCAGGTGTGGATCATTATGTCATTTATATATAATAAATATGGTGATGATGATTATGTCGTTTATATAAAATATGCCATGTAGTATATGCTATATGTTATGTACGATATATGATATGTTATATATCATACATCATTTACTATATGTTACATGTTATATGCTATATTAGTATATATTACATGTGATGTAATTATATGTTATATTTTTATATGTATATATTTTGTATATTATATATTATATGCTATATATTACATGTTATGTTTATATATTATATGCTATACTACCCCTGATTACCCTATATATATTAATATATATATTATAACAACCGTGCGAGGGGCTTACTTCTGTGCATCCCCCTTGCACGACTGCATGAGATCAAAGTCAAGTCGCAATATATAATCACAAAATGTCATCAGAAACCAACCGCACACAGTGGTCATTATCCATTGCGACTATGTACTGTGACTACCGGTTATAATGTATGCTATATTACCCTATATATATTATAACAACTGGGCTAGGGGCTTACTTCTGTGCATCTGCCGTGCATGACTGCATGAGGTCGAAGTCAAGTCACAATATATAATCACAATATGTAATCACAATATATTATCACAACATTTATTCACAATCTATTATCACATCCTATCATCACAATATATAATCACAATGTGTGATCAGAAACCTAGCGCACATAGTGGTACTTATACGTTGCGACTATGTACTGTGACTACCAGTTTATATTGTATGCTATATTACCCTATATAAATTAATATATATATTATAACAACCGGGCGTGGGGCTTACTTCTGAGTATCTGCCTTGCACGACTGCATGAGGTCGAAGTCAATTCGATAGTCCTCCACCACAAAGCCCAGCAACCGAATGATCTGCCTCCGACACTCCGGACTGCTTATGTGTCCCCGTTTCTTTTGCAGACAGGCCAGCAGGCGACCCTTGCCGGGTTCAATGGCATCGCATAGTGAGTGGATGTCGTCGGAGCAATCGTTGCGGAGGGAGGAGAGGAGGCGGATGTCGGAAACAGCGTTGGCCATGCGCTCGGTGAGGCCTTGCCGGCAGTCGGCTCCGAAGTCAGGGTGTCGCCTGGTCGGGGGCAGAGGGGGGTTGGGTAAGGTTGGGCTGGGTTGGGTTGGGTTGGGTTGTGTTGGGTTGGAGTGGTGTGGTGTTGGGTATGGTTGTGTTGGAGTGGAGTGGTGTTGGATGTGGTTGGGCCGGGTTGAATGCCATCGCATAGTGAGTGGATGTGGTCGGAGCAATCGTTGCGGAGGGAGGAGAGGAGGCGAATGTCAGAAACGGCGTCGGCCATGCGCTCGGTGAGGCCTTGCCGACAGTCAACTCCGAAGTCAGGGTGTTGTCTGGGGGTGGGGGGGGGGGGGCAGAGTTGGGTTGGGTTGGGTTGGGTTGGGTTGGGTTGGGTTGGGTTGGGTTGGGTTGGTGTTGGGATGGGTTGGTGTTGGGTTGGGTTGGGTTGGGTTGGTGTTAGGTTGAGTTGGGTTGGGTTGGGTTGGGTTGGGTTGGGTTGGGTTGGGTTGGGTTGGGTTGGGTTGGGTTAGGTAGGATAGGATAGGGTAGGGTAGGGTAGGGTAGGGTAGGGTAGGGTAGGGTAGGGTAGGGTTGGTGTTGGGTAGGGTAGGGTAGGGTAGGGTTGGTGTTGGGTTGGGTAAGGTAGGGTAGGGCAGAGCAGGGTAGGGTTGTGTTGTGCCGGGTTGGGTGGGGTGGAGTCAGAGTGTAGCCTGTGGGGTGGGGAGGTGGGTGAGTGGGTGGGAGAGTGGGAGATTGGCGTGGTTTATTTTGGCGTGATTTCTATTGGGTGGTCAGGTTTGGGGTGGGCCCCCTGGGTATTTGGGTGGTGTGGGGTGGTGTGGGGTGGTTTAGGGTGTGTGGTGTGGTGTGCCTTACCTTGCATTGGCTAGACAGTCTACAACCGCAGCCCCCTAGATATTTTGGGTGTGTGGTGTGGTGTGTGGTGAGTGGTGTACATTACCTTGCATTGGCTAGACAATCTACGACTGCATCCCCCTGGATATTTGGTGTGGGAGTGGTGGGGTGGTTTTGTGTGGTGGGGGGTGGTTTGGGGTGTGTGGTGTAGTGTGGTGTGCCTTACCTTGCATCAGCTAGACAGTCTACGACCGCAGCCCCCTGGATTCGTTGTATGGTATGGTGTGGTGTGGTGTGGAGTGTGCCTTACCTTGCACCTGCTGGACACTACAATCGCAGCCTCCTGGATATTTAGGGTGGGATAGTTTGATTTTGGGTGGTTTGGGGTGTGTGGTGTGGTGTGGTGTGAAGTGTGCCTTACCTTGCACCTGCTAGACAGTCTACGACCGTAGCCCTCTGGATATTTGGGGTGGGATGGTTTGATTTGGGTGGTGTGGGGTGGTTTGGGGTGGTTTGGGGTGTGTGGTGTTGTATGGTGTGGTGTGGAGTGTGCCTTACCTTGCACCTGCTAGACAGTCTACGACCGTAGCCCTCTGGATATTTGGGGTGGGATGGTTTGATTTTGGGTGGTGTGGGGTGGTTTGGGGTGGTTTGGGGTGTGTGGTGTTGTCTGGTGTGGTGTGAAGTGTGCCTTACCTTGCACCTGCTAGACAGTCTACGACCGTAGCCCTCTGGATATTTGGGGTGGGATGGTTTGATTTTGGGTGGTGTGGGGTGGTTTGGGGTGTGTGGTGTTGTATGGTGTGGTGTGGAGTGTGCCTTACCTTGCACCTGCTAGACAGTCTACGACCGTAGCCCTCTGGATATTTGGGGTGGGATGGTTTGATTTTGGGTGGTGTGGGGTGGTTTGGGGTGGTTTGGGGTGTGTGGTGTTGTGTGGTGTGGTGTGGAGTGTGCCTTACCTTGCACTTGCTAGACAGTCTACGACCGTAGCCCTCTGGATATTTGGGGTGGGATGGTTTGATTTTGAGTGGTGTGGGGTGGTTTGGGGTGTGTGGTGTTGTGTGGTGTGGTGTGGAGTGTGCCTTACCTTGCACCTGCTAGACAGTCTACGACCGTAGCCCTCTGGATATTTGGGGTGGGATGGTTTGATTTTGAGTGGTGTGGGGTGGTTTGGGGTGTGTGGTGTTGTGTGGTGTGGTGTGGAGTGTGCCTTACCTTGCACCTGCTAGACAGTCTACGGCCGTTGCCTCTTGGATATTTGGGGTGGGATGGTTTGATTTTGAGTGGTGTGAGATGGTTTTGGGTGTGTGGTGCAGGGTTGTGTAGTACGGACAGTACGCACCTAAAATCCATACCGTACTCGTTTCCCTGAAAATTGAGACGCGTGCAGTCCGTGCTCACGACACATACTTGCATAGTCACTTCCATGATACAAAGTGGCATAAATTTTTGCTGCCTTCGAATTTTGATATGATCAGCATACCACTGAAAATCCCGGGATGCCCTCTACATGTTTCTAATTGAAACCGACGTCAAATAAGGGAAAAAAAGTTTTCAGGTCAGGGAATGTTATGATACTAAAATATGTACCGTACTCAAACCGTTCTCACTTCTAAAACCCGTACCGTACCGTATCTGTACCGTATCCGTACCCGTATCTGTACTACACAACCCTGTTGTGGTGTGGTGTGCCTTACCTTGCATCAGCTAGACAGTCTACGACCGCAGCCCCCTGGATATTTGGTGTGGTGTGGTGTGGTGTGGGTGTGGATGGGGTGAGGTACTTTGGTTTGGGGTGGGTGGTGTGGTGTGGTGTGGTGTGGTGTGCCTTTCCTTGCATCGGCTAGACAGTCTACGACCGCAGCCCCCTGGATATTTGGTGTGGTGTGGTGTGGGTGTGGGTGTGGATGGGGTAGTTTGGTTTGGGGTGGGTGGTGGTGTGGTGTGGTGTGGTGTGGGTGTGAGTGTGGGTGTGGGTGTGGATGGGGTGGGGTAGTTTGGTTTGGGGTGGGTGGTGGTGTGGTGTGGTGTGGTGTGCTTTACCTTGCATCGGCTAGACAGTCTACGACCGCAGCCCCCTGGATATGGACCGAGCCGCAGAAGTCCGCTCGCTCAGAAGCACAGGTTGTTGCCAAAATAGGATCGAAGTCGAGGTGGAGGGCCTGCTCCTGACGCCTCTTCGCAATTACGTCGTAGCACTTGGGGCTCAGGACTTGATACTGGGTTAAAGGAGGGGAAAGAGATGAAGGGTGGGGTGGGGTAGGGTGGGGTGGAGTGGGGGGTGAGAGGTGAGGGGTAAGGGGTGAGAGATGAGGGGAGGAGGGTAAGGGTGAGCCGAGGTGGAGGGCTTGCTCCTGTTGCCTCTTCACAATTACGTCATAGCACTTGGGGCTCAGGACTTGGTACTGGGTTAAAGGAGGGGAAAGAGATGAAGGGTGGGGTGGGGTGAGGGGTAAGGGGTGAGGGGTAAGGGGTAAGGGGTGAGAGGTGAGGGGAGGAGGGTAAGGGTGAGCCGAGGTGGAGGGCTTGCTCCTGTCGCCTCTTCACAATTACGTCATAGCACTTGGGGCTCAGGACTTGGTACTGGGTTAAAGGAGGGGAAAGAGATGAAGGGTGGGGTGGGGTGAGGGGTAAGGGGTAAGGGGTGAGAGGTGAGGGGAGGAGGGTAAGGGTGAGCCGAGGTGGAGGGCTTTCTCCTGTCGCCTCTTCACAATTACGTCATAGCACTTGGGGCTCAGGACTTGGTACTGGGTTAAAGGAGGGGAAAGAGATGAAGGGTGGGGTGGGGTGAGGGGTAAGAGGTGAGGGGTAAGGGGTAAGGGGTAAGGGGTGAGAGGTGAGGGGAGGAGCGTAAGGGTGAGTTGAGGTGGAGGGACTGCCCCTCTCGCCTCTTCGAAAGTAAGTTGTAGCACTTGTGGCTCAAGACTTGGTACTGGGCTAGGAGAGGGGTAGGGGGTGAGAGAGATCAAGGAGTGGGACATAGGTGTGCGTATTTGTGTGTGTGTGCGTGTGTGAAGGGTGGGAGGGGGGGGGGGGGGGGGGGTGTCACACACTGTGTCTTTCCTAACACTCGCCCAATCCCCTCCCACCAACCCACACCCACCCCAACACCCACCCACCCCACCCCACCCAACCTTTCATCCATCCACCCTCCCACCAACCCACACCCACCAACCCACAACCCACCCCAACCTGCCCACCCACCCACATTAGAGATGCACTCTTTGAGGCATGTGAAGAGGGAAGCAGGATGGGAGCACCTCCTTACAAACATGCCACACCTAATCACATCCACTCACACACCCACACCCTAAAACTCCCCCACTCCCCCACCAAAATTCATCCCCCCCACTCGCCCAATCCCCTCCCACCCACCCACCTTAGCGATGCGCTCTTTGAGGCAAGTGAAGAGGGGAGCATGGTCAGCTGCATCCTTCTTACAAACAGGCAACACCTAATCACCCCCACCCTAAATCTCACTCACTCACCCACTTAATGTCATCCCCCCCACTCGCCCAATCCCCTCCCATCCACCCACACACCTTGGCAATGCGCTCTTTGAGGCAAGCAAAGAGGGAAGCAGGATGGGAGCACCTCAGGCTAGCTGCATCCTCTTTACAAGCACGACTCAGCGACACATCCACACCCACCCTCCCACTATCCAACCCCCACTTATATTTGCAATACTGCCCACCTACACACCTTGGCAATGCGCTCTTTGAGGCAAGTGAAGAGGGAAGCAGGGTGGGAGCACCTCAGGTTAGCTGCATCCTCCTTGGATGCAACACTCAGCGACATATCCACACTCACACACATACCCACCCTCCCACATACCCACACCCACATATACATTTGCAATACTGCCCACCTACAAACCTTGGCAATGCGCTCTTTGAGACTTGTGAAGAGGGAAGCAGGATGGGAGCACCTCAGGTTGGCTGCATCCTCCTTACATGCATGACTGAGCAACACATCCACACTCACACACCACCTACCATCCCACCTACCCACACCCACATATATATTTGCATACACTCCCACCCACCCACCTTTGCAATGCGCTCTTTGAGGCAAGTAAAGAGGGAAGCGAGATGGGAGCACCTCAGGTTAGCTGCATCCTACTTACAAGCACGTCTCAGCGACACATCCACACTTACACACCACCTACCCTCACCCACATATATTGTTTCCCACCCACCCACCCACCCACCCACCCACCTTAGCGATGCGCTCTTTGAGGCAAGTGAAGAGGGAAGCAGGGTGGGAGCACCTCAGGTTGGCTACATCCTCCTTGCAAGCATGACTCAGCGATGCATCCATACGGCTATCCTCAAATGATGACATCATCAGCCTACACAAAATGAACTTAAATTTGAATTTGAAAATCCTCCTTACATGCATGACTCAGCGATGCGTCCATGCGGCTGTCCTCAAATGATGATGCCACCAGCCTGAACACGACGGATTTAAATTTGAATTTAAATTTGAAATCCTCCTTCCATGCACGACTCAGCGATGCGTCCATGCGGCTGTCCTCAAATGATGACGTCAGCAGCCTGAACACGACGGATTTGGATTTGAATTTAAATTTGAAATCCTCCTTCCATGCACGACTCAACGATGCGTCCATGCGGCTGTCCTCAAATGATGACGTCATCAGCCTGAACACGACGGATTTGGATTTGGATTTGGATTTGGATTTGGATTTTAAAATCCTCCTTACAAGCATGACTCAGCGAAGCGTCCATACAGCTATCCTCAAATGATGACGTCATCAGCCTGCACATGATGGATTTGAATTTGAATTTAAATTTGAAAATCATCCTTACATGCATGACTCAGCAATGCGTCCATACAGCTATCCTCAAATGATGACGTCATCAGCCTGCACATGATGGATCTGAATTTGAATTTAAATTTGAGAATCGTCCTTACATGCATGACTCAGCGATGCGTCCATACGGCTATCCTCAAATGATGACGTCATCAGCCTGCTCAGGATGGATTCGAATTTGAATTTAAATTTGAAAATCATCTTTACATGCATGACGCAGCAACACATCCATACAGCTGTCCTAAAATGATGACGTCATCAGCCTGCGCAGGATGTATTTGATTGTGAGCTTGAATTTAAATGTGAAAATCCTCCTTACATGCATGATTCAGCGACACATCCATACAGCTGTCTTCAAAAAACGATGACGTCATCAGCCTGCATAGGATGGATTTGGATTTGAATCTGAATTTGAAAATCCTCCTTACATGCATGACTCAACGACAAATCCATACAGCTATCCACAAATGATGATGTCGTCAGCCTGCTTAGGATAGATCTCATTTGAGCTTGAATTTGAATTTGAAAATCCTCCTCACACGCATGATGGTGCTCAAGGACCCAACACCCTTGTTGATGTTACCAGCCATGCCCCCTCCCCCCCCCCCCCATCCCCCCCCCCTCCTATCCCCCCCCCCTTTATTTTACACAAGGAGGGAACCAGAAAAGGGTGCATCTGATAAACCTAGCCCCTGACCCTGTCCACCCCCCACCCCCACCCTTTTTGTTTTTACAAGGAGGGAACCAGGAAAGGGCGCATCTGATCAGACAAAGCCCCTGACCCTCAACCCCTCCCTCATTCCCCCTCTCCACCCCCCCCCCACCCTCATCCCCCGCCACACCACACCACCACCAGACACACATACACACACCTCTCACACACACTTTACCCCCCCCCCCCCCCCCCCACACACACACACACACACACCGGCCCACCCACCCACCCACATACACACACGCACTCACACACGCCCCCCTCACTCACTCACTCCAACAAACGCTGCTTGCAAGCCTTGTCTCCAAACTCCTCCAAGTTTGAGCGCATGCAATCAAAGATCCGCCGACCATCCTCATGAACCTGTGTTATGTTGCCAGAGATGTGGCCCTTCACCCTCCCCCCCCCTCCCACACACACCTCACTCACTCAAACACACGCTGCTTGCAAGCCTTGTCTCCAAACTCCTCCAAGTTCAAGCTCATGCAATCGAAAAAGATCTGTCGACCATCTGCAAGAAAATCAGTAACGTTGCCAGATGTGCGGCCCTTCCTTCCTGACCCTCACACCACACACACTAAAACTCCCTCCCCCCCCCCCCCCCCCCCCCCCTCCTCCCCCTCACACTCAAACACACGCTGCTTGCAATCGTTGTCTCTCAACTCCTCCAAGTTCGAGCGCATGCAATCAAAGATCTGTCGACCATCTGCAAGAAAATCAGTAACGTTGCCAGATGTGTGGCCCTTCCTTCCTGACCCTCACAGCACACACACTAACACTCCCTCCCCCTCCCCTCCCCCCCCCCCCCTCCTCCCCCTCGCACTCAAACACACGCTGCTTGCAATCGTTGTCTGTCAACTCCTCCAAGTTCAGGCGCATGCAATGGAAGATCTGTCAACCTCTTCACGAATCTCAGTAATGTTGCCAGAGATGTGGCACTCCCCCTCCACACTCCCCCCCCCCCCCCCCACCCCCCCCCACACACACACCTCACTCACTCAAACACCTCACTCACTCAAACACACGCTGCTTGCAAGCCTTGTCACCCAACTTCTCCAAGTTCAAGCGCATGCAATCGAAGATCTGCCGACCATCCTCACGAATCTGTGTTATGTTGCCAGAGATGTGGCCCATCTGGTCTAAAGCAAACCTATGGTGCCCAAGCACCATGCTGCCCACACTAGTGATTGTGTTCAAGGAGCCGACCCCCTCGTCGGTGTTGCCGCCCTCCATCTCATTTTCAGCCCCCTCGTCGCTGCTGTCCCGCAGTTGGCAGTACATCTCAACATCATCCCGGCAAGAGAGGCGGAAGGAGAGGTCCAGCCGCACATCAGCGGCTCGTAGCTGGGCCCACCAGTCTAGGGCTGACACACACTGGCCTGGAATGGTGTGGGGTGGGTTGTGTTGGTGGGGTGTGGGGTGGTGTTGGTGGGGTGATGGTGGGGTGTGGGGTGTGGGTGCTGGGTGGTGTAAGTGTGGTGTGTGTGTGTGTGGGGGGGGGGGGGAGGGGGATAGGGTGGTGGTGGTGTGTGTGTGTTGGTGGGTTGTTGTTGTTGGTGGGATGGTGTGGGTGGATAGGGTGGTGGTACCCCAACATCATCCCGGCATGCAAGGCGGAAGGATAGGTCCAGCCACACATCAGCGGTTCGTAGCTGAGCCCACCAGTCTAGAGCTGACACACACGGACCTGGAATGGTGGTGGTGGTGGTGGTGTGTGTGTGTGGTGTGTGTGTGGTGTGTGTGTGTGTGTGTGGTGTGTGTGTGAGAGTGTGTGTGAGTGTGGATAGGGGGGTGGGGAAGGGTGGGGGGGGGGGGGGATAGGGTGGGTGTGTGTGTGTGGGTGTGGGGGGGATATGGTGGGGGTGGTGTCCCAACATCATCCCGGCATGCAAGGCGGAAGGATAGGTCCAGCCACACATCAGCGGTTCGTAGCTCAGCCCACCAGTCTAGGGCTGACACACACAGACCTGGAATGGTGGTGGTGGTGGTGTGTGTGTGGTGGTGTGTGTGTGGTGTGTGTGTGTGTGAGAGAGTGTGTGTGTGGTGTGTGTGTGAGAGTGTGTGTGTGGATAGGGGGGTGGTGGGGGGGGGGGGGGGGGGGGGGGGGGGAGATAGGGTGTGTGTGTTGTGTGTGGGTGGGGGGGGGGGGGATATGGTGGGCGTGGTGTCCCAACATCATCCCGGCATGCAAGGCGGAAGGATAGGTCCAGCCACACATCAGCGGTTCGTAGCTGAGCCCACCAGTCTAGGGCTGACACACACGGACCTGGAATGGTGGTGGTGGTGGTGGTGTGTGTGTGTGGTGTGTGTGGTGTGTGTGTGTGTGTGTGTGTGGTGTGTGTGTGAGAGTGTGTGTGAGTGTGGATAGGGGGGTGGGGAAGGGTGGTGGGGGGGGGGGATAGGGTGGGTGTGTGTGTGTGGGTGTGGGGGGGATATGGTGGGGGGTGGTGTCCCAACATCATCCCGGCATGCAAGGCGGAAGGATAGGTCCAGCCACACATCAGCGGTTCGTAGCTCAGCCCACCAGTCTAGGGCTGACACACACGGACCTGGAATGGTGGTGGTGGTGGTGTGTGTGTGGTGGTGTGTGTGTGGTGTGTGTGTGTGTGTGAGAGTGTGTATGTGGTGTGTGTGTGAGAGTGTGTGTGTGGATAGGGGGGTGGTGGGGGGTGGGTGGGTGGGGGGGGGAGATAGGGTGGGTGTGTGTGTGTAGGTGTGGGGGGGGGGATATGGTGGGCGTGGTGTCCCAACATCATCCCGGCATGCAAGGCGGAAGGATAGGTCCAGCCACACATCAGCGGTTCGTAGCTGAGCCCACCAGTCTAGAGCTGACACACACGGACCTGGAATGGTGGTGGTGGTGGTGTGTGTGTGTGGTGTGTGTGTGTGTGTGTGGTGTGTGTGAGAGAGTGTGTGTGAGTGTGGATAGGGGGGTGGGGAAGGGTGGGGGGGGGGAGATAGGGTGGGTGTGTGTGTGTGGGTGGGGGGGGATATGGTGGGGGGTGGTGTCCCAACATCATCCCGGCATGCAGGCGGAAGGAGAGGTCCAGCCACACATCAGCGGTTCGTAGCTCAGCCCATCAGTCTAGGGCTGACACACACGGACCTGGAATGGTGGTGGTGGTGGTGGTGTGTGTGTGTGGTGTGTGTGTGGTGTGTGTGTGTGTGTGTGTGTGGTGTGTGTGTGAGAGTGTGTGTGAGTGTGGATAGGGGGGGGGTGGGGAAGGGTGGGGGGGTGGGGGGGGGGGATATGGTGGGCATGGTGTCCCAACATCATCCCGGCATGCAAGGCGGAAGGATAGGTCCAGCCACACATCAGCGGTTCGTAGCTCAGCTCACCAGTCTAGGGCTGACACACACGGACCTGGAATGGTGGTGGTGGTGGTGTGTGGTGTGGTGGTGTGTGTGTGGTGTGTGTGTGTGTGTGAGAGTGTGTGTGTGGTGTGTGTGTGAGAGTGTTGTGTGTGGATAGGGGGGTGGTGGGGGGTGGTGGTGGTGGGGGGGGGGGGGGAGATAGGGTGGGGTGTGTGTGGTGTGGGTGGGGGTGGGGGGGGGATCTGGTGGGCGTGGTGTCCCAACATCATCCCGGCATGCAAGGCGGAAGGATAGGTCCAGCCACACATCAGCGGTTCGTAGCTGAGCCCACCAGTCTAGAGCTGACACACACGGACCTGGAATGGTAGTGGGTGGTGTGTGTGTGTGGTGTGTGTGTGTGTGTGTTGGTGTGTGTGAGAGAGTGTGTGTGAGTGTGGATAGGGGGGTGGGGAAGGTGGGGGGGGGGGAGATAGGGTGTATGTGTGTGTGTGGGTGTGGGGGGGATATGGTGGGGGGTGGTTGTCCCAACATCATCCCGGCATGCAAGGCGGAAGGATAGGTCCAGCCACACATCAGCGGTTCGTAGCTGAGCCCACCAGTCTAGAGCTGACACACACGGACCTGGAATGGTGGTGGTGGTGGTGGTGGTGGTGTGTGTGTGTGGTGTGTGTGGTGTGTGTGTGTGTGTGGTGTGTGTGTGAGAGTGTGTGTGAGTGTGGATAGGGGGGTGGGGTAAGGGTGGTGGTGGGGGGGGGGGGGAGCTCGGGTGGGTGTGTGTGTGTGGGTGGGGGGGGATATGGTGGGCATGGTGTCCCAACTCATCCCGGCCTGCACGGCGGAAGGAGAGGTCCAGCCAAAATCAGCGGTTCGTAGCTGGACCACCAGGTTAGGGCTGACCACAAAACGACAACTGGAATGGTGGTGGAGGTGGTGGTGGTGGTGGTGGGTGTTTGTGTGTGGTGTGTGTGTGTGTGTGCGGTGTGTGTGGTTGTTTGTGTGTGGTGGTGTGTGGTGTGTGGTGTGGTGGTGGTTTTTTGGTGGGGGGGGTTGGGTTTTGTGTGTGTGTGTGTGTGTTTTGTGTGTGTGGGCGTGTGTGTGTGTGGATGAGGGGTGGTGCCGGTGGGGGTGGTGTTGGTGGGGTGGGGTGGTGGTGTGGGCGGGGGGGTCGAGCGGATAGGATAGGGTGGGGGTGTGGGTTGTGTTGTGGGGGGGGGGGGGCTATGTTGGGTGTGGTTGTCCCAACATAATCCCGGAAATGCAAGGAGGGGAGGAGGAAGGAGAGGTCCAGCACAATCAAGCGGTTCGTAGCCTCAAGCCCACCAGTCTAGGGATGAACACGACTGGACTGTTGTTGGTGGTGTGTGTGTGTGGTGTGTGTGTGTGTGCGAGTGTGTGTGTGGTGTTTGTGTGAGGTGTGTGTGGGATAGGGGTTGTGGGGGGGGGGTGTGGGGGGGGGAGATCGGGTGGGTGTGGGTGTGCTGTGGGAGGGGGGGGGGGGGATATGGGGGGTGGTTGTCCCAACTCACCCGGTAGCAATGATGAAGAAGAGGTTCCAGCCACAATCAGGGTTTCTTAGATGAGACAACCCAGTCCTAGGGCACACAAAGGACTGGAATGGTGTGGTGGGCTGTTTGTGTGTGTGGTGCGTGTTTCGTTGTGTGGGTGTTGTGTGTGGTGTGTGTGTGTGTGCTTTGTGTGTGGTGTTGTGGTGTGGTGTGTGTGTGTGTGTGTGTGTGTGTGGGTGTGTGTGGGGGAGTGTGTGTGGTGTGGTAGGGGTGTGGTCTGGGGTTGGTGGGGGGGTGTGTGGGGGGGGGGGGGTAGATAGGGTGTGGGTGTGGGTGTTTGTGTGTGTGGGTGCTGGGGGGGGGATATGGTGGGGGGGGGTGGTTGTCCCAACTCATCATCGATGCAAGGCGGAAGGATGGTCCCGCCAAACACTAGGGTTCGTAGCTAAGCCAACAAGTCTAGGCGCGACACAAAGGAATGGAATGGTGGTGGGGTGGTGTGTTTGTGGTGTGTGGTGTGGAGAGATTAGTGTGTGTTGATGGTGGTGAGAGTGTGTGTGTGGAAGGGTGTGGGGGGATGTGGCGGGGGGGGGGGATAGGGTTGTGTGTGTGTTGTGTGGGGGGGGGGGGGGGATATGGGGGGTGGTGGGTGGTGTCCCAACATCATCCCGGCATGCAAGGCGGAAGGAGAGGTCCAGCCACACATCAGCGGTTCGTTAGCTGAGACAAACCAGTCAGGGCTGACACACAAAGGACTGGATGGTGGGTGGTTGGTGTGTGGTGGTGGTGGGTGTGGTGGTGTGTGTGTGGTGTTGTGTGTTGGTGGTGTGTGTGTGTGTGTGGGTGGTGTTTTGGGGCTGTGTGTGTGTGTCGTTTGTGTGGGTGTGTGGTGGTGTGTGTGTGGTGTGTGAGAGTGGTGGTGTGGATAGGGGTGGGGGGTGGGGGTGGTGGTGGAGGTGGGGGGGGGCGAGAGAGATAGGGTGTGGGTGTGTGTGTGTGTGTGTGTGGGGGGGGGCGGGATATGGGGGGGGGTTTGTCCCAACATATCCCGGCGCATGCAAGGTACAGAAGGAGAGGTTCCCGCACACATCAGCGGTCGTAGCTCCGCCCACCCTTAGGGCTTGACACACAAGGACCCTGGAATGGTGATGGTTGTGGTGTGTGTGTGATGGTGGTGGTGTGTGTGTTTGTGTGTGTGTGTGTGTGTGTGTGTGTCTGTTGGTGTGTGGTGGTCGTGTGTGTGTGGTTTTTTTTTTTTTTTTTTTGGTGTGGGTGTGGTGGTGGTGTGTGGTGTGTGTGTCTTGTGTGTGTTTGTGGTGTGTGTGTGAGGGTGGGGGGAAGGGGGGGGTGTGTGTGTGTGGATAGCGGGTGGGGGGTGGGGTGGGTGGTGGGGTGGTGGTGGTGGTTGGTGGTGGGGGGGGGGGTATATGGTGGGTGGTGGTTTGTCCAACATCATCCGCATGAAGGCGGAAGGAGAGGTCCAGCCACACCTCATCGGTTCGTAGCTCAGCCCACCAGTTAGGGTGACCACACGCTACCTGAATGTTTGGTGTTGTTGTGTTGTTAGCTGGGGGTTTGGTGGTGGGTGTTTGTCTGTGTGGTGTTGTGAGTGTGGTGTGGTGTGTGGGGGGGGGGGGGGTTGAGGGGGGGGGGAGGGGGTGGTAATGGGTGGTGTGGTGTGTGTGTGTATGTGTGTGTGTGGTGTTTGGTGGGGTGGTCGTGGTGGTGGGGTGGGTGGGGTGGATAGGGTGGTGGTGTCCCGACATCACCCCGGCATGCGAGGCGGAAGGAGAGGTCCAGCCACACATCAGAGATTCGTAGCTGAGCCCACCAGTCTAGAGCTGACACACACTGACCTGGAATGGTGTGGTAGTGTGTGTGTGTGTGTGAGACTGTGTGTGGGTGGGTGGTGTGTGTGTGTGTGTGCTGTGTGTGTTGTGTGTGTGTGGTGGTGTGAGTGTGGTGTTCGGGTGGATAGGGGGGGGGGGGGGGGGGTCCACACACACACACACACACTCATGCACACCAAACCCAAGTCCACACTGATTTATATTCAGGGTTAGGTTCAGGTCTAGGGGTACATTCTCACCTGAGAGTGTGACCTTTTCTTAGCCCTTTCAAGACAGGCCACGCTGTCGCCATTGCCTGGTTCAATCACGGTAGTAGGCCACACACACACACCTCACTACACTCACACACTTCACTACACACACACCTCCTACACTCACACACCTCATACCACACACACCTGCATACACCCACACTCACTACACACACACACCTCACTACACACACACACACCTCACTACACACACACACCTCACTACACACAAACACCTCACTACACTCACACACTTCACTACACGCACACACCTCACTACACACACACACCTCACTACACACACACACCTCACTTACACGCACACACTTTCACGACACCCACAGCACTCACTACACAACTACGCAGACACACCACACCTCCTACACACACACACACCTCACTACACACACACACCACCCACTACAAACACACCTTCACAACCACACACACACGCTACAACACACACACTCAACGACACACACACACACCTCACTACACACACACCACCCAATACACTCACAACCTCACTACGCGCACACACCGACTACACACACATCCACGACCACCCACATCCCGCACGACATCACACCCTTCACTACACCAACCACAACCTCACTACACACACACACCTCACTACACACACACACCTTACTACAACACCACCTCAGACACCACCCACCACACTCACACACACCACACACACCTCACAACACCCACACCTCGCAACACACACACACAACCTCACGACACCACACCTCACTACACAACACCTCCACACACACACACCGCACTACACACACACACCGCACTACCCACACTGCGCACTAACACACACACCCTCATACACACACACACCTCAGACACACCCACCACAGCCTCACTAACACCACACCTCCACTACACACACACCTCACTACACAACCACCTCACTAAAAACACACCTCACTCACTCCACACCCTCATACACACACCACCCACCAACCCAGTCCTTGGAAAAGTACCTTATGGCTTTCTCACCTGAGAGTGTAAACTCCTTCTGAGCCCTCTCAAGACAGGCCGCGCTGTCGCCCTTTCAAGTTGAATTACCGGAGTACACAGCCATCAATCACCCTCCCACCCCCCCCCCACAACACTACCAACTTCAACCCCAAGACCTCAGAAGAGTCAACTATGGCTATCTCACCTGAGAGTGTGAATTTCTTCTTCGCCCTCCCAAGACAGGCCACGCTGTCGCCCTTGCCTGGTCGCACGTCCCGGCAGTGCGCGGCCTTGTCAGCCACCCACACCCACCCACACACACAACTACCAACCAAACCCAAGACCCCAGAAAAGTCAACTATGCCTATCTCACCTGAGAGAGTGGACTTCTTCTTAGCCCTCTCAAGACAGGCCACAATGTCATCCTTGCCTGGTTGAGCGTCCCGGCAGTACGGCCTTTGTAGTCACCACCCCCACACACAACCACCAACCAAACCCAAGACCTCAGAAATACCATAAATGGCTTTCGAACCTGAGAGAGTGAACTTCTTCGTAGCCCTCTCAAGACAGGCCACAATGCCATCCTTGCCTGGTTGAGCGTCCCGGCAGTACGCCGCCTTGTCAGCCACCCACACCCACACACAACCACCAACCAAACCCAAGACCTCAGAAAAGTCAACCATGTCTATCTCACCTGAGAGAGTAAACTTCCTCTTAGCCCTCTCAAGACAGGCCACAATGTCATCCTTGCCTGGTCGAGCGTCCCGGCAGTACGCCGCCTTGTCAGCCATGCAGTTGGTGGCAAGGTTGTAGTTGAATCTGATGTCCTCGCTGTCTTCAAGTTGACGTTGGTAAAGAGCCAACATGCAAGGCTCAGACACCTTTTGATCATCGGGCACCTCCTCTCCGGGTTGCGCTGACCACCGTCGCGTTGTAGTAATTGATATGCCCGATGTGGTCTCGCGACAACCTTGCTTGCACGTAGTAGGTGAGCTGGCGGGCGGCCAGGAGAGGATGAGCTATGCAGTTTGAGGGGGCGGGGGGGGGGTGGGGGGGGGGGGGTGGTTATGTGGTATATGTGTGTGTCTGTGTGTATATGTGTATGTTGTTTCTATGTGTTTTATGTTTGTTGTGAAATGCGTGTGTGTGGTAGAGGTGTGTGTGGTATATGTGTTTTGTGTGTTGAATGCCGTGTGAGTGTATATGTGTATGAGTGTATATGTGTTTATGTGTGTGAATGCGTGTGTGTGTATATGTGTGTGTGTGTATATGTGTTTATGTGTGTGAATGCGTGTGTGTGTATATGTGTATGTGTGTATATGTGTTTATGTGTGTGAATGCGTGTGTGTGTATATGTGTATGTGTGTATATGTGTTTATGTGTGTGAATGCGTGTGTGATATGTGTGTGTGTGTATATGTGTTCATGGTGTGAATGGGTGTTTGATATGTGTGTTGTGATATGTGTTTATGTGCTGTGAATTCGTGTGTGTGTATGTGTATTGTGTATATGTGTATGTGTGTTATATGTGTTTATGTGTGTGTGTATTATGTTGTTTAGGTGTGAATGTGTGTGTTGTAAGTGTATGTGTGTTATGTGTTTATGTGTGTGTCTATGCGTGTGTGTGTATATGTGTTTATGGTGTGCATGCGTGTTGGTATATGTTGTCTGTGTGATATTGTTTTATGTGTGTGAATGTGTTGTGTATTATGTGTATGTGTGTATATCGGTATGTGTGTGAATGGTGTGTTGTGTTATATGTGTAGTGTGTTATGTGTTTCTGGTGTGAATGCGTTTGTGTTGGTATCTGTTTATGTATGTATATGGTTTATGTGTGTGCAATGCGTGTGTGTGTATATGTGTATGTGTGTATATGTGTTTATGTGTGTGAATGCGTGTGTGTGTATCTCCGTGTGTTTTATTGTGTTTATGTGTTTGAATGCGTTTGTGGTATAGTTATGTGTGTATATGTGTATGGTGTTATGTGTGTTGTGTGTGAATGCGTTGGGTATATGTGTATGTGTGTATATGTGTTTATGTGTGTGAATGCGTGTGTGTGTATATGTGTATGTGTGTATATGTGTTTATGTGTGTGAATGCGTGTGTGAGTATATGTGTTTATGTGTGTGAATGTGTGTGTGTGTATATGTGTATGTCTGTATATGTGTTTATGTGTGTGAATGTGTGTGTGTGTATATGTGTATGTGTGTATATGTGTTTATGTGTGTGAATGCGTGTGTGGTATCTTGTTATGTGTTGTTATGTGTTTATTGGTGTGAATGCGTGTGTTGTTGGTGTAATTGATATGTATGTATATGTGTTTCTGCTGTTGTGAATGCGTGTGGGGTATATGGTATGTTTCTCTGGTATATGGTTTATGTGTGGAATGCGTGTTTGTGTGTGTATATGTGTGTGTTTATATGTGTTTATGTGTGTGAATGCGTGTGTGTATATGTGTATGTGTGTATATGTGTATGTGTGTATATGTGTGTATGTGTGTTGCTGAATGCGTTTGTGTGTTATGTGTCTGTGTGTTCTGTGTTTTGTTGTGTGACTGCGTGTGGTGTCTATGTGTATGTGTGTTATGTTGTTTATGTGTGTGAATGCTGTGTGTGTATATGTGTATGTGTTTGTAAATTTTACTGTGTTTATGTGTGGCATGCTGTGTGTTGTGTATATGTGTAGTGTGTGTATATTGTTTTATGTGTGTGATGCGTTGTGTGTATATGTGTTTCTGTTTGTGAATGCGTGTGTGTGTATTGTGTATGTGTTGTATATGTGTTTAGTGTGGAATGTGTGTGTTGTATATGTGTATGTGTGTATTTTTTTAGGTGTGAATGCGTTGTGTGTGTATATGGTATGGTCTATTATCTGTTTATGTGGTGAATGGTTGTGTGTGTATATGTGTATTGTATGTATATGTGTTTATGTGTGTGATGGTGTGTGTTGTATATTTGTATGTGTGATCTGTGGTTATGTGGAGAATGCTTTGGTGTGTATAGTGTGGTTATAATTGTGTTTATGTGTGTGATGCGTGTGTGTATCTTGTATGGTTGTTTTATAGTGTATGTGTGTATATGTGTGTATGTGTGTGAATGGTTGTGTGTGTAATGTGTATGTGTTGTATAGTGTTTATGGTGTGAATGCGTGTGTGTTTGTCTCTGGGTATGTGTGATAGTGTTTGTGTGTGAATGCGTGGTGAGTATATGTGTTTATTTTGTGAATGTGTGGTGTGTATATGTGTATGTCTGTATATGTGTTTATGTTGTGTGAAGTGGGTGTGTATATGTTTGTATTGTGTGTGTATATGTGTATTGTGTGTGAATGGTGTGTGTGTATATGTGTATGTTATATGTGTTTAGTGTGTGACTGGTGTGGTTTTATGTGTATGTATGTATATGGTTCCTGTTGTGAAGGTGTGTGTGTATATGTGTATGTGTGTTATATGTGGTTTATGTGTGTGAATGCGTGTTTGTGTGTTATATGTTCGTGTTTATTGGGTTTATTGTGTGACTGCGTGTTGTGTGTGTAATGTGTATGTGTGTATATGTGTATGGTGTATCTGTGGTGTGTGTGAATGCGTTTGTGTGTATATGTGTATGTGGTATATTGTGTTTATGTTGTTTGCGAATGCGTTTGTGTGGGATATCGTGAGTGTGCTATATGTGTTTATGTGTGGGAGCGTGTGTGTGATATGCTGTATGTGTGTATTATGTGTTTCGTGTGTGAATGCGTGTTGGGTATATGTGTATGTCGTTGTAATGTGTTTATGTTTGCGAATGAGTGGTGTGTATATGTTGTGTGGGTATATGTTTTATGTGGTGAATGCGTGGTGTGTGTATATGGTGGTTGTATATGTGTTATGTTGTGTGATGGTGTGTGTGTATATGTGTCTGTGTGTATTATGTGTTTATGTGTGTGCCTGCGTGTGTGTGTCCATGTGCGTTTGTATATGTGTTTAGTGTCGTGATGCTGTGTGTGTATATGTGTATGTGTGTATATGTGTTTATGTGTGTGAATGCGTGTGTGTGTATATGTGTATGTGTGTATATGTTTCTATGTGGCGAACAGTGTCTTGGTGTCTATGTAGTCTTGTGTATTATGTGTTTATGTGTGCGACTGGCGTGTGTGTATATTGTATATGGTTCTGTGGTTGAATGCTGCGTGTGTGTAATGTTATGTGTTATATGTTTGATGGCGGTGGTACCTGTGTATTGTTAATTTGTTATTTGTATGTGTTCCTCTCTCCCGTGTTCGCTGACCCCGTGCTTTTGTCATCT
>JACBWV010000223.1:9829083-10069083 GCA_013435795.1 Chlamydomonas sp. ICE-L
GTGGGTGCTGGGCTACGTGCCTACCTAACACGGGGTGGGTGGGTGGCTGAGTGCCTACATAACACCGGGGGTGGGTGGGGGCGGCTGAGTTGCATATATACACACGGGGGTGGGTGGGTGGCTGGCTGCGTTGTGCCTACAGAACACGGCGGGTGGGTGGACTGGCTGTGCCTTAATACACTGGATGGGTGGGGGATGGCTGAGTGCCTACATAACAGGGGGGGGTGGGTGGGGGGGGGGTGGATGCTGAGTTGATAAATAACACGGGGGTGGGTGGCTGGCTGGCTGAGTGCCTACATAACACGGGGGGGGTGGGTAGCTGGCTGGCTGAGTGCCTACATAACACGGGGGTGGGTGGCTGGCTGAGTTCTACATACACACGGGGGTGGGTGGGTGGCTGGCTGAGTGCCTACATAACACGGGGGTGGGTGGGTGGCTAGCTGGAGCCTACATTAACACGGGGGTGGGGGGTGGTTGGCGGAGTGCTACATCAACCCGGGGGTGGGGGCTGGCTGGCTGAGTGCCTACATAACAAAGGGTGGGTGGTGGCTGAGTGACTACATAAGTTGGTTGCGGTGGCTCTGGGCTGAGCCATAAATTTAAACAAGTGGGTGGGTGGGTGGTTTGCTGAGTGCCTCAATAACACTGGGGTGGGTGGCTGTGGCTGGTGAGTGCCTAATAAAACACGGGGGTGGGTGGGTGGCTGGCTGGTGACTACTTCTTAAACCGGGGGGTTCGTGGGTGGTTGGCTGGCTGAGTGCCTACATAAACGGGGGGGTGGGTGGGGTGTGATGCTGCGTGCATTACATAACACGGGGGTGGGTGGGTGGCTGGCTGAGTGCCTACATAACACGGGGGTGGGGGGTGGCTGGCTGAGTGCCTACATAACACGGGGGGTGGGTGGGTGCTGGCTAAGTGGCTACATAAACAAGTGGGTGGGTGGATGGATGAGAGTGCCTAAATAACCGGGTGGTTGGCTGGCTGAGTTCCTAATAACACGGGGTGGGTGGGTGGCTCGATTGCTACATTAACACGGGGTGCTGGGTGGCTGGAGAGTGCTAAATAAAACGGGGTTGGGTGGCTGCTGAAGTGCCTACATTACACGCGTGGGGGGGGGTGGCTGCTGGAGTGCCTACATAACACGGGGGTGGTGGCGGATGGCTGGAGGCTAACATAAAAAAGGGGTGGGTGGGTGGCTGGCTGAGGCCTACAAACAAAGGGGTTGGTGGGGGTGGATGCTGGTGCCCTACATAACACGGGGGTGGGTGGGTGGCTGGCTGAGTGCCTACATAACACGGGGGTGGGTGGCTGGCTGAGTGCCTACATAACACGGGGGGGGTGGGTGGCTGGCTGAGTGCCTACATAACACGGGGGTGGGTGGGTGGCTGGCTGAGTGCCTACATAACACGGGGGGGGGGTTGGGTGGGGCTGATGCCTACATAACACAGGGTTGTGGTTGGTGGCTGAGTGCCTTTACTAACACGGGGGTGGGCTGGGTGGCTGGCTGAGTGCCTACATAACACGGGGGTGGGGGTGCTGGCTGAGTGGCCACATACCACGGGGGTGGGCTGAGTGGCTGGCTGCTGTGCCTAATAAAAACACGGTGGGGGGGTGGCGGTGGGTGGCTGGCTGAGTGCCTACATAACACGGGGGTGGGTGGGTGGCTGGCTGAGTGCCTACATAACACGGGGGTGGGTGGGTGGCTGGCTGAGTGCCTACATAACACGGGGGGTGGGTGGCTGGCTGAGTGTACATAAACACGGGGTTGTGGTGGGTGCTGGCTGATGCTAAATAACAGTGGGGTGGGTTGGCTGGCTGAGTGCCTACATAACACGGGGGTGGGTGGGTGGCTGGCTGAGTGCCTACATAACACGGGGGGGGGTGGCTGGCTGGCTGAGTGCCTACATAACACGGGGGTGGGTGGCTGGCTGGCTGAGTGCCTACATAACACGGGGGTGGTTGGTGGCTGGTGCGTGCCTTAATAACCCGGGTGGGTGGAGGCTGGCTGAGTGCCTACATAACGGGGGTGGTGGTGGTGGTGAGTGCCTACCTAACCCGGGGGTGGGTGGCTGGCTGGCTAAGTGCCTACATAACAGGGTGGGTTGGCTGCTGGTGAGGCCTAATAACAACGGGGGTGGGTGGTTGCTGGCTGACGCCTAATAAAACACTGGTCGGCGGGGGTGGGTGGGTGGCCTGCTGAGTGCCTTACATAACCCACGGGGTGGGTGGGTGCTCTGGCTAAGTGCCTACATCAACGGGGTGGCTGGGTGGCTGGGCTGACGTGCCTACATAAACACGGGGGGGGTGGTGGGCTGGTGAGGCCTAATAAACACGGGGGGTTTGTGGGTGGCTGGCTGAGTGCCTACATACCGGGGGAGGGGTGGCTGGCTGCTGAGGTGCTACATAAACACGGGGGTGGTGGGTGGGTTGGCTGGTGCCTACATAAACGGGGGTGGGTGGTGGCTGGCTGTGTGCCTATATAACACTGGGGTGTTGGCTGGCTGCGTGCCTACATAACACGGCGGGTGGGTGGTGGTGGCTGGCTGAGTGCTAATAACACCGGGGGTGGGTGCTGGCGCACGTCCTACATAACACGGGGGTGGGTGGGTGGCTGGCTGAGTGCCTACATAACACGGGGTGGGTGGTGCTGAAGGGTTGCCTACATAACACGGGGGGGGAGGGTGGCGGCTGAGGTGCCTAACTAACAGGGGGGGGTGGCTGGGTGGCCTGCGTGCTACATAACACGTGGGTGGTTGGGTGGTGGATGAGTGCCTAATTAACACGGGGGGGGTGGGTGGCTGGCTGAGTGCATAATACACGGGGGTGGGTGGGTGGCTGGATGCGTGCCTAATACAAGTGGTGGGTGGTGGGTGCTGGTGAGTGAATAATAACACGGGGGTGGGTGGGGTGGAGGATGAGTGACATACATAAAAAGGGTGTGGCGTGTGGGTGGTGCTGAGTGCCTACATAACACGGGGGTGGGGGGTGGCTGGCTGAGTGCCTACATAACAGGGGGGGGGGTGGCTGGCTGAGTGCCTACATAACACGGGGGTGGGTGGGTGGCTGGCTGCGTGCCTACATAACACGAGGGGTGGGTGGGGTGGCTGAGTGCCTACATAAACAACGGGGGTGGGGGGTGGCTGGCTGAGTGCCTACATAACCCGGGGGTGGTGGGTGGCTGGCTGAGTGCCTACAATACAGTGGTGGGTGGTGGTGGTGCTGAGTGCCTACATAACACGGGGGTGGCTGGGTGGCTGGCTGAGTGCCTACATAACACGGGGGTGGGTGGGTGGCTGGCTGAGTGCCTACATAACACGGGGGTGGGTGGGTGGCTGGCTGAGTGCCTACATAACACGGGGGTGGGTGCTGGCTGAGTGCTACATAAACACGGGGGTGGGTGGGTGCTTGGTGAGTAGTGACTAATAACACGGGGTGGGTGGGGGCTGGCTGAGTGCTAAATTAAACCGGGGGGGGAGGTTGGGGTGGGGGGTGGGTGGCTGGGCTGGAGGCCTTACATGACACGTGGGTGGGTGGGTGGGTGGGGGCTGGTGCCCTTTACCATCACACGGGGATGGGGTGGGGGTGGGGGAAAAACGGTGGGGGGGGGGGGCAGCTGATATACATCACGACGGGGGGGGTTGGGGGGGGGGGGGGGGGCATACAGAAACGGTGGGGGTTGCAGCTGATCACTACATCAACACGGGGTGGGTGGGTGGGGGGCAGAGAAAGGTGGGGGGGCAGCTGATCACTACAACACAGGTGTGTGTGTGTGGGGGGTGGGGGGGGCAGAAGGCGCAGAAAACTGTTGGGGGGGCGGTGAGGGCAGCTGATACCTACATCCCAGGGGGGGGGGGGGGGTTGGGGCAGAACAGAAACGGTGGGGGGCAACTGCTCACCTATATTCACACGGTGGGGGGGGGTGGGGGCAGCTGATCACCTTCATCACACGTTTGTGTTTTGGGGTGGGAGGGTGGGGGACTCATGTAGGCACAGGGGTTGCAGGCTTAGCTTGTGGGCCTTAAGACAGCTGAGCACCTAACCTCACACGCTTTTTTTGTGGTGGGCGGGTGGTTGGGGGGGGGGGATAAGTGTGCACAGGGGTCGCAGGCTCAGCTTGTGGGCCTTAAGACGCTGAGCACCCAATTCACATGGGAGTTGGGTGGGGGGGGGGGGGGGGGGGGGGGGGGGGTACAGATTGAGCACCTCCATAACCCCGGGAGTGGTTGGGTTGGGTTGGGTTGGTTTTTTAGGGTTTGGGTTTAGGGTTTAGGGTTTAGGGTTTAGGGTGGGAAACAGATCACATGCGCCCTCCTGATCTGGGGCATGGTACATTTAGCCCAACAGGTGCTCTTGCACAAGCTCGGTGGTGCTGCAAGGGGTGGTGTGAGTTTTTGAATTTCTTTTTTCTTTTTTTGAAGGTGTGATGTGGTGGTGCGGTGGTGTGAGTTTTTGTATTTCTTTTTTCTTTTTTTGAAGGGGTGGTGTGGTGGTGGTGTGGTATGAGTTGTTTTCTTTATTTTTTCTTGCTTTGGAGGGGTGGTGCGGTGGTGTGGTGGTGCCAACAGGACAGATGAAAACCCAACATGGGCCCACCTGGTATGGGGGATTGGTCGGTGTAGTCCCACGGGTGCTCTTCCATAAGTTCAGTGGTGGTATGGTGGTGTGGTGGTGTGAGTGGTGTGGTGGTGTGGTGGTTTGAGTGGTGTGGTGGTGTGAGTGGTGTGGTGGTGTGGTGGTGTGAGTGGTGTGGTGGTGTGAGTGGTGTGGTGATGGCGTTGTTTGTGGTGTTGTGGTGTGTGAGTGGTGTGTGGTGTGAGTGGTGGGTGGTTTTGCCAACATGAAAGGCGAAAAAACCCAAAAATGCGCCAACCTACTATGGGTATGGCGGTATAGTCCCACAGGTGCTCTTCCATAAGTTCAGTGGTGGTATGGTGGTGTGGTTGGTGTGGAGTGCGTTTTGGTTGTCTGGTGGTGTGGTTGGGTGTTGTTGAGTGGGTGTGGTGGTGTGAGCGGTGTGGTGGTGCCAACAGGACAGGGAACAACCCAACATGCGCCCACCTAATATGGGGATTGGTCGGTGTAGTCCCACAGGTGCTCTTCCATAAGTTCAGTGGTGGTATGGTGGTGTGGTGGTGTGAGTGGTGTGGTGGTATGGTGGTGTGGTGGTGTGGTGGTATGAGTGGTGTGGTGGTATGGTGGTGCAAGTGGTGGCGTGAGTGGTGTGGTGGTGTGAGTGGTGTGGAGGTATGGTGGTGTGGTGGTGTGGTGGTGTGGTGGTGTGAGTGGTGTGGTGGTATGGTGGTGTGGTGGTGTGAGTGGTGTGGTGGTATGGTGGTGTGGTGGTTTGGGAGTGTGTGTTGTTGGTATCTGGAAGTGTGGTGGTGAGGTGGTATGAGTGGTGTGGTGGTGTAAATGTGTGGTGTGAGTGGTGTGGTGGTGTGAGTGGTGGGCGGCTATGGTGGTCGTGGTGGTCGGCAGTGGTGTGTGGTGTGGTGGTGTGAGTGGTGTGGTGGTGTAAGTGGTGGTGTGGTGGTGTGGTGGTATGGTGGTGTGGTGGTGTGAACTGGTGTTGGTGGTTATGGGGTTTGTGGTGGGTGATTGTTGTTGTGGTATTGGTGTGTAAGTGGTGGTGTGGTGGTGTGAGTGGTGTGGTGGTGTGGTGTGGTGGTGTGAGTTGTTATGGTGTTATGGGGTGGTGGTGGTTGGTTGTGGTGGTGTGGATGGCTTGTGTGGTCTTTGCTGGTGGTGGGTTGGTGGTTGTGGTGTTGTGACGGGTGGGTGGTGTGGTGGTGTGTTGGTGTGGTGGTGTGGTGGTGGGTGGTGTGGTGGTGTGAGTGGGTTGTGGTGGGACTTTGTGATGTGATTGGTGTGGGGTTGTGATTGGTTGCGTGGTTGTGATTGGTGTGGTGGTGTGGTGTGTGGTGGTTGATTGGGTGGTGGTGTGGTGGTGTGGTTGGGTGGTGTGAATTGGGTGTGGTGGTGGGTGGTGTGGTGGTGTGTGGTTGTGGTGGTTGTGATGGGTAGTTGTGCGTGGTATGGTGGTGTGGTGGTTGATTGCGGTGGTTGTGTGGTGGTTGTGGGTGGTGTGAGTCGTGTCGGTGGTATGGTGGTGTGATTGGTGTGTGTGGTGTGATGCGGTGGCGGATTGGTTGTGGTGGTGTGAGTGCGCGTGGTGGTATGGTGTGTGGTGGTGTTGATTGGTGTGGTGGTGTGAGTTGGTGTGGTGTGTGATTGTTGTGGTGGTGTGGGGTGTGGTGGTGTGAGTCGGTTTGTGTGTGTGGTGGGGGTGGTGTGAGTGTGGTTGGTTGTGGTTTTGCCACAGGTATCAGGGCAGACCAGCCACTACTGGGATTGAACCAACAATACTTAACAGGTTGCGGCTGCAGTCATACCTAGTGGTCGGCAACGATGATATCATCTGATATCATTGGCATCATATGAATCCTTGATCGTCTGTTGACTAGGTAACTTTGGCCTGGGCCATTCATTATCATAGATATAAATCATAGAATTGGTATGATAAGGCATCTTATACATACTCTCTTTGGTCAACCATCATATGATTTGCCGTCCCTAGTATATGCGCCACCTGATTGGGGATGGTCGGTTGAGCGAGATAAGAGGTCATCCACAAGTTTAGTGGTGGTGTAAGTGGTGGTGTGGTGTGGTGGTGGTGTGGTGGGTGGCAACAGGATCTCAGGTCGGCATTAGTAGACACCATGGGTTCAGGAAAAGGCAACTAACAGTTAACAGCGCTATATGCGCTCACATGATCTGGGAGCCACATATGAGATATCAAAAGTTTCAGTGGTGTGTTGAGTGTGGTGTGTGTGAGTGGTGGTGTGAGTGGGTGGTGGTTGTGAGTGGTGCGGTGTGGGGTGGTTGTGTGAGTGGTGGGTGTGAGTGGTGGGGGGGTTGGGTGGTTTGGTGGTGTGGTGGTGTGAGTGGTGGTGTGAGTGGTTGTGTGGTGGTGTGAGTGGTGTGAGTGGTGTGGTGGTGTGAGAGGTGGTGGAGGTGGTGTGAGTGGTGGTGTGAGTGGTGGTGTGGTGGTTTGGTGTTTGGTGTTGGGGTGTGGTTGTTTGGTGGTGTGGTGTTTGGTGGTGTGCGTGGTCGGTGTAGCGTGTGGTGTTGGTGGTTTGGTTGTTGTGTGTGTGTGCCAAAACAGACAGGAGCAGCCCAACCAAGCGGCACCTGGTAATGGGGGATTGGTCGGTGTGGTCCCACGGGTGCTATTCATAAGCTAGAGGTGGTGAGGGTGTGCCAACGGACAGGAAAGCCGCCCCCCCAACAAGCGGCCACCTGGTATGGGGGATTGGTCGGTGTGGTCCCACGGGTGCTATTCCATAAGTTCAGTGGTGGTGGTGTGGTGTGGTGGTGGCAACAGGATAGCTGGGCATGATAGACACTACTGGTCATTCAAGGGGCACTACTTAACAGTTGACAACGCTGTATGCGCTCACTTGATCTGGGGAATGGTCGGTGGAGCCACATATGAGGTCATCACCAAAGTTCAATGGTGTGTGAAAGTGTGTGGAGTGGTGTGCAACGGACAGTTGACAACATAATGGTTGAAATAGATGGTGGAAGCCCTTATATATATTTATACCATAATATATATAGATATATATATATATATATAATATATATATATATATTATATAGGAGCGAAGGAGAGAGAGGAGAGGCGAGAGGAGAGGAGAGAAGAGAGAGGAGAGAGAGAGAGAGAAAACGAGAAGGGGGGAGAAGAGAATTAAACACAAAACACAACGTTGCTCCATGATCCTGGGGAATGGTCGCGTGAGACACAAAATGTGATCTTCCAAATGTTCGGTTGAACCACGGCCGCAAAAGGAGTGGAAGGTCCCTGGTTAGGTCTCTGGCCTTCGCAAAGTTGAAGGCGGCAAGTTGCATCTGACACGGTGGACTGATTTGAGGGGCATCCGGCGAGATAGAATACTTGGACTCCTGAGCAGCATTCTTTAAGCACCTGCGACACATCATGTTTGTATGTATTTGTGCACAGACGTGTATCTTTGTATAGATAGATAGATAGATAGATAGATAGATAGATAGATAGATAGATAGATAGATAGATAGATAGATAGATAGATAGATAGATAGATAGATAGATAGATCAGGAGGTGCCCAGGCCTCAATAATTTTACTTATGTCGATCGATCGTTTCTGATAATGGGGCTATAATGGCATGATTCATGGCAATATTTTGAGGTAGGAAGGTAGGAAGGTAGGTAGGTAGGTAGGTAGGTAGGTAGGTAGGTAGGTAGGTAGGTAGGTAGGCAGGTAGGTAGGTAGGTAAGTTGGTAGGTAGGAAGGAAGGAAGGTAGGTAGGTTGGTAGGTAGGTGGGTAGGTAGGTAGGTAGGTAGGTAGGTAGGCATGCATGGATGCAGGCATGGATGGATGCATGGATGGATGGATGGATGCATGCATGCATGCATATATCTATATATGCATGCATGGATGGATGGATGTTACAGTCCAGAGGTAGGCCAAATAGGCTAAAGGGACTTGCCCAACTGTGACAGGAAGGGCTAAAAAGAAAAGGCATTGATGAACTGAACACCAATTGGATGATGCAAGTGCATCTTGGGGTTTGGGGGTTTGGTTGGAGTTGGGGTTGAGTTTTGGGGGGTAGGGTTGGGGTTGGGGGTTGGGGGGTGGTGGGGGGGGGGGGGGAGGTTGGAGGTTGGGGGATTGTGGGTTGGGGGATTGTGGGGGGGGGGGGGGGGGAGAGATAATATTTGGACTCCCGAGCAGCATACTTGAAGGACCTATGGCGCATGATGTGAGTACATGTAGGTTGATAGGGTGAAGTGCACGGTGGGGTCGGGAATGGGGTTTTGGTTGAGTTGGAGTTGGGGTTGAGGTTGAGGTTGAGGTTGAGGTTCGGGGGTTGGGTAGGGTTGGGGTTGGGGTTGGGGTTGGGGTTGGGGTTGGGGTTGGTTGGGGGGGGGGGGAGGGAGGGGGGGGATGGGGATATAATATTTGGACTCCCGAAGCAGCATTCTTGAAGGACCAATGGCGCATGATGTGAGTTACATGTAGGTTGACAGGGTGAAGTACACGGTGTGGTTGGGATGGGGTTTTGGTTGAGTTTGGGGTTGAGGTTGAGGTTCGAGGTTGGGGTTGGGTTGGGGTTGGGTTGGGTTGGGGGGGGGAGGGGAGGGGTGGGGGGATATAATATTTGGACTCCGAGCAGCATTCTGAAGGACCAATGGCGCATGATGTGAGTACATGTAGGTTGACAGGGTGAAGTACACGGTTGTGGTTGGGGATGGGGTTTTGGTTTGGAGTTGGGGTTGAGGTTGAGGTTCGAGGTTGGGGTTGGGGTTGGGGTTGGGTTGGGTTGGGGGGGGGGAGGGGAGGGGAGGGGGGGGGGGATATAATATTTGGACTCCCGAGCCAGCATTCTTGAAGGACCAATGGCGCATGATGTGAGTACATGTAGGTTGATAGGGTGAAGTACACGGTGGGTTGGGGATGGGGTTTGGGTTGGAGTTGGGGTTGGGTTTTGGGGGGTAGGGTTGGGGTTGGGTGGGTTGGGGTTGGGTGGGTTGGGTTGGGTTTGGTTGGGTTGGGTTGGGTTGGGTGGGTTGGGTTGGGTTGGTTGGTTGGGTTGGGTTGGGTTGGGTTGGGTGGGTTGGGTAGGGGTGAGGGGGGGTGAGGGGGGGGGGGTGAGGGGGGGGGGGGGGGGGGGCTAAGCCTGCCTCACCTAGTGATGGGCTGCATTAGCCTCCATGGCTTGCCAGCTCGTTGATGTACGGTGGGAGTTTGAACTTCTTCAGCATCTTGGCAAAGTCGTCCGACACCACCCCAAGAACCTTGTTGTTTACAGCTTTGGCGTGGAGCGCCCCAGTTGCCAAATCTGGAATGACCAGAGACCCACCGTCAGCCGCAGCGGCGCCATTGGTACCAGCACTACTCTTAGTCGCAGCCGCAGCCGCAGCCGCAGCCGCAGCGGCCATTTTTTCTTTCTGGTGCTTGTCTTTGCCCCTTTGCTCTTCTTTGCGCTTCTGCTGTTGCTGATGCTTTCGCTGCTTGTCGATCATATCCTGACTCATGCCTTGCACCTTGATGTTGGCGGCTGGCTTCCTCACCTTTGCCTTGCTCTTACTCTCCTTACCATGTTCCCCACTGTTCACATCGTTTGTCTTGGTGTGCCCTTCAGCGTTCAAATTAACATCGTTTGTCTTGGTGTGGCCTTCATCCTTCAAAGCCCTGTCCCCTAGCTTTGCTCCAACCCCCCCGCTGCTGCCCACCTTGACCTCAGCAAGGTGGCGTGGGTTGGCTACACTGGTGGCGACGCCAGCTTCCAACTCCAAGTGGTTTTGTGCCTCCATCTTGCGCCGTTTGACAGCCGCCTGAACTTCTATATGGGATGCTTTTGATGCTGTTTCACCGCCCTTGCTAGCCATAAGCCTGCGCCCCATCACAGCCGCTGTGACATCCCCCTTGCCACCTTTCTGAACTGCAAAGCTTGCATCTACTCCCCACTTGTCCTCGGCCCCCTCAGCATTCCCATCCTCATCCCGGACATTGGTGCCCTCGCCCTCCCATTCATGAGCGTCGTCACCACCAGTGTCACCAGCTCGTGCAGCACCAAGCTCACCAGCACGGGCAGCACTACCTTCAGCATCAGCATCATCAGCATCAGCATCATCAGCATCATCGGCTTTAGTATAATCCGCATCAGCATCAGAATCATCGGCGTCGTCAGCATCAGCTTCATCAGCATCATCGGCTTTAGTATAATCGGCATCAGCATCAGCAGCCTCATCAGCATCAGCATCATCAGCATCAGCATAATCAGCATCATCGGCTTTAGTATAATCGGCATCAGCATCAGCTTCAGCAGCCTCATCAGCATCATCAGCATCATCGGCTTTAGCATAATCAGCATCAGCATCAGAATCATCAGCCTCGTCAGCATCAGCTTCATCAGCATCAGCATCATCGGCTTTGGTATAATCAGCATCAGCCTTATCAGCATCAGCCTCATCAGCATCAGCATCGGCTTTAGCATAATCAGCATCAGCATCACCAGCACCAGCATCATCAGCATCGGCATCAGCATCATCAGCATCAGAATATTCTAGCATGCCTTTGCCTGCTTTCAAATCTTCCAAAGTCCCCTGGATCTCAATATCGTCATCGTCCAATTCATTGTCCAATTCATGGTCCCCTGCACGTTTAGAATCCCCAGCCTCGCCATCGCGTTTAGAATCCTGAGCCTGATCACTATCGTCGCCAGCGTCATCATCATCGCCGGCGCCGTCTTTTGGATGGCTCGTCACACTGCCTAAAGGACTGTGTGATGAGCTGGCCTGCTTTGCACTCTGTCTTTCTTGCTGATCCCTGTAAAAGGGCAATGGTATAGGATTGGGTGGATTAAATGGGAATGGGAATGGGTGGATTGAATGGGAATGGGAATGGGAATGGGATGGGTGGATTGAATGGGAGTGGGAATGGGAATGGGAATGGGAATGGGTGGATTGAATGGGAGTGGGAATGGGAATGGGAATGGGATGGGTGGATTGAATGGGAGTGGGAATGGGAATGGGAATGGGAATGGGTGGATTGAATGGGAGTGGGAATGGGAATGGGAATGGGAATGGGAATGGGAATGGGAATGGGAATGGGTGGATTGAATGGGAGTGGGAATGGGAATGGGAATGGGAATGGGAATGGGAATGGGAATGGGAATGGGAATGGGTGGATTGAATGGGAGTGGGAATGGGAATGGGAATAGGAATGGGAATGGGAATGGGAATGGGAATGGGTGGATTGAATGGGAGTGGGAGTGGGAATGGGAATGGGAATGGGAATGGGAATGGGAATGGGAATGGGATTGGGAAGGGAATGGGTGGATTGAATGTGGAAATCACTGGACGGGGGTTGCAAGGGTGGCACAGTGCTTAATTGGGACGTTGCAGGGCGGGGGTGGTACATGTGACATATGGCTTGATTACAACTCAATAAAATGCAAAGGTGGCAAAAGACACTGCCTAAGGAACTGCGTGATATGCATGTAGTCCAGCCAAACTCCCCAAACCCCCAATCCCAAAATACCATACCTCGCATTAGCAGCCGGGCTGGCATCTGTCTCCAAGTCATGTAGTCCGACCAAACTTTCCAAACTCCAAATCCCAAAATACCATTCCTCCCATTAGCAGCCAGGCTGGCATCTTTATCCAAGTCATGTAGTCCAATCAAACTCCCCACGCACCGAAACCTTGAATAACGTACCTTGCATTAGCAGCTAGGCTGGCACCTTTCTCCAAGTCATTTAGTCCGACCAAACTGCACAAACCCCGGAACACGAAATACCATACCTCGCATTAGCAGCCAGGCTGGCATCATTCTCCAAGTTATGCACATCTCCGTTGCTAGCTGCCTTCTCGTCATTCACTTTCGAGTGCAGCACCGAGTGGAATAATGAGGCGCCACCCCCAGCAGCTGTACCTGTTGGGTATACGGATGATAGCACCTCGTTGTGCACCTATCACAGGCAAGGTTGCACACGCAATTGGTTGGTTTGACTTCACGGTCTATCAGCCTTCTCGTCATTCACTTTTGAGTGCAGCACCGAGTGGAATAATGAGGCGCCACCCCCAGCAGCTGTATCTGTTGAGTAGACGGATGATAGCATCTCGTTGTGCACATGTTACAGGCAAGGTTGCACACATAATTTGTTGGTTTTACTATACGGTCTATCAGCCCCAAGGCCTGTTGGGTATACGGATGATAGCACCTCGTTGTGTTCCTATCACAGGCAAGGTTACACACATAATTTTGATGGTTTTATTACATGGTCTATCAGCCCCCAGGCCTGCTGAGAATACGGATGATTGCACCTAGTTGTGCACAAGTTGCAAGCAAGATTGGATTGGATTTTTACATGACATTTCAACAACTCTGAGCAGCTCACCGTCTATAATGCCAAGTCCCCCCTTGTGCGAAACCCACAGAAACCAAGGAGTATGGTAAGCGGAATAGGCGGTTTAAAGACTTGTCTAGGTTGCACGCAAGGTTGCACACGGAATAGGTTGGTTGGGTTGGTTGAGTAGGTTAGGTTGGTTTGTGTACACGGTCTATCGGCCCAGGTTGCAGGCAAGGATGCACACGGAATAGGTTGGTTAGTTTGGTTGAGTTGGTTAGGTTGGTTAGTGTACACGGTCTATCGGCCCAGGTTGCAGGCAAGGATGCACACGGAATAGGTTGGTTGGGTTGGTTGGGTTGGTTAGGTTGGTTTGTGTACACGGTCTATCGGACCAGGTTGCAGGCAAGGATGCACACGGAATAGGTTGGTTAGGTTGGTTAGGTTGGTTTGAGTACACGGTCTACCAGCCTACAGGCCGCTCACCGTCTGCAGAAGGAGTATGTGTGGGTGGTCTTAACACTGCTACACCACTCTTGATAAGAAAATAGGATCACATGGGTGAGTGCAGTTTAACAACATCCCTAGGTTGCACATGGAGAGCCAGGAAGCAGAGGGTGTGTGGTTGTGTGTGTGAGTGTGTGTGTGTGTGTGGTCGTGTGTGTGAGTGTGTGTGTCGAGTGGGGGGGGGGGGGGGGATGTGTGGTGGGGTAGTGTGTGTGGTGTGTGGGTGTGTGTGTGGGGGGGGTGTGTGGGGGGGGGGGGGTTTTGGTGGGCGGGGGGGGGTGGATGAGGAGGGGGGGGGGTGGGGGGGGATGGGGGGGGGGGGGGGAGGCGGGAGGAGTGAGGGGATGTTGGGGGGTGGGGGGGGTCTTTGGGGGGGGGGGGCGGCGGGGTGGAGGGGGTTGTGGAGGGTGGGGTATGTGGGTGTGGGGTATGGTGGGAGTGGGGGGGGGGGCGGGGGGGGCGGGGGGGGGTGGGGTGGTGTGTGCTTCTGTGGGAGTGAAGGGGGTGTGCAGGGTGTTGGTGGTGTTGTGTGTGGTGTGCGTGTGTGTGGGTGTCCGCTGGGGGGGAACGGGGTGTGGGTGGGGTGTGTGAGGTGTGTGTAGGGGGGATGTGCACAGGTGTGTGTGTGGGGTGTGTTCGGTTGATGTGGTGTTGGAGTGGGTGAAGTCGTTGTGTTGGCGTGTGTGGTGCTAGGTGGTGTGGTGTGGTTTGTGGTGTGTGTAGTGTGTGTGTGCTGTGTGTAGTGCGCTTGTGGTGTGTGTGTAGTATGTTTGTGGTGTGCGCGTATGGTGTGTGGTGCGGTGTATGTTTTGTGGTGTGTGGTGTGTGGTGAGTGATGTGTGGTGTGTGGCCCCGGCCTTGAGGTTAGGTTTTCATTCCATGAAGACCAGGCCAGATGACTTGAATACAAGCTTCACACAGCACTCTCATTATCTCATGAGAGGATACAGGAAAAGTGTGAAGAGAAGTGTAGAGGCAGAGATTTTATTTTCAGCTACAAACGCCAGCTGCTAGGTAGCGCCTCTGCCTGGCTATTCAGCCAAACCCAAAGCGGGCTAGTACACCTGGAAGCCAGCATAATCGCTTTTCTAGCACTGCTGAAATTTGTGGGCTTTGCCCAATGGCTGGCTCAGGGAGCTATCTAGAAGCTGCTGCTCATAGCTGAAAATAAAAACACTGTGTAGAGGAATCACATATTGGAACGGTAGCAGAAGTTGTAAGTCAGGACTGGTGACTGGTCAGGATCTGAATTGGCCGGTGTGATTGGGCGGCGACTGGATTTTGATTGGGTTATAATAACTCTGGTCAGGGCAGGTCAGGGAGATAATTATGTTATTCAAGCTGGGATGGAATTAAAGTGATGCCCTGAAGTAAGATGCTCCCACTTGTGCTAGTGCTAGTTTCTCTGGACGCATGTATGGGTGAGCGCATCTTACCCTCAGCGCATGAGAGCAGTAACTCGCGATCTCCAGTCTGCAGTGGCCATCAGTTGGTACGTCGTTATTCTCAAATGGGTTGCTTGCGCTTGCTAGCGAGAGGCGAAGCACTATGCACCATAGTATAGAGTGCAGGCGATACGTCCCCATGGTTTGCTTTGCTTTGTTTTGCGTTCAACGTGTACGTGGGGAGTGCATGCAGCTCGGATCAGCACTCGATAGGAGCTGGGTGGGATTCTGCCTGGTCTCGAGTCTCGAGACGTAGATAAGTTGCCTACAGGGGGGTCGCCAGGTCAATTCTCTGCCACTGCCTTCGATAGGTGTCTAATACTTTCCATCGGGCGGAGAAAATTGTGCGGGCGGCGTGTTCAATTTAGGACAATTGCAGTGCTTTGAATGACAGCCAGATCGATTCAGATGCTTAGGGCAGCTGCGTAGGGTAGCTCGAGGTAGCTGCGTAGGGCAGAGGGCGGGCGCGGGCGTGGGGCGACGTCAGCAAGGCCAAATTGGGGGGGGCGGGGAGGGGGGGGGGAGCTAGGGCCAGATCGATCGTTTTGGCATGTTTCTTAACCGGTTTAGAAACAACCGTGATTTTTTTCCGGCTGATCATCAGTTGACAACCTCGTGGTGAAGGGTATGGTTGTTTCTAAACGTTCAAATATTTGCGTGAACATGACTAAAAAGCCTGGAATCGATAATGGGGTTGCTTTTTTTACGCTTTCCCCCCTTTCCCCCAGCAAAAATTGTGTACTCGACTTCAGACATATTGTACCAAAATGTTTAACGCTGGCAAGAAATTTGAAAGGTCCGTATTTGAAATCCAGACTACAAAAGGCAGACATCGTGTATTTTGCCCCCAAACAGCCTCAAATATGCACATATCTCATGTGTCAAGAGATGTATTCGAGTTTGCAACACTTTTATAAGCAACGTTCCCAACAAGCATCAAATGGATTTCATACGTGTATTGGGCATCGGTCTGCCAAGTGGCCGAGGAGCTGGTGAGCCGGTCACAACATAGATGCGGCTTTTTGCTGTCCTTTTTAAGGGAATAAAGACGACTGCTATGTCTGAAAATCGTCGAGGATCTTTGTAATTGTTCGCCCACAAATCTACCTCATTTGGGTCATAATTCAGTCATATGCAGTTCAACATTATCAGGTTTGAACTGCGCGTCATAGAGGCAAAAAACTGCATTGTGGGTCCATAAAGGCCATTTCGTGCCATTAGCCCAACCTCCTTCAGACCCCCTAAGCAATGTTAAGGCCCCGTAGGACCATTGTGGTAATACCTCCATGGGCCTACAGATCAGTAACATTAAATAAAAAGCTGCTTAGGAATTGTTGATGGCACTTTTCATGCCTCAAGCTGCATTTTCAGCATTTTTTGCCTTTTTCAAAATCATTGGGGCCCCATGATGATGGCATAACTTTGTTTGTCTCCATTTACAATTATGAGTCGAATTGTCGATCGAACAGTGAAAATAAAGACAAGACATTTTTCCTGCAAAACAATGTGACGCTTTTTTGGTCCGTGTTTGGAGGCCAGGATGAGGGTTAAGTCCCATCCACTCAATCTCAAAAATTGTCAGCGTAGCCAAAGCTTGATTTACACATAAATATCCATCCTTCATGATCCCTCATAAAATTAGAATGGAGAGGATGGGACTTAACCTCCTTCCCGTATTGGGGTTTCGGCTGTGGTGCAGCCCCCCCTTGCTCCCCCCCCTCCCCACCCACCCCAACCGCCAAGCCCTGGTTACAGTTTCTTATTTTGGTGGCCTCGGCTTTCGTTGCTATGTCTTCTGGCCTCTTCCCTTGTTGCGTGAGCGAGCTGTAGATTGTATATCGCAAGGTATCGAATAAGCTCAAGGTTGCAGTTGGAGCAGAGAGCACTTGATGCACGGTGTCTGCAGACTATCCATCTCCCATTACAACATTACAGGTTGCTCTTGAGCTTAAATGATGCATAGCCAATGAGATTTTCCATTGTTATAATTTGCCACCCTCGAAGCTGGAGCGCCCCTGCATCGATGCACATTACCCCGAGGTTCGTGCTTTCTGTGATGTTAGAGCGTCGCCCTTCAATGCGATAGGTAGCGAGTTTCCCTATATGCCCCTTTGTGCGTAAACCAATTCTTCATCTGAGCCATCTTCTGAGTGACATGCATCAGGTAGCTCTTTCCTTGTTGTGCTTTCGTGTGCGACCTGTAAGATTGCTCCGCGGCTACTCTTTGTTCCAGACAGTTCCCGGTTTCCTCATCGTATCGTCTTAACCATCACGATCGTCGTGAAATTGCTGCAATCCGCTAAGGCGCTGCCATGCTGTTGTCACTGCCTGACACAGCTCGGTGGCGTAATGCGACACCATCTCATATCTACGTGACCTTTTGGACTTTACATGCCGAAAAGGCCACCACATCATTCTTGCTGACACATCGGATGCCGTTTTGAATGCGTGTCGGGATGGTCGGTGTCTTTGGGAAGGGAGGAGAACATCGACTCGAGCACTGGTTGTACTTCCTCTGATCGTCGATATATCCTTGGCGAAAAACCTTGACATAGTTACCCACTTGATTTTTGACCTTGGGGCAAATAGCCTACATTTGCTGCTGCATTTTTTGTGCAGCCCCCCCAGAAGGGAGGGTTGTCCGACTGTCTGTCTGTCTGTTTGTTCGTTGTTCGTTTGTTTGCCAGTTCAGACCCTGGGCCTTACATACCCCTGGCCCAGTCATGCACCCACTCTCCACCCTTCCAAACCTCGGACAGCCAACACTCTCAGCCTACATTCTCACCAAGCGACGCACCTAAGACTTGCTTGCGAGTGCTCTGCTGAAATTTGATTTTTTATTATCTTCAGCATTTGGCCTTTTGATAGAAAACCTGCATGCATGACCATATTGACATTTTGGAGTCCCTGCATATACCTGTCGTTATCTCGTAATGTTTTAAATTGTGGTGTAACTGCCGAAGACGGCGAGCAGCCTTAAAGGTTGAGGCCATTTAACCAAGTTCAACTTCGAATTGACTCACAACCAAACATCTGTAGTAGAAGCTGTTAGAAACTCCTTGACCAGATGGCTCCAACAGCTTCAAATGGTTACCCAATGTAGATAAGCTTGTCACATGATAATGTTCCTGCTCCTATTTCTCACAGGTTATTATGACTACGCCCTGGAGTCATGTGATTTTTGCACGAGGACTTGCGATATCCCAGGCCTCAAAAGATGGCCCATTAGAGTAACAAGTGCGTGACATCGGTTTTTTGGCGCTATGGGCATATGGTGTTGTTGCTTTGATTGGCTGGCCTTGGAGCATCATAGCGGGCGGTATAATTGCTTACTTCTGCTGGCCAGTACAGTCTCAGAGGCCTCTGCAATTATACTAAATTGTATGATGCCAGTACGGGTACTGCAGATTTATGGAGAGAGGAATGGAGGAGGGCCTTTCTGAGTGAAACACCTGGCATTATAGCATGATTGATGCCGTTCCAGGGGATGAATTGGGTTCAGAGGTCAGAATTGTACTTGTTCTCAGGCAAAATTTCCCAGAATTCTCTCAGAATTGTCAGATTTCAGTCCAAATTCGAGATATAAAGTTCAAAATTTTCCGAATATACAACTTCCAAATCATTCCCTGAATTGCTATCCCCTAAGGTGTCCTCAAGAAGTCCTGGGCACCACGGGATATGTTTTCTGCTGTGACTGGTAGCTTCTACCCAGCTGCCCAGGCTATCGACTGGGCCAAACAGGTAGTATGAAGGAGTATGAGACAGCTGATCTTAACATTTGTATGGTGCAAGATTTAGCTTCATACTTGGCTCAGCATAGGTTTTATTTTTCCGTTGAGAGCAGCAGCTTCTAGGCGGCTCCTCTAGCTTCCTATTCAGCTTAACCTAATGCGACCTAGTGCACTTGGAAGCTAGCACAAAAAGCTGTCAAGAAGTATTTGGGTTTTGCACAGCTGCTGGCTTGGGGAGCTACCTATAAGCTGCTGAAAAAAGCCAGAAAGAAAATTCCTGTGGCTCAGTATCCTTCGAAAGTAGCCAGGAAGTGTTGTTGAAAATACAATGCTATTACCTGGCATTGTCCTGTGTTAGACTTGCATACATTAGGAAATCATTGCTGATCGAATACTGATTGTCTACGCCAGGACTTAGTGGTGTGCTTCAACGATTCATTGATGTAGGAGTAAGATCTAGAGAAAGGCTGCTGCCCACTGATTCATCTCCGGGCTACATGTAACAGCTTCTAGGCAGCTCCTTCCACCCACCCTTGGGCCAAACCTGACGCTCGCAAGTGCGTCCGAAAGCTGATATGACAGGCATTCAAATGCAGCTGAGAGACTTGAGCTTGCCCAAGTGGCTGGCTAATGGACCTGGCGGGAAGCTGCCTTGAGAAGCCCAAAGATGAAATAGTGGTGCTACCTAGCAGCCTTGAAGCGATTCCAAGAAATCGGTATCAGTATGTTCCGATCCAATACAATTGTAGCTGATAGATCAGCCGTTTATTGTCATGTAATTGGCAAGACTGTAAAACGCACACATCTGCAGTATCTCCAAGCTACGGGAGGTTTCTTGTTGTATCAAACAAATGTAGTAATGCAAATTTGAGCTAGTCAGCCCCGCTAGCATTCAATTCATCTGAGTTCTTTCAGGCTCATTCAGGCTAATTAGGGCTCTTACAGGCTATAACTAGTGCTACTTACGAAATAGCTTTTAGCGCTAGCTAGCGCTGAGCTACCCCCCCCCCCCCCCCCCCCCCCCCCCCCCCTTCGAACCCTAAGAGTTCGTCAACGATCCCACCAGCGATGAAAAAATACCTTCCACTTGTGGCAAGAACGTAGCATGGCCCCTTCAAAGAGGTTGTTGTTTGGTTGGTCACTTCGATAATCTTTGTCAGAGCAAGCATGACCACCTTCCTTCGTAGCTTTTCTTTTCAGCTACGAGCAGCAGCTTCCATGCAGCTCCCCCGACTGGCTATCCAGCCAAACCTGATGCCAGCTATTGCACCTTGAAGCTGGCACAATCAGCTGTTTAGAACTGCTGAAATCTTGGGGCTTGGCCCCGTGGCTTGCTCAAGGGGCTATCTGGAAGCTGCCGCTGGTAGCTGAAAATAAAAAAATGCCTTCCTTCTAGCTGCGCTGCTCTCTGCTCCGCTTCTTGCCCTGCCGCCCTGCTTTATATAGCAATGTATGTTGTAAGAGTCCAGGGGTAGGCCAAATAGGCTTCAGGGACTTGCCCAACCGTGACAGGAGGGGCTTCAAACGAAAAAGCACTTATGAACTGAACCCAAACAATCGTTTTACCGACAGGGGCCCTGAGTTTGTGCTACAGTGAAAATTTATTTACACACTTAAAAATTATAATTTGGTATAGCAATGCAATATTCACCGCGGCTCTTACATCTCCTGTGTCGACAGACTCCCCTGGACATGGGAGATTACTGCTGCGAACATTAGCAGTCATCCCACTTGAAGCCTGGTAGAGGATTGAATTGCTTTGGCAAACCTGTCCACTTCCACAGTTGGCTTGTAGCCTATCTCTGTGTGCTGTGTGGCTCCTAGATGGTTCAAAACATCCTCAAACCATTACATCACATGACTTGATTGATTTGGCAAACTTGTCCTCTTCCACGGTGGGCTTGTAGCCTATCTCAGTGTGCTGAGTGGCTCCAAGTTGGTTGAAACATACTCAAACCATTACATCACATGACTTGATCCATTTGACAAACTTGTCCTCTTTCACAGTTGGTTTCTAGCCTATCTCAGTGTGCTGTGTGGCTCCAAGTTGGGTGAAACATGCAGTCTCCCATTGTACATCCCCGTATCTGCAGTAGACCCACACTCTTGAACATCAGCATCAATTGGGGTCAAACATGTACATAACCAACCCAACACATAGTGGTCTCCAAACAACTGTTGTCACCGACGCCAACGCTTGCATCACCTTATATCTTAGCTAGTGAAAGCACTAACCATCGATTTTTTTTCAAATCTGAAAGTGGCGTTCTTCTAGCTTAATGGTTCTAGGCCTCCTCCAGGGACAGCGTTTAAGTGGTTTTTGTAGCTTTTTGTAGCTTTGGGGGGCCATTTGGTGCAATTTTTTTTCTTTTTTATGGCGATAATTTCTCCAAGACGGGTTCAAAACTAGCGATCGCAAAATAAAGCGGAAAAAATATCCCTGGCACAAACTGCCCCTGGCACCACTTCCCCTGCCTACCTGTCTCTTATACGGACATATCCAGTATTTTGTATGTCAGATTTATGTAGGCCAAGTTGAGTAGCTACTTGGGCTACAGAAGCCTGATTTCAGGATTGTTGCGTAGCCATCGCATGGCTGAGCGTGCAGCCAGTGTGTGTGTGTGGTGGTGGTGTGTGTGTGTGTGTGTGGGGGGGGGGGGGGGGGGGGGGGGTCATGGGTCGCCATGCAACGACGGAATGGCGACGCAGTGGCAACGCGTCGTCGGGAAAAAAATCGGTGAACACAAGTTTCCATTCTACTGATTCGGCACGTGCGCAATCCTCAAATTGCATTTGATTTAAGGAGTAGGTGTTATTAGTTTGTGAGGTTTCGCAGGATGGTGTGGGAGGTAAGAGAGGCATACCTTTAGGCTGTCCGTGGCCTCGTCCCGTGTCCAGGATACAATGTCGGACAAGCAGATGTGGGGGTACCGGATTTCCATCTCGATTGCAGTCGTGTATGTACACCATCCTGCGAAACTTCGCCGACTAATAGCACCCATCCCTTTAATCAAATGCAATTCGAGGAACTCCCACCCGCCGATGAATGTAATCCTTTCGTGGGTGTAATATTCTCATATGTAGGGATGTCAATATTGTACTGGTCCCCAAGATTATCGGACAATATTGTACGATTCATTGATATACTGTACAATATATCGTATGATATCCTGGATATATCATACGATATGTCTACACAAGATCATACTTGACAGCCCTACTCTGTGCATGTTCACCTTCATGTTCTTAACATTCCCACGCCATGCCCTACTGTCTTTTTGTCGGCCTTGTACAGGATGGTCCAGTGTTTATTTTCAGCCACGCTACAATTCAGCAGCTTCTAGGCAGCTCCCCTGACTGGCTATTCAGCCAAACTTGGGGCAACCTTGAGCACCTTGAAGCTGACATAATCAGCTTTCCAGAACTGCTGAACTGGTTAGGCAAGTGGTCGGCTTAGGGAGCTGCCTAGGAGCTGCTAAGAAAACCCGAAAAGAAAACCCCCGTGAGGATTAGGCATGAGAATACCTTATCCATATCTAGTGCTTTAGTAGTGTCATAGTTCTGGCTTTAGTTGCAGGCTGCACTCCATCTCCCCCTCTCTTTCCGTAGGTCCAGGATAACCCTAAACCCTAAAACTGACAACCCTGAACACTTTATGTAGGTCCAGGATACCCATTTTGCATCCCAGCCCTCACGTTTTATTGTTCCTTGTATGTAGGGGTCGGCTATGTTTTATAATATTAGTGAAAATACAATATTATATAATATTGTATAATATTAGACTGACAAGCCTTCTCACCAGAATTATGAATTTATTTGAAAATATAATATAATTGTGACAGTAATAACATTAGTTAATATTCGATTTCCAAACACTTAAATGAGTTCCCGTTCCCTACTTGTATGCAGGCTTTACCTGGTTTGGCTTGTCCTTGTGTCATGCATAAATAGGGAACGGAAACTAATATTAGTGTTTGAAAAACTAATATTAATAAATATTATTATTATAGTGTCACAATAACATTAGTTTTTCAAATAAATTCATAATTCTGGTGAGACGGCTCGTCAGTCTAATATTAACTAAATTTGCCTTTTCCTATGCCTAAATGTATGCAGCCAGTTCTGCATACGTGCTCAAGCAGTGCCGACGTGATTGCACCAATATCCTGGATTGTGGCCGTCAGCAGGTAGGATTGATAGTGCCAGCGTTTTTGCCTGAGCCCCCCTTTCCAGGGGGGCGGGAGCCCCCAGAGTCTCCCCGTTGTTTGTCTTTCTGGCTGTTAGTCTGTTTGTCCGCACGTTCCAACCCTGGGCCTGACTGGCCCCTGGTTCTGTCGTAAATCCTGGCTTCAATCAGCGGCACTCGATTCCGGTGCCACCTGTCGCTCTGATAGCCAGCACTCTTCGCCAATTTTTTGCGTCGCTTGCGACGTGCCTAGGACTTGTTTGTTTCATATTTATGTAGGCCAGGTTGAGTAGCTACTTGGGCTTCTCAAGCCTGATTTCAGGATTGTTCCGTAGCCATCCCATGGCGAAGAGCGGAGCCTGGGGGGGTTCGGGAGGTTTATGCGTTGCCATGCAACTACGGAATGGCGACGCAGTGGCGACGCGTCGTCGGGACAATAACTTGATGGCCCTGCAACGTTTAAGCGGAGCCCCCTCTTCAAGGGGCGGGAGCCCCCAGGGTTACGCGTTTGTCCGTCCGACCGACCGACCGACTGACCGTCTGACCGAGACGAAGCCTGACACGTCAGCCAACAGTCTCGTAACTGCCTCTCTTCCGTTGCCACCTGTCGCTCCGTCGTGAACACTCTCCGCCAATTTTTAGTGTCGCTTGCGATGCTGCATAGAACTCGTTAGTGATTGTCATGTCCTTCAATTTGTTGTTTAGTTATTCCTCTGTGCGTAGTTATTCTACTTCATTGACCTGCGACAGATTTAGGGGCCGTGAGAAGTTGCCTCTCTTTATCAATGATTGTATGAAGAGAATGGATCGAGTGTATTTTGATCAGAGTAATGCTTGGACTGTTGGTGTTACTGTGGAAGGTAAATGCTGGATCCATTTAACTAAGTTCAACTTCAAGTTTTGCGTGTAGAATGTGTGCTCAGCACTTGTTTTGCCACGCGTCGCCATTTCGTCGCAATCCTGTCGCTGCATGGCAACGCGTGGGTCTGGCGAAACTAGTCGGAAATGCCCCCCCACCCCAACCCACACACACACAGACCCCCCAGGCTCCGCGCTTTGTGCTCCGCAGGGTTTGGGGGGCAGGACGTCACACTTGGGTCTTCCGTCGCTCAATTTGCGACGTGTCGCACAAGAGAAAAAAAGTGGTGCTCAGAGGTGTTGTGCTGGCTGGACCTGGTGCAATGTCCTTGTGATAGACATATCAATTTTCGAAGTGTAGCTATGCATGGCTTTAATTTGCTGTTGTAGCTCGTGCCACGGCAGTAACATGGCTGTTCAGGGCTTTTTTATGATCGCTACATATAGCAATCGCTAGGTTTGTCCCCGTCTGGGCAAAAATAACGCTATAAATCAGGAGGTGTCAAGGCCTCAAAAATTTCACTTCTCCCGATTGATTTTTTCTGATAATGGGGCTGTAATCGCATGTATCATTGCGATATTATGAGACATTTTTCAGGTCATTCTGAGCACCTCATTTAGGGGGGGGGGGGGGGGGGGGGGGGGGGGGGGGGGGGTCAGCCCTCCTCAGGTTTTTGCTAACTTTTTACTCAGGCCTCCAAATGACATTCTGAGACCACCCATGAGTAGGCCTTGTCAAGAGCAGTCCATTGGCACCACTTTGGACCTTATGCAATAAGTATCTACCCCCTGGGTGGGTGGGTTGTTGGGTGGATGGGGTTGAAAAACTGAATTTTGACTCTCAGACAATCTCTGTATGGGAATTCCGAGGATGCCATAATGTGCGCCATACTGTAAACCCCCACAATCCATATCTAAGTTGTTCAAAAAGGGGGTATTCAGGGGGTATCCCCCCTCAGGTTTTTTAGGGATACGTGTCCCCCCCTTTTTTCTATACTCCCGTATAAATAGTATAATGTTTTTTTCTTTCTTTTTTGCCTTTAATGGCCCTGAAAATCTATAAAAGGCTATCGAAGCTTTAAGAAGCTATTAAAACCATTATAACGCTGTCCCTGGAGGAGGCCTTAAACCATAAAGCTAGAAAAAAAACTTTCAGATTTGAAAAAAAGCCCTGTGGCTGTTGGTCGTTTTTATGTGACAAAGTTCAAGTTGGTTATTTATCTGCCTAACCTCGTGCATGTTCAATTGGGATGGAATCCATTTGATGATGCTCAACTGAAGATTGACTGCATTGCAGCAGGTGCCTCGTCGCCATTCTGCCTCCCTGGTCGACTGACTTTGAAGGTACTGCCGTTGCCACTACTTGGACTCCTGCTACTACTTGCTGCTACTACTCGACTGACTTTAGAGCTACTGCTTTGGAGGTACTGCCTGAGAGCCTGACCCTTTGAACGAGCTTGTGGCCTACATATTGGCATGCTGGATCTGTGGAGTTCAACTGATCTGGTGGGAGTGCAACCAGGCCTTTTGTTTTTGCAACTACGAGCAGCAGCCTCTAGGTAGCTCCCCGGACTGTCTTTTTATCCAAAGCTTAAAAACCTAGTGCATCTGGAAGCTGATGTATGTATGTTACAGTCCAGGGGTAGGCCAAATAGGCTAAAGGGACTACATAAATATTTGGAAGCTCATATGATTAGCTTTAGCAAATCGTGCAGCCCGTTTTGGCTTACAGTCCTGCTAAACAAAACAAGTCCTATGCAGCGTCGCAAGCGACGCGGAAAACTGGCGGAGTGCGTTGGCACGAAGCGGAACGACAGGTGGCAATGGACTGGAGCTGTCCGAAGCCAGTTAGTTATGAGACAGTTTGCTGACGTGCCAGGCTTCAATATTTCGGTCGCACAAACGGACAACGGGGTGAATCTGGGGGCTCCCGCCCCCCAGGATGGGGGGCTCTGCCAAAAACACTCATGTATCGAGCCGATCTGATCCAACGTGCTGTTATCCAAATTTGTGGCTGGATCTATGTAACTAAATTCAAGTTCAAGTATTGGGCAAAGTGGGCACATGTGGGGTGTATGAAATCTTGTAGCATAGAGGCATGCAGTAGGTGGCGGACATCGAATGATCCATTGAGTCAGAAGCTTGGGACCAAGGTTGTTCAGAACGCTGCGGCATGCGTAGCAGACGCAACGGGTCCAAGGGTCGGGTGCGTCCGAGGCGCAGATTTGGGAGGGTCTGATGCATCTCAGATTGTGCGGGTGCGTCACAGATTTTGAAACTGGTTGCGTCTCTTGAAGCAGATTCGAAACGGCCTAAGTCTCGAAAAGCAGATTTGGGGGGGGGGGGGGGGGGGGGAGGGGAGGGGAACCCTGCTTGGGACACCAGACACATGTGTGGTATATAAAATATTGTTACATAGAAACATGAAATAGACATTGAGAGCATGAAATAGACCTTAAGAGCATGGAATAGACCTGGTAGCATGAAATGGACACTTCTTTAAACTGCTTAATTTGTTTAGTGTGCTCCTTGGTTACCGTGGGTATCGCACGGAGGGACTTGGAATTGGAAGACAATGAGCAGCCCAATCCAATCAAATCCGAGGAGCATGAATTAGGTTCCGGACATCAAATGGTCCATAGAGAAAGGAGCTTGGGGCACCAGACCGGCACTCAATAGCGGAGTGCCTGTCGTTTTAGGTCAAATAAAATCAATATATCATAAACTCAATGGTTCACTCATCTAACACAAGTTAACTACTGGGAGGCACCACATGTCATTATCCATATTAGCACCACCACCGTAGGATATTCAGCGCGTCGCTGCATTGTGGGAAAACTGCTTGTCAAAAAGTCAGGTAAAGGGGTGGCTGCATCTATTGTATGAAATGGGGGGCATTGAAGGCGGTGAGCAGCCCAGAGTTGGCTGAAGACCCCATGTACCAATCCAATCCGGTATGAAATGGGAGCTAGGTACCAAACAAGGTCAAGTGTCAGGTTGTCAGTGCTTGTAGTAAATAATCCAGCTTACTCGCTGCCTTGCTGTCGTGAGCAGGGGATAGAAGGGACATATCGTACAAGGAAGGGACGTATCGTGCAACTCTTCCACCTCGCAAATAGCAGGACGTGGATTGTTGACTGACCAACGACAGTTGCGCTATTTAGCAATGGCTGTGCACACAACTGTCATTGATCAACAAGTTCAAGTGTTGGATAGGAATCATTGTTTTTCTTTTTGGCTACTAGAAGCAGCTTCTAGGCAGCTCCCTGGGCCAGCCACCGGGCTAAGCCTAAATGTCAGCAACGCTAGAAAGCCGATTTTGTCAGCTTCAAGGTGCATTAGGTTGCTTCAGGCTTGGCTGATAAGCCAGCCAGGGGAGCTGCCTAGAAGCTGCTGCTTGTAGCCGAAAAGGAAAAACAGCGGATAGGACATACATTCACCAAGGCAGCCCTATGTGGTAAATTACTGAGCAAGCTCACCAGAACCAAGGGACAGGGTTCAACAACGCATGGGTGCTGTGAGTCAATCATCCCCCTAGGGAAGCTGACCCATACATGCCAATCTGGCTATCAGTGTTAGTCATCCAATGCCTCACAGATCTGCTGAGTTGAGTGCAAATGTAAACCACCCCTTACGGATGCAGTCTAGCAGGTCCAGGTGTGGACTGCCACCAGTGCACCACTTAGCCAGCCTCAAGACCATCCGGGTCCCATATTACATCCGGGTCCCATATTAGCAAGCTTCAAGTAGTTCAACGCCGCGGTCGTCTGACCTAAGGGAGAGCCAGCGCTGACTTGGGTTTCGCCTTGCGCCACTTTGAAGGACGCTACCGTTTCCGGGGTCGCTTTCATGTCCGGAGGCATCATTGGACTGTGCAGTTGTCCCTGGTAGCCAGACCCGGGCACCCCTTGCGTTTGCGCTAGATAGGCTGAAAGCGCTGCGTACATGTGTAGCTGGTTGTTGCCCTGCTGCTGGTTGATGAACTCACCACCACCACCACCCTGCCTGTTCCCATAGCCCTCTCCTGGTCGCTGCTGCTGCTGGAACCCACCACCACCTCGACCTCCAGGGCTGTCTCCTCCTCCAGGGCCACCGCGGTACCCCCCTTGGTCCTGCATATCATGCTGCCCACCGCGAAGTCCATACCCCCCACCACCACCTCGACCTCCAAAGCCTCCTCCTCCAGGGCCACTGCGGTATCCCCCTTGCCCCTGCATATCATGCCCACCGCGAGGTCCATACCGCCCAGGAGGTCCTCCTCCATAGGCTCCTCCTCCTCCTCCTCCATAAGGCTGGTCGGGGAAATAGCCTCCGTTCCTGCCTTGCATCATGCCTCCCCTGCTCTGACCCATGCTGGGGTCGAACGTCCCTCGGCCCATTTGTACCTGCTCCCGTGGTAACGCCCGTTTGATTTCTACCTGCTTATCACAGATGGTCTGCATCGAGCCCGCCTCAAAAACCTTCTTCAGACTGGATTCTGACACGAAGGTGACGAAGCCGAAACCCCTGGGCATCTTCGATTCATGGTCAAGCACAACCTCGGCACTCTCCACTGGCCCGAAAGACTCGAAATGCTCTCGCAAGACGGCCTCATCTACGGCACGCGCTAGGCCACCGACGAACAGCTTTTTATTCTTTAGCGCATTCTCGTCGCTGCCAGCCTGGCTTCTTGACGATTGGTCCTCTTTTGGGATTGACGCTTTGGCCTCAACCTGCGAAGGAAGAGTTCGAATTGGCAAGGTCAAGGTCAAGCTGGGAAACGTCGTGGTAGCGTTGAATACCTCAAACGTGTTCTCCGTCTCTCAAGCAAGCCGCAGCGAATATTGACTCACCTCCCGCCTGTCGATGGTGTGCTTCGTCGCAATGACTTTTTTTGCAACCTCCGGGCTTTCGAATATTACGAAGCCGAATCCTCTAGGTTGCCCGTTAGGTTGTTGTACGCAAATGATGGCATCTCTCACAGCTCCAAAGTTTTCAAAATATGCGCGGAGCTTTTCGGTGGTGGTCTCCCAATTCAGTCCTCCAACGAATACTTTGCTATTTTGCTTCCCGCTCATGTCGGAACCGAGACACGTTGGCAATGCGCAGAAACAACAGGCAGAGGGGGCATTGCTCAACAAAATTGCCAAAGCGAAGTTCCCGCCTGTTCGACAACTTGAAGTACTATTTTGTATTGCCGACGACGTATGACTCGGCGCCATTTCTCGTATGTAGGCTTTGAGCTACGTTTCAATGCGCCTTGACCTACGTCTCTATGCGCTCAGCGCTATTGTTTGCTTTGCCGGAAATCGAGGGCAAGGGTTTCGTTTTCCTTCCGTCCTTTAATTTATGCCAGCTCCTGCCTTCTGGTTTCGAATCGCTTTTCCCGCCGCAGCATTCCATGCCCCTCGCAAGTTTGGAACTCCTATGGTGATGACGTGTACCGCTGTCCACCTCCTTGATAGTGCCTTCACGTGCACTTTTGCCATGTGCCCTGAAGCCGTTTTGGGAATTGAATTGGACGGGAACGTTGCTCGAGTCCGAGGTTGGGTTGTCTGTACCTTCCCGTCGCTCCTGATTCCTGGCTGTTACAGGTTAATATGAAGCAGGAGCCCTAATCTGGAGTTAGCAGGTAGGGTTTCGACCAGGGTACTTCAGAGGATCGCCGGCACTGCCTGAGACGCAACCAATTGTATAGCCTGCATCCTGCGACGCTACGGACCCTTCCTTTGGTCAACGAACCCTCCCCACGTGTTGTATCCTGCGACGCAACGGACTCATCGGAGTTGCGTTCTGCAACGGGGGATGCAGCGTCCTGAACAACCCTAGTTTCGACTGCATCTCTCGGAAATTTCTCATAAGGTTGAGCCTGCCCCCATATTCCCAATCTCCCCTCAGCACAACAGAACTCGATGAGTGTGCATTTATCTTCTCCCTGTATACCCACTTCCACAAAGTGTGCCTCACATGTATTCAGTGTCCCACCTTCACACATCAAATTTGAGTTGAATCGTTCCATTGAATGCTATCACTCTCAGGTTCAGAGCCTGGTGATTGGAAGCCCCTGGGAAACTGCATTGCTGCCCTTGCAGGCCTGCTTTTGCCGCATGAAGCTTAGGCTACAGCAGACACAAACGCACTCACTCACGACGCGCCTTGTCTTGCACTGCCCTCTGCCTTGACACCCATACTTCGTATTTATTACGGGTATATGAACTTGGTTACATATCTTCAGCCAGCAATCTGGCTGCTCGCCGTTTGGATTGATAACGTGGAATATTAGCTCTCGGGCTGCTCAAGGTGTATGCAGGCAGAGTAAACATGAGTTGTATCCTTGTATGTAGAAGCACTACTACACAACACTCCCAAGTACAACAAGCAATCACGTAGATTTAGACAGTTAACACTTGAACGCAGCTTGTGGGCACACTCCTCCAGTCCCCTGCACCACTATAAGAGTACAGCATGTATGGTTTGCTAAGGTTGTTTCCTCGTAGCTTCAGGCCAGGGTACTTCAAATTGCCAAATTGGCCAGCACTTAAGCGCACTTGAAAACAAAAAAACTGCGCTTTGTAGTGCAAAAAGCGCAAAAATTGCTTGCAGCGCCCACAAGGGGTTGCAAAAAACTGCGCTTAAAGCGCAGAGGGGGTCAAAAAGTCAGCGCTCAAAAGCACAAAAGCGCGCGCTTTGAATTACCCTGCTTCAGGCTTCAATGCCGTATGCGCCTATGTGTATTGATGGCGGTTTACTTAGCAGTAGGGTTACTGTCAAATCCCAAGCTTGGCATGTTGGCCAAACTAGGTTCGAGCCATATCTGTTGAAGGAGAAGTCGGATGGAGACGGTAGCAGAGCATACCGGTACTGATCGCTATGTTGATAATTGTTACAGAAACGGTAACTCGTACTTAACTTATAGAACACAGCTTGCTACGTCATCAGGGTGCAACGTAATGCATAACGTGTAATAGAGGAGCAAAGCACTCGCCCGGCAGCGACAACGAATGTGCTGGCAGGGATTGAAATTGAAATTGAAATTGTTACATCCGTGTAGAACCGTTACTCACAGGACGTGAAGTTAAGGACACCATAGCGTAAGCCGGAGCTAGCTATAGTCACCGTAGGACCATCTCAGTAAAAAGAATTACCACCCACATCATGCCAGTGCAGCTTAATACGGGGGGTTTTCACCCCGGTTGGGAAGCACCGGCACAATACAGCTGGTAAAACAAAACCTGAGAGGGGGGACGGTCTGTGTGCTAGTCCCCGGGTATCGACCCGGGGTGTGCTTCCATAAAGCGTCTGCAATGTAAAATACTCTGAAAGCTAGTGATGGTGTGAGAGTGGACTGAGTCCGCCAGTTTGAGGGCACATGATCTCTGAAGTCCAAGAGTGGTCATAGAAGTCAAAAAAGAGGTTGGAATAGTACCGGTTGTTCCAACGGTGATAACTTCAAAGTGAACAAGGTATCCAGTCGATCTGAGGCCATTTACTAATTCAACATGCTGGGCGTGTTTAGTGATAAACTTAGTAGCATGGTTGGTATCAGAGCAGTATCCAAGCTCAAGAACCCAGAGTTCTTTATCAGACATACAGGTAGGAGAGTCTATGTCAGGTAGGACGGCAAGATCAGGTCTCATTTTCTTCCAGTCCGCTATAGTAATAGTGGAGGGGGGTAACCAGTCAGGGAGACGTTTGCCCAGGACCCCCCTGGGGAGGTCCTCTTCCTTGCCAGTGTCCATGATCATTCTGCGGGATCCCAGGGCTCCGGTGCAAATGGCCTTGTGGATGAGTCGCACTGCGGCGTCATGTCTCTTGCTGGCAGGGATGAAACACACTCAGATACTCAACCTTGGGAAAACACCCACAGGGTTGATAAAACATTCACGGGCCCCTTAGCCATCTCGGCTCGGCTCTTGACGCCTCAGCGTAGCTGACGCCAACATTTGGCTTGGAGCACACACATCGTCAACAATATCCAGGTATACAGCCAATTCTAGGGCACTGAGCATTGCAATACAGTGCAGTTCACCTTGAAGGAAGAGCCGTCAGAGCGGTACACTCAGAATTGAATGATCGCTTCAGCATAATTAATGAATGCTCACCAAGGACCAAGGACGTTGGGCGCGCAAGCGCAGACCTTGGTTAGGCTCCTTCCTCTCTCTCTCTCTCTCTGCTGGCTGGTCGCCCCGAATGTGTTTTGAAATGCAGTCGCTTAAATATTGTGTTGCACTGTCAGCAAGCAAATGTGGCCCTGGAATTAAAAATGCTCACTGTCAGAGTGTCTGCAGAAAATATGGGATGCAATCCCATGATTGGCTGTACAAGTTATTAGTGCATGCCCAGTTTTAACAGTATAAAATGCCTAGGGCCCTAGGCCCAGGATATTATTGACTCACATGCCCAGGATATTATTTATGCCTAAGCCCAGGGATCAATATCTGATAATCAGATTTTGGGATATTGAATGTGATTTAAATGGAACTGCCGTGGCCAAGAATTTGTTTTAAATGTAACCGCCAAAGCATGGCACTTGGGCCAATTTATGGTTCTGTCAGGTTCTGTCCAGATTTTAAATTACCGCCCAAGTTAGGGCGCAGGTTGATTTGGTTCACTTTTTTACAACCGCCAGCTACTAAGACCACCATCAATATAGGCGCATACGGTATCTGTCAAAGGGTCCGTTGCGTCGCAGACGCAGCTTACATGGGTTGGTTGCGTCGCAGGACGCAGGCTGTGGGTCGGTTATGGGTCGGTTGCGTCTTAGGACGCAGGCTATGCAATTTGTTGCGTCTTAGGACGCAGAGCTGGGGATCCACCTTAACAATCCTGGCCCAGTACCGCACACCGTACAATGGAACCAACTTGAATTTGAATTTAAACTTTGTTACATGGCTCCAGCCAGCAATCCCGATGCTCGCCGTTTTGGGCAGTAAACACATAATATCCAATGGGTACATCCAAAAGGCTGTCCTCCAAAGAAACCAAAGCATACGGTGCTATGCGTCAGATACGTTCCAAAATAATGCTGATCTCAGCGTATGCTAAAAGGGGTATCTGCTACATTGAGGGTGGTAGCCACAGCAAATGGTGCTATGCTTGAGGATACCCCCCCCACCCACCCACACAATAATAATAACCTCAGTACATGCAACAAGCATACGGCTCTGCTCACGGGCGCACGCAAAGCATGAGGTTAGTATCTGGATGCTTATCAGGCGTACAGATCAGAGAGTCTAAGGGGTGCATGCCACAGCAAAAACATACAGTATGCAAGCATTTACAGAGAAGTGGTGCACTAAACCAATAGCAGAGATCAAGTGTCCATAAAAGCTGGGTGTACGACTGTTGAATGTATTTGTATATAGAGATAACAGATCAAACAACCTGGACGCCCTTGTCAACCTGAGGTGACTGGCCCATGTCGCGGCTTCATGTTCTGTTCCTGATACTGCCACTGAGCCAAACCCAAAGATTCCACGAGCACTGGAAAGCTGACGGTATCAGCTTCCAGGTGCCTAGGTTGCTTAAGGTTGGATGAAGAGAGAGCCCAGGGAGCTGCATAAAAGCTGCAGCTTGTCGCTGGAAAAAACGATGGTGGTACCCATATCTAGGATTCTAGGGCTATTCTAGGGAGGTAATGGACTAATAGCTTTTTTTGCCAGCTACGAGCAGCAGCTTCTAGGCAGCTCCCCTGACTGGCTATTCAGCCCAACCTGACGGAAGCTAGTACACCTTGAAGCCGACACAATCAGCTGGCCAGAACTGCAGAAACAGCTCGGTGTCGCCCAATGGCTGGCTCAGGGATCTGCCTAGAAGCTGCTCAGAAAATCTGAAAAGAAAAGCCCTGATTTGACTGGATTCATTGCATGGTCTATCTGCCTCCAGGCTGATCACCGTCTGGAGGTGGTTGAATTGATTACTTGGTCAATCTGCCTCCAGGCCGATCACCGTCTGAAGGTGGTTGGATTGGTTACCTGGTCAATCTGCCTCCAGGCTGATCACCGTCTGAAGGTGGAGTAAACATATGTAGTATAAACAAACCTGTACTACTCCACACTCCTGAGTACAACGTACAATCACGCAGATAGGAAAGGGGGCTATAGCTTCCCATCCATGGCATCTTCCCCCTCTCAGCCCTCTTCATCCTCAACGTGGCTTGGGTCACCTCTGACAAGGGCATCCGAGTCCATGTTAGCTGTCTGGTCAGTCATCAGGGCAGCCCAGAGTACAACATACGATCACACAGGTAGGAAAGGAAGCTATTGCTTCCCATCCATGGCATCCTCCCCCTCTCTGCCCTCTTCATACTCAACATGGCTTGGGTCACCACCGACAAGAGCATCTGAATCCATGTTAGCTGTCTGGTTTGTCAGCAGGGCAGCCCAGAGTACAGCGTACAATCGCATAGGTAGGAAAGGGAGCTATTGCTTCCCATCCATTGCATCTTCCCCCTCTCCCCCCTCTTCATCCTCGAAGCGGCTTGGGTCATCTCCGACAAGAGCATCCAAGTCCATGTTAGCTGTCTGGTTGGCCACCAGGGCAGCCCTAGTCTCGTCGTCCAGCCCTGCATGGACCTCTTCTTCGTTGTAAAAGAAGTCACCCTCTCCCTCCTCCTCGGGATCCGGGTTCATGGCAGCACAATCACACAGAGCCTTGAAGATCTCATCAATCTTAGACTCATCCTCGGGGATCAGTCTCATCTCATAAGACAATGCATCCTCCTCCTCATCTTCGTTCTCAGCTCCCACCCCCTCCTCTGGTTCATCTAGTTGCACGTAGATGCATGCTTTGCTCTGCCCTTCAGGGTCCCTTGAGATGGCGTGCATCACAATCTGCTGGTAGCGGATTGCTACAGCCATCTGCTGCTGAGAAGCTACCCACAATAGGCGGTTGCTGGTGATGTACAACAATCCAGGCCCTGCACTGACCCCATCTCCAAACACAACCTCAACTGGCGTGGCCTGCTGAACGAACTTCTCGTCTTCATGCTCTGGTACCGGTACTCCGCTGGAGTCCCTTGCCACAGTGCAGTTCAAACCCAGTTGAGAGGGGACCGATGCCGGGTCGATGGAAACAGTCATGTCGCTCGTTGCTGGCTGGGGTCTGTGAAGGCGGTGGTGGTGGCTGTAGCGCTGGCCGTCTGAAGAACTCTTGCTCAAGTGCGGGTAGAGGCGATGGGATTTCTAGGAACAAGGAGCGAAGAATATACCTGGAGATGTTTCTAGAGCGCGATAAAGGTAATCGACAATGTCACTGGCACGGACGTGTGCTTAGGTCAGAGGTCTGATATGAGAGGCCGAGGGGGCAGATCGCGGGCTGGCTGGGTGGATGGCGACAAAGGTACTCGCTGCTAGGATAATAGAAAGAAGCAGGGTACAAGGAATGGAGATGCACAGACGGTATCAGATCTAGCCAGCCAACGTTTCCCACTTCCTTCTGCCTTTCGGGCGACGGGGTAAAGATGGACAGAACCATGGAACCAAACCAAACCTAACCGACCTAACCGTAATTCGTTCCCATGGGCAACTGAGGCTCCGGAACCTCAGAACTCCACGACAGCCTTGAAGACACAGGCTATGTCGGGCTAGGTACGTATTTTTAACTATCTGCAGCCCTGTGATTGCATTACCGGTATATACTCGGTAGTATGGTACAGTGGTGTAGTAGTGTTTATTGCTCCGTCCACTGACGGCAAGCAGCCTGAAGGTTGATAGACCATGTAATCCAAACAAAACAAAACAAAACACGAAGCATGCTTGAAGGCCAAAAACACGAATGTGCACCTATCAGGGTACGTCAGGAGGACCCCCAGCTCTGCTGCCCGAGACGCAAACAAGAGTATAGCCTGCGTCCTGCGACGCAACGGACCCTTCCTTCTGGTCAACGGACCCTTCCCACGATACGTCTGCGACGGAGGACGCAGTGTCCTGAACAAACCTGGTACCTATGCGTACACATATATGCTTATGGACAAGGATATATAAAGTTGGCTAATACTTTATATACATGCTCTACCCACGTGTTTGATGCCACCCATGCCACTTGAGCTGCGGGTGCCATGTACAGTCTCAGAGGGCTTTGGATAACCCTGATAGGCAGCCGTCGACTCGTGTTGCTTTCTTCTTGCTCGCTCCCGACTTCTTTGTAAGCTAGATCACCTTCCCCGGTATGTTCCAACAATGTCTTATAAGGAAGTACACGTTCGAAGCCGATCAACCCTGGTTTGGAATTGTGGAACACCATTGTGAAATACTGTGATAGTAAACCTGGTAACATGAGGGATGTTGAAAATGCTGATCTCAATATGGCCAGGGAACGCAAAGACTGTTGGAGCAAGGAGGTGTCTGATGCCCTTGCGATGTTTTACTCCTTGGAAGATTCCCAGGATGAATCTCTGGCCACCAAATGGCATGAAAGTGTGGGACCGTTGGAACTTAAACCAGCTATTTGGAACGAAGTCCTATTCCCCAATCACATTTTGTTTTACTACAGCACCAAGTGATCAGATTCGCACCGTAGAGATGAAACTCTGGATCAATAGGAAGGGATAGTGCTGTGTACCATACTTCATGGGATGAGAAGAAGGAGAGAAATGATTAAAATACAAAAAATGTTCGCTCGGGTTCGCTTCTACATTTTACTGGGGGTTTTACTGCCGAAGACGCCGAGCAGTTCAAGTTCAAGTCGCAACAATGTAAGTATATCACCTTATATTTTACTCCCAATACCGATTTATGTATGTTTGTTGTTACATGCATGCCTAAGCATTTGCATCCTGTCTGTTATTGTTGACTTTTCCTTTCTTCCTGTTGTTTGATCATTTAAATGCATATTGTTACAGTCAAGGGGTACGCCAAGTCGGCTGAAGGGACTTGCCGGGCTGATCCGGGACGGGTCTTGCCGGGGCCGAAATGGGGCTTGCCGAATCAATACCGATATCAAACAAGACCTGGACATTTGGACAAGTCTTGAAATAGTCTAATCCGCTTAGTATGCACCCTGGTTTACATGATTGTCATACGGGAATGAAGACGGCAAGTAGCCAAGACCTGGACAAGTTGAAATTGTCTAATCCGCCTAGTATGCACCCTGGTTTGTCTAATTTGTCTAATCCGCCTAGTATGCAACCTGGTTTGTCTAATTTGTCTAATCCGCCTAGTATGCACCCTGGTTTGTCTAATTTGTCTAATCCGCCTAGTATGCACCCTGGTATACATGAAGGTATTATGTCTGAAGTTTTTGAGTCATGGAGGTTTAAGTACCCAAGTGACACCAATGCAGTTAGAGACATCCCTGATGAGAGAAGGGTTGGCTTTAAACGCCTCCGATACCAAAAATGGTTCGCAGCCAACAGCAATGATGAGAATGGCTTGATTCCCTTTACATCCGCCTTACATAAGCAGGATCAGATTCGTTCTATAGCACAGTTTAGAATGGGTTCCCATTGGCTGAACACAGAAAGAATGAGGGTGGTGGATAGAGCACACATCCCTCGCTCAATGAGACACTGTCTAATGTGTGGGTTCCAAAAACCTGAGGATGAAATGCATATGTTTGAGTGCCCTTTTTATAATGATATTCGCCTCCGCTACCAGAAGCTGTTTACAGATATTTATAGGCATGTCCATGAGGATACCAACTTAACCGTATGGAATGTGGAATTCTGCGATTCCACATTCAGAACCTTTATGAATGGAAATGGCACTAAGTCTTTTTGGAGCAACCTAGCCGACTATCTTTCTACTTGTAGAAGAGCAAGACAGGAAGCCCTGGACTGCTTAGTGGCACCGTAATTTATCATCCCTTTTTTTCTTCTTCTTGTGACTTCTCATTTGTTAGCTTCTTACCTCCGCCACTGTAAGTGGTTGAGATCTGGGTCCGGCTCTAAGGGGTTTAATACCTACGCCACCAAAACGGTGGTTGGGAGTTTGGTTTGTTTGTCCTCAACACACCCCTGATGTAATGGGGTTTTTTGCTTTGTGGGTGCTTTTTCTTTTTGTTTAAAGCACAGAGTCTCATACACCCTCGCGGTGTCAAGTAGACTTTAACATGTAATGTAATGTAATGTAATGATTGTCACTCGGGAATGAAGACGGCAAGTAACCAACATTACATTACATGTTAAAGTCTACTTGACACCGCGAGGGTGTATGAGACTCTGTGCTTTAAACAAAAAGAAAAAGCACCCACAAAGCAAAAAACGCCATTACATCAGGGGTGTGTCGAGGACAAACAAACCAAGCTCCCAACCACTAGAGTTGGCTGAAAAGCCGTGTTACTATCCAATATAATCCTTAAACCCCATATACAAAATAGCAGGATAGACCCAGCTTCACATCTGCTGCTATCACTGTTTCTTCTTTGGGCTACACAAGTAGTCACAGTAACACAGTAGTCTACTAACTCCGACAGGCAGCTTCCAGATAGCAGGATAGACCCAGCTTCACATCTACTGCTATCAGTTCCGGCTTACGGTGGCTCACCTGGTGGTGGTGGCTCACCTGGTGGAGGTGGATCACATGGTGGTGACTCACACCACCAGGTGCAGGGGGACCAGTTTTTCTTATCATTTGACAAAGGTAATCCCACAATCCAGATTATCTCTTCAACCAGATTATATGTAACGTAGTGTTGTCCTTAACTTCACGTCCTGAGAGTGGCACATAACTCGGATGTAACAATTTCAATTTCTGCTGCTATCAATGTGTCTTCTTTGGGCTACACATGGCAGCTTCCAGCCAGCTCCATTAGCCAGCCACTAGGTCAAGCCCAGAGCTTGCAGCATCATTAGAACTCTTGTCATGTCAGCCTTCAGACGCACTTGCTAGCTCCAGGTTTGGCTCAAGGACGGGGAAAGGAGCTACCTAGAAGCTGCTACGCATAGCCCAACAGATAAACAGTTACTGCTATTCCCCTTTTCAAGTCGCTTGAGAAGGCGGATGGCCTTTACTTTTTCTGTTTTCCTGAAACTTCTCCTACCCGGGCAGGCCCTAAGATTATCTAACAGCCCTCTATAGTTGTCTAACAGAAAGGGACTTGGAATTGGAAGACGGTGAGCAGCCCAGAGTTGGCTGAAAAACCACGTAACAATCCAATCCAATATACTCTTCTTCTGTCCCCATGGTTCGAATTCGCTCGCACACATGTCACTCATGTGCCAACACCGCTCATCCATCAATGTCCCCATTGCTGATGGAAGTGGAAGTTCTGGCCCTGCCTATGGAACGGATGTTGTTGTTGTTGGGGGGCATCGACATCCTCACCGTTGTCGTACCTGCAGCCAGACAAGATGCAGGGGTGCAGTGAGTGCCCTCCTCTTCATATGTCTGTATGTGTGTATGTGTGTGTACGTATGTTTCATACGTCTGTATGTGTGTATGTTGTCGTTCCTGCAGCCAGACAAGTTGCAGAGGTGCAGTGAGTGCCCTCCTCTTCATATGTATGCATGTATGTATGTACTAGTACATTGCCCGTGTGGCCGAGGCCACCCGCCACACCACCCACCCAGGTCCTGGGTCCTGTTCTGGCCTGGGTTACATAACGTGCATCGCCCTTGAACGTACCCCCCCCCCCCCCCCCCCCCCCCCCACTCACATGCACACAGTCAAGATATGCCCCCTTTGCAAAATATCGAACACATGCCCAATTCCTTTCCTTACTAAAAATATACCCACCCCCACCCCCAGCCCCCAGGACCTGGGTAACATATCGGGTTACGTCCTTGTATGTACCCCCCCTACTCAGATGTATCACACACAAGCCATTCCAACTCAACCCAAGCCAGACCTACAGCCTCCACACATTTCTGAATCCCTCCTTGCCCCTCACCCCACCCCATGTACACACTTTCTCTTTCTTCCCCCTCCCCTCGCCCCAAGCATCCCCACCCATGGTGGGTCAACCCGCAGCTGTTGCTTTGACCAGGAAGTTCCAGCCAGTCTTCTATCGCAACATGCTAAGCAACCGATGTATCAATGCTTGAAACAATGAAAAGAGATTGGATGAGGGGTGCAAGGGCCATATCGCGATTATATGGTAGAAATCTTCGACTTCCGTCCGATCAATACCTGCTGAATCAAAAATCGCAGCGCCGTGCTTAACGATCATTGATACAATGAAAAGAGATAGCATAGATAGGATTGCATAGATAGGAGCGGTCCAAGTGTGAGAAATGGGAAGGAAATGGCTGCTCGCATCCACTGGCTGCCAACCGTGACACAATTGATGCACAGGCATGGTGAAAGTGCGCATGCGTGAAGTGAATGGTGGCAACGCTCGCAGGCGGAAGAGCGCTGAGGATAGAATGGGCGCCTAACGAGAGAGAACTCAGAATGTATTTTGAGAATTCGAATGCCCCTGGCTCTTCATGCGAGAGTCTGGGTGAGGAACAGGGGAGGGAGGTGTGGATGCCTAGGCACAAAGATCGCTGGTGAGAAATAATTGCGCACGATTGGGAAAAGAGATTTGAAGTTCCGGGGTTGCGAGAAAGTTGCGAGTATCTATTCCCAGCTCGTCCAGGCTGATCTACAGCATTTTCCAATTTGCATCACTCCTATGCTCTTCGGCATGTAGAGCTTGCCTTTCGCTGTGAAGAGCTCGCTGGCTGGCTGTATTCGTCGCCCGTCTGCCTACATCTTGTTGATTGTGCGCATTCATGGCATCGAGGAGCAGAAGATTATAGACAATTAGTCTGAGCGCCATTCTTGGTTTTGACGCTCAGATCGAATGCGGAGGATGATTTATCGCTTCGCATTCACCTGCTCTGTCATTTTCGAAATCTCGGTAGGGAGTTGGATGGGTATTCGGCTCAGTCAAAAAGGCGGAAAGGGCGATGGCGCGCAGGTGTAATCTTGATGCGGAGGAGTGGAAGTTGCATCCTGAAAGCTGAACTGGGGATATGAATTTTACGCACTCGGAGTCGGTTCAGTCATGATAAGCTATTTCTAACCCGCGAATTCAGCCGATAGCTAGGGTGGGTGATTTGCTATGAGTATCTCGGTAATTAAGCCAAAGCCAGCTAGCGTCGGCATGAAAAGTTCGCATGAAAAGTTTGCGAACTTTTCTCAGAATCCGTGTATGTCTTTATATATATAGATGTATGTATGTACTAGTACGGTAGCCCGTGTGGCCGGTGGCCACACAGACACACAGCACCCCTACCCCAATCATAATAGGGTGCCCGTGGGGCTGGGTTACAGAATGGGCTACACATATGTCCTCACCTCCCCCCCTCTCATAAACACAGTCATCATGTTTCCCCCACTTCAAATCCTGACGCATCTGCCCCCCCCCCCCCCCCCCCCCCCCCCCCCCCCCTCCCCAGCACTAACAACTACCCACACACTAATACCTCCCCATGCATCCCCCCCCCCCCCCCACACACACACACACAGTCCCCACTCTGCCCAAACCTCGACCCAGGCCCAATCTCAAATTTGCCTCACCCCTTTACCCGCCAACACACACGCACTTCCCTGCTTCTCCGTTCCCATTAATCTGATCTTCTCTCGGCCACTTTAGCAGATGGGTTTAACAGAAGCGATTATGATGTTTCCAGCTGAGTTCGAAATCGCGCAGACGTTTGGACGTTTCGTCAGACGACGCGGAAATGCGAAGACTTTTGGAAATTGCAAACGAACGTCTGCGCAGTTTCAGACTCAGCTTGAAACATCGGAATTGCGCGAGATCAAAGGTGCTTACCTGTAGCTTCCTCTTCGCGCATAGATACCTGGTTGGGCGTGCAAGCTGTTTCCCGAAAGGGCCTTCGCTCGGTCAACTCTGTCACGCACTCGCTACAGCTCAGCGCGAAAATAACCTTATCGTTGCAGGGTGTGAGTCGTGTGGGGTGGGGGGGAAGATCTTGAAGAGGTATTGCACGCGGTGCAAGGAGCACGCAGCAAGAAGGAAGTCATACGTCGGAAGAACGTCACAGGGTTGCAGGGACTTCGATCGTGCAGAGATACCATGAGCCGCGCCAGTGTCTTAGCTCGCAGCAAGATGAATGTATCAATAGAGCCTGCAGAAAGGCTGGAGAATGGAAGTGAAGTACCTCCAATCACGAATCAGGCGATGTGATAGCGAATCAGGCGATGTGATAGCATAATGCGACGACGAATGTAATGCTGAGATGAAGAAAGAAGTGCGCATGCGTGAGCCAAGTGAAAGTCAAGGGCCAGCCGAATCATGAGCTGAAGTGAAAGTTCTGGAGCATGAGCCGCAGCCCGCAGGTCGCTCCGTGAAGCAATACACTAAAAACTATTATTCCGAGCGCCATGCAAAGCGATCTGAGGGTCAGCCAATGACCTCCGAGGAGAGGATCTCCTCACTCATTTCATTGCAATTCATTGCAGTCACAGTATGGGAGGCAGTTGTGGACATGAAATGAGCGCGCGCGCATAGCTTAGCGCATCTGCTGTTTCGGCAATTGAAATCGCTGGGCGAAGACTTGGGTGTACGGAAAGTCGGTTGCAAGTCGGTTACACTTCGCACGCCCATGGCATGTGGGTACGCGATGATGACACCACCACGACCACGACCGCGACCATGATTTCTTTATATATATAGATGTATGTATGTATGTATGCATGCGTGTATGCACGTATGTGTATGTATGTACGTTGTCGTCCATGCATCCAGACAAGATGCAGAAGTGCAGTGAGGGTCCTCCTCTTTATAAGCATCGGTATATCGACTAACCGAGAAAACCTAATGCAACACATGCTTCCCGAGGTGCTTGAGTTGTCGAGACGGGGGGACCGGTAATCATATTCATGTATTCAAATTTGAATATTTGATTTTGCACATGCCTTGGTCCACTGTGCTCTGGTACAGCAAAGTAAGTGTAAAGGACCAACCCACATCATCCAAATGCATCCTCCCCAGCCCCCCTCACACACACTCTGGATTACGCATACCCTCTCCCCTCTCCTCTCTCCTCCTCCCTCTCTCCTCTCTCTCTCCCTCCTCCTCTTCTCTCTCTCTCTCTCCGTCTCCTCCTCTCTCTCTCCCCCCTCTCCACAACGCTGACCCTCACCGCAATATCTACACCCACCCCGAGAGACTGGACTCAACGTGGGGGATGATCGGGAGGGACATAAGCGGATCTCTCGTCAGAAAAAGAAGGGGGAGGAATCAACTCGAGCATAGGGAAAGGGGATTAATCGTCAAACTGTTATCTCTCTCTCATCAGGTCTCAATCTCTACACCCCGCCCCATTACCATTACTCTCGTCACCTTCCGCCACGCACTTTTCGCAACGGCACACCATCTCCTTCCCAAGAGGCCCCGCCCCATCCATCTCGCTCCTTCCACCTGCAACCCACCTCTTCACCTGCTACTTATACAACCAATTAATAACTACCCCTTACTACTTATACAACCAATTAATAACTACCCCTTACTACTTATACAACCAATTAATAACTACACCCCCTTACTACTTATACAACCATTAACACTCCCCTTACTACTTCTACACCATTATACAACCATTAACTACTTATACAACCAATTAATAACTACCCCTTACTACTTATACAACCAATTAATAACTACCCCTTACTACTTATACAACCAATTAATAACTACCCCTTACTACTTATACAACCAATTAATAACTACCCCTACTTACTTATACACCAATGAACACTACCACCTTCCTACTTATACAACCAATTAATAACTACCCCTTACTACTTATACAACCAATTAATAACAACCCATTACTACTTATACAACCAATTAATAACTACCCCTTACTACTTATACAACCAATTAATAACTACCCCTTACTACTTATACAACCAATTAATAACTACCCCTTACTACTATTACCACCATTATAACTAACCCTTACTACTTATACAACCAATTTAATACTCCCCTTACTACTTATACAACCAATAACAACTACCCCCTTACTACTTATACAACCAATTAATAACTCTACCCCCACCCTTACTACTTATACAACCATTAAAAACAACCCAGTTCTAACTATACAACCAATTAATAATAACTACCCAACCCCTTACTACGTATACAACCAATTAATAACTACCCCTTACTACTTATACAACCAATTAATAACTACCCCTTACTACTTATACAACCAATTAATAACTACCCTTTACTACTTATACAACCAATTAATAACTACCCCTTACTACTTATACAACCAATTAATAACTACCCCTTACTACTTGTGTAACCAATTAATACTACTTATGTAACCAATTAATAACTACCCCTTACATCACAATCATCTCATTTCTTCTCATCATCGGCAAGACCTCAACAGCTTCAACAACCTCACCAACCGACATCCAACCAACTAACAGCACACTCACCTGGCCCTCTCCTCGTCATCCGACAAGACCGCAACAGCTTCACCAACCTCACCAACCGACATCCAACCAACTAACAGCACACTCACCTTGCCCTCTTCTCGTCATCCGACAAGACCTCAGCAGCTTCAGCAACCTCACGGAACTTATCCTCGGATGCCTTCCTATCTTCTTCTGTTCCCTCAAACTGAACACACACATTGACACATGTTAGTATTAAGTACGTTTGTGGTGTGTGTGTGTGTGTGTGTGTGTGTGGTGGTGGTGGTGGTGGGGGGGGGGGAGGGCAGTTGCTGGGCTTGTAGCAAGCTGGAGATCATAATGCAAGCAGATGTTCTCTTTGTCACTTGTGCATTGTCAGGTGGGCAACTCAGGGCCCACGTTGGCAAAACGATTGTTTGGGGTTCAGTTCATCTGTACTTTCTATTTTAAAGCCCTTCCTATCACGGTTGGGCAAGTCTCTTTAGCCTACCTGGCCTACCCCTGGACAGTTGCATACATACATGTTAGTATCCTAGTGAGCTTAGTGAACTTGAACTTAAACCTACGTAGGTTAAACCTACTGAACCTCAACCAAGTACCTACTCAACCAACTGAACCCGAACCTGGACATTTTGAACCTGGAACTGTACCTAGTAAACTTAGTGAAACCTATCTTGAACCTTCTGAACCTGAACCTGAAGGACGGAGTAGCGTAGACTGTGATGCATTACAGTCCTGCACCACTGTGTACTGCAGCACACATTGACACATTGACACAAGCAAGCAAGCAAGCAAGCAAGCAAGTACATATGTCTGCCTATCTGTCTATCTGTATGCATGTATGTATATGAGTATGCAAGTATGTTCTGCTGTTGGGATTCACTCATTGTTAGGCTCGCGTTGCATTGCTCGCCGTGTTTTGCTCTGCCTATTCAAATGTCAGTTCTGCTGTTGGAGCATAATCCTTAAGGCCAGAAAGAAGGTTTGTGACTATCAGTCTATCTAGTGTTCAGGAGAGGTAACTTCGAGACCATGCTGTGAGGCTGAGGTAGCTAGCTTTGTATTGTGTCATACACTCGAAAAGGCAGAACAATACGCGGTGAGCAGTGCAATGTGAGCCTAACAGAAAGCAGGTTTGTGACTATTAGTCTATCTAGTGTTCAGGAGAGGTAACATCGAGACCATGCTGTGAGGCTGAGGTAGGCTTCATTGGCCCGGGCTTTATTGGCCTGGGCTTCATTGGCCTGGGCAGTTATTTTTGTGTGCGGCGTGTCGCAAATTGAGCGACTCAGTGCGACCCCAGTGCAACGTGCTACCCCCCAAATTCTGCGGGGCTTCCGCGCTTCGCCACCTATCTACAACCACGTGTCTCACCTTGTCAGGGTGGTACTGCACGGCCAAGATGCGGTACGCCTTCTTGATTTCTCGGTCAGAGGCAGTCTTGGAGATGCCGAGGATCTTGTAGTAATCCTGAGGGGTTGTGTGTGTGTTGTGTGTTGTGTGTCTGTATGGTGTGTGTATGGTTTGTGTGTGCATGGTGTGTGTATGGTATGTGTGTGTGTAAATTGCACATATAAATGGAACTTATCACTTGGCTCACATAATATGTCAATTCAGAGGCTGTCTTGGAGTTACCTAGGATCTTGTAGTAATCCTGCAGGGGTTGGGTTGGGTTGTGTGGGGTGTGAGTGTGTGGGGGGTGGGGTGAGTGGGGTGGGACGTGGCCATGTCAGTCTGGTGTGTGTATTAGTGTGTGGAGCAGAGAGCATGCAGATGCCAAGGATCTTGCAGTAATCCTATAGGGGTTGGGTTGGGTGTGTGTGCGTGGTGTGTGGGGTGGTGTGTGTTGTGTGTGGGGTGGGATGAGCCATATCCGCCTGTTGTATGCATTTGTGTGTGGATTAGATGACATTTGGGTGTGGTTGGGTGTGGTTGGGTGTGTGTGGTGTGTGTATGGTGTGTGGGGTGGGATGAGCCATATCATTTGGGTGTGGTTAGGTGTGGTTGGGTGTGTGTGGTGTGTGCGTGGTGTGTGGGGTGGGATGAGCCATATCCGCCTGTTGTATGCGTTTGTGTGTGGATTAGATGACAGGTCCTCTTGTACATGAACACGTTCTAAGCACGTTGCAAGCGACGCAGAAAATTGGCAGAGAGTGGGTTTGAAATGGTTGGTGAGGTTGGACCTGTCCGGGGTTTGGAAGGGTGGAGAGTGGGTATAGGAGGCCCAGGGTTGGAACGTGACGGAAAAACAAACATAAAATCGGACAAAGCGGTGACCCTGGGGGCTCCTACCCCCCAGATGGGGGGGGCTTCGCCCAAAAAACGACTTCAGCATGAAGGACGTACAACATGGAAACACAAAGAACCTGCTTGCTACTAACTGCTACTACATGCAACAACAGGTTTGCACCATAGCTTACAGGCTATCCACATAACTCTAGCCCTACCTTGCATACCAACATCTCGAGCTGCTTTTCAGCCTTATGCAGCAGCTGTCGCATCTCGTGCTTGTTCTGATTTTCCAACAGGAAAACATTCCCTTTCCTTGCTCACCGCATAGTTGCGCTGCTTACTTAACATAGCACATAGAACAAGTATACATCATAGCGTAGCATACAGGCTATCCACATATCCCTAGCCCTTGACCTATCGAGCCCCACCTTGCATAGAGACATGTTGACCTAGCTCTCAGCCTCAAGCAGCAGCTACTGCATCTCGTGCTTGTTATCGTCCCGCCGAGATTAGTCCCTTGCCTTGTTCACGGCATCGCCATGCTTATTACTGAACATAGCACATAGAACAAGCATACATCATAGCGTAGCGTACAGGCTATCCACGTATCCCTAACCCTTGACCTATCGAGCCCTACCTTGCGTAGTGACATCTTGAGCTGCTACTCGGCGTCACGCAGCAGCTGTCGCATCTCATGGTTGCTGCTTACTGCTACTACATGCAACAACAGCTATGCACCGTAGCTTACAGGCTGTCCATGTACCTATCCCTACCTTGCGTAGTGACATCTTGAGCTGCTTCTCGGCGTCATGCAGCAGCTGCCTCATCTTGTGCCTTTTCAGCCAAACGTAGCTAAACTTGCGTACCAGCCGAGATCGCGGTTAACCCCCTGACCCCTAAATACATATCCCTAGCCCCACCTTGCGCAGTGACATCTTGAGCTGCTTCTCGGCGTCATGCAGCAGCTGCCGCATCTCGTGGTTGTTCTGATCCTGTTGGAAATAGTCCCTTGCCTTGTTCACGGCATCCTGGTACTTCTGTAGAGCTTGCAAAGTTCGCACTATCATGGCCCTAGCCTGGCTGTGCTCACTATCCAATGTCAGCACATTCTCAAAAGACTGTGAAGGGGTCGGATTTAGGGTTGGGTTGGGTTGGGTTGGGTTTAATTTTGTTTTGTTTTGAGTTTGGGTTTGTTGACGGCATCCTGGTACTTCTCTGGTGCTTGCAAAGTTTGCACAATCATGGCCCTAGCCTGGCTGTGTTCACTATCCAATGTCAGCATATTCTCAAAAGACTGTGAAGGTTTGGGTTGGGTTGGATTATATTTCGTTTTGGGTTTGGTTTTGTTCACGGCATCCTGGTACTGCCCTAGAGCTTGCAAAGTTTGCACAATCATGGCCCTAGCCTGGCTGTGTGCACTATCCAATGTCAGAACATTCTCAAAAGACTGTGAAGGGGTTGGGTTGGGTTGGGTTGGGATTGATTTGATTTTGTGTTGGGTTCGGGTTCACGGCATCCTGATACTTTTCTGGTGTGTGAATGGGGTAGTAATCCTGTAGTGTGTAGGGTCGGGTTGTGTTGCAATGTGTTTGGTTGGGGTGAGTTTCATTTTGTTTTGGGTTAGGTTCGTTCTTGGTTGGTTTGGGATTTGTTGTGTTGTGTTGCAATGTGTTGTATTGTGTTGCTTTGCGATGTGTTGTGTTGTGTTGCAAATCGTTGTCTTGTGTTGCGTTGCGATGAGTTGTGTTGTGTTGCAATTTGTTGGGTTGATTTGGGCTGGGTTGCAATATGTTGTGTTGGGTTAGGTTGGGTCGCAATGTTTTGTGTTGGTTTGGGATGTGTTGGGTTGTGTTGCAACGTGCTGCATTGGTTTGGGATGTGTTGTGTTGGTTTGGGATGAGTTGTGTTGCGTTGCGATGTGTTGAGTTGGGTTACCATGTGTTGGTGTTGGTAGGGTGTTGGTTTGGATTGGGATGAAATGTGTAGGGGTTAGATTGTGTTAGGAAGTGTTGGTTTGGTATGGAATGGTTTGGTTTGATTTGGTTTGGTTTGAGATGCGCTGCTTTGTGTTGTACTGTGCTGTGTTGTACTGTATTGCGTTGTACTGTACTGTATTGTGTTTTGCTGTATTGTGTAGTACTGCATTGCGTTGTGTTGTACTGTATTGTGTTGTGCTGTATTGCTTTGTGTTGTGTTGTGTCGTACTGTATTGCGTTGTGCTGTACAGTATTCCTTTGTGTTGTACTGTATTGTGTTGTACTGTATTGCTTTGTGTTGTACTGTGTTGTGTTGTGTCGTACTGTATTGCGTTGTGTTGTACTGTGCTGCGTTTTGTTGTACTGTATTGTGTTGTACTGTATTGCTTTGTGTTTTACTGTGTTGTGTTGTACTGTATTGTATTGCGTTGTATTGCACCGTGTTGCGTTTTGTTGTACTGTATTGTGTTGTTCTGTATTGCTTTGTGTTGTACTGTATTGTGTTATACTGTATTGCGTTGTGTTGTACTGTATTGTGTTGTACTGTATTGCTTTGTGTTGTACTGTGTTGTGTTGTGTTGTGCTGTATTGCGTTGTATTGCACTGAGTTGCGTTGTGTTGTACTGTATTGCGTTGTGTTGTACTGCATTGCTTTATGTTTTACTGTATTGCTTTATGTTGTACTGTATTGCTTTGTGTTGTATTGTATAGCGCTGTGTTGTACTGTACTGCTTTGTGTTGTACTGTATTGCGTTGTGTTACCACATGCACAGCGCACTCACCTGTTGGGCTGCCACCAGCTTTCCATTACGATGTTGGGCGTTTCCATATCCAAACCACAACTCAGCGTTGGCTCTGTTGTGCATGTTGTCGATCTGTAAGGGAGGCAAGTAGCACGAAGGTACGGATGAGAACATGGGAGGCACGTAGTTCCATATCCAAACCACAAATCAACGTTGGCTCTGTTGTGCATGTTGTTGTTTATCTGTAAGGGAGGCAAGTAGCACAAAGGTAAGGATGAGAACATGAGAGGCACGTAGTTCCATACCTGAACCACAACTCAACATTGGCTCTGTTGTGCATGTTGTGGTGGTTTTTTGGGGAGGCAAGTAGAATGAAGGTAAGGATGTGTACATGAGAGGGACCTAGTTCCATATCTAAACCACAAATTAACGCTGGCTCTGTTGTGCATGTTGTGGTGGTTTGTCAGGGAGGCAAGTAGAATGAAGGTAAATCCCGGTTTAAGGAATATAGATATAAAGTACATACGGAAAGAGATAGCAGCAACAAAGATCTAATGATCTTACAAGGAGAGCATACTTGAAAGCTTCTTCTGCCCCTCAACCCAACCCCATCCAACCCCATTCAATCCATTCCAACCCCATCCAACTCAATCCAACCCCATCCATTCCAACCCCATTCTAGCCCATGAAGATCTGATGTTCTTACAAGGAGAGCATCCTTGTTTTGCTTCTTTTGCCCCTGGCCCCATCCAACCTCATCCAATCTAACCCCATCCATTCTATCCCAACCCATTTCGAGCCCATGAAGATCTAATGTTCTCACATGAAGAGCATCCTTGAGAGCTTCTTCCGCCCTTCAACCCAACCCAACCCCATCCAACTCAGTCCAACCCTATCCACTCCAACCCAATTCGAGCCCATGAAGATCTAATGTACTCACATGGAGAGCATCCTTGTAAGCTTCTTCCGCCCCTCAATCCACCCCTATCCAGCTCAATCCAACCCCATCCAATCTAATCCCATCAAACCCAACCCTAGCCATTTCAACCCAATTCGAGCCAAGGAAGATCTAATGTTCTCACATGTAGAGCATCCTTGTAAGCTTCCTCCGCCCCTGGCCAGTTGTTTTGAGACGCCTCGGTGTCAGCTCGCTTCTTGGCACGGTCAAACGCTTTCACCTATCAAGTTAGGGCGCTGGTGTTAGTGTGTGCGTAAGTGTGTGTGCGGTGTGTGTGTTGGTGGTGTGGCCTCGGTGTCAGCTCGCTTCTTGGCACGGCCAAACGCTTTCACCTTACAAGTTAGGGGTGGCGCTGGTGTTAGTGTGTGCGTAAGTGTGTGTGTGGTGTGTGTGTTAGTGTGTGTTGGTGTGGTGCGTGTGGTGGTGTGTGGTGTGGCCTCTGTACCAGCTCACTTGTTGGCCCGGACAAACGCTTTCACCTTACAAGTTAGGGCACTGGTATTAGTGTGTGCAGAAGTGTGTGTGTAATGTGCGTGGTGGTGTGTGTGGTGTGCGTGGTGGTGTGCGGTGTGGTGAGTGTGTTAGTGTGGTCTGTGTGGTGGTGTGTGTGTGTGTGGTGAGTGTGTGTGGTGGTGGTGATTTGTGGTGGTGCGTGGCGTGTGTGGTGTGTGTGTGTGGCGTGCTGTGTGGCGTGTGAATGTAAGTGTGTGTGTGTGGCGGTGCGTGTGGTGGTGTGTGGTGTGGTATGTGTGTATGTTACAGAATAAGGGTAGCCAAATAGGCTAAAAGGACCTACCCTACCGAGATTCAGGAGGGGCTAATACGAAAACAAGCACCGACAAACTGGGCCACAACAAATCGTTTTAAAGACAGAGGCCCTGAGTTCGTGCTATACAGATAATGAAACGCTCCATAAGGGTTGGTGTTTGTGTGAGTGTGGGTGTGTGAGTGTGGGTGTGTGAGTGTGGGTGTGTGAGTGTGGGTGTGTGAGTGTGGGTGTGTGAGTGTGGGTGTGTGAGTGTGGGTGTGTGGAGTATGGGTGTGTGAGTATGGGTGTGTGAGTATGGGTGTGTGAGTATGGGTGTGTGAGTATGGGTGTGTGAGTATGGGTGTGTGAGTGTGGGTGTGTGAGTATGGGTGTGTGAGTGTGGGTAGTGTGGATGTAATGGGTGTGTGCCGTCTGGTTGTGTGCGTGTGGGTGTGTGCGTCTAGGGTGGGTTGCGTTGGGTGTCTGCCGTCTGGGTGTTGTGCGTCGGGGTGTGTGGCGTCGGGTGTGTTCGTCGGGGTGTGTGCGTCTGGGTGTGTGCGTCTGGGTGTGGTGCGTCTGGGGTTGTGGCTTCTGCGTGTGCGTCTGGGTGTGGCGTCCGGGTTTGTGCGCTCTGGGTGGTGCGTCGGGGGTAGTGTGACGTCTGGGTGTGCTGCGTCCGGGGGTGTGCTTCTGGGTGTGTGCGTCTGGTATGTGCGTCTGGGTGTGCGTCCTGGGGTGTGTGCGTCTGGGTGTGGCTGGCGTCTGGTGGTGTGCTTCGGGTGTGTGCGTCTGGCGTGTGTGCCGCATGTGATCCGTCTGGGTGTGTGCGTCTGCGTGTGCGTCTGGGTGTGTACGTATGGGTTGGTGCCGTCCATGCCGTGTGCGTCTGAGGTTGTGCGTCTGGGTGTGTGCCGTCTGGGTGCTTGCTATGCGTGTGAGTTGGTGTGTGAGTATTTGCGTAGTTTGTGAGTTGGCGTTAGACCTGAGATTGAATGAGGTTGGGTTATGCTGTCAGCTATGTCGTGGTGTACATATGAGTTAGAGTTAGAGTTACAGTTTGACTAGGGGGGTGGGTTATGCTTTCATCTTTTTCTTTCACACCACCCCACCCCCCTCCCCTCCCCCTCACCACCAACCCGACCCCCCTCCCCCTCACCACCAACCCACCCCCCCTCCCCCTCACCACCCTCCCCCTACCCACACCACCAACCCAGACCCACCTTGTTGAAGGTGTCGCGTGCCTCCTTGAAGTCAGGGGGGGGCACCCACACCTAAAGCAACCCATTTCACCCCAAATCACCTACGCTCACCAACACATGTTCACCCCAAACCACCCACCCTGGCCCTCACCCTCACCCACACCACCAACCTAGACCCACCTTGTTGAAGCTGTCGCGAGCCTCCTTGTAGTCAGGGGGGGGGGCACCCTTACCCAAACACTCCTACCCTCACCCAAATCCACCAATTTTTACCCAAAATCACCTACCCTCACCCACCAATTTCCACCCACAACCACCCATTCGCACCCAAAACCACCTACCCCCGCCCTCACCACCTACGCACACCCACACCACCAACCCTGAGCCACCTTGTTGAAGCTGTCGCGTGCCTCCTTGAAGTCAGGGTCGTATTTGAGAGCCTCACCGAAGTGGCGCTTGGCCAAGTCGTGGTCGTGCGCGTAGAAGTACGCCTGTCCTCTCAGTGTTAAAGCCTGGGGGTGAAGGGTAACAGAGGGGGATCATGAGCAGTGGTGGGCGATTGGTGTGTGTTTGGTGTGTGTTAGTCGGGTGTTCTGTGTTGTGCGTGTGTGAAGTGCTTGCAGTGTGTGGTGTGTGGTGATCATGGTGCATAGAAGTACGCCTGTCCTTTCAGAGTTAGAGCCTGGGGGTGAAGGGGAACAGGAAGGGATCAGTGTTGTGTGTGTGTTGTGTGTGGTGATCATGTGCGTAGAAGTACGCCTGTCCTCTCAGATTTAGAGCCTGGGGGTGAAGGGTAGCAGAGGAGGATCATGAGCAGTGGTGGTTGATTGGGTCTTGATTGGGTGTTGATTGGGTGTTGATTGGGTGTCGATTGGGTGTTGATTGTTTGAGGGATCTGACTTCACCAGACGACCTGTAAAAGCTGCCCCCCCCCCCCCCCCCCCCCCCCCCCCCCCCCGCGCCCCCCCCCGGCATGCGCAACCCCCACCCCCCCACCCTCTACCTCCTCTTCCCTCCCCCACAACCCCAACACATAAACCCATCCTCTCCCTCATCCCACACCTAACACAATGTTTGAGGGATCTGCCTTCACCAGGCAACCTGTCAGCGCGGTCACTCGCTCCCCCCCCCACACACACACCCACACACCTCCCCCATCCCACACGTACCACAATGTTTGAGGGATATGCTTTCACCAAGCGGCCTGTCAGCGCGGTCACCCGCTCCCAGTAACACACACACCCTCCCGCATCCCACACGTACCACAATGTTTGAGGGATATGCCTTCACCAAGCGGCCTGTCAGCGCGGTCACCCGCTCCCAGTCACACACACACACACACCCTCCCGCATCCCACACGTACCACAATGTTTGAGGGATATGCCTTCACCAGGCAGCCTGTCAGCACGGTCACCCGCTCCCAGTCACACACACACACACCCCTCTCGCGTTCCACACGTACCGCAATGTTTGAGGGATCTGCCTTCACCAGGCGGCCTGTCAGCGCGGTCACTCGCTCCCAGTCTTTCTCCTTGAAGGTTGCCTTTGCCTCTAGCATGACGGCCTGTTAAAGCAGAGGTGGTGGTGAGGGTTGGGGTGGTGAGGGTTGGGGTGGTGAGGGTTGGGGTGGTGAGGGTTGGGGTGGTGAGGGTTGGGGGGGTGAGGGTTGGGGTGGTGAGGGTTGGGGTGGTGGTGAGGGTTGGGTGGTGGTGAGGTGGGTGGGGTTGGTGGTGAGGGTTGGGGTGGTGGTGAGGGTTGGGGTGGTGAGGGTTGGGGTGGTGAGGTTGGTGGGGTTGGGTGGTGAGGGTTGGGTGGTGAGGGTTGGGGGGGTGGTGAGTTGGGGTGGTGGTGAGGGTTGGGGTGGTGAGGGCTGGAGTGGTGGTGAGGGTTGGTGTGGTGGTGAGGGTTGGTGTGGTGGTGAGGGTAGTGGTGGTGGTGAGGGCTGGTGTGGTGGTGAGGGTTGGTGTGGTGGCGAGGGTTGGGGTGGTGTACTCAATGGTTGACCAATATGTTGTACACAGTTGGGAGTTCAAATCCCCCCGACTCCACTTCGGCTATCTAAGGGACAGGTGAAACATTGAGTGTAGCGGACTAAAGCCAGGGTTTACGCCAGGGCCAGGGGCCAGTCAGTGCCAGGGTTACGTGCCGACAGACGACACGACAGACAAACAACGGAGTGATTCTGGGGGCTCCCGCATTTTATTTTTTAAGTTTGATTCTTCGAACTGCTCGATCCACCTTCAGCCTGGCCACAAAGATGCTACTGAGGTGGTAATTAAATGTATTTAAAAAACGCTGAGATACTACTGAGGAGGTAATTAAATATATTTAAAAACACAAAGATGGTACTGAGGAGCCGAGGAGGTAATTAAATAATAATGTAAACACACAAAAATGCTACTGAGGAGGTAATGAAATAAATGTAAACACGCAACGATGCAACTGAGGAAGTAATTTAATAAATTGAAAATGCAAAGATGCTCCTGAGGAGGTAATTCAATAAATTGAAAATGCAAAGATGCTCCTGAGGAGGTTATTAAATCTATTAAAAAACACAAGATGCTACTGAGGAGGTTATTAAATATATTTATAAAAAAACACGTCACAGTCCACCCCAACGTCCCTAGCATGATAGCTTGGTAAGGCACCGGTGAGTTGAAGTGAAGTGGAGTGTGGGTGGTGGTGATGGTGGTGGTGAGGCTGGTTGTGGTGGTTATGTGAGGCGAATGTGAGTGTGGGTGTGGGTGTGGGTGCGGGGGCGAGGGTGGTGGTGAGGATGGTCGTAGTGACGATGATGTTGGTGATGTTGGTGGGGGTGGTGATGGTGGGGGTGGTGATGATGATGATGACGTTGCTGCTGTAACTGCTGTTGCTCCTGATTATGATGATGATGGGAAGATTGACGCCACGTGTTCAAAAGTAACTTTTAAAAAATATACAACAAATTAAATGTTTCTTGATGAGGGGGGGGGGGGGGGGGGGGGGGGGGGGGGGGGGGGGGGGGGGGGGGCGTGTGTGTTAATGCATGTTTTGGGTTTTCTTTCTTTTGGGTGTTTTTATTGTTTTGGTGATCATGACTTACAATCGAGCAGTCCTCCACTAGGCCAGATGAGATGAGAGGCTCCAGCGCGGCCATCACTGATGCCACGTCTTGACAAAAATAAATTTATGGGTGGTACTGAATGTTTTGGTGGCCATGACTCACAATCGAGCAGTCCTCCACTAGCCCAGAGGAGGTGATGGGCTCCAGCGCCACCATCATGGATGCCACGTTTTTACAATTTGAATGTTTTTTCCCATTGTTTTTTGTGTTTTTATTGTTTTCGGTGTTTTTGTTGTTTAGGGTGTTTTTATTGTCTTGGGTGTTTTTATTGTTTTGGTGGTCATGACTTACAATCGAGCAGTCCTCCACTAGGCCAGATGAGATGAGGGGCTCCAGCGCGGCCATCACGGATGCCACGCTTCCCTTATCCGAGGTGAGAGACGCCTCTAGGGACTCCACATGCTCCACCATGACACGCGCCTTCTCCACCATGACCAGCTGGGGGGAGGAAAGGGATATAAAAGTTATGAAAATTGTTATGACTGTGATATTCTGATATTATAATGATGTATGTAGGGGGCAGGGGTGTGAAGATTGTTGTGTTCATGTATGCAGTAACATGCTCCACCATGACACGCGCCTTCTCCACCATGGCCAGCTGGGGGTTGTGAAGGGTGTGAAGGTTGTGATTATGATATTATAATGATGTATGTAGGGGGCAGGGATGTGAAGGTTGTGATTATATCGTGATCATGTGTGTAGTAACATGCTCCACCATGACACGCGCCTTCTCCACGATGGCCAGCTGAGGGGAGGAGAGGGGGGTGAAGGTTGTGAAGATTGTGAAGATTGATATTCTGATATTCTGATATTATAATGATGTATGTAGAAGGCAGGGGTGTGAAGGTTGTGATTATGTTGTGATCATGTATGCAGTAACATGCTTCACCATGACACGCGCCTTCTCCACCATGGCCAGCTCCTTCTCCACCATGGCCAGCGCCTTCTCCACCATGTCTCTTTTTATTCTGTAGTGACAATTTGGGCCCAAAACGGGGTCAAAACTAGCGATCCCTACATATAGCAGAAAACATCCCTGGTAACAATACATCCTTAGTCATACAGGGTAGCTAGTGAACCAGTGCTCCGCAGTGGGTAGGACCTACACGTCCTTGTGATAGGAGATGGTCCTACCTAGTGAGCCGGTACCCTGAAGTGGGTAGGATGGGTAAGGTAGGTATATTGAATTAATTTAATTACAGCCTCAGTAGCATCTTCGTGTTTTTGAATCAGGGTTCAATTAATTATAATTAATTTAATGACCTCTTCAGTAGCATTTGTGTGTGCTTTAATAAGGGTTGCATTAATTCTAATTCATTTAATTACCTCCTCAGTAGCATCTTAGTGTTTTTAATTCATTTAATTAGCTCCGCAGTAGCATCCTTTCCATACATTTAATTGTTTCCCCAGTAGAATCTTTGCATTTTAATTAATTTAATAACCTCCTCAGTAGCACCTTTGTGTTTGTATTAATTTAATTACCTCTTTGGTAGCATATTTTTTATGCATTGAATTATTTCCCCAGTAGAATCTTTGTTTTTAAATTAATTTAATTACCTCCTCAGTAGCATCTTTGTGACCAGGCTGAAGCTCCAGAACCTTCTCAAAATCTCTGGCAGCTCCCCGGAAGCTGCGGGCAGTGCAACAGATGCTCAGTACTAGTTTTTGAAACTGGTTGCGTCTCATGATGCAGATTCTTGATGCCCCCGGAACAACCCTGCTGCTGACATCCTGGTGCTGAGGCCTCATTGATAGTGACCGTCCTATCATATAATGTTTACCAAAGGCGAGTATGACATCATATGATACCATTTAAATTGCATCATATCATAATGTGTATCATATTGTATATCAATGGTCACTCTAGCCTAGTTAGACTGCCGGCATCGTATGAGATCGGATGAGATCAGATGATGGCATGATATGATATGATATCCTATGGCCGGTCCCTACTCAGTACTGACACTCCACCCACCACCAACCACCAACACACCAACCACTAACACACCAACCACCAACACACCAACCACCTACGGCCGGTTCCTACGTAGTACTGACACTCCACCAGTTGAACAATAAACAAGAATACACAATTTGAAAATATGATTCAAGTAACATATGGTCAGAATTACATTCCACAAATTGGAGGATAAATATGAAAATACTGTTCATGCAACTTATGCCCAGCATGATGTTCCACAAGTTTGAATACAAAATATACAAATCTGATTCATGCAATATATGCTCAGGATGACATAAAACTAGCTTGAATACAAAATATACGTATCAGATGTTAGAAACATATGCCCAGTCTTATATTCCTGAAGAAGGAATACAAAGAATACATATCTGATTCATACAATATATGCCCAGTCTTATATTTCTGTAGATGGAATAGCAGATCTACTTTTCTGATTCATGCAACATATGTTCAGTCTTATATTCCTGAAAATGGAATACAAAATATACAAACATACATATCTACATACCGGTATACAAATATGCATATCCGAATATACACATATACATATGAAATACAAAATATACAAGTATGAATACATTACATTACATTACATGCTAAAGTCTACTTGACACCGCGAGGGTGTATGAGACTCTGTGCTTTAAACAAAAAGAAAAAAGCACCCACAAAGCAAAAAAACCCATTACATCAGGGGTGTGTCGAGGACAAACAAACCTAACTCCCAACCACCGTTTTGGTGGCGCAGGTATTAAACCCCCTAGAGCAGGACCCAGATCTCAACCACTTACAGTGGCGGAGGTAAGAAGCTAACAATTGAGAAGTCACAAGAAGAAAAAAAGGGATAATAAATTACGGTGCCACTAGGCAGTCCATTGCTTCCTGTCTTGCTCTTCTACAAGTAGAAAGATAGTCGGCTAAGTTGCTCCAGAAAGTCTTAGTGCCATTTCCATGCATAAATGTTCTGAATGTGGAATCGCAGAATTCTACATTCCATACGGTTAAGTCGGTATCCTCATGGACATGCTTATAAATATCTGTAAACAGCTTCTGGTAGCGGAGGCGAATATCATTATAAAAAGGGCACTCAAACATTTGCATTTCATCCTCAGGTTTTTGGAACCCACACAGTTGACATTGTCTCATTGAACGAGGGATGTGTGCTCCATCCACCACCTTCATTCTTTCTGTGTTCAGCCAATGGGAGCCCATTCTAAACTGTGCTATAGAACGAATCTGATCCTGCTTATGTAAGACGGATGTAAAGAGAATCAAGCCATTCTCATCATTACTATTGGCTGCTAACCATTCCTGGTATCGGAGGCGTTTAAAGCCAACCCACACATTTGAATGAATTGAAATTGAATGCATATCTGATTCATGCAACAAGTACTCAGGATAATATTCCAGAAGTTGGAGGAAACAAGTCCAAGGCGGCGTCGCAAGCAAAGCGGAAAATTGGAAGAGAGTGTTGCCTATCCGAGCGACAGGTGGCAACGGACCGAAGCCAGTTAGTTACGAGACTGTTAGTTAAGGCAGTCGACCTTTAGGCTTAGTGTGGTTGGTCGGTCGCACAGATGGAAAACAGGGTGACCCTGGGAGCTCCCGCCCCCTAGAACGGGGGGCTTAGCCAAAAATATGAATGCGTGATTCATGCAACATCTGTATAGTATTATATCCCGCAAAATTCCCGCAGCCACATGCACATGCATACCCCGCACACCTACGCCACCCCTGCTACCACCCACACCACCCCTACTACCACCCACACCACCCCTGCTACGACACCACACAAACCACCCCTGCTGCTTTCACACCTGCAAGTCGTACGTTGCAACCTGCCCCTGTTCATGTAGCCCTGTGGAAGAAGTATACGCAAAAAGTTATGTGTGATAGATAAGGAACGGCAGTATGATATCATATGATATCATGGCATCATATGATGCCGGCAGTCTGGCTAGGCTGAAGTTACCAGTTATATACGATATCGTATGATGCAGTCTGTATGATCTCATACTCGCCTTTGGTCAACATCATATGATATGCCAGTCCTTAGGGATGGATGGTGGGTAGTGGGTGACATGTGACATGTGATGTGTGATGGCGGGCATGTGAAGAGTGACGCATGATGTGTGGTGGGTGACGTGTGACGTGTGATGTGTGATGAGTGAGATGGGTCAAGGGTCAAGGGCACAGCTTTTATTTTCAGCTATGAGCACCAGCGTCTAAGTAGCTCCTCTGGCTGGCTATCCTGCCAAACTTCAAGTAACCTGGTGCACCTTAAAGCTGTTATACATACATGACTGCCAACATACCCAAGTTAACACTCTTAGGTCAAGTCTGAACCGTGCCCCCCCCCCCCCCCCCCCCCCCCCCCCTGTGGTGGTGAAGATGACTAGCAGGGGCTAAGTAACTTAAAATGAATCAGTCTCCTCATCATCTGTTGTCCCTTTAATTGCCCTTGTAGTTTCCGTCCTTAGCTGCTTTTGTCTTCCTCTGTCTTTTTCCCTTGGTCACCAAAGGCTAGGTTTAATCAGATGCGCCCTTTCCCTGTTTCCCCCCATCGTACAAAAAATAAGTATATCCAAAACAAAGCCACCCACCAGGAGGAAGGTTGGGTGCAAAATGCATGTTTCCTCTAGGACCCCTAAATCTGCGCCCCCCCGGCCTAACTATAAAGGGGTGGCGCTACAAATTCTGGTGGCTACTCAACTTTATCTAATCAGCCTTTTTTAGCCCAACCAGCTATTCAACCTTGCCTAGAGAAATCTGAAATAAAAAAGACTAACCAGGAGGAAGGTAGGGTCCATCTCAAGAGCCCTGTTGAAGTCCTTGAGAGCCGCAGATGGCATTCGCAGTCGAATGTATGATGCAGCACGCTTGGTGTACAACAGCGGTGAGTCCTTCACGTCTGCAGTACATCACAACAATCATAATTATGGTTACAATTAGGTTGGTGTACAACGGCGCTGAATCCTTTGCGTCTTCAATACATTACAATAATCATGATTATGGCTACTATGAGGTTGTTGTGCAACAGCGCCGAATCCTTGAAATCTGCAACACATAACATTTTTAAAGAACTGACCAAATTCAACATTATATTTAAAATTAGATTGTGCTAAACATTGGAGAATACTCTCTATCTGCAGAATATTTGAAAGTAATTGGATACATGGTTCATAGGTTCATAGAATCATATGTGCACAAAGGCGGAGACTTCTTTACTGGCAGAAGAAATGTTGCTGTACATATCTGGCTGGGTGAAAGAACGAATAACATAAGTACTAAACATGGCAATATCATTATTTCAATCATCATTCCATACGGGTGTCCTCACTCCACCAATAAAGTAGGAAATATGTTGTCCTATTCAAGACCATTTATAGTCAGGACTTGTCCAGTATCCTAGTCAGGCCCTGATTTTGCTTGTCACACCCTGTCCTAGTTAAGCCCTGTCCTACTCTAACCATATTTCTGCTTGACAGTACCTGCCCTAGTCAGGCCTTGTCTTGCTTGTCAGCCCCCATCCTAGTCAGGCCCTGTCTTACCTGACAGACCCCGTCTTAGCTAGGCCCTGTTCAGTCAGGCCCTGTTCTTGCTTGTCAGGCCCCATCTTGGTCAAGCCCTGTCCTATTCAGGCCCTGTTCTTGCATGTCAGGCCCCGTCCTAGACAGCCCTGTTCTACTCTGACCCGGTTTTTGCTTGGAAGGCGCTGTCCTACTCTGACCCTGTTTTTGCTTGGCAGTCCCTGTCCTTCTCTGACCCTGTTTTTGCTTGGCAGGCCCTGTCCTACTCTGACCCTGTTTTGCTTGGCAGGCCCTGTCCTAGTTAGGCCCTGCCCTTGCTTGTATGGCCCTGTACTAATCAAGCCCTTCTGCCAGTGGGTGCCCACTGTTTCTTTTTGGGGCTATGAGAAGCAGCTTTTAGGCAGCTTCTTTCCCTGCCCTCGGGCCAAATCTGAAGCTAGCTAGTGTGTCTTTAAGCTGACACAGGGGGCATTACAATGCAGCTGAAAGCTTTGGGCTTGACCCAGTGTCTGGCTTATGGAGCTGACTGGAAGCTGCCATGCGTAGTCCCCCCCCCCCCCAAAAAAGTGTGGGTGTTGCACCATATACTCACCGATGGCTGCAGTGTACCGCTTCATGGCAGTGTCCCAGTCTCCCCCTGTGGAGGCAGTACAGGCTTGAGGGTTTGGGTTTGACAACATGGCAGATACAAGTCATCGGGTAGATTAAAGTCTGTGGGCGGAGTGAACATGGGTAGTACAAACACTACTAGTAGATAGTGCTGAGTACAGGATGCAATCATACGGACACAGGATTGAGGTGAGAGCAGGAAGAAGTGCTCAGGCACTGAATCATCCTCATGCATTGAGTCATGCCAACTTGATATTGACCTTCACTTGAAGGTGGTCATGAGTTTGGATACATGGCTCAAACCTGAAGGCTGCGTGAGTGTGTGCTATCTTATATCTTCCAAAGAGTGAGAATGATCACTACAACAACATTCAAAGTATGTTTCTTATCAACAAATGTATAACAGCTCTTCATACACTCACGGACAAACTAAGGCACTTGCTTAAGATTTTCCTTACACATCAAATAACGAAGGGGAATACAGAGGGATGTGAGGGCTCATCCTTCAACACTTTCTAGACACGTCCAGTCTGGAAATGGATGAGAGTACTCAAGTAAATGTGTACAGTGCGCCTCAAGCCAAGGCTGTTGGGCTATTTTCGAAATTGTTGTGGGGATGACGGAGTGAACAGCAGCGCACCTTTGAAGTACGCATCGCCCTCACGCAACAACTTATCCCCATCCGCGCCATCTGAATGCCCTGCGGGTGGGCCAGTACCGAAGGGTCTAGATCACTGCCATCACTGATCATTGCCAATAATTACAAGCTTTAGCGAGTGTGTACCTGAGAAAAGAAGTAGCAGAGCGGCAACGAGGATCTGAGACCGCATAATGCGCAGGTCCTCTAACAGTCAGACTATTGTGCGCTAGGATTCGAATCGATGTATGTAAGCATGCTAGTGCCCAGTGGATCTGGGGACACGCAAAGGCCTAGAGGGGCAACCCCCATGTTGCTCAGCAGGCTTGCGTACTGCATTGTACGGCTGACAGCTGAGCTACCAGCTACTCAGGAACAAGGCTGCCAGGTAAATTACCTCCTCCCACTTTCCAATTAGCTCAGCATCCGAATATAAAATCGAATTACTTGTTAAAGCCACTGCATTGGACTGCTTTCCTCTATTTCAATTAGTTGCTTCTTCAATATTTGGTTTGCGCTGGAAGATCCGCAGTTGCTTTCTCACTGCAAATTGCGCTCCGCCCTTGGCATCTCGATTCCTCCTATCCGATTCCTGCAGCAGCTGAATTGATTCACAATGGCAGATACGATGGGCCACCGATCGCATGGGGGTCCATCTAGTAGTGGGAGAGATAGCAGAGGTCAAGATGATGACCGTCGACACGACCGAGATAGGGGTAGGGATGCCTCCCCCCGTGATGATAGGGGCAGGGACGAGCCCAGGAGGGAGGACAGAGGGAGGGATGACTACAGAAGGGAGGACAGGGGTAGAGATGGGGACAGGGGTAGGGATGGGGACAGGGGTAGAGATGAGGACAGGGGTAGAAGTGTGGACAGGGGTAGAGATGGTGATGGTGGAGGAGGTCGATATGGGGGTAGGGATGATGTTGGGGGACGGCACGGGGGTAGGGATGATGGAGGAGGGCGCCATGGAGGTGGAGGCGGAGGCTACGGTGGTGGAGGAGGTTACGGTGGTGGAGGGGGCTACGGTGGTGGAGGGGGGCAGGGACGTGGTGGAGGGGGCTTTGGACGCGGAGGAGGTCCAGATCACCAAGGACCCTATGGGGACCACGAAATCCAAGCCGAGAACTTCCAGGAATTGTGAGTGTACCTCAAGCGAGTGAAGTCAGGTGGCTTGGGGCAGTTTTAATTTGGCTTAATTAGGAAATTTTAACGGCTTGCGGCCTCTTGCATGAAGCAAGCACACACAAACACACATGTGCACACACACACACACACATGCATATACACACACGCACATACTCGCACATACACACACATGGACACAAAAACACATAAGCACATGTACACACACACATATAGACACGCGTACATGAGGGAAAAAGCACACTTGCACCTAAACACACACACACACCTAGCTGCACAGACCCAAAATGGTGCCCCCCATATCTACTTCCGAGCATGCATGTTGACTCATGAAGGCTGATGCATGCCAGCTGGTGTATGCAGGCTGGTTCATGCAGGCCAATGCATGCAGGCTGGTGCATGTGCTTGGGTGCTGACGCTTGTGATTGCATGTTTGAGTTTGTTGGTATAAGTTGGTGCATGTTGGTGTATGTTGGTGCATGCGCATGTGTACAGGAGCTTATGAGTTCATGTTGGTGTATGTGCTTGCATGCCCGCGCTCGTTAGTTGTGGATGCATACAGCGATGTTGGCTTGCATGCTCATACCTGTGAACTCATCACATATCCCTACTGAAGTCCATGCAATCACCAGTGTGCCCCCACCATGCCCCCATGCTGCTATTCTCCACCCCCCCTTCCCCCAAACCAAAACAAACCCAAAATAAAACCAACAAACGTTTCCCTACAGTGATCCCTTGACATGCCATTAGCTCCAGGACGGGCAGCTTAATATGTTGTGGCGCAACACACCCACCATGCCCCCATGCTGCTATCAGATTCTCCGCCCCCCCCCCCTACCCCAAAACAAAACTAACGCAAAACAAACCCAAAGCAAACACAAAACAAACAAGACCAAAGTAACCTTTCCCTACAGTCGTCGCTTGAAACGCCTAAAGCTCCAAGAGGAGCAGCCCAACATGTTGTGGCGCAACACACCCACCACACCCCCATGCTCCTATCGGATTCTCCACCCCCCCCTACCCTGAAAACAAAACAAAACAAACCCAAAACAAAACAAATACAAACAAACCTTTCCCTACAGTCGTCGCTTGAAACGCCTTAAGCTCCAGGAGGAGCAGCCCAATATGTTGTGGCGCAACACACCCAGCCCACCACCAGGGCAGGAGCCCAAGTGGGAGAGTGAGAGGGCGGCCGATCCAGAGGATGCATACGGGAACAAGTAAGTCTGGGGTGCTTATTAGTCATTGTGGTAGACCATCATTGTATTGCTTTTTAGTCATTGTAGTAGACCATCATTGTTTTGCTTTTTAGTCATTGTAGTAGACCATCATTGTATTGCTTTTTAGTCATTGTAGTAGACCATCATTGTATGGCTCTTTAGTCATTGTGGTAGACCATAACCAATCAAAGCAACCAAAGCAACCGAACTAACCAATCCAATGAAACCAAACACCAAAACTCACAACCCTTCAATGCGCCCCCCCCCCCACCCAACCGCCCACCCCTTCCACCCAACTCCAACCCACCACCCAACCACCACCACCACCACCAACCAACCCCAACGCCAGCAACCCCACCCAACCACCCAACCACCACCACCACACAACCCCAACGCCACCAACCCCACCCCGCAGGCGCAAGCCCAACAAGAAGAAAAAGGGCGCCAACTCAAGCTCCAACCCAGACTTTAGCAGCAACAGTAGTTCTGATTCTGCATGATCACTCTCACCTAAACCTCACCACTCAACCCCCACGCCACCAACCCCACCCCGCAGGCGCAAGCCCTACAAGAAGAAAAAGGGCGCCAACTCAAGCTCCAACCCAGACTTTAGCAGCAACAGTAGTTCTGATTCTGCATGATCACTCTCACCTAAACCCCACCACTCAACCCCCACGCCACCAACCCCACCCCGCAGGCGCAAGCCCTACAAGAAGAAAAAGGGCGCCGACTCAGGCTCCGACTCAGATTCTGGCAGCAGCAGTGGTTCTGATGCTGACCGATCACCCTCGCCCAAAGCCAAGTCTAAGGGAAAGAAGAGTGAGAAGAGTGAGAAGCACAAGAAGGAGAAGAATAAGAGAAGGAGCAAGAGCCCTGAGAGGGAGGAGAAGGCCGGCGGTGATGGGGAGGGCGGGGTGGTGACGGCGGTGGTTGTGGCGGAACCAGCAGCGCCTGTCGTCAACCCTTATGCTGAGGAGTTGGTGGCCATTGATAGGGAGGTGCGCAGGGGTGGGGGAAGGGTGGTGAGAGGGGAGCATGATGAGGTGTGTGGGTGGGTGGGGGGGGGGGGGGAGGGGGGGCAGAGTGAGGAGAAGGCCAGCGTTGATGGGGAGGGGGCAGCGGTGGTGGTGGTGGAACCAGCGGAGCCTGTCGTCAACCCTTATGCTGAGGAGTTGGTGGCCATTGATAGAGAGGTGCGCAGGGGAGGGGGAAGGGTGGTGAGAGGGGAGCATGATGAGGTGTGTGTGTGTGGGGGGGGGGGACAGATTGAGGAGATGGGCAGCGTTGATGGGGAGAGGGCAGCGGTGGCAGTGGGGGGGGGTGGATCCAGCGGAGCCTGTCGTCAAACCTAATGCTGAGGGTTTGGTGGCCATTGATAGGGAGGTGCGCAGGGGTGGGGGAAGGGTGGTGAGAGGGGAGCATGATGAGGTGGGTGGTGGGGGGGGGGGTGAGACAGAGTGAGGAGAAGGGCAGCGTTAATGGGGAGGGGGCAGCGGTGGTGGTGGTGGTGGAACCAGCGGAGCCTGTCGTCAATCCTTATGCTGAGGAGTTGGTGGCCATTGATAGGAAGGTACGCAGGGAGGGAGGGAAGGGTGGTGAGAGGGGGGCAAGATGAGGTGTGAGTGTGTGGTAGTGGTGGTGGGTGTGTGTGTGTGGGGGGGGGGGGGGGCAGAGAGAGGAGAAGGGCAGCGTTTATGGGGAGGGGGCAGCAGTGGCAGTGGTGGGGGTTGATCCAGCGGAGCCTGTCGTCAAACCTTATGCTGAGGAGTTGGTGGCCATTGATAGGAAGGTGCGCAGGGAGGGAGGGAAGGGTGGTGAGAGGGGGGCAAGATGAGGTGTGAGTGTGTGGTGGTGGTGGTGTGTGTGTGTGTGTTGGGGGGGGGGGGGGGGGGGGGGGGGGGGGGGGGGGGACAGAGAGAGGAGAAGGGCAAGCGTTATGGGGAGGGGGGCAGCAGTGGCAGTGGTGGGGGTTGATCCAGCGAAGCCTGTCGTCAAACCTTATGCTGAGGGGTTGGTGGCCATTGATAGGGAGGTGCGCAGGGGTGGGGGAGATGGGTGGTGGGGGGGGAGCATGATGAGTTTGGGGGGGGGGCGGTGGGGGGGGGGGGAAGAGAGAGAGAGAGGAGAAGGGCAGTGTTGATGGGGAGGGGGCAGTGGTAGTGGTGGAGAAACTAGCGGAGCCTGTCGTCATCCCTCATGCTGGGGAGTTGGTGGCCATCGACAAGCAGGAAGCTGGGTTTCTGGTTGGATGGTGTGTGTGTGCACGGGGAGGGGGAAAGGAAGGGGGTGGGGTGGGGGATGAAGGGGGAAGAAGAGGAAGAAGAGGAAGGGGGTGCGGATGAAGGGGGGGGGGGGGGGGGGGGGGAGAAAATGGAAGGGAAAAGGAAGGGGGTGCGGATGAAGCGGGGGGGGGGGGGGGGGCTGAGTCATGTTCGTACTGTGTGGGGTACGGGGGAGAAGGAAAGAGGGGGGGGGGCATAAGGGGAAGAAGGGGAAAAGGAAGGGGTGCGGATGAGACTGGTGGGGGGGGGGGGGGGGGGGGGGGTAGCCGCAGAGTCAGTTTGTACTGCGTGTGCTGCTACCACTTATTTGGCTTCTTAAACCTGTTCTGTGCCCCGAGCTGCTGAAACCTGTATACTGAGATCCTTGAACCTGTACCCTGGGATCCTGAAACCTGTTCCCTGAGATCCTGAAACCTGCACCCTGATATCTTAACCTGTACCCTGAACCCTGAGATCCCGAACCCTGTACCCTGAGCAGGAGGCCGTCTTGTTCAAGCTGTGGATGGCGGACTTGGAGACAGCTATGAACACGGCTGAGATAGAGCGCATTGAGTTGGAAGAGGCGAACACAGTCGTAGGACCCATGCTACCTGGCATGGAGAGCAGCACTGCTGGGGGTTCCCAGATGGACTATGGTGGGGCGCTGCTGCCTGGAGAGGGTGCAAAGTGAGTGATGGGGGGAGCAGGGAGTGTGGATGGGGAAGGGGGGGGGGGGGGGGGGGGGGCAATTGAGTTGGAAGGAGGCTAACCACAGTCGTAGGACCCCAGCTACCTGGCATGGATAGTAGTACTGCTGGGGGTTCCCAGGTGGACTATGTGTGGGATGCTACTGCCTGGGAGAGGTGTTGGTGCAACGTGAGTTTTTGGGGGGGGGGGGGGCCTTGTGTGTGGGAGGAGGAAGGGGGGGGGGGGGGGGGGGGGGGGGGGGGGGGGGGTGGGGGGGGGGGGGGGGGGGTGAGCATGAATTGGACTTGGTGGGGCGCGCTGCTGGACTGGAGAGGGTGCAAGTGAGTGTTGGGGGGGGGGGGGGGGGGGGGGGGGGCTGTGTGTGGGAGGAGGACGGGGGGGGGGGGGGGGCGCATGAATTGGGGACTCTGTGTGGGGGCTGCTGCCTGGAGAGGGTGCAAAGTGAGTGTATTGGGGGGGAGCAGGGGTGAGCGTGTATATTATTTTTATCTTGTGTGTGTGTGGAGGTGCAGGAGGGGGGGGGGGGGGGGGGGCAGGAGAGTTGTGTGTGTTTTATCGTCTGTGTGTGGTGGGTGGAGGTGCAGGACGGGGGGGTGGGGGGGGGCAGGGTGTGTATGGGTGTGTTTGCTCCTGTTCTGTGGTGGTGTGGAGGTGCAGAGGGGGGGGGGGGGGGGGGGGGGAAGGGAGGTATTGTTGTTTTCTCGTCTGTGTGTGTGTGGAGGTGAAGTGGGAGGAGGGGGGGGGGGGGGGGCAGGGGGTGTATGTGTGTGTTTTCTCTGTCGTGTGGTGTGTGGGGTGCAGGAGGAGGGGGGGGGGGGGGCAGGGAGTGTATGGGTGTGTTTTCTCCTTCTGTGTGTGTGGGAGGTGGTGCAGGAGGGAAGGGGGGGGGGGGGGGGTGGCAGGGGGGGGGGGGCAGGGAGTGTATGTGGGTTCTCCTGTCTGTTGTGTGTGTGTGTGGGGCAGTGCAGGAGGGGGGGGGGGGGGGGGGGGCCAGGTAGGGGGGGCAGTGAGTGTATGTGTGTGTTCTCCTGTCTTGGTGTGGAGGTGGGGGAGGAGGGGAGGTGGGGGGGGGGGGGGGGGAGTGTATGATGGTGTTTTCGTCCTGTCTGTGTGTGTGGAGGCAGAGGAGGGGGGGGGGGCGGGGGGGGGGGGGGCAGGGCAGTATGAGTTGTGTGTTCCGTGTGTGTGTGTGGAGGGTGTGGAGCAGGGAGGGTGTGTGTGTTCCAATATGTGTTCCCTAGGATGGCTGCCTACGATAAGAGCGGAAAGCATATGCCCCATCCACAAACACGAACACCCAAACACGCTCTTGCCCCCCACAGCCTCCCTGTCCCCATTCACAAACATACTCTACACCCCCCTACACCCCCACCCTTTCCACCCGCCAACAAACACAAACACACTCTTTACTCCCCCCACCAACCAACCCGTTTACCTGCCTCACAGGGATGGGCTGCCTACGTAAAGAGTGGTCAGCGTATCCCCCGTCCACAAACACAAACACACAATTGACACTCAAACACCCACCCAACACCCAACACCTAACCACTCAACTCAAACTAAAACCGAAACCCGCCAGGAAGGCGATGGCTGCTTTCGACAGCAGCATATCCCCCGTCCAACCAAACACCCAAACCCACTCTTGCCACCCCACCCCCCCCCCCCCCCCCCCGGCCACAAACAGGACACTACTACCCACCCCCACCCCCTACCCCCGCCCAAAGGATGGCTGCTTACAATGCATATCCCCCTCCACAAAACACAAAACACCCCCAAACCACACTCTTGCCACCCCACCCGTCCACCGTCCACCGTACACACTCTACCCCAACCCCCCCTACCCCCTACCCCCGTCCCACAAAACAAACACCCCACCCAAACCACTCTTCACACCCCCCCCCCCCCGGCCACCACACTCTACCCCTACCCCCACGCCCCCTCATTCCCCCTGTCAAAACACCCCCCAAACACAAAACACCACCAAAACCCACTTTGCACCTCCCCCCCCCCCCCCCACCCCCCCCCCCCACCCCCCCCTCTCCCCCCCCGGCACACTCTTACCCCACCGCCCACCCCCACCCCCATACCCGTCCACCAACACAAACACCCAAAGCCCACGTTCACTCCACTCCCACCCCCCCACCCCATCCCCCTCCCCCCCCCCCCCCCACCCCCGGAGCAACTCTACCCCCACGCCCCCCCCCCCTACCCTTCCCCCCTACCCCCAACGCACGGCCCACAGGTGTGTGCTGCTACGCAGCAGATCCCACGTCCACATCTACCCCCACCCCACCTACCCCTACCAACCTCCCACAGGTCAACAAAAACAAACACCAAAACCAACCTTGCACACACCCACCCCCCAACAACCACCCCCGGGCCCACTAAACCCCACCCACAAAAGCCCTACCCCCCTACCCCGTCCACAAACACTCAAACACAAACCAACCCAAAACCCACTCTTGCACCACCACCGCCCCCGGCCACACTCTAACCCACCCCCCCACACCCCCCTACCCCCCTTAACCCCGTTGCACATAAACCACCCAAACCCACTATTGCCCCCCCCCCCCCCCCCCCCCCCCCCCCCCGGCCACCACTCTACACCACCCCCACCCCCCTACCCCCCTACACCCGCCCACAGGATGGCTGCTTCCGAAAAGAGCGGCCAGCGAATCCCCCAAACACAAACAAATCCAAACACCCAAATACACTCTTGCCCCCCCGGCCACAAACACAAACACAATCATACCCTCCCTCCCACACACACACAGGATGGCTGCTTACGCAAAGAGCAGCCGGCAAATCCTCTAAACGTAAACAAACGCAAACACTCAAACACACTCATGCCCCCCGGCCACAAACACAAACAAAATCTTACTCTCCCCCACACACAGGATGGCTGCTTACGTAAAGAGTGGCCAGCGTATCCCCCAAACACACACAAACAAAGACAAACACCCAAACACACTATTGACCCCCCTCCCCCCCCCCGGCCACTAACACAATCTGAACCTTCCTCCCACACACACGCAGGATGGCTGCGTATGTAAAGAGTGGCCAGCGTATCCCCCGCCGAGGTGAGGTGGGTCTGAGCTCCGACGAGATTTCGCGCTACGAGGTGGCCGGCTACATCATGAGCGGCTCCCGCCACTCGCGTATGAATGCTGTCCGCATTCGAAAGGAGAACCAGATTTATTCGGCTGAGGAGAAGGCGGCTCTGGCGATGTTTAACTTTGAAGAGAACAAGAGGAAGGAGGCGATTATCTTGGAGGAGATGAAGGTGTGTGGGGCAGTGGTGGTGGTGGTGGTGGGGGGGGGAAGCTGTTGGTCTGAGGTGAGGTTGGATGGGGTGGGACAGGATGAGGTGAGGTGGTGTGTGGGGCAGTGGTGGTGGTGGCGGAGAAGGCGGCTCTGGCGATGTTTGACTTTGAGGAGAACAAGAGGAAGGAGGCCATTATCTTGGAGGCGATGAAGGTGTGTGTGTGTGTGTGTGGGGGGGGGGGGGGTAGCTGTTGGTCTGAGGTGAGGTTGGATGGGGGGGGACAGGATGAGGTGAGGTGGTGTGTGTGGGGGGGTGGCGGCGGAGAAGGTAGCTCTGGCGATGTTTAACTTTGAAGAGAACAAGAGGAAGGAGGCCATTATCTTGGAGGAGATAAAGGTGTGTGGGGTAGTGGGGGGGGGGGGGGGGGGGGGGGAGTTTTGTGTTTGTATGTTTTTAACTTGTATGAATATTTGATTAGCTTTATCGTTACCTACCCCTGCCCCCTGGCTTCACTTTAACTGCTCCTGCCCCCCTTCCTCCCATGCAGCAATTTGTAGGCAAGACCATGTGCACACAAACCTTTCCTTTCTAACTCATATTTCTAACTCATGTATCATAAGCTTTACCCTTTCCTTTCCTTTCCTTTCCTTTCCTTTCCTTTCCTTTCCTTTCCTTTCCTTTCCTTTCCTTTCCCCCTGCCTCTGCTCACCAGCTCCTACTCCCCTTCTTCCCATGCAGCAACTGGTGGACAAGACCATGGGCTCACAACTTTTCGAGGCGGGTGGCTCTGAGGGCGGTGGCGCTCAATGACACATCTAGTAGGGACACCGTTTTATGGTGATACGTGTTTTGGCATACCGTGCTGCTGTGCTATGGTGCGACAGGAGTTTTCTTACATTCAGCTTTGTCAAGTGGCGCTCAATGACACATTTGGTACTCTAGTAGTGACACCGTCCTATGGTGCTTTGTGTTTTGGCACACTGTGCGGCTGTGCTATGATGCGACAAGAGTTTTCTTGCGTTCAGCATTGTCAGGTGGCGCTCAATGGCTTAGTAATGAGAACGCCTGGTGGGGCGTGGTATTGAGGAAGCCCTGGCTTACTGAGGTAGAGAACGGGCTGCTACTTTACCTGTACAAAGCTACCATGGCCGTTGACACCGAACGCGAACACTAAAGCGCACCCGTAGGGATTCTAACCCCGCATCTTCTTGTTTCTCCAAGCTCTACCACAATGATGCCTCTAGTAGTGATATCGTAGCCCGTTTCAGTGATACGATTGGTCTAGTGGTACACCAAATCGCTTTACCTACGAAGGGTCGGGGGTTCGATTCCCCCTACAGTCGCCCTTAGCGCTGCAGGTCGTTGTCAACCGCGATGGTAGCTTGTCGAGGTGGTAGATCGTTTTCCTGCGTACGACGGGTTCCCTTAACACCACGCCCCAGAAGGCGTTATCATTACCTTTTCTACGGACAAAGTGCTAGGGTACTACATTTGGCACGCTGTGCTACAGTGTGACGGGATTTTTCTCACGCTCAGCATTGTCAGCTACGTACAGCAGCTTCTAGGCTGCTTCTATGTAGCAGCTTCTAGGCAGCTCCTATGACCAGCTAACCAGCAAAACCACAAACAACCTAGTGCACCTGGAAGCTGATGGTATGGCTTCCATCAGTGCTGAAATATTTGGGCGTTGGCCAAAGGTCGGGTCAAGGAGCTGTCTGGAAGCTGCTGGCTGTGGCCAAAGGTCGGCTCAAGAAGCTGCCTGGAAGCTGCTGTCGGTAGCCAAAGGTCGGCTCAAGGAGCTGTCTGGAAGCTGCTGCCGGTAGCCAAAGGTTGGCTCAAGGAGCTGCTGCCGGTAGCCAAAAACAAGAACAGTGAAAGAGTGATGGTTCTATATGCCGGCAATTCGATGTCTAGCCATACCTAGCAGAATACGATACTTCCCCCCGCTCGATAGCCACGAAAACCAGGGAGTGTGACAGGGTTTAGACCATCAGACCGATGATATACATGTGCAGGTCTCCACACCGTCAGATAAACGACTTGTCTGGGTGCTAGTGCTGGTAGGTGCTGGTGATGGCTTCCTGGTGAACTAGGTAGCTTCGTTTTTGTTTCAAGATCCGATAGGAGGAGCTGGCTAGAAGCAGGGTTGCTCAGGACGCTGTGTCCTGCGTCGCAGACGCAACATCGAAGGGTCTGTTGCGTCGCAGGCGCAGCTTCGGTGGGTCGGTTGCGTTGCAGGACGTGCGCTATGGGTCGGTTGCATCTCAGGACGCAGGCTATGAAATTTGTTGCGTTGTAGCGTCTCAGGACGCAGGCTGTAAAATGTGTTGCATCTCAAGACGCAGAGCTTGGGGTCCTCCTAAACAACCCTGGCTAGGAGCTACTGTTGCTCCAGGGGATATGATGTAGACACAGTGTTGCTCGTACTCCTCGTAGGGTCAAACTTCGAATCTACTTCAAAATTCCTGCTCGTGCACGGCTTCATTGCTCATGGATAGTTTTGAATAAACTGTTACATGGTATAGCTGCCTTCAGGCTGCCTACTGTCTGATGGCGGAGTAAACATCGGTAGTATAAACACTACCTTTTTGTATATGAAATGAATTTCACCCCAGGAGGTGGGTATTCCGACACACACCAGCAGCACCGAGGATTCAGATCAAATGGTGTTGCCACTCGGCACTTTGGGTCGGCGAGAGATACCGACCCAAGACCAACGTGCACCACCACAAGTTGAAATCGGGGCCTAAACGGGTCTGTTTAGAGTCGCAACTTCCTCAGCACTCGATCTCTGGGGAAGGTAAGTATACCCAGATTCTAAGTACACAAAGTGTGAAAGTTGGGCCAAACCAGAAACTCGGTATTTTCTCCCCACACTTCTTGGGTATATGGAGGGTACTTAGAAATGCAACTTAGGCTTATAACCACCTCAAACACCCAAAACTTGCGAATTCATCCCATAATTAGGGCCGTTGAACTTGAACTTGGTTACTAGGCTACTTACAGGAGGAGCCCCACATATATATATATATATATATATATATATCAAGTCCAGGCCAACGCTTAGGCTACTCATGTTATAGACTGGATTATATACCGGCTACTGAGTTGCTTAGAGTAGCCAGTCAGTGTGTAGTCACTGACTGGCTCTGCACTGTGCACGTGTCCTTGTGATACCGTGCACCGCCGGGCAGTACGACTGTACTGCCGCCGGCGAAGTATAACATGTCCGTTCATGCGGCATGCGAGTATTCAAATATAAGATGTACTGTAATCTGCTCTTCAGTAGCTTCATCTTCTTGTGTCACGCAGTCTCCTCAATACGAGATTATTACAACTCAGGTATTAGTGCGCCTCCATCTCTGCTAATTTTGGTATTATGTTAACTCAGGTAATCTTCCCCTAACTCACGTGGATCAAAAACCTGAACCGTAGTTTTTTGTAGTTGTGAAAGGTATTTCACCCCAGTACAGGAGGTGGGTCTCCTCGACAAAAACCAGCGACACCCAGGATTCGGTTGGAATGGCGTTGCCTTACCTACAAAGTAGATGGCTTCTATACACCTCTTTGGCTATTCTGGTATTGGATAATGGTTCGAACCTAAACCCTTAAGGTGACCGGTATTTGAGTTTATTGGTTGAGCCACAATGAAAGCAATATCTTGCATACCGACATTTAGTGTTTCCATTTCTTCTTGGGCATCGGCCATTGTCGATAATTACAGTTTCAAACTGGTTATGGTAATGGCAAGCCACACTAGCACGCCTGCTCGTTGTAACCATGCGGGATGCGGAATGAAACTGGGATGCAAGCTTGTTTGCAAGCCTGTTTGCTGCAATCGAGTGATAAGCGGGTTACAAGGGGCTAGCAAGCGGGCTGACATGAGGCTTGCAGGGTCACTCTAGTCACCGATGTCGGGCAAAAAATCTTAGGGAAATCACTCCTATCCAATGTGTTCACTCCTCCACACACACCACACATTTCCATTCCCTCACCCCTGCACTCCCAACGACTACTACCAGTGTGTGTCTATGTGTGTAAGTTTAGAACCATAGCGCAGCCTTTGCAGCTATGTGGTTGATTACTAGTGCAGTGATGGGAGCCTTGCTGTTGCTTTCGAGGCGGCTACGGATGCATGGGCTGCACCTACCACAGCCCACATGTATGCTTGTGCAGCCCACACTTATGCTGGAGCAGCCCACACATATGCTGGAGCTGTCCACACATACGCTGGAGCAGTCCACACAAACGCTGGAGCAGTCCACACATACCCTGGAGCAGCAAGGCATGGTCCGTCATGGCTGCATCCCATGACCTATCATGATCCACTAGTCCTCCTAGATCCACACACCAGACATACCTATGCACACTCTCCCACCCCCTGCTCGCAACAACCATCGGGCACATAAAGCCCATCTTGGCCCGGGCTGGTTGATGAATCGGTTGTGTGACAGCACTGATATCATACTTGCTTGAATATTAACTTGTAGTAGGGCTTAAGGGCAGAGCCGAAGGACTTGTATTAGTTAGCCGACCATCCCAATCGCAAAGTGCCCGTTGCAGTTCCCCCCCACTGGTCAGGTGGCAGTCACACCCACAGGCATGCTCACAAAATCTTTGATTAATTATAATTTACGAGAAAGGGCTGGGTGAGTGAAGGGTAATTGAGCAGGTCGAACAGCTGAGGTCCCCCCCCCACACACACACACACTATGCATTGATCCTCTGTGCAGTATTGCTTGCAAACCCTAAGGGTAGGCCGGCGTAGTTGTAGACAACAAAATTTCCATCGTCCTGCATTCTAGCCGACGCACCCGCGCCCACAGCTGGATAGTTCTGCCCATTTATCCCCGGACCCCCATCATTATCCGCATCAATGCGTCCTTTACCGGGGACTTCCCAGTACAGGTGCAGGGTTCCATCTTGTGTTAATGTGAGCGTTGTCGTCAATCCTGTTTCATCTCCCAATGCATATGCTCCTGTAGCCCAGATGACATCATCGGGGTTGGCCGTAAACTTGTAGCGAATTACCAGATTGCCATCCGGCTGCAGCGTGAGCTTGTAGTAATTTTGGGGGGAGCAAAGGCTGCTATACGTTTGATCCACCTTGCTGGATGTCAGGGAATCGCCAGGATTCAGAGTAGAGGGGCAAGGGGCCTAAGGGGTGGGAATTGCAACATTGCAGGTGTTGCCGTCCCAACCATCTTGGCAGATGCACTTGCTACTGGTGCATGTCAGGCTGTGCTCGCTGTTGCACTTGGGCCCTTCGCTGAAGCAACTCTTGCATGTAGGCGGGTAGCTGTTTAGGACAGTGTTGTACATGCCATCAGGGCAGCCATTGCTGTTTGCTGAGCAGAGGCCATTCGCTGTGCATTGCTGGGTTGCACTTAGTATCATACTGGATGCCTTGCTCAGGTCCTCGTTGCTGATGCCAGTGCCGGCAAAGTGCCCATAGGTTGGATCAAGGATTTGAGTGATCGGCTTCAGAGATGTGTACTTGATCACGCCCAACGCTTCGCGCTGATTCACAAGAGCAAACCTGCAAGTGCAGTGGTGCAGACAGGGCCATTGTTGATTTTTTGCACGCGGATGTCCTTCTCAGGATGGCCGATTTGCAGGACTCAGATGCCTATCGATGGAGTACTGGCGGTAGTATTAATTAAATTAAAACACATCAAATAAAAACGAGGCCAGTACAAGGACTGCCAGTCATCGAGGTGATGTGGATTATTATTACATTTAACAAATTATACATGTATTGATTAATACCACTCAAATCGGTCCTCTGCACTCACCATGCGTCGTCGGGCTGGCCTTCCTGGAGATTGAATGTGGACTGCGGGGGGAATGAGATCAGTTCCAGCTTCACATCAACTCCATCGATGTTCTCTGTCACGGACTTCGATCCAGCTGAACTTGCGCTTGCCTGCCCCAATGATCTTTGCCTCTGCACACATTGCACAACAATAGTACATAAGCGGAGCTAGCTTTTCTACATAAATGAGCAAAACTGTTTATATCACTAATACAATGTATATGCATGATCGATGCCTCTGCTCACATCGCATGAAAACACGAAGCGGAGCGGTACGACAGCTTTACATATTTGTGCAAACCATTTTATGTAGTATATATATACAGTGTAGGACAATGGCGTTCCTGAAATATGCTGCATGACCACACTTTTGTTTGCACCCTTCCGGTGCACTTTGGGGGGCATTTTTTTAAACCACCCTTTTCTCTTTCAATAAAAGTGCGGTATGGCCCAGGGGGGGTCTAAGAAGTTTTTTCTAGACCCTACGCTCGGATGTTTTTATCCCCCCCCCAAGCTTGCGAGGCCCATATCTCACCACCCAATTACAATTAGGGGGCATAGTAGGGTGTTTAGTGATCCTCTCAACCAGCGCTATCCATTTGTGGTCTTACATGTGGATTTATACAACGTTACACAAAGTTGTCAAGCAAACCCCCTTTCCTAGCCCTAAGTATGAGTTGACCTAGCAAGATTTTGGTGTTGGTTAAGGCTAGCGAGAATTTGATGATGGTTAAGGCTATGTTGCATGTCTAAGTACCCTCTATACACCCAACAAGTTTGGGGTGGAAATATCGAGTTTCTGGTTTGGCACAACTTTCACACTTGGAGACCTCAAACCTGTTGTGGTTGCTTCTCGACCCCGACCTCGACGCATTAACTCTTTGTCAGAAACAAGCACGGATTCAGACATGCACACTGCAGGATATGGGTAGGGACGGTTGGCTGACGTGTCAGGCTTTGTCTCTGTCGTCGGTCGGACGGTCGGACAGTCGGACAACGGGGTGAATCTGGGGGCTCCGCCAACAATGCATAAGCAGGGACCGGCATATCATATGATGTTGACCCAAGGCGGGTATGATATCATATGATATCATACAAATTCCATCATATGATATGGTATATAACTGGCAACTTTAGCCTAGCTGGACTGCCGGCATCATATGATATCATATGATATCGTATGCTGACATGATATCATATGATATCATATTGCCATTCCGTAGATATGGGTAATCGGCCACACTGAGCTTTACGTTCCAATCGCTTGAAGATGAGCTAGTTACAGAGGGAGGGAAGTGCTTCCATCTTCCACGACCTCAAAGGGCAGGTGTTGGAAGTCAAGGAAGATGAAGTTCAAACTACTCATAAGCTGCTGGGCTCGAGTCACCATGTAAGCTACACAGCTACTCAGCTACTAAGCTGAGTCAGATAATGGAAATCAAGATCGGATTCCGGTCAGTCTTACCGGAACAGATTCGTTCAGCGGAGCATACAATGCAGGATATGGGCCCTTTTGAATTGAAAAACAAAATGCAGCAGATGAGCAATTGGCCTCACCGAGCTTTGCATTCCAATCGCTTGAAGTTGTGCTGCTAGCATCTCTCGCCGAGTATGAAGCCTTGTACTGGAAGACTCCCCCTAGATCCACAGATTCAACGTAGTGGGTTCCGTACTTGTTGATAAAGTTCTTATTAACTGTCTCCTGCGGCACCAAGAGAGTCAATGTTGGCACTTTAGCACTTGCAGGGACACCCTTCCGCATGTTACATTAGGGTGGTCGTACCAACGAGTGTGTGGTATGACAATCAAGTGGTGGTGGCCATTTTTACAGTTTTTCTTTCAGTCCAGCAAACGGTGAAATTGCTTTCAAACAGCTTACTCACAATTTCGGGATCCTGTAGCATTTGCTTGACGTCGGCCACAAATGCCGAGGTGAGAGGCGCCTTGTCATCTCCGGAATCAATCAAGTCCATGGACTGCGTGTCTTCAAAAGCAGTGCCGTGGATTAGACGGTAGTCCAGGTTCATGGTGTGGCATGGTCCGGGGATCAGGACATTGAACCACATTGAGCTGCATTGATAGTTGTTAGAACAAATAGGCTATAGGGACTTGCCCAACCATGACAGGAGGGGCTTTAACGAAAAAGCACTGATGAACTGAACCACAAACAAGCGTTTTACCGATGGTGGCCCTGAGTGCTTCGGTAACTGTAACTCCAGTTGAAGGACCTGTAACTTCAAGTGGACATTTAACACTTCAAGTGGACATTTGATTCAATATGGCGTGAGCACGTGACAAACTGCATGATGACTGCACCTGCCATCGTCTGTGTATTTCGCGATACTCAAAACCCTTGAAGCCTCATCGGTCATACCAGGTGGAGAGGAGCTATGGGACATGCATGAAGGAGCTATGGGATATGAATGAAGTAGGTATGGGACATGAATCCGAGTTCTGAAGATGCTACTTAGATCCCAGGCAGCAGTGCTGCACCCCACAGGTTCAGAGCAGGTTTAGCCAGTCAGCAGAAAGAGTTTGGCATAAGGGCCTTCACGCACCAATCCCTGCACCTCCTCAGAAAAAGAAAAAAAGCAGTGAAGGGGTGAGTGAATGTGTATGTGTATGTGTGTGTGTGTGGTGGAGGGGGGGGGAGGTAATGGAGGGGCAGACTGCGGTTGAGTTTTTCTTACAAATAGCCGGATGCAGATACCTTGTGGTGGCAATGGCTCATGTGTAGGGGTCGGCAATATGATATCATATGATATCATGTCATCATATGATTCCATATGATATCATATGATATCATATGATGCCGGCTGTCTGACTAGGTAACTTTGGCCTGGGGCATCATATCATATGATATTCAATCATATGGTTTTTGTATGATATCATATGATATTATACTCGTCTTTGGTCAACATCATATGATTTGCCGTTCCCTACTCATGTGCCCTAGTGGCGCCCCAAGGACTATGAATTGTATGAATCACCAGTAAATTAACCTCGCAATTAGACCCTTGTTTTGGCCTAATAGTAAAAATAAACGGCAACTAAACGGTAAACTGACCCTTTAAAAGCGACCACAATAGGTATATTTTTGTTACCATTTTGTACCAGTGAAATGACCACCATTATCAACATTCTCATGTTCAACGTACCAGCATGGTGCACTTGAAGCTTAGGAATGAGTTCAAATGTACAAGCATGGTGGTCTCGTAGCTGAGGAATTAGTTCATACAGGATACTTTTGACCCCGTTTTGGCCCAAATTGCCGCTATAAAAAAATGATATACAAAATGTTTTTGCCCCAAATGGCCCTAAAAGGCTATACAAACGCTGTCCCTGGAGGAGGCCTAAAACCATGAAACTAGAAAAAAACAAATTTCAGATTTGAAAAAGATCCCTGTGCCGATCCACACATTAGGTTGACAACACATCACATGCCCAACATACTCATTAGGTTGACAACACATCACATGCCCAACATACTCATTAGGTTGACAACACATCACATGCCCAACATACTCATTAGGTTGACAACACATCACATGCCCAACATACTCATTAGGTTGACAACACATCACATGCCCAACATACTCATTAGGTTGACAACACATCACATGCCCAACATACTCATTAGGTTGACAACACATCACATGCCCAACATACTCATTAGGTTGACAACACATCACATGCCCAACATACTCATTAGGTTAACAACACATCACATGACCAACATACCAGCATGGTGCACTGGTAGCTCAAAAATGAGTTCATTGTTTTTGTTGACAGCTGCTCTTGGTACCTGCTGCCGTAACCGCCACTGGCTGATCCGGAGAATATTTCGTATGAGGCTGACACACCGGCAGTAGCACTGAAGTCACCCTGCAGAGCATGGTTCAGCAGACAAAGCATAATAAGAAGAAGAAAAACAGGCAGGGGCATAGCAAGCAAAACACATTCACTGTGTAGAGGGGGCGAGGGGGGGGGAGGGGGGAGGGAGGGGAGGGGGAGAGGGAGAGGGGAGAGGGAGAGGGGAGAAGAGAGGGGAGAAGGAGAAAGGGAGAGGGAGAGGGGAGAGGGGAGAAGGGGAGGGGGAGGGGAGAGGAGAGGGGAGAGGGAGAGGGGAGAGGGGAGAGGGAAGGTGAGAGGAGAGGGAGAGGGGAGAGAGGGGAGAGGGGAGGAGAGGGGAGAGGGGAGAGGGGGAGAGGGGAGAGGGAGAGGGGAGAGGAGGAGAGCATATTAGAGACAGGGCCATTATCTTGTACAACCCTGTACACTCCATAAATATATATAGCCTACTGTGAATTATATCAAATAATATAATTCATATAATAAATACTTCTGTGAATGATAATATAATTCATATCATATAAACTTCTGTGAATTATAATATTAGTAATATAATATAAACTACTGTGAATTATATCACAGAAATAATACTAAGAGTAATAATTATTATAAAGTATATGTGGCCCAAGGTCACACTGCACGGTCAGCCATTGTGCTGCCATTTTGTATGGACATACATATCCAGCATCCCATACAGTTGCAAGTGACTATTATTACATAAATACAAGCAGCAGGAATAAACAACGCACTACGCGGTCAGCCATGGTGATCCCACTTTGCATGGACATACATAGCCTGCATCCCGTTCAGTTGCGAGTGACTATTATTATATACAAACTAGCAGCAAGTATAAAAACGCAATGCACGTTCAAACTCTCGGTGCTCCCTTGTTGTATGGATATGGCAAGCATTGCTTCCCATCGCAAGTGACTATTATTATATACAAACAAGCAGAAAGTAATAAACAACGCACCGCACGGCCAGCAACAGTGCTCCCTGATTGCACAACCAGCGAACCTGTGCACACCCCGCTTGGCATGCCGGTGAAGCCCTTACCCGACGTGAAATCCCAGATTGGGCGGGAGATCACACCGGGGTCGGAGGATGACAGGCAGGCGGTGACTGGGCAGCTCTTTTAAATATTATATCCAGACAACTGGTCAGCATAATAACTGGCTTCGGTAGCAAGGCGGCGGCGGTCCGCGCCAGCATCAGTGCTTGGTGAATCAAAGCCAATAAACTTGCCCAGGGACTGGTTTGAAGGCAAAGGGCCAGATGCGTCCATGAAGTGGGCCTGGAGGTGTGGGCAAGTGTGGGGGTAAGTGTGGGACTGGTTCGAAACATGTAGAGGGCATTCCAGGCTTTTCAGTTGTATGCTAATCATGTCGAAATTCGAAGGCATCAAAAAGTAATGCAAAGTGTGGGAAGACACCAAGGGACTGGCTTTAAGGCAAGGGGCCAGATGCAACAAGGAAGTGGGCCTGGAGGTGTGGGCAAGTGTGGGACTGGAAGTGTGGAAAGACACCCAGGCACTGGCTCTAAGGCAAGTGGCCATATGCATCCAGGAAGTGGGCATGAAGATGCAGGCATGAGCATATATTAAATCAATTTGGCACCAGCTTGAGTTATAATTAATAAATTAATAATACACAAATATATAAAATTAAATTAATAATAATACAATTAAAATAATAATAATAATAATAATAATAATAATTAAAATTAATAATACACAAATATGTAAATAATATGTACGTGTGCGCTCGACATTGCCGCAAACTGTGCATGGCTGCAGCTGGTATCATCTTGCCACTGACAAAATAACTAAGACAATTATACCCTAGTTTTGGCCTACTAACAACAACAATCAGTAAATCAACTGGCGACTTACACTTTACAAACAACCACAACCAGTACATTCCCATTGTTTTTTTACCAGTGAGCAAACTGTACATGCATGACAGCAACTGATCTAATGCACCCCAGTGGTGCTCCGAGGACTGTGAAATCACTCCTACTCCTACTATTCCTACTCCTTCTGCTACCCACCACACCGGTGCTTCCATACACATCGACTGTGACTATGTATGCCCCCTTCTCCTCGCCGAGTGGCATCCAGTACATGCCGCCAGCCCCTGTGTCAGAAGGCTCATCCATGGACAGCACCACCGTGATCTGTCCACCTGCAGGTATGCTGCTGATGCCAAGGTGCTCCTTGAGATTCCCACTGGCGTTGCGCAGCACCACTGACACAGTCGTGATCTTTGCATCACCCGGAGCAGGTAGCTGTATGTGCAGCTTGAACTGGGGCCGGGTGGTGGGGTTGGAGATGATGTACGACCCATCTAGTGTGGTGAAAACAGAGCGTGATATCACAGTGGCTTTGAGCCACCCAGTTGTCAGCATGGGTGCGATCGCCGCCTTCTCCGTGTGAGAAATGCCACCGGTGCTGAAGCCAGACCAGATCTGGTCGATCGGTCCCTTGGTGAGATCGCTGTTTTGAAGGGACATCTCCATCCAACCCACGCACTTGTACGCAAGCTGAGCACCAATGCCCAGGATCCTACACATGTGCACAATAGGGGTGGGGGGATGGGGGGGGGGGGGGGGGGGGGGGGGGGGGGGGGGGGAGTGTGGGCACAGTTTGAGCAGAGTGCGTGGACAATGGTCTGTATACAGCTTTGATTTTGTTACAAGTTTCACTTTTAAGAAAGCGTTGGGATCCTCACGTCAATTCAACAATTTAGGGATTTTAGAGATGGATTTTTCGAAAAATGTCTGACTTAGTATCTCAAACACTGACTATTGATGATGATGATGATGATGATGATGATGATGATGATGATGATGATGATGATGATAATGATGATGATGATGATGATGATGACGATGGTTACATTTTTATGGTGCCCTACTAGACGCCAAATGTGCTCGCGGCTTGGCGGAGGCAAGGAGGACTTGAGAACATTACTAAACATTTATTTGGCAAGCTGTGTAGTGAGAATTTCCCCCGGTTTGCCGAGTATGTAAAGCCACACAGAGTCGTGATCCAAGCACGCAAAAGGGCACGGTAAAGAAAAACAGATAGGAAAGCCACAAGAGAAAGCCACGACACACACCTCACATCTTCCCAGCTGTTGACAAGGCCAGAGTACAGATTGGCTGGGTTCATGTCAAAGCCAGCTGCCTTGATGGCTGCAGCGGAGGTGGGAGGGTTGAGTGAGATTTAGTAGTGATGTATTTGACAGCCTCAGCCCAGTCATGACTAGTGCCCCCATCATCTAGTGATGCATTAAACCCTGTTTCTAGTGGTCTAGTGATCTAGTGATCTAGTGATCTAGTGATGCATTAAACCCTGTTTCTAGTGATCTAGTGATCTAGTGATCTAGTGATCTAGTGATGCATTAAACCCTGTTTCTAGTGATCTAGTGATCTAGTGATCTAGTGATCTAGTGATGCATTAAACCCTGTTTCTAGTGATCTAGTGATCTAGTGATCTGGTGATGCATTAAACCCTGTTTCTAGTGATCTAGTGATCTAGTGATCTAGTGATCTAGTGATCTAGTGATGCATTAAACCCTGTTTCTAGTGATCTAGTGATCTAGTGATGCATTAAACCCTGTTTCTAGTGATCTAGTGATCTAGTGATCTAGTGATCTAGTGATGCATTAAACCCTGTTTCTAGTGATCTAGTGATCGAGTGATCTAGTGATGCATTAAACCCTGTTTCTAGTGATCTAGTGATCTAGTGATCTAGTGATCTAGTGATGCATTAAACCCTGTTTCTAGTGATCTAGTGATCTAGTGATCTAGTGATGCATTAAACCCTGTTTCTAGTGATCTAGTGATCTAGTGATCTAGTGATCTAGTGATGCATTAAACCCTGTTTCTAGTTATCAGCTATTAAGCACTTCTAAGAGTGGACAGAGATGTATGCAGCGGAGATAGACGCGCCAATCTATACACAGAGACGAGAATAACGTTACAAGCAAGGACGTACACTAAAGGACACCAGCGGTGGGCGAAGTGGATGCCTGTAACCTGAATAGACCCTAAGCCCGGAACTTGTCACCCTGACACCGTTTAACACAGGACATGTCAGGGAGAGACCGATAAGACACAGAGAGACAGGCAGTCAATAGGAAGCTGACACTGAGTCACTAAAGGATGACTCAGTTCTACGGGAAGCTATCACTATGGGAAGCTATCAGGGCCGATAGTTCTAAGGGAGTACATAAGTAGTCACCAAGTCATAAAACGCTTGAGAGCACCGCAATTCATGCTGACACTCCACCTATGACACAGGTGACATACAATACTACTACTCCACCTATGGCACTGGGGACATAGAACTATATGTAACAGATAAAAAAAAAAAAATTAAAGAACTCCGAAAAAACGAGAGAACTTCAAATGTAACCCAAAGGGTGTAAATGAAGGAATGGACCAAGGCAAAATACCAAAGAGTGCCAAGGGAGAAAAGAGGATAACCGAATATCAATGACGGGTAACAACGGTATAGAAAACCCGATCCGGGAATAGGAACCTAATGCCATACAATGATAACCAAAAAACAAGAAACGTATGTAACCAAAAAACTAAAAAATGACCCTAAGAAGTAGCGGTCATTCCAAGCATACGGACAAACCGCCAGAACACAGCAGGATCAAGGGGCTTGGTGAAGGGGTCAGCACAGTTATCCACAGTGTTAACATAGGCAACAGCCAGTTGGCCATCCTCCACCAGCTCCTTGATGTAGTGATGAATAACATCAATGTGCTTGCTGCGAGGCAGAAGCTGCCAGTCAGTGGCCCAACTCAGGGAACCTAAGTTGTCACCCTGAATTGTAACCAAAGCACAAGGCAGACCCAGATCCACCCTCAATTTCTTCAACCATTGGACCTCCCTGGCAGCCTGGGACAGGGCCTGATACTCAGCCTCACTAGAGCTAATAGCAACAGTAGGCTGTCGCTTGCTCATCCAGTTAACAATGCACCCACCAGCTAGAACTGCAAAGCCAGTCTTAGATCTCCTGTCAGACCCATCATCAGCATAAGATGAGTCACTAAAGACAGTAAAAGTGAAATCAGGGCTGTGGGTGTAAGTGAGACCCAGGTGAGAATGTGTTCTCAAATACAAGAGTAACCGTTTGGCAGCCCCCCAGAGAGGGACTGTAGGGTGAGCAGAGAACCTGGATAAATAGCTAACAGCAAAGGAAATATCAGGCCTGGTGCAAGTGGCCAGGTATAGCAAAGCACCTACAAGAGAGAGGTACTGGCTATTAGACGGCAGGGGCTCTCCAGGGGCGTCAGAAACAGTGGATTTGGCCATGGGAGCAGCAAACTTGGGTGGGGCAGCAGCAGTAAGACCAAACTGCTCCACCAGATCAACAATGTAGGTGTGCTGAGAGAGATTGATCTGAACACACCTGCCTTCAGAGTCAAGGGTAACATCCATGTCCAAAGAGAGGAACTGAATTGGAACACCCATCTCTTTGACCTCCCAGCCAGCTGCTTCCATTGCCTGGATCAGCAACACATACCTATCCAGTTCACTAAAAGCACAGATAAAGTCATCAACATAGGTCAGGACATAGCTCCACCCACCATCAGAATCCTTCCTAAAGTACAGAGCAGGTTCTGCCTTGCACATAGTAAAGCCATGAGCAACCAGAACCCGCTTGACATCCCTACTCCAAGCTCTGGGTGCCTGCTTCAATCCATAAAGGGACTTGATCAGTTTGCAGACAAGTGGAACACCGTTAGGACCAAGGTGCCTAAAGCCCTCAGGCTGGTGGCAGTACAGGTCCAGACCAGGCTCCAGCTTGGCATTTAGGAATGCAGTCTTGATGTCTAGCTGCCGAACAAACATCTTCCTATGAGTGATGGCAGCCAGGAGCACCCTAAGACCTGCTTTGGAGGAGACAGGGGCATATACATCATGAAAATCCAGCCCAGGACGCTGCAGAAAACCACGGACCACAAAACGTGCCTTGAAGCGTATAGTACCATCAACACCAATCTTCTTCACAAATAACCACCTGCCAGACAGGATCTTCTGCTTACGAGGCTGTGGAGTGAGAACCCATGTACCATGGGCATGAAGGGAAGCCATCTCATCCTTCATGGCAAGAAGCCATTGATCCCTGTCAGGGTTGGTATGCAACATGGCAGCTTTGTAGGTCAGTTCAGTGGTGGATGCAACAGATGCTCCCACGTACAAGCAGTTTACTTGTACATGGGCAGCGGGGGGTATCAGCAGTATCAGCAGTAACCATTAGTAAAGCCCCCAGTGCAGAACTACTGCCTGGTTGAACAGGGCCGGCCTTCTTTGCCTCTAAATCAACGAAGCCTGGGTCGACCGGAACACCCCAGCCATACGCAGTATCGGAGCCTGACCACGGTTCAAGATCATCACTTGCATCATCTGCAACGGCTACATCATCACCCGGACTCCTGAGTAATCTATCAGAGACGGCAGGAGGTGAAGCGTTCACCAACTCCATCGAGCTATCAGTGATGATGGGAGTATGATGACTAGTAGGCAATGGATCTAACAAAGGATCCACTATGGTCTGAGTTGGTGTAAATCCAACGACTTCACCGACGGAATAGAGTAACATAGCAGGGGCATCCACACGTAATAACGACACATCAGGTTTCACCCCATAAAACAACTCAAAGGGTGTCTTGCGTCCCTGGTTAGGCAGACGGTTTCTAAGGTAACAAGCAGCCAGGAAGGCATAGGGCCAAAAGGACTTAGTAAGCTTAGACTCCAAGTGGATACTCCTAGCTATATTCTGAAGGACCCCATTATACCTTTCCACAGTTGCATTCTGCTGTGCAGTGTATGCCAAAGACAACTCATGTACTGCCCCAACCGATTCTAACCAATCCTCGAACCATTTAACTATAAACTCTTTAGCCCTTTCAGATCTCAGACACTTAAAGGCAAACCCCTGCAGCTGATTTGACCATCTGAGGATGATAGTCTGGACTGCTAAGGGAGCTTCATCCTTGGTCCTCAAGCACAATACCTCAGCATAGCCAGAGAATTGGTCTACAAGGCACAAGATATAAAACTCCCCACGAAGACCCCTAATATGAACCGGTCCCATGATATCCAAGTGAAGGCGTTGGAGGGGTGCAAGGACCTCAGTCATGCTTTCTTTAGGAAAAGGGAGACGCTTTCCCTTAGCTTTTTGACAAGCATCACATGGGATCTTACCCATCTTTTGTACTTGATGAAGGCTGAGGGGTAAGTTCTTAACCATACCACGCTTGACAAGGTTGTGCAAGGCATCATAACCGGGATGACCCAGTCGCCTATGCCACAACCATGCAGGAGTGGTAGGGATAATAACTCCACCGTCCTCATCAACATCAAGTGCAAAAGCTGGATAATATTCAGCAACCCTCAAACAACGACTGGAGGTGTGACAAGGCCTACATGCAAACTTATATACACCATCACTGGAAGCAGGAAAGGACCAGAGCACAGAAGAGCCCTGAGTGGCAGTACAACTAATACTATCAAAAGCAATCTTGCAGTGGAGGGAACGAGCTACAGCATTTACGGACAGGAGATTTACTGGACTGTGGGGTATGTATAGAACATTGGTTAAGGTGATTGATGTTGGTAACCAATCACTACATAACACAATGGACCCCATACCCTCTGACCGTTGAATCACCCCATCAGCAAATCGAACTGCAGGCCCAACAGCAGAGGATTCAAACACAGTGAACAACGACCTATTACCTGTGATTGACATCCCAGCTCCCGAGTCCACATGCCAGATACCTTCAGAAAGACTTGGGCTGCAAATGTTTGAGAACTTAGTCGTGCAAGAAAATAGGACAGAGCTTACCTCCTAGTTCTTTGAAATGGCGTACCCATCTATCAGCATGTATAGCGGTGCTCTCACGCGTTTTATGACTTGGTGACTACTTATGTACTCCCTTAGAACTATCGGCTCTCCTGAGCCAGCTTCCCGTGGGACTGAGTCATCTTGAGATGACTCAGTGGCAGCTTCCTGTCACCTACGTCTCCGGTCTGATCTGTACCCTGTTAGGTTCCTGTCTACCGCCTCCTTTCACCACAGGTGCCCCTTTATGGGTCTCCTGTGTCTGTAACGTTATCCTTGTCTCCGTGTATAGATTGGTGCGTCTGTTCCGCTGCTTTAATCTACTGTCCACTCTACCGGAGTTCTTTCAAGCTGATAGGTTATTGGGCTCCTCATCACTACCACTGCTTTGATAATGCAACTTCCGCGAGGGCCTCCTGCCGGCTTTGTGAAACTTACCAAACTTAATGGTGTTTCATGGGCTCGTGGGATCCGCAGTGTCATTGTGAGCAATGGATGCGACCGAATCCTCCCAACGGGGGTGAAGGTTCCTCTAGATTGGCTAGACGACTGCGCGCCAGCGGCCTCTGCTGCCGGAGAGGAGGGTCCTTCCGCCATCAAGGAAGTAACCCCCCCCCCGATCAATCCTCCAACTTTACGGTTCCTTCTCTCAATGTTCGACGCCTTTCCTCTGATGTTGAGGATGTCCTGATGAAGCTGTGTTGTGTACAGACACAGATCATCCGTTGTGCATCAGACCCGCAGCCTCCTTTCGTCCCTTTCAATTATGATGAAGACTACTCTACTACTACTGATGATGAGGAGGACTTGAAGAGTGCTACGAGTGCTGACTTCGGTGGCGTGACCCCATCTGCTGCTGCCACTCGTGTCTTTGAGACTTCCGCTGTTTCGCCGGTGTATGAGCCTCCTGATCAGCAGATGCCTAATCGAGAGCTTTCGCCTGTGTATCAGCCTCAGCCTTCGTCGGCGCCTCCCTTTGAGCCTGTTCCCCCGGCTTACCCGGAGGTGGCTAAGCCCACTTTCTTGAAGGGCTTTGCTTCTTTTTCCTCTGCATCTGCCCCCATGGAGCGTGGCCTCCCTGGCTACCACACTCGCTCTCGCGAGGCTGCTGTTTCCTCTGCACGCACCTCTGCTGCTGGTGCCTCCCTGGAACCCCCTCCGCCTCCGCCGGTGGAGCTGCCTCCTGCCCCTGGCCCTCCTCCTATGCTGCATACGCGGTCTTGCGCATCTTGGGAGCATCTGCTCACTGGCGGATCTCCTCCGACTTTGAACCTTCGGGACTACCGCCTGATCAACATGGATCGACGGGATGGTGAGTCCTTGAACCGCTCTTTGTACGGTCGGATGGATATGCAGGCTACAATGGCAAATGTTAGTGTGAAGCTGAGGCATCGCCGAGTGATGGCTTTCTCTGAGCTTGGTACCAGGTGTCGTTCTTTTCTTGGTCCAGTCACTTCTGGGATTCTGTATCCCCCAGATCATGGTGTTTCCTTTGGTGGTACGAGGCGTAGTGATCACGAGAAGCTTGGTTATCAGTTTGTGCGAGTGCCTGTCCCTCTGTGTCCTGTTAGCCCAGATTTCGAGCTGCTTATGAGTGTTGCGAGGTCCATTCCTGTGATTAGGAACATAGACGACCAGCGCGCTCTTGACGCTGGTCTTGCTGCGGAGTATTTCATGGACATTCGTAGGTCCTTGGCTCCTGTCCCTTCTGCGATTGGAGCTGGGTCTAATACCCTCATTCATGGTGAGTCTCGGTTTGATCCTGCACTGTTGGGGTTCAGTGCACTGCCTCTCGAACGTCAGGAGTTCATGTGTTTAACTATGATGCTCGCGAACATGGAGGACGATATGGTCAAGGTATACCAGGACTTTGCCACCCCTCGGGATATCCTTTTGGATATCCGGAAGACGCAGTCTGATGCCCTTGCCTCTAGAGTCCCTCTCATGCGTATCGAACTTCATAATGCGCACATGGGCCCTTCTGACCGTGTCGATGATTTCTTTCGCATGGTTCGCAGTCTGTGCACTGACCTCCGCAGTGCTGGACATCCTGTCACTCAGCGCCACGCCATGGAAACCATTGTGAATGGGATCCGTTTGATCCGATTTGAATCGCTGCGGATCCAGTACGGTATGATGTTGGCTAACAGACAGACTGTAGATTACTGGTCTTGTCTGGAGGCATATCGGTCTCTCGACATTTTGAACATTGCTCTCCCCAGGTCCGACTCCAGGCATCCTGGTTGGTCCCGGGACGCTCCCCAGGTTCCTGCCAATGCTGCGTTTCAGCGTGGGCAGGGATCTGGTTCTCAGGGTTCTGGTTCCAACAAGCGACGTCTGGATTGCACTTGGGGCCCATGCCTCAGCAAGACGACCCACTCGGAGGATCGCTGTTTCACGAAGCATCCGCACCTGCGTAAGACCAAGCCTGGTGCACCGGTTACCAATCCGGTGCCCATGGCCTTGGCCCTTCCAGGTGTGCTTACTCCGCGGCAGCTGGCCTCCTTGCAGGCTCAGATTGATGGGTATGCTTTGGACAAGAAATAGGAGGTACGCTCTGTCCTTTTCTCTTGCACTGCGAAATTTTCAAATGTCTGCAGCCCGAGCCTGTCTGAGGGTGTCTGGCATGTTGATTCTGGAGCTGGGATGTCAATCACAGGTGATATGTCTTTGTTCACTGTGTTTCATGCTTCTGAGACTGGGCCAGCAGTTAAATTTGGTGATGGTGTGGTTCAACGGTCTGTGGGTCAGGGTTCTATTGTGTTAGGTAGTGATTGGTTACCAACACCAATCACTTTAACCAATGTTCTCTACATCCCACACTGTCCGGTGAACCTCATGTCAGTAAATGCTGTTGCCCATGCTCACAACTGCAAGATTTCTTTTGATAGTCTTAGTTGTATTGCCACACAGGGCTCTTCTGTTCTGTGGTCTTTCCCTGCCTCCAGTGATGGTGTGTACAAGTTTGCATGTAGGCCTTGTCACACCCCTCGTGGCCGTTTGTATGGTGCTGAAGATTATCCAGCTTTTGCTCTTGATGTTGATGAGGATGGTGGAGTTGTGATCCCTACCACTCCTGAATGGTTGTGGCATAGGCGGCTGGGTCACCCTGGCTATGATGCCATGCACAACCTTGTAAGGAAGGGTTTGGTTCAGAACTTACCCCTCACTCTCCAACAGGTGCAAAGACTGTCTAAGATCCCATGTGATGCTTGTCAGAAGGCAAAGGGAAAACGTATCCCTTTTCCTCAAGAAAGCAAAACTAGGATCCGTGCCCCATTACAACGCCTTCACTTGGACATCATGGGGCCATTTAATATTAGGGGCTTGCGTGGGGAGTTTTATGTTCTGTGTCTTACTGACCAATACTCTGGCTATGCTGAGGTCTTGTGCTTGAGAACCAGGGATGAAGCTCCCTTAGCAGTTCAAACTACCATCCTCAGATGGATGACTCAGCTGCATGGATTTGTTTTCAAGTGTCTTAGGTCTGACAGGGCTAAGGAATTTATAGTGAAGTGGTTCGAGGATTGGTTAGAATCGGTTGGTGCTGTGCATGAATTGTCCATGGCTTACACTGCTCAGCAGAATGCGACTGTGGACAGTACAATGGGGTCCTTCAGAACGTAGCTAGGAGCATTCACTTGGAGTCTAAGCTCACTAAGTCCTTCTGGCCCTATGCCTTCCTCGCCGCGTGTTACCTACGCAACCGGCTGCCTAATCAGGGTGACAAGACTCCTTATGAGTTGTTCTTTGGGGTTCTACCTGATGTATCGTTATTGCGCGTGTTCGGGTGCCCATGCTATGTTACCTTAGTGAATGGGAAGAAGCGCAATAAGCTTGACGAAAGGGCGTTATCTGGTAGACTGGTTGGGTATTCTCTGGTGAGTAAGGGTTATTTTGTTTGGGTTCCGAAGTTGCGCCAGGTGGTAGAGAGTCGTGATGTGCTCTTCTATGAACAGTTTAGCTATAACTGTATCCCTGGGCTCTTTCCCTATTATGGATCTCAGTATTTTTCTCGCACCCCTGCCGCTATCATCGGTAAAGGGCTTGATACTACTGACAATGTCCTGGGCCCTTTACCAACCCCGATTGTTGACCGCTTTACTGGTCATGGGATGACGATGCGTCCCAGGCCAGGTAATGATGGTGCTGTATCGCGTGCGGCGGCATTGGGCCAGGGGGAGTCTGATGTTCCTTCAAGCTCTAATTTATTCGAATCTCAGGGGGTCGCCGGGCCTTCCTCTGCGCCACGTTTCGTCGGTGAAGTCGTAGGATTAGGACAGCCTCGGGTCATAGTGGAACCTAGTACAGGTCCACTGCCCACTAGTCGCCACCCCCCGTCCACCTATTCGGATAGCTCGCGGGAGTTGTTGATCACTTCACCCCCTGCTATACCTGGTGGTTTATACCGGACCAGGCATTGCGACGATGTGGCCGTCACAGATGATGTGAGTGATGACCTCGAACACTGGTCCGGGTCAGATACTGCGTATGGCTGGGGTGTTCCAGTGTACAATTGTTCGACGATTTAGAGGCAAAGGAGGCCGGCCTTGTTCAACCACGCATGAGTGCTGCGCTGGGGGCTTTTTTACCGGTTACTGCTGATACTGCTGATATCCCCGCTGCCCATGTACAAGTACACTGCTTGTACGTGGGGGCTTTTATTTCTACCTCTACTGAACTCTCTTATAAAGCTGCAATGTTACCTACCAACCCTGACAGAGATCTCTGGCTGCAGGCTATGAAGGATGAGATGGCCTCCCTCCATGCTCATGGCACTTGGGTCCTCACTCCACAGCCTCCTAGGCAGAGGATTCTATCTGGCAGATGGTTATTTGTCAAGAAACATGGGGCTGATGGTTCTTTGCGTTTTAAAGCTCGTTTTGTAGTTCGTGGTTTTCTGCAACGTCCTGGGCTGGACTACCATGATATATATGCCCCCGTCTCCTCTAAAGCAGGTCTTCGTGTGCTCCTTGCTGCCATCACTCATAGAAAAATGTTTGTGAGGCAGCTGGACATCAAGACTGCATTCTTGAATGCCAAGCTGGAACCTGGTCTGGACCTGTTCTGTTACCAGCCTGAGGGCTTTCATGAACTTGGTCCTGACAATGTTCCCCTTGTGTGCAAGCTGATTAAATCTCTTTATGGTTTGAAGCAGGCACCCAGGGCTTGGAGCAAAGATGTAAAGCAGGTTTTGGTTGCCCACGGTTTTACCATGTGCAAAGCTGAACCTGCTCTGTATTTCAGGAGGGATTCTACTGGTGGGTGGAGCTATGTCCTGACCTATGTGGATGACTTTATCTGTGCTTTTAGTGAGCTGCATAGGTATGCCTTGCTGATCAAGGCTATGGAAGCAGCTGGGTGGGAAGTCAAGGAAATGGGTGTACCTGTCCAGTTCCTTTCATTGGACATGACTTGTACACTTGATTCTGACGGCAGGTGTGTTAAGATCAACCTCTCCCAGCACTCCTACATTGTTGAGCTGGTGGAGCAGTTTGGTCTCACTGCTGCTACCAAGCCCAAGTTTTCAGTTCCCATGGCCAAGTGCACTGTCACTGATCCTCCTGGAGAACCTCTGGCCTCTAATAGCCAGTACCTCTCTCTTGTGGGGGCTTTGCTGTACCTGGCTACCTGCACAAGGCCTGATATTTATTTTGCTGTGAGCTACCTGTCCAGGTTTTCTGCTCAACCCACTGCCCCCCTGTGGGCTGCAGCCAAGCGCTTGCTTTTGTATTTGAGAGAACATTCCCATCTGGGCCTCACTTACACTCACAGCCCTGGTTTCTCTTTTACTGTCTTTAGTGACTCATCCTTTGCTGATGATGGGTCTGACAGGAGATCTCAGACTGGCTATGCTGTGCTTGCTGGAGGCTGCCTTGTGAACTGGATGAGCAAAAGGCAACCCACTGTTGCTGTTAGCTCCAGTGAGGCTGAGTATCAGGCCCTGTCTCAGACTGCCAGGGAGGTGCAATGGTTGAAAAAGTTGAGAATTGATCTAGGGCTGCCTTGTGACCTGGTCACCATTCAGGGTGACAACTTGGGGTCCTTGAGCTGGGCCAATGACTGTCAGCTGCTCCCTCGCAACAAGCACATTGATGTCATCCATCACTATATCCAGGAGCTGGTGGAGGATGGCCAGGTGGATGTTGCCTATGTTAACACTAAGGACAACTGTGCTGACCCCTTCACCAAGCCCCTTGATCCTATGGTGTTCTGGCGTTTCATTCGCATGTTTGGAATGACTGCTTCTCCTTAAACCAATTTTTTTGGTTACATGTATTCTAGAATTTTGGTTACATGTATTCTGGAATTTTTGGTTACATTTTAGGGTTTCTTTGGTTACATTTAGAGTTTCTTTAAGTTATCATTGATTGGCATTAGGTTCCTATTACCGGATCGGGTTTTCTATACCGTTGTTACCCGACTTTGATATTTAGTTGTCCTCTTATATCCACTTGGCAAATTTTGGTTCTTTGCCTTGCTTCATACCTTCCCTTACACCCTTCGGGTTTCATTTGAAGTTTCTCTCGATTTTTTTTTCCGGAGTTCTTTGATTTTTTTTTTTAATTTGTTACATATAGTTCTATGTCAAGACTTTACCACCAAGGAGGTGTTTTCTGTTCTCCAATCCCTACGGAAAAACTCCTCCCCCGGGGTAGATGGTATCCCTGCAGAATGGTACAGATTTGCTTCCCATGAAGCCAACTCCCGATTTGTACAAGCTATGACTAACCTGTTTAATCTCATCTGGAAGACTTCTTACCCTAGCCAATGGGCTGCAGCTGCCTTGGTACCCGTACCCAAATCCAAAGGCAGTGTGTATGACAAGGACAACTATCGAGGTCTTGCGGTGAGCAACTCCATAGGAAAGATCTTCTCCCTTTGCATGCTACGTAGACTAGATGATTGGTCAGAAGAATTCAACCTCAGAGCCGCTGGCCAATATGGATTTAGAAGTGGTAGGGGTACTGCAGATGCATCATTCATTCTTAACCATATTGTAGATAAATATAGAGAAAAGAAAAAACCACTCTTTGTGGCTTTTGTTGATTTCAAGAAGGCTTATGATTGGGTCAACAGAGACTTGCTATGGGATTGCTTAGCAAGGCTAGGAGTCAAGGACCCCTATCTCAGTATTCTGAAGTCCATGTATATTCATGTTGTTTTCCAAGTTCGCCTACATGGGGACATTGGATCCTCCTTTCCATCCCTTGTAGGAGTTAAACAAGGAGACCCCCTATCCCCACTCCTATTCGGTCTGTTCATTGATAGAATTGAATCGTTCCTCCAATCCAAGCTCCCAAATGTAGGGGCTGAGCTTAGGGGAAAGATTCTGCAACTGTTACTTTATGCTGATGACCTAGCTATAATGGCAGAATCCCCGGCAGATATGCAAGCGATGCTTGACTGTCTGAGAGATTTCTGTGAGGCTACTAAGATGGCTGTGAATATAAAGAAAACTGAGATTGTCGTTTTCAACAAGCAATTCTGTGATGAGGCCCGCATGGATCCTGATTACAAATTTGTCTATGATGGAGCACAACTTTCTACAAAGTTATCTTTTATCTACTTGGGATCCCTCTTTGTGGATGGTGACTCAAGCAATCGTGCAAAAGCTGCTTTTTCTAGGATGCTCACTAAGGCCCAAAAGGCACACCACATGCTCCGTAGGCGATGCCATACTATGGAGATATACAATATTGATATTCTCACCCACCTGTTTGATTCTCTTGTACAACCTATCCAGAATTTTGGCTGTGAGGTGTGGGCTCCTTCTATTCTGAACAACACACTTATCTCAAATGACCATGCTTGTGAGAAATGGCATAGAGGTATACTTAAACAAATGTTGGGTGTTTGCCAATCTACTACATCTAATATTATCATGGAAGAGCTGGGTAGAACCCCGTTGTGTTTTGCTTGGCTTAAACAAGCTTTGCGCTTCTGGAACAAGACCATACATAAAGAACCTGAGGATCTCATTAGAATGGCTCTTGAGGAATCTTTTGACTCCAACACTGGCTGGGTTCATGACTTGCGTTGTGCTCTCCACAAGCTAGGATCCAGTAAAAACATCAACATTTTGGAGGCTGTCGATGTCGAAGGTATTATGTCTGAAGTTTTTGAGTCATGGAGGTTTAAGTACCCAAGTGACACCAATACAGTCAGAGACATTCCTGATGAGAGAAGGGTTGGCTTTAAACGCCTCCGATACCAAAAATGGTTCGCAGCCAACAGCAATGATGAGAATGGCTTGATTCCCTTTACATCCGCCTTACATAAGCAGGATCAGATTCGTTCTATAGCACAGTTTAGAATGGGTTCCCATTGGCTGAACACAGAAAGAATGAGGGTGGTGGATAGAGCACACATCCCTCGCTCAATGAGACACTGTCAAATGTGTGGGTTCCAAAAACCTGAGGATGAAATGCATATGTTTGAGTGCCCTTTTTATAATGATATTCGCCTCCGCTACCAGAAGCTGTTTACAGATATTTATAGGCATGTCCATGAGGATACCAACTTAACCGTATGGAATGTGGAATTCTGCGATTCCACATTCAGAACCTTTATGAATGGAAATGGCACTAAGTCTTTTTGGAGCAACCTAGCCGACTATCTTTCTACTTGTAGAAGAGCAAGACAGGAAGCCCTGGACTACTTAGTGGCACCGTAATTTATCATCCCTTTTTTTCTTCTTCTTGTGACTTCTCATTTGTTAGCTTCTTACCTCCGCCACTGTAAGTGGTTGAGATCTGGGTCCGGCTCTAAGGGGTTTAATACCTACGCCACCAAAACGGTGGTTGGGAGTTTGGTTTGTTTGTCCTCGACACACCCCTGATGTAATGGGTTTTTTTGCTTTGTGGGTGCTTTTTCTTTTTGTTTAAAGCACAGAGTCTCATACACCCTCGCGGTGTCAAGTAGACTTTAACATGTAATGTAATGTAATGTAATGTCACCAGTGCCATAGGTGGAGTAGTACTTTTGTATGTCACCTGTGTCATAGGTGGAGTATCAGCATGTATAGCGGTGCTCTCACGCGTTTTATGACTTGGTGACTACTTATGTACTCCCTTAGAACTATCGGCTCTCCTGAGCCAGCTTCCCGTGGGACTGAGTCATCTTGAGATGACTCAGTGGCAGCTTCCTGTCACCTACGTCTCCGGTCTGATCTGTACCCTGTTAGGTTCCTGTCTACCGCCTCCTTTCACCACAGGTGCCCCTTTATGGGTCTCCTGTGTCTGTAACGTTATCCTTGTCTCCGTGTATAGATTGGTGCGTCTGTTCCGCTGCTTTAATCTACTGTCCACTCTACCGGAGTGATTTCAAGCTGATACCATCAATCTGAGCCTGCAAGGACGACAGCTGCTTACGTGTAAGCGACCCTGGAAGGGCCAAAGCTACGGGCACCGGTTCAGAACCAGGTGCACGTCCCTTGGCCTTTCTGAGTTCCGGATACTTTGTAAAGCAGCGGTCTTCCGAGTGGCTCGTTTTCGAACGACAGGGTCCCCAAGTGCAATCCAAGCGCCTCTTGGTGCCCCCGGAACTCTGAGAACCAGATCCCTTGCCCCGCTGGAAAGCAGCATTAGCAGGGATCTGGGGAGGGTCGCGGGACCAGCCAGGATGCCTTGGATCAGACCTGGGGAGAGACACATTTAAGAAATCTAACGATCTATAAGCATCAAGACAAGACCAGTAGTCTACGGTCTTGTTCTGGTACAACTCAAAGCCAAACTGGAGGCGCAGCGAATCGAATCGAGGGTGAGTGATGCCATTGATTATAGTGTGCATCGCGTGACGCTGCGGCTGCGGGTATCCCGCACTGCGAAGATCAGTGCACAACTGCCGCACCCTGCGAAAGAACACATCCACGGGTTCAGAGTTGTTCATGGTCACACTACGAAGCTCAACAAGCATGAGGGGAACCCGAGCAGCAAGGGCATCAGAATGCTGCCTCTTGATATGCAGTAAGATATCGCGAGGTGTAGCAAAATCCTGATACACCTGTACCATCGGTTCCGTCATGTGCGCGAGCATCATGGTGAGACACATGAACTCCTGGCGTGCAAGGGGCAGGGTACTAAATCCTAACAGTGCAGGATCTACACGAGTCTGACTAGGAGAGGCAGGTGGTGAGGCAACAGGCGAAAACGGCGTGGCATCATACATAGCGCGAACCGACAGAAAGTACTCCGCAGCGATGCCAGCATCATATGCACGCTGGTCATCAAGGTTCTCAATCTCATCCAAAGAACTCGCAACATTTACGAGTAGCTCAAAATCTGGCCTAGGAGGTACAAAGCTGAGAGGAACTTTGGCAAACTGGTACTTGCGTAGATTTGCATTTCGAACTCCCAATCCACCAAAGGTAGCACCACCAGGAGGGGGGTAGTCAATCCCTGCCTGCACAGGCCCCAGATAAGCACGGCATGCATGACCCAACTCAGAGAACACCATCACTCGCCTAGCCCGCCCCTTCGTATCTAGATTAGCCCGAGTGGCAGCCTGATCCATCCTACCGTACAAAGTGCGGTCCAAGGAGTCACCAGCTTTCTGCGCCTGGCGAATTTGGCGGCAACTCCGCACATCCATGCGCGAAGGTGTGGAGCCATCAAGCAGGTGCTCCCAGGATAAGCATCCCAGCGAGCGATTCGGGTAGTAGGGCAGGGGGGGAGGAAAAGGAGAAGGGGCAGGAGGCTGCTCCACCGGTGGAGGTGGAGGTGGATTCAGGGAGGGGCCAGCAGCATCGCTGTGGACACTCGAGGCAGCAGCAGCAGTCTCACGAGACCGCGTGTGGATGCGGAGGAGCAGTCGGAGGCTTGTAGACAGGAGGAGGAGGAGGAGGAGGAGGAGCCGACTGGTGCTCAAACCCCGGAGACTCAAAAACACGAGTGGCAGTGGAAGGTGTGACTCCACCGAAGTCACCACTCCGCGCACTCTGTAGGTCTTCCTCTTCGTCGTCATCGTCATCCTCAGTGTAGTAGCCATCTTCATGCTTATGGCGAGCCAGATCAGCATTGTCATACTCAAAACGGGCATCAGGAGGCGGAGGAGAAGACTCGTATTTGATGATCTGAGTCGAGACGCAGCATAGACGCATCAGAATATCCTCTACCTCAGGAAGGAGGCGTTGGACAAGAGGAGAAGGAGGGAGAGAAATGGAGGTTTGGTAGGGGGGGATGTCTTCCATGATGGCGGAAGGAGACTCATCTAAGGCAGCAGAGGCCGCTGGCGCGCAATCATCAAGCCAATCAGTGGGAACACGAGTCTTGAACGGAAGAATGCGGTCGCAGCCATTGGATACAATGACGCTCTCCATACCGCGCGACCAAGACAAACCATTCTGTGGGGTTAGCTTTTCGAAGCCGGCAGGAGGCCCACGCGGAAGTTGCATTATAAAGCAGTGGTAGATCGAGATGAAGCCCAGAACTATCAGCTATTACGCCCTTCTAAGCAGTGGACAGAGTGATGTATGCAGCGGGAGGACAGTACGCGCCAATCTATCCCAGAGACGCGAATAACGTTACAAGCAAGGACGTACACTAAGGACACCAGGGTGTCGACGGGATGCCGTAACGACTAGGACCTAAGCCCGGAACTTGTCACCTGACCCGTTACACACAGGACTGTCAGGGAGAGAGAGACCGATAAGACACAGAGAGGACAGGGTCAATAGGAAGCTGACTACTGAGTCACTAGAGATGACCAGTTCTACGGGTAGCTTATCACTAGGGTGAAAGCTATAACGGGCGATAGTTCTAAGGGAGATTTATATGTAGTTCACCAGTCATAAAACGCTTGACGAGCACCGCATTCATGCTGGACACTAGTGATTAGTGATCTAGTGATCTAGTGATGCATTAAACCCTGTTTCTAGTTATCTAGTGATCTAGTGATCTAGTGATCTAGTGATGTCATTAAACCTTTTCTAGTGATCTAGTGATCTAGTGATATAGTGATGCATTAAACCCTGTTTCTAGTGATCTAGTGATCTAGTGATCTAGTGATGCATTAAACCCTGTTTCTAGTGATAGTGATCTAGTGATCTAGTGATGCATAAACCCTGTTCTTTAGTGATCTAGTGATCTAGTGATCTAGTGATGCATAAACCCTGTTTCTAGTGATTCTAGTGATCTAGTGATCTAGTGATCTAGTGATCTAGTGATGCATTAAACCCTGTTTCTAGTGATCTAGTGATCTAGTGATCTAGTGATCTAGTGATCTAGTGATCTAGTGATGCATCAAACCCTGTTTCTAGTGATCTAGTGAACTAGTGATGCATTATACCCTGTTTCCGGCGACCAGCCTGAAAAAGAGCTGTGGCTGGCTCTGACACACACATGAAAGGAAGTATCACTGCCCACACATACATAGGGGTCGGCTATGTTATATAATATTAGTGAATATATGATATTAAATAATATGATATAATATTAGTCGGACAAGCCGTCTCACCAGAATTACAAATTTATTTGAAAAACTAATATTATTGTGACACTCGAGGTGACACTAAAATAATATTAGTTAATATTTGTTTTTCGAACACTAATGTTAGTTGCCGTTCCTTACATATATGTATGACCTTAATTATGTCACGTGTGTCTGCGTCCCATGCCACACTAATGTGCCCTTTCCAGCTTGCTGTCCCTCGCTTTACATGTACCCTTAGATCTCTGGAACCTTTGATTGTTATTGACGGCTCTTACAAAAGTCCCTCCTTCTCCTTAGTAATTGATCCATTCTTGACTCGCTTCGTTTCCTTTCCTCTCGCTCTGTCCTTCTCATCCGTCGACAACACACATACATGAAAGGAAGTACCAGTGCTCGATTATACGTATGACCTTCAAATATCATATCATTCAAATCATTCATATCATATCATATCATTCAAATCATTCATATCATATCATAGACCTTCAAATCATTCATATCATATCATATCATTCAAATCATTCATATCATATCATAGATCTTCAAATCATTCATATCATATCATATCATTCAAATCATATCATATCATTCAAATATACTTGGTGAGCTTTTATTGTGCCCTAGCGGTGCCCTGGGGAGGGTTAAGTAAAAAAACCAGCTCTAGAGTGGGCTTGAGTGGGGTTTTCAAAGGCCATGAACTTATACTTGGTGAGGGTTTAGTAATCCCTAGCACGTAGTGCCCTGAACTGATAAGGTCGAGCACCAGAGTGGGCTATAGTAGTGATTTCTAAGACCTTGCACCCACCTGCAGCAATGGTGATGTCTGCCGTGGCTGTGGGTGGCACGGCCTGCATCGTGCGCGCCCCAAGTTTGATCAGGCGCATTGCGTTGTCAATGCATGCGTAGTCATCGTTGTCTCTGCAAACAATCCTGCTGAATGAAGCAGCGTCCCGCCCCACCTGCAGATCACATGTACGCAACGGGCGGGGTTATGAAGCGATCCAGCAATCTGATTGGATACCCGCAACCACCAGGCTGTGGGTGGGTCAGTTGGGGGTGCTGTGTGCGTGTGTGTGTGGGAGGGGGTCAGTTGGGTGTGCGTGGGTTGGCCGTGAGCGGTGTGTGTGAGGGTGGTGAGGGGGCGTGGGGGGGAGGGGGGGGGGGGGGGGGGGGGGGGGGGGGGGGGGGGGGGGGGGGGGGGGGGGGGGTACGTCGGGGGGGGGTCAGGGGGGGGGGGGGGGGGAGGGGGGGGGGGGGTCAGTTGGGGAGGATTATGGCTTGTGTGCGTTGTGTTCTGTGGGCAGGGGGTCAGTTGAGGGTGTGAAGGTGTGTGTGGTGTTGTGTGGAATGTGCGTGTGTGGTGAGGGGGGGGGGGTGGGTGAGGAGAGGGGGGGGGGGGGGGGGGGGGGGGGGGGGGGGGGTCGGGGTGGGGTTCTGGAGGGGGGGGGTCAGTTGGGGGTGGGTGCATGTGTGCGTGCTGTGTGTGTGAGGGGGTCAGTTGGGTGTGCGTGGTGTGGTGTGCGTGTGTGTATGTGTGAGGGGTGAAGGGGGGGGGGGGGGGGGGGGGGGGGGGGGGGGGGGTCTCTCAGTTGGGGGTGCTTTGTGCGTTGTGTGTGTAGTGAGGAGGGTCGTTGGGTGTGACGTGGTGTGGGGTGTGCGTGTGTTGTGTGAGGGGGCAGGTGGTGAGGGGGGGGGGGGGGGGGGGGGGGGGTCTCATGATTGGGGATGTGTGTGCGTGTGGTGTGTGTGAGGGGGGTAGTTGGTGTTGTTGCGTGGGATTGTTGTGGTGTGCGTGTGTGGTGAGGGGGTTGAGGGGGGGGGGGGGGGGGGGGGGGGGGGTCTGGGGGGGGGGCTGGGGGTAGTTGCCGGGGTGCTGTGTGAGTGTGTGTGTGTGAGGGGGTCAGTGGTGTGGTTGGTGTGTGTGTGAAGTGGTTGTGGGTGTGAGGGGGTGAGGGGGGGGGGGGGGGGGGGGTGGGGGGGGGGGGCGGGGGGGGGGGGGGGGGGGGGGGTCAGTTGGGGATGCTGTGTGCGTGTGTGTATGGTGAGGGGTGGGGTCAGTTGGGTTTGTTGCGTGGCTGTGGTGTGCGTGTGTCTGTGTGTGTGTGAGGGGGGTGAGGGGGGGGGGGGGGGGGGGGGGGGGGGGGGGGGGGGGGTTGGGGTGCTGTGTGCGTGTGGGTGGGGGGGTAGTTGGGTGTGGTGGTGTGGGGTGTGAAGTGGGGGTGGGAGTTGGGGGGTGTGGCGGGGTGTGGGTTGGTGGGTGGGGGTGGGAGGGGGGGGGGGGGGGGGGGGGGGGGGGGGGGGGGGGTCAGTTGGGATGTGTGTGCTTGTGTGTGTGGGAGGGGGTCAGTTGGGTGTGCGTGGTGTGGTGTGCGTGTGTGAGGGGGTGAGGGGTGTGGGAGGGGGTCAGTTGGGGGTGCTGTGTGTGTGTGTGTGTGTGTGTGACATAGCATGATCCTGTTGGAAAATGAATCACACCCAACCTGAAGCACCCAATCTGATTGGATACCCGCAACCACCAGGGCAAGCACCTTGCTCTAGGGGGTACAATCCACCAGTATTTATTTTAGGGGTTAGTCTGGAGCACCCCCTTGTGGTTCCCCGATGGTTGCAGCGTGACTAGTACTCCAGCCAGACTGGTTTGGCTGAAAGGCCTTCACACAAAAATCCCTACACATCCTCAGCAAAACTCAATACGACTAGTACCTGCAGCAGCCAGTCAGAAGGACTGGTCTCGCTCAAGGGCACATCGATCCCTACAACTTGGCAAAATGCAATCAGGCAGTGTAGGGGGGCATCAGCACAAAGCAAAACTGCTTGCAGCCCCTGTGCGGCTTTATTTATGGTAAGCGGCTTGCAGTGGGAGGGGAAGTGATTGCAGTAAGCCTGCTGTGCAACACCACTAGTCACCTTCACAAAACTCAATCAGGGGGCATGTAGGGAGCGGTGTGTGAAGGCCTTTTGTCCAAAACACTCCTTCTGACTACTGGCTGCTGCAGGTGGGGTCTGAGAGGATACGAATATGGTGCTGTGCACACCAGCAACCATGTCACAGCTGTGGGTGGGACATATATAGTTGGGGGTGCGCGGTGTGCATGTGTTTGTGACATAGCATGATCCTACTGGAAAATGAATCACGCCCAACCTGCAGCAGCGTAAATATAAAAATGAAAATTAATAGAATGCATCAATATGAAAATCATTATGTATAAATAAACTCCCCCCACCTTCAGCAGATTCTTTGCGATGCTCTTCTTCTTCTTCTTATAAGGGTTTGATCTGGACACAGTCGGAAGGGCTGCCTCGCATGCTTCCAGGGCAGTGTTGGCCCAGTCATCACCAGAGCTGGTGCGTAGGTTGTGGAATACTACCTTGACCACCACCGCTTTCACATTGTCTGGCATCCTGTGCACACATATGCATGCATTACTATGTTGAAACGATGTGCTGACTCTGGCTTCCAAGCAGCGCAGCTGGCTAAGCTAGGAGTGTGCAGGGTCGAGAGAGGTCAAAGAGGCAAGAGTACAGAACAACTGCTGCTTCCAATTGCTTTCATTCCCTGCTGATTGGGTGCACATGTGGGAGTGTGGGTGTGTTGAAGCAGTCATGTGACAGACTGTCACTGACAGTGTGGAAACAGCACGCCGTCCAGACTACGGGTGTGGAAGCAGCACGTGTGGAATTTTGGAAGCAGGGCATGTGAGGACGTGCACGTGTGTATGAACACACACACGTCTCCCCTGTCCCTCCCACTGCGTTGCGTTTGTGGCTGTTACACCAGGCAGTCGGTTATGTTACACCATACCCAGGGGGAAGACCTCTATAACTGTGGCACACCTGATTTCCACCTCGCCTTCCCCACAGCCTTGGCCTCCTGCCAGCAGGATTGCGCGACGGTTGGCGCCCAAGTCAGCGGACGAAAATGCCGCAATGTAGCTGAGGTAGGGCGTCATCACGGCGACGCTGAACGGGATGCCACCATCAGGGAACGAAAGCATCACATCACCTGCTCGCACCATGCATTGGAAGAAAAACAAATTCGGTCATGACCAGCAAGGCATGCATGGGCATGGGGGTGGGCATGGAAGATGGTGTGCACATATAATAAACAAATATAGGATGTCACCCTCAGGGAACGAGAGCATCACATCGACTGCGTGCACCATGCATTACAAAAATACACCTCGGTGGTGCCCAGCAAGGCGTGAGGGGTGGGCATGGGTGTTGGTGTGCACATGAAATACAAAAGTGAGCGGGGTGTCCACCTCGTTGAATGAGAGCATCACATCGCCCTTCGAAGAAAATCATTGATGCCCTGTAGGGTGTGTTTGCTTGTTTGTTTGTCTGTCTGTTCAAAGGGGGACGGCCTGTGTAGACCTGAAAATGGCAAGTTATATGCAGCGTCGCCTGCGACACTAAAAATTGACAGAGAGTGATTGCGACAGAGCGATAGGTGGCAATGGAAGCGAGTTAGTAATAAGATCGTTGGCTGACGTGTCAGGCTTCATCGCGGTCAGATGGATGGATGGTCGGACGGACAATTGGGTAAACATGGGGGCTCCCGCCCCCTTGAATAGGGGGCTCCGCCAAAAATCAGGGCATTGTGACTATAAAGGGTATGGTTGTGTCCGGCTTGACAATGGTACTGTGACATCCCCATCCCAAAACATGAAGTCTGAAGTGAAAGGTAATGATAACGCCTGGTGGGGCGTGGTGATAAGGGAGCCCGTCGTACGCGGGTGGGGAGCGGTCTCCTACATCAACTGGACAAGCTACCATCGCGGTTGACGACGACCTGCAACGCCAAGAGCGACCGAAGGAGGTGTCGAAACCCCGACTCTTCATTCTTAAAGTGATTCAGTCTACCACTAGACCAATGTATATCACTGAAAAAGGCTTGTACTGGGGTTGCACAGGTTGCGATGCATTGCACAAAAACAAAACAGTGTCTTTTGCACACTCTTTGTATACTCTTCCTACACTCTTCTTACACTCTTCATATACAGTTACTATTTTGATAATTTTATTTTATTCTCTGCGCACTCTTCTGACACTCTTCTTTTTATTCTCTCCCTCTGTGAACAGTAATGATCTCCTAGCTCAGCGGGTCTGTTGATTGGTGATTGATTGCATCACATTGCCCTTGGAAGAAAGTCATTGGTGCCCTGTAGGGTTGGGGACGTCGTACACACAGTATGATATAGCTAACGATCTCTGGTGTGTTGTTTGCATTTGTCAGAAGGTACAACTTCCCCAAACCCTAATGCCCAGCAATGCATGGGCATGGGGGTGGGAATGGGTGCCCCTACAGGTAGCATTCCCATACCCTCTTAGAGGAACACCAAGCTCACATCCTCTCTAAGCACACCGCACCTCGGGTCATGTCAACTGCAGCCATGAAGGTTCCAGAGGTACGTAGGGTCAGCCTGGGGGCTAGCGACCTCCGGCAGGGGCCAATTTGTGCGAGAAAACGTGTCCACGCCTCCAACGGAGTTGACCAGCAGGGAGGAGTACAGGGGACGGGCAGAGAGGAGGAGGGCCGCCGCAGCAGCAGCTGCGAGTCTACCACTAGACGAAACGGGCACTGGGCAAAATATATAGTAAAAGACATCATGTTCATCATCATCATCATCACGACATCTATCACTGCTCCAGCGCACTACTACCTACCAGAGTACTACTACTAGAGCACAACTAGCAGCGCACACCTACTAGAGCACTACTACTACTACTGAGCACCTCTGCAACTATAGCACAACTACTAGAGCACTGCTACCTACCAGACTACTACTACTAGAGCACATCTAAAGGGCACTCTCCTACTACCAGAGCACATACCTGGGAGGAATCATCGGAGTGGACAACGTCAGTGTATGCCGCCTTTGCAGCAGCACCAAGAGAGAGGATGTCAACGCACGAGTCCGTGGTAATGTTGTCATAGGCTGCAAAGGGGCAGCATTCGCGTGCTTGTCAGTGTTTCACATCACACGATGGGGGTGAGGGTGTTGTTGGTGTTGGTGATGATGGGGGTGAGGCTCAACATGTATCAGCATGAATAGCGGTGCTCTCGCTTGTTTTATGTCTTGGTGACTCCTTGTGTACTCCCTTAGAACTATCGGTCCTGACAGTACTATGTCAGCTTCCTGTTGACTGCGTCATCGGTTCTTCTGACACGCGCTGTCTAGCCTGTACCCTGATCAGGTTCCAGGCTACCGCCCCCTTTCCTCCACTGGTGCCCCTTAATGGGTCTCCTGTGCTTGTAACTTATTCTCGTCTCCGCATTTATAGATTGGCGTGCTGCACACACAAAGTCCACTCTCCGGAGTGTTATCCAAGCTGATAGGTTATACGGCCCTTCATTTACTACCACTGCTTTGCGATGCAACTCCCGCGAGGACCTCCCGCCATTTTGAGAAACTCCATGACATGGATGGTCTTTCCTGGACGCGCGGGATGCGCAGTATCATTCTCAGCGATGGCTGCGACCAATCCTTCCAACGGAGGAACGGCTCCTCTTGATGATTGGCTAGACGTTTGTGCACCAGCTGCCTCTGCTAGCGGTCATGAGAGTCCTTCCGCCATCGTGGAAGTAACCCCCCCCCGGTCATTCCTCCATCTTCTCTTCCTTTTCCTCCCCTGCCGTCTGTCGCCTCCTCCCGTCTGTCGTAGATGACTGTGACGTGCAGACTCAAGTCGGCGACTAGCCTGGACATCGGTGGAGATACCCCGTCTTCGTCTGCTCGCGTCCTTGACGTCGCTAACCTTTCTCCGGTGTTTGAGGCTCTGCCTGCATACCGGAGGTTGCCAAGCCGACCAAGCTCCCTGCTGATGTCTACGTCGTCTTTGCCCCCTTTGCTCTGCCCAGCCGACGGTCGGCTACTGGCATGAGCTTGCGCTCTAGTGGCTCTGTGCTACCTTCTGGAGAATTTTTCGATCAAGCTGGCGGATCGCCGGCACTGCCGTAGGGTTCGCCAGAGGACGACCTACGCGTCTGGACCTGGAGATTCTGGAGGTGGTAGGTATCAGCTTGGATAACACTCCGGAGAGTGGACTTAGTGTGTGCAGCACGCCAATCTATAAATGCGGAGACGAGAATAAATATTACAAAAGATAGTGGAACCATAAAGGGACACCAGCGGAGGAAAGGGGGGCGGTAGCCTGGAACCTGATCAGGGTACAGGTTAGACAGCGCGTGTCAGAAGAACCGATGACGCAGTCAACAGTAAGCTGACATAGTACTGTCAGGACCTATAGTTCTAAGGAAGTACATAAGCAGTCACCAAGTCATAAAACGCGTGAGAGCACCGCAATTCATGCTGACACTCCACCTATGACACAGGTGACATACAATACTACTTCTCCACCTATGGCACTGGTGACATAGAACTATATGTAACAGATTGGAAAAAAAAAATTAAAGAACTCCGAAAATTCGAGAGAACTTCAAATGGAAACCCAAAGGTTTATAGGAAGGAATGAAACACGGCAAAAACCAAAATTTGCCAAGTTAGAAAAGGATGAAAACCGAATATCAAAGATGGGTAACAACGGTATAGAAAACCCGATCCGGGAATAGGAACCTAATGCCATACAATGATAACCAAAGAAACCGGTGTAACCAAAAAAAAATTCCTAAGAAGAAGCGGTCATCCCAAGCATCCGCATAAACCTCCAGAACACAGCAGGATCAAGGGGCTTGGTGAAGGGGTCAGCACAGTTGTCCTTGGTGTTAACATAGGCAACATCTAGTGAACCGTCCTCCACCAGCTCCTTGATGTAGTGATGAATAACATCAATGTGCTTGCTGCGAGGGAGGAGCTGCCAGTCATTGGCCCATCTCAGAGACCCTATGTTGTCACCCTGAATGGTAACTAAATCACAAGGCAGACCCAGATCCACCCTCAACTTCTTCAACCATTGCACCTCCCTGGCAGCCTGAGACAGGGCCTGATACTCAGCCTCACAAGAGCTAATGGCAACTGTAGGCTGCCTCTTGCTCATCCAGTTCACTATGCACCCTCCAGCCAGGACAGCAAAGCCAGTCTGAGATCTCCTGTCAGACCCATCATCAGCAAAGGATGAGTCACTAAAGACAGTAAAAGAGAAATCAGGGCTGTGTGTGTAAGTGAGTCCCAGGTGGGAATGTGACCTCAAATACAAAAGCAAACGCTTGGCTGCCCCCCACAGGGGGACGGTAGGGTGAGCAGAAAACCTGGACAGGTAGCTCACAGCAAAGGCAATATCAGGCCTGGTGCAAGTAGCCAGGTATAGCAAAGCACCAACAAGAGAGAGGTACTGGCTATTAGAGGACAGGGGTTCTCCAGGTGGGTCAGTGACGGTGGACTTGTCCATGGGGGCACCAAACCTGGGCTTGGCAGCAGCAGTCAGACCAAACTGCTCCACCAGATCAACAATGTAGGAGTGCTGGGAGAGGTTGATCTGAACACACCTGCCGTCAGAGTCAAGTGTACAAGCCATGTCCAAGGAGAGGAACTGAACCGGCACACCCATCTCTTTGACCTCCCAGCCAGCTTTCTCCATAGCCTGGATCAGCAAAACATACCTATCCAGCTCACTAAAAGCACAGATAAAATCATCAACATAGGTTAGGACATAGCTCCACCCACCATTAGAATCCCTCCTAAAATACAGAGCAGGTTCCGCCTTGCACATAATAAAACCATGTGCAACCAAAACCCGCTTGACATCCATACTCCAAGCCCTGGGCGCCTGTTTCAAACCATAAAGGGACTTGATCAGCTTGCACACAAGGGGAACACCGTTAGGACCAAGTACCTTAAAGCCCTCAGGCTGGTGGCAGTACAGGTCCAGACCAGGTTCAAGGGGAGCATTCAGAAATGCAGTCTTGATGTCCAGCTGCCGAACAAATATCTTCCTATGAGTGATGGCAGCCAGGAGCACCCTCAGACCTGCTTTAGAAGAAACGGGGGCATATACATCATGAAAATCCAACCCAGGACGCTGCAGAAAACCACGAACCACATCACACACAATACAGCACCATCAGCCCCTGACCTGGGACGCAAGGTCATCCCATGATCAGGGCAGCGGTCGACAATTGGGGTTAGCAAAGGGTCAAGGGAATTAACCGTAGGCACAGGCATATGTCCGTTGATAGCGGCAGGGATGCGAGAGACATACGGCGACCCGTCATAGGGAGATAGCCCAGGAATACAGTTATGATCAAACTGCTCATAGAAGGGTACATCACGACTCTCTACTACCTGGCGCAACTTAGGAACCCAAACAAAATAACCCTTACTCACCAGGGAATACCCAACCAGTCTACCAGATAACGCCCTTTCGTCCAGCTTGTTGCGCTTCTTCCCATTGACTAACGTAACGTAGCAAGGGCATCCGAACACGCGCAACATCGACACATCAGGCTGAACCCCAAAGAAAAGCTCATGAGGAGTCTTATCTCCCTGATTGGGCAAGCGATTACGAAGGTAACACGCAGCTAGGAAGGCATAGGGCCAGAAAGACTTAGTTAGCTTAGACTCCAGGTGGATGCTCCTAGCTATAGACTGTAAGACCCCATTGTACCTCTCCACAGTTGCATTCTGCTGTGCAGTGTATGCCAAAGATAACTCATGCACTGCCCCAACCGATATCAGCCAATCCTCAAACCACTTTACTATAAACTCCTTAGCCCTGTCAGACCTCAGGCACTTAAAGGCAAACCCGTGCAGCTGATTCATCCATCTGAGGATGATAGTCTGAACTGCTAAGGGAGCTTCATCCCTGGTCCTCAAGCACCTCAAGCGCCTCCGATACCAAAAATGGTTCGCAGCCAACAGCGATGATGAGAATGGCTTGATTCCCTTTACATCCGCCTTACATAAGCAGGATCAGATTCGTTCTATAGCACAGTTTAGAATGGGTTCCCATTGGCTGAACACAGAAAGAATGAGGGTGGTGGATAGAGCACACATCCCTCGCTCAATGAGACACTGTCAAATGTGTGGGTTCCAAAAACCTGAGGATGAAATGCATATGTTTGAGTGCCCTTTTTATAATGATATTCGCCTCCGCTACCAGAAGCTGTTTACAGATATTTATAGGCATGTCCATGAGGATACCAACTTAACCGTATGGAATGTGGAATTCTGCGATTCCACATTCAGAACCTTTATGAATGTAAATGGCACTAAGTCTTTTTGGAGCAACATAGCCGACTATCTTTCTACTTGTAGAAGAGCAAGACAGGAAGCCCTGGACTGCTTAGTGGCACCGTAATTTATCATCCCTTTTTTTCTTCTTCTTGTGACTTCTCATTTGTTAGCTTCTTACCTCCGCCACTGTAAGTGGTTGAGATCTGGGTCCGACTCTAAGGGGTTTAATACCTACGCCACCAAAACGGCGGTTGGGAGTTTGGTTTGTTTGTCCTCGACACACCCCTGATGTAATGGGGTTTTTTGCTTTGTGGGTGCTTTTTCTTGTTGTTTAAAGCACAGAGTCTCATACACCCTCGCGGTGTCAAGTAGACTTTAACATGTAATGTAATGTAATGTAATGTAAGCACAACACTTCAGCATAGCCAGAGTGTTGGTCTGTGAGGCACAGAATATAAAACTCCCCACGCAGACCTCTAATATGAACTGGCCCCATGATGTCCAAGTGAAGGCGTTGGAGAGGTGCATTGATCGGAGTAGTGCTTGCTTTAGGAAAAGGAAGACGTTTGCCCTTAGCCTTTTGACAAGCATCACAAGGGATCTTAGCCAGTTTTTGGACCTGGTTGAGTGAGAGGGGTAAGTTCTTAACCATACCCTTCTTGACAAGTCTGTGCATGGCATCATAGCCGGGGTGACCCAGCCGCCTATGCCACAGCCATTCAGGAGTGGTAGGGATAACAACTCCACCGTCCTCATCAACATCAAGTGCAAAAGCTGGGTAATTGTCAGCACCAAACGAACAGCCACTGGTGGTGTAACAAGGCCTACATGCAAACTTGTAAACACCATCACTGGAGGCAGGGAAGGACCAGAGAAAAGAAGAGCCCTGAGTGGCAGTGCAACTAATTCTATCAAAAGAAATCTTGCAGTGGAGAGAATGAGCCACAGCATTTACTGACAGGAGGTTCACTGGACAGTGAGGTATGTAGAGAACATTAGTTAGAATGATTGATGTTGGTAACCAATCACTACATAACTCAATGGATCCCTTACCTACTGCCCGTTGAACCACACCATCACCAAATCGAACTGATGGCAGATTCAGTGGAACATCAAACACAGTGAACAAAGATCTATCACCTGTGATGGACATTCCAGCTCCAGAATCCACATGCCAGACACCCTCAGACAGGCTCGGACTACACACATTTGAGAACCTAGAGGTGAAGGAGAATAGGACAGGTTTTACCTGCTACTTCTGCATAGCAAACCCATCAATTTGAGCCTGCAAGGAAGACAATTGCTTTGGAGTAAGGTGACCTGGAAGGGCCAGGTTAGCAGGCAACGGTGAAGGAAGCGTTGGTTCTGCACGACCAGGGACCCGTCGCAGGGCAGGGAACTTCGTCCAGCAACGGTCCTCCGAGTGACCATCCTTGTAGGGGCATGGTCCCCAGGTGCATTCCAGGCGCCTCTTGTTCGACCCAGAACCACCACCAGTCTTCTGCCGCCGCTGAAATGCAGCATTAGCAGGAAACTGAGGAGCGGTCCGGGACCAACCAGGATGCCTGGAATCCGACTGAGGGAGCGCTATGTTTAGAATATCTAGCTGCCTATATTCCTCTAGACAGGACCAGTACTCAACAGGTTGCTGGTTGTATATCAGGATACCATACTTAATCCGCAGCGTTTCGAACCGGGGCAGACTCGCACCTTGAACTATAATGCCCATGGCGTGACGCTGAGTCTGCGGAAACCCAGCACTGCGCAGGTCAGTGCACATACCGCGAACCCGACGAAAGAAAGCGTCAACGTGCTCATGAGTGCCCATGACCGAAGCATGATACTCCTTCAGCAAGAGAGGGACACGCGAGGCAAGGGCATCGGACTGCTGCCTCCGGATATGCAAAAAGATATCCCGAGGTGAAGCAAAGTCCCTATACACCTTGACTAGGGCATCCGTCATGTTGGCAAGCATCATGGATAAGATAATGAACTCTTGGCGGGGTAGGGTAAGCGCACTGAAACCCAACAGTACAGGATCGACACTAGACTCACCATGAGAGGCCGAAGTTCCAGCAGCAGGAGGAGCACACCGAGGAGCTAAAGACTCACGAATCGCCAGAAAATACTCAGCAGCAAGACCAGCGTCATAAGCGCGCTGGTCATCTAAGTTCCTGATGAGATCTAGGGAACGCGCAACACGCACAATGAGCTCGAAATCAGGACGAACAGGACAGAAAGGGAGTGGCACCTTAACAAACTGGTAACCTCGCAGGTCACTGTTCCTACGCCCAACCCCTCCAGAGGTCACACCATTAGCAGGAGGGTAGTTAATCCCTGGCATAACAGGGCCCAGAAAAGCCCGACACTCTAGACCTAGCTCAGAATAAGCCATCACACGCCTAGGCCTAGGGCGACCCTTGCTATCAACCATAGCCTGAGTGGCAGTCATATCCAGCCTACCGTACAGAGTGCGGTCCAAGGATTCCCCATCATTTTGAGCTTGGCGGATAAGACGGCAGTCCTGCAGGGATAGACGCAGAGGATGTCCGCCATCGAGCAGATGCTCCCAGGAGTCGCATGACAGCGAAGGAGGCACATATGGCGGAGGGCCAGGAGCAGGGGGCTGCTCCACAGGCGGAGGCGGGGGTGGAGGGGGCTCCTGCGAAGGGCCAGCAAAGGATGCGCGGCCAGCAGCAGCAGCAGAAGCCTCTCGAGCACGAGTATTGTAGCCAGACAGACCTCGGTCCGGAGGCAAGGTGAAAGACGCAGACTTCTGCATCAAAGACGGCATGGCCACCTCCGGGTGGACAGGTGGAAGGGGCGCAAGCAGAGGCGCAGAGACTGGATCAGGCTTAAACTCCGGGGAAGGCGCAAGAGCAGGTGCCGACAGAGGCTCATACACAGGAGAGACGGTAGAATTGAACACTCGAGTAGCAGTGGAAGGAGTGACTCCACCGAAGTCACCACTCATAGCACCCTGCAGATCTTCATCACCATCATCAGAGTCATCAGCATAGCCATCTGCACGGCGATGACGAGCAAGTTCTTGATAGACGTAGTCAAAACGGGCATCAGGAGGAGGAGGCGCCCTTGCGTACTGGATAATCTGAGTGGAAGCACAGCAGAGTCGCATCAGAACGTCCTCAATCTCAGGAGAGAGACGTCGGACAGTGGCAGAAGGAGCCGTAAAGGTGGAGGATTGATTGGGGGGGGTTACTTCCGCGATGGCGGAAGGACTCTCATGACCGCTAGCAGAGGCAGCTGGTGCACAGACGTCTAGCCAATCATCAAGAGGACCCGGGTCCTCCTTAGGAAGGACACGGTCGCAGCCATTGCTGATAATGACACTGCGCATCCCGCGCGTCCAAGATTCTCCATTCTTGTCGTGGAGTTTCTCAAAATTAGAGGGAGGCCCTCGCGGAAGTTGCATCGCAAAGCAGTGGTAGTAAATGAGGGACCGTATAACCTATCAGCTTGGATAACACTCCGGAAAGTGGACTTAGTGTGTGCAGCACGCCAATCTATAAATGCGGAGACGAGAATAAATATTACAAAAGATAGTGGAACCATAAAGGGACACCAGCGGAGGAAAGGGGGGCGGTAGCCTGGAACCTGATCAGGGTACAGGTTAGACAGCGCGTGTCAGAAGAACCGATGACGCAGTCAACAGTAAGCTGACATAGTACTGTCAGGACCGATAGTTCTAAGGAAGTACATAAGCAGTCACCAAGTCATAAAACGCGTGAGAGCACCGCAATTCATGCTGACAGTAGGAAGCAGGGGGGTATGGTCAGCACCACTAAGGGTGCTGCTCCCTCTACCCCCCAACCGGGTGAGTCGAGCGATAGAGGGGGGGACTTGGGATTGACTGATCATCGACGGCGGGATATTAGGACCTTTACATCCCTCGGCTCTGCTCTTCGCATCCTAGCGATAAATGTTCGAATTCTGCCCTTGCGATTTGCGATTTTCTGCCATTGGTGCGATTTTCTGCACCAGGTGCGACTTGCTGCACTGTCATTCTCGTCTCCTTTTTCCCATACCTCAAATCTCGACTTCAACCTAACGCTTCCCCCACCTTCTGTGATCCCAGGTCTCGCAGCGCCGGACTTCGCCCATGCTACAGGCCGCAGTGGACGCCGTCCTGGCCCTAGTCCAGCGGCCGTGGAGGATCTTTGGCATGATATCTTGGTGGATATTTTTCTCTCTTAGGCTCCTTGTGACCCCTGGGTGCGTTCCGTGGTTCGACAGAGGTTACTACTTTGTCTTCCCGTGCCCCTGGTTCCCCCCTTAGGTGTATGCCTTAGCTACGTGAGTTTGAGTTCAAGTGTTTGAGTTCTGATAGGGCTTAGGAATTTTTAGTTAAGTGGTATAGAGGCATGGTTGATCTCGATTAGTTGGGGCATGCATGAGTTGTTGATGATGACACTGCTCAGCATGGTGCTAGTGTGTTATCTTTGCAATCGCGTGTTCATCTAGGGAGACAAGACTCCTTCGGAGCTTTTCTTTGGGGTTGCACCTGATGTGTCGTTGTTGCGTTTGTTGGTTGCCCTTGCTATGTAATCTTAGTATTGGGCAGTCACGCAACAAGCTAGTTAAAAAGACATTATTTGGTAGACTGGTTGGGTATTCCCTGGTGAGTAAGGGTTATTATATTTGGGTTTCCAATGTTGCGCCAGTTAGTAATGAGTAGTGATGTACTCTCTATCTCCAGTTCAGTTCTAAACTGTCTTTCTGGGTTCTCCCATTAGTATGGGTCCCCGTGCCCGCTTGCATCCCTCCTGTCATCAAACGGTGATATGTTATGTGTTACCGGTAATTCCCTACGCCCTTTAACAACCCCAATTGTTGTTGGCTGGCCTGGCTGGATGTATCATTGTTGCATTCTAGACCAGGGCCTGATCTTGCTGTATTGTGTGTGAAGTTTTAGGGCGGGTGGGAGTTGGATATCCAACTATAATCTTAGCCGAATCTCAGGGGGTCGCCAGGCCCTCCTCTGTGCCACGTTTTAGCGGTGAAGCTTTAGGGTTTAGATTAGCCAGCCTTCGATCATAGTGGTACCTGGATCAGGTCCATTGACTAATAGTCGCCAACCTCCGACCACCTCGGATGGCTCGCGGGTGTCGATAATTCCGACGCCTCCTGTCGTCCCTGGTGGATTACTCGGGTCAAGCCCATGTGATGATGTAGCCGTTGCCGAATGGGTAAGTGATGATCTTGAACACTGGTCTAGCTTGATACTGCGTATGGCTGGGGTGTTACAGTCAACCCAGGATTCATTGTTTTAGGTGCTGCTGGTTCTCATACGTAGGTTAACATGGCCCTATGTGTGAGTGCCTATTCCTCAGCACCTCCTAGACTGACTTATAGGGTAGTCTAGATTGGTGGAGCGTTACGACGCTTTGTTTAGGCAGCTTCCTCTCAGCTGTCTTTCTTGGTTTTGGTGGAAGGTGGTACTTAATTCAGACCACCGTTATAGCGTCTTGATGGTTTCTGACTCTTAGTTCCATAGGCAGATGGTTCGTTCGGTGGAGCTCATCATAGATTAGCTATTTCTTTTTACTCCACACTGTTTTTAGATCACCAGCCCCTCATGTGATTGGAACTTTTTGTGGAGTGTAGTAGTTGTTTCCCTTCGGATTTTACTGTGAATTGGTGGGCTGGGTAATCTTGCAGTTGTACTTGCAGATGTACCGCCGCTCACCTCTTTCTTGTTTTCCGAGTGTATTTCAAGCGCCCTTTCAGTCCATCCTTTGCAGTAAATTCTTTGAAGTCCTTTTATGCGTTTACTATTTTTCAGGTGGACAATAGGTTTTATGTACTATGGTTGTACATCTACCCTTCTATTGTTCATTGAACTGTGTTTCCTTTGTTGGTTACAAGTTTCTTGAAAATTTTAACTTCGCATCCTTTGGATTTTTTCAGTTACTGCAGGTTTGGTTTGCTTGTGCGCTTGGTGTGTCTTGAGTGCATGAGTTCTTTGCGGTGCGATACCCACCTCTTAGAATGTTTTTCGTTAGTGCCGTAGCTGGGGATTTATGATAATTAACTTTCATAAATCTTCTTACTTCCATCTTTGAGTGAGAAACCAGTTCATCATGTTTTTTTCATCCCAACCTAGTCATGAATTCTATGCTAAGAATAGTTTTTAAGGTAGTGGATTTTTCCATCGACTTTTTTTTTTTCCATCGTAGTCTTTAGTGTCCTCTTGTCTGCGTCCTTTAGGCTTTGATTCTCTCGTGTGCTGCGCTCACACGATATTTCAATCCGTCTCTTTGGTTATCATTGATTGGCGTTAGGTTCCTATTCCCGGATCGGGTTTTCTATACCGTTGTTCCCTAACTTTGATATACGATTTTTTCAGTCTTCTCTTTAGGTTAAGTTCTCGGTTCTTTCAGTCACCGTTGTTCCCCTTCCTTTGGTATTAGGATTGATTTCTGTTTGGCCTCCCTGTGATTTTCTGGTTTGGTGCCTACTATTCTGGATGAATAGTATTTTTGCGCTTACCATGGATGGTTACATTTCCATTTTGGTCTCAGCTCAGCTCGGTATGACCCAAGTTTTTTGCTGCTACATTTTCGGAGTACTACAGTGGTTTTTGGTTCATCCTTTCTCATCCTTTTATTTTAGACAAGGCTTTCTTCTGGTTTCCTGTTTTTCCGCCGTTCCTTAATAATTTTTGTTTGCTACCAGTTTATGGTTCTATGTCCCCAGTGCCATAGGTGGAGTACTAGTATTGTATGTCACCTGCGTCATAGGTGGAGTATCAGCATGAATAGCGGTGCTCTCGCTTGTTTTATGTCCTGGTGACTCCTTGTGTACTCCCTTAGAACTATCGGTCCTGACAGTACTATGTCAGCTTCCTGTTGACTGCGTCATCGGTTCTTCTGACACGCGCTGTCTAGCCTGTACCCTGATCAGGTTCCAGGCTACCGCCCCCTTTCCTCCACTGGTGCCCCTTAATGGGTCTCCTGTGCTTGTAACTTATTCTCGTCTCCGCATTTATAGATTGGCGTGCTGCACACACAAAGTCCACTCTCCGGAGTGTTATCCAAGCTGATAACATGTAATGGGGCAGCATCTGTGTGCTTGTCAGTGTTTCAACTTGAAGGAAACATTGTACCACTCTGTGTACTGTACGCTGCCATGAGGTGAAATGATGACGCATAATGAACAAAAAGAACACCAAACTGTAGAGCCAGGAAACAACAGCAGGAGGCAGAAACCCCATCTCAGAGGTCAAGGAATGGAATGAAGAGTCTTGGAAGATGAAGGGGAAATGATTATGTGGGTTTGGAAGGGTCTCCCAAGAAGTAGGGTTGCATCAGGCCAAGGGGGCGTGTAGGGCCTTTGGGGGTGGAAATGTATAGGTGGCAGTACCAGTTGATATAGGTGGCAGTACCATTGCTAGCTGCACCATGAAAGTCATTTTTTACGTTTTGCATTCCCGACAATGTGTGTGGCACAATAACAGCGAAAATCTATTGATTATGGTCGCTTTTAAAGGATGAGTCGACCGTTGATTCGTTGGTTGTTGATGTAGTTTTTAGGTCAAAACATGAGTCTAACTGTCGTGGTTATTTTACCAGTGAATGTGTGTGGCACACGCACCATCGAAGCCTAGCTCGGACGCAGCATGCACGTCGCCTATCATCATCAGCAGCGCCACCGCCGCCACGGTCGCAACAGCTGCCCTCATGGTGGCCGGTCTTCTGCTCATGTATGTGTCCACTCGCACACCTGCACAGAAACGGAGGTGGTTAGCATGCATGTGTGCATAGTGGTGATGTGTGTGGGGTGGGGGTGTGTGTGGGGGTGTGTGTGGGGGTGGGGGTGGGGGTGGGGGTGGGGGGGGGGGGGAGTGGGGTGTGTGTGGGGGGGGGGTGGGGGGGGGGGTGGGGGGTGGGGGTGGGGGGGGTATGGCTGGGGGGGGTCCTAGTAGCAGCCGCCATGGTGGCCGGACTTCTGCTAATGCATCCACTCAGAAAACTGCACAGCAAAGGAGGCAGCATACTTCAGAATACCGCATGTATGGTCAACCCAAAAGGTGGAATGGCTGGGGTGGTCGGTGGGTGAGGGTGGGATAAAAAAGATTAAAAAATAAAAAAGGATTACAAGGGCTCAATGTAATAGCAGCTGAATTGTGACCAAACAAACACCGCCCAAAGTCGGATCCGAGGAAACCACCCTCACACACAGGTGGGATGGGTCGGGGTTGGAGTAATGGTACATATCGGATTATGTAGTAGAAAACCACCACTCTGACATCTATATTACTCCTTTGGCGAATGTAGCAACGTCTTAGTGACGGTTCCCGGTCGTTGCGCTGGTTTCGGAGCTCGGTACTACCATTTGGTGCGCAAGTTCGAATCGCACAGGAAACGATTTGGTGTGGACACCTGGAAATCAGGGACCACGACCAGATAAAGCAAACGGGTAGGCTCCGGCCTGGAATGAGAAGCGCAATAATACTCAGCCGATGGAAGAAGCAGGGGAAAAGTGACGACCTTCGAAGCGCAAAGAACGGAGGCGGCAGAACAAAGTAGGGGGGCAGTACTAACAAAGCGAAGAACAAAACACAGGCGTAGAAGACCTAGCCTTATATCCCAGCCGATCACTATTACTAAGACGATGTCTGGCGAGAACAATTCATGTTTTTCTTCTGGATTTGCAGAATTGCTATCCATCGTTGCTGCCATAAATATGGCAGATGCGTGTAGCATGCCGCGCAACTTCTGGGGCGCAACTGAGGGGCAGACACTTAGTCCAGGCCCAAAGAACGAGGCGCAAGTAACGAATTGAGGCGCTATTATCGCCACACAGCAGTGGGGTCCGTTATTATTATTATTATTAATAGCAGTAGTAGTAGTATTTAAGATTGGCGAGGCAAGGTATGAGAGGTACTTATGCTGGTGACGCAAGGCGTGAAGATCGGGGGGATATTTGGGATGGGATCAGGCATGCCATAGCAGTGCTATCATCGCGACAAGTGCTGCTCGGGAGGATGTTTCTTGAGGTACACTAGTGACGCAAGGCGTGATAGATGCTCGGAGGGGTATTTGGGATGAGATCAGGAGTGCTAGCATCGCGACATGTGATGCTCTCATGCTCGGGAGGATGTTTGTTGAGGTATGCTTGTGACGCAAGGCGTCATGCTCGGGAGCTCCCATCAATGGATCAAGGCTTGATCAAATATACAATCGATTGCACTTACTTTGCTTTTCGTGTGGGCGACGAATCGACGATATTGATGAAAAGAAAAGAAAAGCAATACGCCAAGTCGGCGTGATTATGGAAGTGATGAGGATAACTGTTGCTCTGATGGCTAACGCACCGCGGCGTGTGTTACACCACGATTCGGGTGTGACACAAAGATACACGCACGTAGCGCAGTACAGTCAGATATGAGAGCTTTGAGTTGTAGTTTGGGCGAGGACCTGCGTAAGGTTCCGTCGCAATAGTAGGGGTCCGTCCAATGTTCCCGATCCAAGATCTAGTTGGCCGATGGAATGTTCCGTGGGGGATATTCCTAGGGAAAGGTCCGTTTGGGAGCGACCCTTTGAGAGAAGATCCAATTGGGAATATTCGAAGGAATGTTCGAGGAATGTTCTTTAGGAATATTCCGATGGGAAAAGCTATAAATAGAGTGCCTACGCCTGAGTCTTTAATCATATCTTAATTCACTTGTAACCCAGAGTCAAGAGTCACCCCTGGAGTCCCGTCTCTTGTCCCAGTCTCCTCTACGTGAGTTGTCTTTGATTCCCCGCATCGCCCTGTCGGACATATCCTTGTCGCGACCCGAGACCCTGATTTGCCAAGACCCTGAAGACCCCAGCCCGGCCTCCGTGACATATCCTTGTCCCGGCCTCAAGACCCTGAAGACCCCAGCCCGGCCCTAGCGACATATCCTTGTCCCGGCCTCGAGACCCTGAAGACCCCCCCGAAAGTACGGGCTCAGAGGCAGTATCTGTGGCTGGCATTAGGCTTGTATAGTTAAGATATTGAATAGCTGTCCGAAGACCTTCTGTCCGACGATCCGCGGTTGCGCGTCCCTTGACCAAGGACGGTAATTGTCGTCCACTAGACTTGGAATTAGTTAGATTACGGCACTCCTTGATTGACTATCAGTCGCTTAGTTGTCAGCCGACACTACCCGACTAAACAGCAGTCGGTGACGTGTGCAGATTGGCCCTACCCTAAAGCGCGCTCCCAAACTCCTTTTCCTGTGTGTTACAGCGTGGTCTTTTGTCCTTCTGCCTTCAGGGTTTGGCTGCGGACCAGATGACGTATAACATGCTCGTAAGACAAAAAAGACAAAACTAAGACAAAAACGAAGACAAAGAACGCGAAAAGTGTCGTGTAAACGCTTCGCAGTCAGTTATCTGTACGAAATAACCGTAACTGGGCGAGATAACCGGCGCGTGTACGGAGTAGTTACTCATCAGTGCTATTTGTTTTTCAACTACGCGCGCGCGCGCGTATACGCGGTTGAACAACTTAGTCGACAGGTTGCGGTACAACAGGGGTAGTACGAGGAGACAAGAATCAGTACGCCTCGGTGGCTTTGGTTGCTTCGGTTGCGCGTTCAATCGATGAATGCATGTTCTGACGGCTTGCTTGCTTGCATTCCTTCTATTGGCGATTGCTCTGCAATTCTGTTAAGGTAGTTGCGCTCTACCATTCCGCTAAGGTACTTGCGCTCTGAAATTCTGATAAGTTGGTTGCGCTCTACCACTCTGCTGAGGAAACTGCGCTCTGAAATTCTGCCAAGGTGAAACCGTACTAGCGACCACACCTGGACGAGCAGTAGCACCCCCCGGTAGCACCCCCGGTAGCGCCCCTTCTTTAAGCGACATGTCGACCAGGAGCGAAACATGAAGCAGTGGTATAGCCGAGTGGGTACTTGTTTCCGATTTCGGAAAGCCAGCAACACTGATGGTACACGAGCAGGTTCAAGAGGAGGCGGAGGTATAGATAAAAAAAAGAACAGCCGGCACGTAGTGGCCGAGGAACATTAGCTTCCTGGGGGGGGGGGGGGGGGGGGGGAGCGCGAGGGGGCTTCGCCGTTAATGAAAAGCATGAAACAGGAGATATGCCACAAGCCAACTGTCTGCCAACGGTGCAAGTGCCACGTGTTGAGTGGGGTTTAGGAGATGACGCTGGCAATGTCCGAAACCAGTTGACCGGCAAGACCTGGGCACGAGCGAATTTATGAACTTCTACGTGCCGAATGGCGCATGCTACTGGAGGCGGCAGGCGCTTGATAAGTGGGGGGAGCGAGGGGGAAATAGTAGCAACAACCTATGAACTTGCACAATCATTCGGGCAGAATCGTTCTGTCTGAGTTGCTTTAGCCTCGTTTAATGGTTGGAGGTGCTGGAGCCTCATTTCCAGCCCTCGGTCTTTCATCGAAAATTTCAGCTGCCGCATGGCGCATCGTAGCAGCAGGCGCAGGTGCTTGGGGAGATACTCGCAACACCTAGGAATTCGACAATTATTTCAATCATGCGAACACCTTGCTTCGTGCCTAGCAAAATTCTGGTGCTTAACCCTTCTTCAATGGCGGAGTTGATGGAGCCTCTTTCCCACCTCGATCCCATGAGCTGGTGCTGGTGCGGTCTTGGCCTTCTTCTATCCATGCGAGCTGCAGGCGCAGGCGCTACAGAAGTAGGAAACGAGTGAAGAGATACTCGCAACAAAATCTCACGACTTCATTATTTCTGAAACATCATGCGTACTCAATCTCGGTTGTTCCCGAGTAAAACCCTACAGTTACGTCTCTTTCATCAAGCGAGGAAATCTACACAGCCTCGTCCAGTGTTTTCATGGAGCATGCAGGTTGTCGTGGGACGTCTCGAGGCTGAGAGGTTGCGACTATCTCTCTCCTCGCTCATCATTTCACCATGCGCCGGGTCCTGCTCCTTCAGATCTTCTTTTACCGATTAATTCGTAGGTACTGCATAGCGCATGCCAATTGCAGGAGCAGGCACTAGAGAAGTACGGAGCGACTGCAAAATTATTCGCAACAAAATATCCAGACTTCATCTTCTCTGAAAACTAATGCGTCCAGTCTCGTGTTGTTCGTGTGTTATCCTACTGTAACGACTGTGTCAATGATGGATAGGCTTCCTTGTCAGCCTCGTTTAGATTGGTCTCCGAACTCGCTAATCACTTCCTGCGTTTGCGCCTGCGCTTACATCTACCCATGCGCCATTCCTTCCTGCCGGTCCAATGGTTTCGGACGATGCCAGCGTCATCTAGTAACACCTGGTTGTGAACTCGTGGCAATTTAAACACGTGGCAGTTACTTGACAGGAGGGAAAATGCTAGATTCGAGAAAGGAAAAGGAAAAAAAAAGTGAACAAAGAGTGAAGTAAAAAGAAAGACGAGGAACCCAAAGCATATAGTTTAGCTAAAGCTAATCTAATAGCTAAAGCTAATCTAAAAGAAAGATAACAATGGTCACTTATCCTGGCAGTGGAAACACCACCGCCCCCGAGGGAACGGATTCCGAACACCCACTGTCTTCCAGCAGTAGGATTCGAACTTCTCCCGATTGGCGTAAGCTTTACCAACGGATAGAATTTAATTAAGTTACAAAAGGCTCATGTCCTAGCAGTGAAACAACACAGCTCTACCAACGGATAGACAAAGAAAGAAAAATTACAATGGCCACTTCTCCTGGCAGTGGAAACACCACCGCCCCAGAGGGAACGGACTCCGAACACATACTGTCTTCCGGCAGTGGATTTCGAACTTCTCCCGATTGGCGTAAGCTCTACCAACGGAGTCTGGGCCATAGATGAGAGGATATAGTTACATACTCAACAAATTAATAGATAATCAAAAATTGATGTGGTGTATCACGCGGATATAACCATAACCCTAGCCCCTCCCTTCTCCTTTTCGCCTCCCTTTCTCGCTGGCTGCGCTTAGATTGTTGGTTTCGTTTCTCTATATCAGCTTGAAATCACTCCGGTAGAGTGGACAGTAGATTAAAGCAGCGGAACAGACGCACCAATCTATACACGGAGACAAGGATAACGTTACAGACACAGGAGACCCATAAAGGGGCACCTGTGGTGAAAGGAGGCGGTAGACAGGAACCTAACAGGGTACAGATCAGACCGGAGACGTAGGTGACAGGAAGCTGCCACTGAGTCATCTCAAGATGACTCAGTCCCACGGGAAGCTGGGCTCAGGAGAGCCGATAGTTCTAAGGGAGTACATAAGTAGTCACCAAGTCATAAAACGCGTGGAGAGCACGCTATACATTGCTGATACTCCAACCTATGACACAGGTGACATACAATAGTACTACTCCACCTATGGCACTGGTGACATAGAACTATATGTATACAAATTAAAAAAAAAAAAGACTCGAAAGAAAAAAAATTCGAGAGAGAAACTTCAAATGAAACCGAAGGGTTTGTAAGGAAGGTATGAAGCAAGGCAAGAACCAAATTTGCCAAGTGGATATAAGAGGACAACTAAATATCAAAGTCGGTAACAACGGTATTATAGAAAACCCTATCCGGGAATAGGAAACCTATGCCATCAATTGATAACTTAAGAAACTCTAAATGTAACCAAGAAACCCTAAAATGTAACCAAAAATTCCAGATACATGTAACCAAAATTCTAGAATACATGTAACCAAAAAAATTGTTTAAGGAGCAGCAGTCATTCCAAACATGCGAATGAAACGCCAAGAAACACCATAGGATCAAGGGGCTTGGTGAAGGGTCAGCCCACAGTTGTCCTTAGGTTAACAGAGGCAAATCCACCCTGGCACTCCTCCACCAGGCTCCTGGATATTAGTGATGGATGACATCAATGTGTTTGTTGCGAGGGAGCAGCTGACAGTCATTGGCCCAGCTCAAGGACCCCAAGTTGTCACCCTGAATGGTGACCAGGTCACAAGGCAGCCCTAGATCAATTCTCAACTTTTTCAACCATTTCACCTCCCTGGCAGTCTGAGACAGGGCCTGATACTCAGCCTCACTGGAGCTAACAGCAACAGTGGGTTGCCTTTTGCTCATTCAGTTCACAAGGCAGCCTCCAGCAAGCACTAGCATAGCCAGTCTGAGGATCTCCTGTCAGACCCATCATCAGCAAAGGATTAGTCACTAAAGACAGTAAAAGAGAACCAGGGCTGTGAGTGTAAGTGAGGCCCAGATGGGAATGTTCTCTCAAATACAAAAGCAAGCGCTTGGCTGCAGCCCACAGGGGGGCAGTGGGTTGAGCAGAAAACCTGGACAGGTAGCTCACAGCAAAATAAATATCAGGCCTTGTGCAGGTAGCCAGGTACAGCAAAGCCCCCACAAGAGAGAGGTACTGGCTATTAGAGGCCAGAGGTTCTCCAGGAGGATCAGTGACAGTGCACTTGGCCATGGGAACTGAAAACTTGGGCTTGGTAGCAGCAGTGAGACCAAACTGCTCCACCAGCTCAACAATGTAGGAGTGCTGGGAGAGGTTGATCTTAACACACCTGCCGTCAGAATCAAGTGTACAAGTCATGTCCAATGAAAGGAACTGGACAGGTTACACCCATTTCCTTGACTTCCCACCCAGCTGCTTCCATAGCCTCGATCAGCAAGGCATACCTATGCAGCTCACTAAAAGCACAGATGAAGTCATCCACATAGGTCAGGACCATAGCTCCACCCACCAGTAGAATCCCTCCTGAAATACAGAGCAGGTTCAGCTTTGCACATGGTTAAAACCGTGGGCAACCAAAACCTGCTTTACATCTTTGCTCCAAGCCCTGGGTGCCTGCTTCAAACCATAAAGAGATTTAATCAGCTTGCACACAAGGGGAACATTGTCAGGACCAAGTTCATGAAAGCCCTCAGGCTGGTAACAGAACAGGTCCAGGACCAGGTTCCAGCTTGGCATTCAAGAATGCAGTCTTGATGTCCAGCTGCCTCACAAACATCTTCCTATGAGTGATGGCAGCAAGGAGCACACGAAGACCTGCTTTAGAGGAGACGGGGGCATATACATCATGGTAGTCCAGCCCAGGACGTTGCAGAAAACCACGAACTACAAAACGAGCTTTAAAACGCAAAGAACCATCAGACCCATGTTTCTTGACAAATAACCATCTGCCAGATAGAATCCTCTGCCTAGGAGGCTGTGGAGTGAGGACCCAAGTGCCATGAGCATGGAGGGAGGCCATCTCATCCTTCATAGCCTGCAGCCAGAGATCTCTGTCAGGGTTGGTAGGTAACATTGCAGCTTTATAAGAGAGTTCAGTAGAGGTAGAAATAAAAGCCCCCACGTACAAGCAGTGTACTTGTACATGGGCAGCGGGGATATCAGCAGTATCAGCAGTAACCGGTAATAAAGCCCCCAGCGCAGCACTCATGCGTGGTTTTGAACAAGGCCGGCCTCCTTTGCTTCTAAATCGTCGAAGCCTGGGTACACTGGAACACCCCAGCCATACGCAGTATCTGACCCGGACCAGTGTTCGAGGTCATCACTCACATCATCTGTGACGGCCACATCGTCGCAATGCCTGGTCCGGTATAAACCACCAGGTATAGCAGGGGGTGAAGTGATTCAACAACTCCCGCGAGCTATCCGAATAGGTGGACGGGGGGGGTGGCGACTAGTGGGCAGTGGACCTGTACTAGGTTCCACTATGACCCGAGGCTGTCCCTAATCCTACGAATTCACCGACGAAACGTGGCGCAGAGGAAGGTCCGGCGACCCCCTGAGATTCGAATAAATTAGAGCTTGAAGGAACATCAGACTCCCCCTGGCCCAATGCCGCCGCACGCGATACAGCACCATCATTACCTGGCCTGGGACGCATCGTCATCCCATGACCAGTAAAGCGGTCAACAATCGGGGTTGGTAAAGGGCCCAGGACATTGTCGTAGTATCAAGCCCTTTACCGATTGATAGCGGGCAGGGGTGCGAGAAAAATACTGAGATCATCTAGGGAAAAGACCAAGGGATACATTTTCTAGCCTAAAACTGTTCATAGAAGAGCAAACATCACGACTTCTTACCAACTGGGCCCGCAACTTCGGAACCCAAAAACAAAAAATAACCCTTACTCCCAGAGAATAACCCAACCAGTCTACCAGATAACGCCCTCTCGTCAAAGCTATTGACGCTTCTTCCCATTCACTAAGGTATAAACATGCATGGGCACCCGAACACGGCAAAAATAACGATACATCAGGTAGACCCCAAAGAACAAACTATAAGGGAGTCTTGCACCCTGATTAGGAAGACGTTGCGTAGGTAACACGCGGCGAAGGAAGCATAGGGCCAGAAGGACATAGTGAGCTTAGACTCCAAGTGAATGATTCCTCGTACGTTCTGAAGGACCCAATGTACCGTTCCACCAGTCGGCATTCTGCTGAGCAGTGTAAAGCCATGGGACAATTCATGCACAGCACCAACCAAATTCTAACAATCCTCGAACCACTTCACTAAAATTCCTTAGCCCTGTCCGACCTAAGACACTTGAAAAACAAATCATGCAGCTGAGAATTCCATCTGAGGTGTAGTTTGAACTGCTAAGGGGAGCTTAATCCGGGTTCCAAGCACAAGACCTCAGCATAGCCAGAGTATGGTCAGGAGACACAGAACATAAAAACTCCCCCCGCCAGCCCCTAGATAAAAATGGCCCCATGATGTCCAAGTGAAGGCGTGTAATGGGGGGCAAGGATCCTAGTTTTCTTTTGAGAAAAGGGATATACGTTTTCTTTGCCTTCTGACAAGCATCACATGGGATCTTAGACAGTCTTTGCACCGTTGGAGAGTGAGGGGTAAGTGCTGAACCAAACCCTTCCTTACAAGGTGTCATGGCATAATAGCCAGGGTGACCCAGCCGGCTATGCACAACCATCAGGAGTGGTAGGGATCACACCTCACCATCCTCATCAACATCAAGAAGCAAAGTGGATATCTTCAGCACATACAAAACGCCACGAGGGTGTGACAATGGTCTCATGCCAAACTTGTAAACACCATAACTGGAGGCAGGGGAGGAAAGACCACAGAAAACAGAAGAGCCCTGTGTGGAGTAGTACAACTAAGATATCAAAAGAAATCTTGCCAGTGTGAGCATGGGCAAAGCATTTACTGGACATGAGGTTCACCGGACAGTTGGGATGTAGAGAACATTGTTAAAGGATTGGTGTTGGTACCCAATCAATGCATACAAATAGAACCCTGACATTTACAGCCGTTGTGAACCACACCATCACCAAATTTAATGCTGGCCCAGCTAAGAAGCATGAAACACATGAACAAAGACATATCACCTTGTGATTGACATCAAGCTCAGAATCAACATGGCAGGACACCCTCAGACAGGGCTCGGGCCTGACAGACATTTGAAAAATTTCGCAGTGTGCAAGAGAAAAGGAAGAGCGTACCTCCTATTTTTGTCAAAGCATACCATGCAATCTGAGCCTGACAAGGAGGCAGCTGAGCGGAGTAGCACACCTGGAAGGGCCTAAGGCCATGGCACCGGATTAGGTTAACCCGGGGCACCAGGCTTGGTCTTACGCAGGTGCGGGATGACTTCGTGATGAAACAGCGACCTACGAGTGGGTCGTCTGGGCGGAGGCATGGGCCCCAAGTGCACTCCAGACGCCGCCTTGTTGGAAACCGGAACTGAGAACCAGATACCTGCCACGCTGAAACGCAGCACTGGCAAGGAAAACTGGGGATCGTCCCGGCGGGACACCAGGATGCCTGGAGTCGGACCTGGGGAGAGCAGGGAGGAGCAAGAGAGCCAAGTTTCAAAATGTCGAGACGACCGATATGCATCCAGACAAGAACAGTAATCTACAGTCCTGTCTGTTAGCCAACATTCCATACCGTACGGATCCGGCAGCCGATCAATCGGTCCAACGGATCCATTCACAAGGGTTTCCATGCGTGGCGCTGAGTGACAGGATGCCAGCACTGCGGAGGTCAGTGCACAGACTTGCGAACCATGCGACAGAATCATCGACACGTCAGAGGGCCCATGTGCGCATTATGAAGTTCGATTACGCATGAGAGGGGGAATATAGAGGAAGGGCATCAGACTGCGGGTCTCGGAATCCAAAAGGATGATCCCGAGGGGTGGCAAAGTCCTGGTATTCCTTGCCATATCGTCCTCCATGGTTCGCAAGCAATAGTAAACACATGAACTCCTGACGTTCAAGAGGCAGTGCACTGAAACCCAACAGTGCAGGATCAAACCGAGACTCACCATGAAGGGGGGAATGAGACCCAGCTCCAACCGCAGAAGGGCAGGAGCCAAGGACTAAGAAGTCCATGAATACTCCGCCAGCAAGAACCAGCGTCAAGAGCGCGCTGGGCGTCTAGTTCCAATCACAGGGGGGGACATTTTGGACCTACGCAACCAATCATAAGCAGATCGAAATGGGCTAAGGACACAGAGGGACAGGCACTCGCACAAAACTGATAGCCAAGCTTTACTGATTCACTACGCCTCGTACCACCAAAGGAAACACCATGATCTGGGGTATACAGAATCCCAGAAGTGACTGGACCAAGAGAAAAGAACACACCTGGTACCAAGCCCAGAGAAAGCCATCACTCGGCGATGCCTCAGCTTCACACTAAACAGTTTGCATTGTAGCCTGCATATCCATCCCGACCGTTACAAAAGAGCGGTTCAAGGAACTCACCATCCCGTCGATCCATGTTGATCAGCGGGTAGTCCCGAAGGTTCAAAGTCGGAGGAGGATCCGCCAGTGAGCAGATGCTCCCAAGATGCGCAAGACCGCGTATGCAGCATAGGAGGAGGCCAGGGGCAGGAGGCAGCTCCAACCGGCGGAGGCGGAGGGGGGCCAGGGAGGCACCAGCAGCAGAGGTGCGTGCAGAGGAAACAGCAGCCTCGCGAGAGCGAGTGTGGTAGCCAGGGAGGCCACGCTCCATGGGGGCAGATGCAGAGGAAAAAGAAGCAAAACCCTTCAAGAAAAGTGGGCTTAGCCACCCTCCGGGTAAGCCGGGGGGAACAGGCTCAAAGGGAGGCGCCGACGAAGGCTGAGGCTGATTCACAGGCGAAAGCTCTCGATTAGGCATCTGCTGATCAGCAGGCTCATACACCGTGTGAAACAGCGGAAGTCTCAAAGACCAGTGGCAGCAGCAGATGGGGTACGCCACCGAAGTCAGCACTCGTAGCACTTCAAGTCCTCCCTCATCATCAGTAGTAGTAGGTAGTCTTCATCATAATTGAAGGGGACGCAATGAGGCTGGGGTCTGATGCACAACGGATGATCTGGTTGTACACAACACAGCTTCATCAGGACATCCTCAACATCAGGAGGACAGCGTTCGTCGAACATTGAGAGAAGGAACCGTAAAGTTGGAGGATTGATCGGGGGGGGTTACTTCCTTGATGCGAAGGACCCTCCTCTCCGGCAGCAGAGCGCGCTGGCGCGCAGTCGTCTAGCCAATCTAAGGAACTTCACCCCCGTTGGGAGGATTCGGTCGCATCCATGCTCACAATGACACTGCGGATCCCACGAGCCCATGAAACACCATTAAGTTTGGTAAGTTTCACAAAGCCGGCAGGAGGCCCTCGCGGAGTTGCATTATCAAAGCAGTGGTCGTGATGAGGAGCCCAATAACTATCAGCTTGAAATCACCTCCGGTAGAGTGGACAGTAGATTAAAGCAGCGGAACAGACGCACCAATCTATACACGGAGACAAGGTAACGTTACAGACACAGGAGACCCATAAAGGGCACCTGTGGTGAAGGAGGCGGTAGACAGAGAAAACTAAAACAGGGTACAGATCAGACCGGAGACGTAGGTGACAGGAAGCGCCACTGGTCATCTCCAGTGACTCAGTCACGGGAAGCTGGCTCAGGAGAGCGATAGTTCTAAGGGAGTACATAAGTAGTCACCAAGTCATAAAACGCGTGAGAGCACCGCTTACATGCTGATACTCAAACACACACGTCACTAACTCACTCAACATGAGTGGGATCTAGAACGTTGCTACTTCAACAAAACTAACCGGTAACTACACAATCCCTTTAGTCACAAATTACCTGGCTAACAGGAATCTCACTTAGCTCTCTCACTGGCCACAGGAACTCACAAACATATACTCCATCCCATCCTTCCCCTACTCCACAAACAACTGAAGACACATCTGAGAACATTCTGCAGGAATTATGCCTGGCAGCACTAAACAGCAAATTTTATCGGCTTCCTCCCAGCTGCACAAGGTTTATCCTCCACTACAACTGTGGATATGGACATGCTACAACCATTAAGCAAATTAATGGTAGTGGTGGGACATGAACTCTGAACACAACGGCCCTAGTCTTTCCACTCACAAGATTGGATCAAACTCCAAGGGCACTCTACACTCTTACCAAAGCATCACCCTCCTTCCTTTCACAACCCTTTTCAACCAGAAATTAACCACACACCAGGCCACCTACTAGGGAGACTGTTGACATGATCTCCCTACTAGTAACACCACCCACTCACAACCGTCCTGACTCTCCCACAGTATGGACCACATAAACTTCCCCATGGCCTGCAGAAATACAGATCACAACTTACCAGATCAGGATAACTCTCAGATCTAACTTTCTCTGATCTCTAGACTCCACCCTATCACGATCAAGAAGATCCCATAGATCCCCCCTCTTTAAATCAAAAAGCCCCACAGAAACTATTTACTTAGTCTCTGACGATGAGGAACCTCCCAGATCAAAAACAAAAAACATCTCTACAAAAGAAATAATTTAACTACCAAACGCTCACACCCCTGCACACACCAGATGCACAACCACCACCTCCCCTACACCTAGAAAAGTTGTCCCTCTGACTTCCACTAAATTCGCCAATGCAGACTTTTTTGGGCAGAATCCTACCAAGAAACCTGCTCCTTCCAGACTCACCACCAAAACCCTTCCAACGAAAAAGAATTAAAATTACTCATTACTACGGTATATCTGTTCAACAACAGCAAACTGCACTCTATCTCACTAACATTATCACCTCCAACTGCAAAGAGGCATTTTCTCATCCTGGGAAAACACTCTATGACCATATTCGAAACTAATGAGCCAGACATTGCTATTCTCACCGAAACAAAACTCACCTCCAACAATACAGGCATAATTAATATGATCAAACAAGACCTCTCTGACTACCACTTTCATCACAGCAGCAAAACCATTAAGCAAGCTACCAATGCAGACAACATTGTTACCCGCTCAGCTGGAGTCATCACACTTATCAAAAAGACTCTTACTGCACACCTAATTAAACATGAAATCCCTACTGACATAGCTGGTCACCTCACTCATCAAACTATTAACAACATCACTCACATCCTAGGTTGTCTACATGCCCTGCAATGATCCTGCCAAAAGAGCCCGCATCTATGAACACATCCACTACATCATATCCCAGAACCCCTCTCACCACTATATTGCAGGGGGAGACTGGAATGCAGCTTACTACCTCACTGATAGAAGCAACACAGTCCATCATCTGGAGGACCAGCCTCACTACCAGCATCTTAATAAATATTCAATCCACATCCAACCATCTGCACGTCCCCATACTTATTCAGACAACACCTCCTACAGCAGCAGGATAGATGGACATCATTCTCATCAACCCTCCACCTGCAACCATGGTGACAGAAACCACACACCAAATGGGAGACACACTTGACCACTTGACCCTGGAACAACAAATTACCTCCTCTCTCTTTCCACCTCCCAACCTGGACACACCACCTCACAATCCAACACCCCAACTGCAACTCCCTCTCAAGCAACAGGACATGGCCAAAGCCAAAGAGGCAATCTCAAATAAATTTCTCCATCAATTTCAACACAGCCACATCAACATAAATAAAGCCTGGACTATAGCACAAACTTTACTGGGAGAAGATAAAACATCTGCACACATCCAATCTATTAGACAAGAACTCACAGGCCACCATGCCAGAAAATCTTAACAGCATGGCAGATCATCTCATGATCACTTTACACCAAGCTCTTTCCATCATGACTGACATCTGCCCCATTAAGTCTAGCACACCAGGCATTTTTTTGCCCAGACAAACTGCTAAAACTTACAGACGTCTTAACTACCATATTAAACACATTAAAGCACTTCGAACAGCCTCCACTCACCTTGACCAACAGCAATACATGGAGCTCAGAAGCACACCTCATACGGCAGGTACATACTCACCTACCACTAAATCAAAATACAACAACACCTACAAAACCTACTCCTCCCTGACTACTGCCTCTCTCTAACTGCCGATATTCAACAAAGTATTACAGAACTACGTCACATGCAGGCTGCACTCAAAGAGGAGAGAGCAACTGCCTCCATCAAGAAATTCAGACGCCGCCTCAGCACACAAGCACGACAAACTCACAGGTATATTTTCTCTCCTGAAAACTACACACACACACCCACTGCCCTTCTGGACGCATCCTCGAACACACTTAGCACCAGTACCCAGGGTCTCCTGGAAGTTTTGACCAAACACATGGGTAAACTTATGTCACCTCCCACACCACCCATCTTAGATGATTATACCCGACATGCCACTCCCCCTCCATGGGAAACACACACAGACAAATACCACCTTGAAACTCCAGCCAATTCCATACAAACCACTGCCTCCCCTTACACCTATCTCTCCTCCTCAACCACCTATGATGACTGCATCAGGAAACTCTCCACTAACAAAGCCACAGGCCCAGACGGCATACCTAATGAACTACTTATGTGCCTCCCACAGGAAATGCACCTCACCATACACAAACTCATGCAGCTAGTATGGATCCTGGGAGAAACACCAGACTGCTGGAAAATCTCCCGCACAGTCATGCTCTACAAAAAATCAGATCCTTGCTTACCCCAAAATTACAGGCCAATAGGCCTTAACAATGCTGTAGCCAAACTCTGGACCTCTCTTGTTACCAACACTATTACTACCTACTCTGAAACCAATCACATTCTAAGTGCCTGCCAAGAGGGTTTCAGAAAAGACAAAAGTACCTATAGACAACTCCTGACCCTACTCCACAACATTGAGGATGCTGCCCTCTTCCACCAGGACCTTTATGCTGCCTACTTTGACTTTAGCTCTGCCTTCAACATGATTGATCACCAAAAACTTCTCTGCATTATGCACAGCTTGGGTTACACCCATGATACTATAGATACAATTAAAGGAATTTACACAAACTCTACTACACATATCCTCCTTAACAATACACCTGGCTCCCCTATCCCCATCACTAGGGGCACTATCCAGGGGGACACTCTCTCCCCCTTACTCTTCATTATTTTTCTAGAACCCCTACACAGATGGCTCCGTTCTGGAGGACGAGGATACAGAGCAGCATCCCTACCCTCCACAACAGCAGATGAAAACCACACTAGCAGCTTGGGGTATGCTGATGACACTGCCGTCCTAACCGGCAGCTCAGAGGACCTTCGCATCCAATGTGGTAAAGTTCAAACTTTTAGTATCTGGTCGGGCATTCCCCTTAACGCCACTAAATGTGTGGTTAGTGGCATACTCCACAAATCACACCCCTCACAACCTACTCACAACAACACACTCAAACAAAGGCTAGAAAAATTTCCTCTAGGTAATTCCTATGCTACCTACCAGCCGCCAGACCAAGCCTATAAATACCTGGGGGTCCACATCTCACTCACCTTCAATTGGAAAACTCAACTTCACTCTACTATTGAAACCATCCACAACAAAGGCTTGAGTATCCTCACTAAAGCTAAAAATAGGGCAACCCCCACCCAATGTCTACGAATAATCTCACAATGTGTCAGAGCAGCTATTAAATACCCCATGATAGTAGCTCCCTTCTCACTAACCGACATTCATGTCATTGACAGAGCAGTATTAAAAACAGTAAAACTCTGCTGCTCCCTTCCTAGATCCTTTCCGACAAGAGCACTCCACCTCCCTAAAACAGAGGCAGGACTAGGGGTGCCTTCTCTACTCACTGAATATACTCAGATTACTGCAACAGCCCTCACCCAGTCCATGAACGACCAAGGTCACCTGGGAATTCTCACCAGGGCTCTTCTTGACAAATCAACCTCCACCATGACCACTCTAGATCCTCTCTCTCTCTCCAGCAAGCAACTTAAATATATGTCCCTAGCCCGCCAGCTGGAAATTATTAAAAAATCTGACATAATAATTTCTTGGAATGACACAGAACTCCTTGACAAACTTAACATACACTCTCTCCCTCTTCCACCACAGGCAATCCCTGTCTCACTAATGACTCCTTTTCACGACCTGGACATCTACTCATACCACGACCTGGTCACCCCCATGGGAACTCATCTTATCAGCACTACAGACCTCTCTCTTATTACTTCACACAAAATTACTAAACACCACAAACGATCCCTGAACCGCCTCACCGCACACCTCTCCTCCCTCCAAACCGTCACTCCTCCAACTCACTCTGACCCACTCCCCCTCTCCCACAGGCAACTTGCGCCTGGCTACGCAATTTCGCAGAACACGACAGACAACGTTAAATTTCCTGCTCCTATCGAATCCTCCACCCCACTTACCCAGCGCTACCAACCTCACGCCTCCGTTACTGATGCAGACTACGAGGCGGACCCCACTGGGGACCTGGAAGGAAACCAATGGTGGGCGTGGCCCACGCAGATCTCAGGCAGTCACGCGCACCAAGCATGGGGCTGCCCCAACAGTGACGCCACCTGGTCAGCGCGCCACTACTTGTGCAAATCCTGGATCCGACACTCCTCCTCCTCCAAATTCTACCGCGCATATAAATTAACCTCCACCTCGCACCCTGACAGGATCCGCGAGGCCATGACATTCCCAGCCAGCAGCGCACCTGCACCACCGGCGCGCCTGCTTCACCTTACTTACGGATCTCAGTACAGAGCCCTGCACATTACGAGCTGGCGGGGCAAGCGCTCTTACAACGACGACAAACTTGCCACCACCACCGTTGTCCACGTCCAATGGGCCCCAACCATCATGCACAACGACCATATCAACTCCTACACACGCATGGGATACAGCATCCACCATTGCACACCTCTCACCCCCACTACCTCCACCATACACTGGAAGCCTCAATCTCACCATGCGGCTCACCTTGTTGAACTGGTAGGACAACCAACATATGACCAATTAACCCACACCTTAAAAACCACTCCTCCGATAACCACATACCTCAATCCCAGGAAGGACACCCACCTCACTAACCTCCAGCAACAAGGCCAATGGGCCACCTCCCCAGGATTTAATGCTGACAACCACAACCTTGTTCACAAACTTCTGAAAATTGACACACACGACAGACACCCAGACTGGGACATTCAACCACCCTCAGCCTACATTATACAAACAGGCATCCTCACTACTCTGGATTGCCAATCCACACACACACATACCAACGTTTCATATCTTTATAACCCCACAGGTCACTGTCTTGGGCACATTCCCAACGACAGGCTCACCTCTCTTAAACAAAACTATGACCACTTTAAAAATCACTACCCAACCAAATGGAACCAACTGACCCAAGGAGGAACATACCACACTGACCTAGCTGCCCTCTTCACCAGATACAGAGCTGCTCCTGCTGCCACTATCATTCTGTCTCCCTTCCTCTACCAAGCAGCAGCTGCTCTGGGCATTACTCACCATCGTACCTCCAATCCTCTTAGCTACGACCAAAGCCTCACCAGCTTCTCTTCTACCAGCCCTGCTGACCAGCTCTTTAGCTCCAACCAAGACCCCTTTCTTACCATCTGGACTGGGGGCTCACTGGTGGACATTCCCAATTCCACCACACAAGCACACCAAGCTCTAAGGTGGGCTCTAGCCAGTGCTGACCATGCTGAAAATACTCTCAGCCCTACCTGCACCCTGATGCTCCTCCCTGATGACCTTGCTGCCCCTTACAAAACTCTCCTCCACCACTCCTGGATCCACTACATTGACTCTAGACCACAGTCTGAATTTTATACTACCTCTGAAATATGGCTTGGCAGCAAATCTCACACCCCACCCTCCACTCAAAAATTACACCTCATCCTTATATGCAACCCTCACAGCCAAGAGACTTACTTTCCTAAACTACCAGACTTTATTGACCAATGGACATACTACATGCAAAGCCTCTCCTCATCCTGGGAGCCCTCTACTATCACACCACCTTCCACCCTTACTTTCACTGATATTGTCATCACCTACCCTCGGAAACTTAAATCTCTTGCCAAAAATCCCTGGCAACCTATACTCCACCAACACCCTCCCCCCTCTCCTCTTACCATTACCCACCCCTGTTTTTACCTTGCTACCCCCTCCTCTGGCCTCCAGGTCTACACAGATGGTAGCCTAATAAAAGGTAAACCAGGGCATCCTAGCAAAATAGGTGCTGCAGTATATGTCCCGGCTGCAGGACAAAGCTACACCATCAACCCTGGGGGAATAGGGGCCACCAAAACTAACAACCGGGCAGAACTGGTAGCCATCCACCAAGCCCTTCTCAACATTGACTATTACAAATCTCTTACCCTTCATACAGACAGCCTCTGCTCTCTTCAAATGATTAAAAAAATGATTCATGACCCCACCACAACAACCCGTTCCATTCATACTGAATTACTGCAATCAATTCAAAAACACCTCATTCAACGCATCCTGCATGGCTCACACACCACCCTTTGTAAAGTCCGTTCCCACACAGGTATCCTTGGAAATAACAGAGCAGACACTCTGGCACGCAAGGCAGCTGAGCACCCTACCTCAACTAATTTTACTGATAACACTGGGGAAATCCCCCGCCACAATGTTTACTGGCCTACAGTTCAACCTCCTCGTACACCCATGGGAGATATCCCCCCAAGAATTTTAGCACCTAACCTTACACAAGGTATCACCTCTAACCTACCCACTAGCTGCCACCTTGGTCAACACCCCCTTAAAGGGATTTATGCAACCACCTGGGCTGAAAACACACCCCACCAACTTCCTCAAGCAAGTAACAAATTTTGGACCTCAACCCTTATCCAGCATAAAACTAAATTCCACATCCTTAAAGCCCGCTGGGGTAGACTGTGGAACCGTAAACTTGCATTCCGCTGGAAACTCCCTTATATTACCAGCACTCACCCACCCACGAACTCCCTATGCCCCATCTGCCACACCTGTGAGGACGGAGCGGGCCACATCCTGGCGGGTTGCACACACCGGACTTTCAAGGGGCTCTACATTAAGAGACATGACGCCGCAGTGCGACTCATCCACAAGGCCATTTGCACAGGAGCCCTGGGATCTCGCAGAATGATCATGGACGCTGGCAAGGAAGAGGACCTCCCCAGGGGGGTCCTGGGCAAACGTCTCCCTGACTGGTTACGCCCCTCCACTATTACTGTAGCGGATTGGAAGAGGATGAGACCTGATCTTGCCGTCCTACCTGACATAGACTCTCCTACCTGTATGTCTGATAAAGAACTCTGGGTTCTTGAGCTTGGATACTGCTCTGATACTAATCACGCTACTAAGTTTATTACTAAACATGCCCAACATGTTGAATTAGTCAATGGCCTTCGATCGGCTGGATACCTTGTTCACTATGAAGTTATTACCGTCGGTACAACTGGTACTATTCCTACCTCTTTTTTGACTTCTATGACCACTCTTGGACTTCAGAGATCCTGTGCCCTCAAACTGGCGGACACAGTCCACTCTCACACCATTACTAGTTTCCAGAGTATTTTACAGTGCAGACGCTTTATGGAAACACACCCCGGGTCGATACCCGGGGACTAGCACACAGACCGTCCCCCCTCTCAGGTTTTGTCTTACCAGCTGTATTGTGCCGGTGCTTCCCAACCGGGGTGAAAAACCCCCGTATTAAGCTGCACTGGCATGATGGGGCTACGGTGCCTGTTGTTCAGGCATCGGTGGTAATTCTTTTTACTGAGATGGTCCTACGGTGACTATAGCTAGCTCCGGCTTACGCTATGGTGTCCTTAACTTCACGTCCTGTGAGTAACGGTTCTACACGGATGTAACAATTTCAATTTCAATTTCAATTCCAAAAATGGGCCTCAACATGGCTACAAAATCCGAAAAAACGAAAAACAAGTTACTCTTTTTACACTTTTCCGAGCCAAAATTTTATTCTTGACTACAAACACATATTAACAAAATGTTTAATCCTGGCAAGAAATTTGAAAGGTCCTTATTTGGAATAGAGACTAGAAAAGGCAGATGTGGTATATTTGGGCCCAAAACAGCCCGTAATGTGCACGAATATCATGATTGAGGAGTCATATTCAAGTTGGAAACACAACCCAAGTTGTGAGTCACTAGTTTGCACCCTCCTAGCATATTTTACCCAGATGGATTTAGTTTAGAAGTTGAGAAGGCCACCCATTTGACCTACACAAGTACCAAGCCAGGCCATTCCCAGCCCCTACAGGCTGGCATACGGACCCGCAGCAGTCGGAACGAGGGGCAGAATCGGGCAGAATCGTGCAGTTTCTGATAATTCAACTTCAGGCAATGTGATGGATGGAGCAATTTGATGGCGATTGATCGATTCCCTGGCTCGATCTGTGCTCTGTGCAGCTCGCGGCAGTCACTTGCGTACGATCGTGTACTATCGGTACTTTCGGGCAGCTTTCTCCACAGGCCATGGCAGGAGGTGAAACTACTATGTAAACTCCGGAAATTGCTTCGCGTTTGCTTTTGATTTTCAAAGAGACATCGGAAAAGAAGCAACTCAACTTTGGCTCGGGGCCCCCGGAGCTACCCCCCCCCCCCCCCCCCCCCCCCCCCCCCCCCCCCCCCCCCTCGTCCCCCCGTCCCTGGGATTGCTCCGGGGATCAAGTCGGAGGGTGGTCCGGGGGGGAGGCGGGGGGTCCTCGCCCGGGGCCCATGCCTAACTGATCCGCTCCCGCTCCCGGCCATCACCATTGAATCGTATCCTACGTGGCCTCAAACCCTTGCCTGTACCCCAACAGTAGTGGCAATCATAGGTCTTGCCAAGGATTTCGTTTCCACCCTCTTGGCTTAAGATTGGTCGTCTCAGTCGTCTACTCCTTGATCAAAATGGCCCTCAACATGAACACCATGCGTGGACTCAACAAGAAGGCTGTCGCCTCCGCTCCCGGACGCAAGTCCCTGGTCTGCCAGGCCGTGTCTGCCCCTGTGAGTGCTCCTTCTTGCGTTTTTTATGCTGCGTCGCCATCCTTTGTTGATGTTGTAATCTCAATTTTCAGTTTTGTTCTGAACAGCTGGTCTGAACAGCCATCCTTCAGCGGTTAAGTTGCTACTCAGGATAACTTTCAGGCTTGCGGTGCTTTACCTTCGTCCTTCCGCATGCTGCCGTTTAGACAAAAAAATTAAGTCTGAGTGCTGAGTTCAAGCACTCAAAGCACTGCTCGCCCCACCCGAGCTTTCGCCGAAACTGCTCAGATATTTGTTCATAGCATTTCCCTTGTGATCTAGGTTTATCCCCCTTTATTTTAGATCTCCTTTAGTTGCTTACCGCTTAGGTTGTGAGGAATCATGCTCTGAAGGGCTAGGTCTATGATGATTCTTCTTGGTGGTTAGTTGGACTTACAACAGATCCGAGTTGCTTCGGCAAGCTGCTTGGATAAAGTCCGCACCTGCTTGCGCCGTCTCGCCCAATCCCGCTCATGCGAAGGCGTACAACAGATTGGAGTAAATGAGCGAGCTTCTCTTTGCGATCCAGCGTATGTGTGCCTGTTACTCTCATCTCTCCCGACCCATGCTGTCCTTCATGCGACTAGGTCTCCCACTGGTTCCAAGGGGTGCTCATGTAACTTGGGGCAGCGTGAACTGAGTTTGGACCCTGGCCCGCAGGCTTCCTGGCGCTTCCGACTGTTCAGCTGAAGCCCGTGCCTCGTTAATTTGACTATTGAAAGAGACGGCTCAGTCGCTTGTCCGCGCCCTCTTGATCTAGCACTGGATGACGCTGAACCTCGACATCCTGAAAAGATTGTTCTGAGTTATCACCTGCATGCGCCCTAGCGCCGATACGAAACTCGATAGAAGATCATGCTTGGTTTAGTCTTGCAAGATGGTGTCATTATCAGTTGCGGACAAAAAAACTCGATGTAACCCGATCTGCACATGCTACTTTCCAGACCTGTTCTAAGCCCTTGTTCAACCGATTACTAGATAGCCTGGAAGCTTTCATCTGTCTCCTCCATTCCCTGCTATTTCTCTAACAAGCTATTCTGTTCCCTCTGCAGCCCACCACCCAGTTCAGGGCTGGTGTAGTCCAAGGCCCTGAGCTGATTGAGCTGTTCGAGCATGCCCAGAACAAGAAGTTTGCCATCCCTGCTGTGAACTGTACTTCCAGCTCCATCATGAATGCCACCATGGAGGCTGCCAAGGTACGGTCTGCAAGGGGACATCGCAACATCCTATTGTGTTTCAGGTCAACTCCATGTCCGCATGCTACTTGTCCATGGTTTTCCTGAAGACATACCTGGCCTGCTTCTGCTACTCCTATTGCCTGTGTGCGATGTGATATGTACCCTGTCTTTGTTGTGTTCTCGATTCGCCCTCTGCCTTCTGGTGCATCGATGTGACAGTGATCCCAGTCCCTCTGCTTCTGTTCTCTTCGTCTTCAGTCATTAGAAGGCTTTTGTGCACATTTGCTCTCCCCACGCTATGTTCACCCTACAACCTCCCTATCTTTGCCCTCTCAAACCTGCCACCCTCTCTCCACCCTGAGGCTGATCTGTTACATTTTTGGCGAGTGCAGGAGGCCGGTGCCCCCGTCATGGTCCAGTTCTCCAACGGAGGTGGAACCTTCATCACTGGAAAGGGTGTCTCCAACAAGGACGAGCAGTCTTCCATTGCTGGATGCATTGCCGTAAGTCGACCCCTGCTTCCCCCCCCCCCCCTCGCTTGTGCTCCTGAACATTGTTACGCCTGGTCAGGGCATGTAGGTCAACATAGGAACAATAGGGACATTCCCGTTTGCTTGCACTGGTGAAGGTTACTGTGCTCATGAACCTACGCCCTAATTGCGTTCTGTCCCTTCGACTGGAAATTTCGTCTCGTTTCCCTGGTAACACCTTTCGCCTGTTTAATCACTTAGTTGGCTCACTAAGCTCGGCTCAGTTATCTTGCCTTAATCTTCAAACCTTTTGCGCTTGTTGCTGATAATGACCTTCTCCCTGATATTAATTGTGCGTGCTGCTGAGAAACCTCTGCTTCTCCCTTCAAACTATCCTCCCTGTTGCCGAAATAAACCGAAACCCTACAAAAACCGGAACCCTAAATAAAACCGGAAACCCTACCTCCGTTGCTACCCCTCCCCCCGGTCTACACCGACTGACTAACTTGCTATCATCCACCTGCATGCAGGGTGCCATGCATGTCCGCTCCCTGGCTAAGTACTACGGTGTTCCCGTTGTGCTGCACACTGATCACTGCTCCAAGAAGCTGCTACCCTGGTTCGACGGCCTCATGGACGCCAACCGCGAGCACTTCAACTCCACTGGCCAGGCCATGTTCTCCTCCCACATGTTGGATCTCTCCGAGGAGCCCATTCCCGAGAACTTGGAGATCTGCCAGAAGTACCTGAAGATCATGTCTCCCATGGGCATGCTGCTGGAGATGGAGCTGGGCATTACCGGTGGTGAGGAGGATGGTGTTGACAACTCCGATGTCAAGCAGGAGGATCTGTACTCCAAGCCCGAGGAGATCTTAGAGGTTTACGACGCTCTGGAGTCCATTGCCCCCAAGGGATACTCCATCGCCGCTGCCTTTGGTAACGTGCACGGTGTGTACTCTCCTGGAAACGTGCAGCTGACTCCCAAGGTTAGTGATTTTGCATGCATTGGGTTGTCAAGTACAATATCGTGGGATATTTAATGTATAATTATACAAATATCGTAGGATATATCAGTACATGGTTCAATGTATCACCCAATAATCTTGGGGTCCAGTACGATATTGGCATCCCTATGCTTGCACATGCATGCCCATCATGTGTCACCTTTTACCTCCCACAAATAAATCATAATACCTCAATACCTTGTCCTGCAGATTCTGGACGCAGCCCAGAAGTACGTCAAGGAGAAGAAGGGTCTGTCCTCTGACAAGCCCATCTACTTTGTTTTCCACGGAGGAAGCGGTTCTTCACGCGCGGAGATCCGTGAGGCCATTGAGTATGGTGTTGTCAAGATGAACATTGACACTGACACCCAGGTGCGTCTCCCTAATCTCGTTAATCTATTTCGTTCCATTTCAGACTATTATCTTATACTTCATTTTGATTTGTCCCATTTCATATGGTGGGACCTCAGCAGGCTACCCAGATGTGAAATAGTATTCTACACTCATTTGCTAGATTGAATTTCATAAATTGAATTATAAATTCCTGGATTTGTGGCTACAGCGATGGGGTCACAGTTCATGCTTAGCATCTTGTCCCTTGGCGTTCGGTGTGCATGTTTCGAAATTGGCGTTCGGTGTGCATGTTTCGTGCAACAATGCGTACAGCTCTGTCGAAGGTGTGTGAGAACAGCTCCATGCTTTCGGTCCGTCGATGGTGGCATGGTGATTGTTCTTGATTTTGGCAACCATGCGAATCGCTATTTTTTCTCCCCTAGGTCCTCCGTCTTTCTTTAGGAATGATAATAGTATGACTTGCATCCTACATGCTTGATGTCCAACCTTTGTCCACGTGTATGAACCTGTGTCTCAGCAGTGTGCATGCATGTGTATCACCCTGTTTTGTTAGTTGCTCTTGCTTGCCTCACAGTGTCTGTTGTACCTAATGAAATGTATGGGTGTTAGTGTTAATTGCCTAAGTAGGTGCATGTTCGTGAAGCCACTGAGTGACCTGTAATTCCTATCCTGTATTCCCACTCCTGTGTCTCACTCCTGACCCATCTGCCCCTCCCATTCTCCTCTGCAGTGGGCTTACTGGGATGGTGTCCGTGCCTATGAGGCCAAAAACCGCGACTACCTGCAGGGACAAATTGGAAACCCCGAGGGACCCGGGAAGCCTAACAAGAACAAGTATGACCCCCGAGCTTGGATGCGCTCTGGAGAGCGTGCCATTGTTGACCGCATGCAGATCGCCTTTGAGGACTTGAACTGCGTCAACGTCTTGTAAGCTGTTTGCTTATACAATGCTGAAAGCCTACTGCCACGCAACCTGCGAGGCAGGGGCTGGGTGAGCCCAACAACTAGTTAGCAAGTCGTTGGGCTACGGGTCCTTGTAGATTCCACTGGCATTGCTTGGTGGAACTCGTAGACTAGCGCCACTGTACATTATGGACTCCTCTAACCATTTCTGCGAGCCCATTCCCTGTTCTGAGTACATACGTACCTGTCGGCTACGGCTCAGGTACTCTAAATCCTGAAATTTTGCTTTAAATCACGCTTTCCTGTACTGGTAACATCTGTAATAGATGAGTAATTTATATGCAGTACCTATGCTAGGGGCTTCAGACCCTCACCACCACCCACCCCCCAGGTTTGTTTATGGATAATTGATCATCTACGTACCAATGTTTTGACGCACCCGGTGACAAAAATCTACGAATCGTGTGCCCTACTCAACGTTCCAGGAGTAAAATTAGAGTCTAGTGAGCAAAAATCTGACAACGAACCAGACCCTAAAACCCTGAGATCTTGAACTTGGTTACATAGCACCAGCCAGCGATTCGGCTGCTCGCTGTCTTGGTAACATTAATTAAAAGGGACAACCAGGGGAAATGTTTAGGTGACCTGGAATTGAAATTGAAATTGTTACATCCGTGTAGAACCGTTACTCACAGGACGTGAAGTTAAGGACACCATAGCGTAAGCCGGAGCTAGCTATAGTCACCGTAGGGCCATCTCAGTAAAAAGAATTACCACCGATGCCTGACTGGCAGGCACCGTAGCCACATCATGCCAGTGCAGCTTAATACGGGGGTTTTTCATCCCGGTTGGGAAGCACCGGCACAATACAGCTGGTAAGACAAAACCTGAGAGGGGGGACGGTCTGTGTGCTAGTCCCCGGGTATCGACCCGGGGTGTGCTTCCATAAAACGTCTGCACTGTAAAATACTCTGAAAGCTAGTGATGGTGTGGGAGTGGACTGTGTCCGCCAGTTTGAGGGCACAGGATCTCTGAAGTCCAAGAGTGGTCATAGAAGTCAAAAAAGAGGTTGGAATAGTACCAGTTGTTCCAACGGTGATAACTTCATAGTGAACGAGGTATCCAGCCGATCTAAGGCCATTTACTAATTCAACATGCTGGGCGTGTTTAGTGATAAACTTAGTAGCATGGTTGGTATCAGAGCAGTATCCAAGCTCAAGAACCCAGAGTTCTTTATCAGACATACAGGTAGGAGAGTCTATGTCAGGTAGGACGGCAAGATCAGGTCTCATTCTCTTCCAGTCCGCTACAGTAATAGTGGAGGGGCGTAACCAGTCAGGGAGACGTTTGCCCAGGACCCCCCTGGGGAGGTCCTCTTCCTTGCCAGCGTCCATGATCATTCTGCGGGATCCCAGGGCTCCTGTGCAAATGGCCTTGTGGATGAGTCGCACTGCGGCGTCATGTCTCTTGATATAGAGCCCCTTGAAAGTCCGGTGTGTGCAGCCCGCCAGGATGTGGCCCGCTCCGTCCTCACAGGTGTGGCAAATGGGGCATAGGGAGTTCGTGGGTGGGTGAGTGCTTGTAATATAAGGGAGTTTCCAGCGGAATGCAAGTTTACGGTTCCACAGTCTACCCCAGCGGGCTTTAAGGATGTGGAATTTAGTTTTATGTTGGATAAGGGTTGAGGTCCAAAATTTGTTACTTGCATGAGGAAGTTGGTGGGGAGTGTTATCAGCCCAGGTGGTTGCATAAATCCCTTTAAGAGGGTGTTGGCCAAGGTGGCAGCTAGTGGGCAGGTTAGAGGTGATACCTTGTGTAAGGTTAGGTGCTAGGATGCGTGGGGGAATATCTCCCATGGGTGTGCGAGGAGGTTGAACTGTGGGCCAGTAGACATTGTGGCGGGGGATTTCCCCAGTGTTGTCAGTAAAATTGGTGGAGGCAGGGTGCTCAGCTGCCTTGCGTGCCAGAATGTCTGCCCTGTCATTTCCAAGGATACCTGTGTGGGAACGGACTTTACAAAGAGTGGTGTGTGAGCCATGCAGGATGCGTTGAATGAGGTGTTTTTGAATTGATTGCAGAAGTTCAGTATGAATGGAACGGGTTGTTGTGGTAGGGTCATGAATCATTTTTTTAATAAGTTGAAGAGAGCAGAGGCTGTCTGTATGGAGTGTAAGGGATTTGTCGTAGTCAATGTTGAGAAGGGCTTGGTGGATGGCTACCAGTTCTGCCCTGTTGTTAGTTTTGGTGGCCCCTATTCCCCCAGGGTTGATGGTGTAGCTTTGTCCTGCAGCCGGGACATATACTGCAGCACCTATTATACTAGGGTGCCCTGGTTTACCTTTTATTAGGCTACCATCTGTGTAGACCTGGAGGCCTGAGGAGGGGGTAGCTAGGTGAAGACAAGGGTGAGTAGTGGTAAGAAGAGAGGGAGGAGGGTGTTGGTGGAGTGGAGTTTGCCAAGGATTTTTGGCAAGAGATTTGAGTTTCCGGGGGTAAGTAATGACAATGTCAGAGAAGGTAAGAGTGGGAGGTGGAGTGATAGTAGAGGGCTCCCAGGATGAGGAGAGGCTTTGCATGTAGTATGTCCATTGGTCAATAAAATCTGGGAGTTTAGGAAAATAGGTATCTTGGCTGTGGGGGTTGCATATAAGGATGAGGTGTAGTTTGTGGGTGGAGGGTGGAGTGTGAGATTTGCTGCCAAGCCAAATTTCAGAGGTAGTATAAAATTCAGACTGCGGTCTGGAGTCAATATAGTGAATCCAGGAGTGGTGGAGGAGGTTTTGTAAGGGGCAGCAAGGTCGTCAGGGAGGAGCATCAGGGTGCAGGTAGGGCTGAGGGTATTTTCAGCATGGTCAGCACTGGCTAGGGCCCACCTTAGAGCTTGGTGTGCTTGTGTCGTGGAGTTAGGAATGTCCACCAGTGAGCCCCCAGTCCAGATGGTAAGAAAGGGGTCTTGGTTGGAGCCAAAGAGCTGATCAGCAGGGCTGGTAGAAGAGAAGCTGGTGAGGCTTTGGTCGTAGCTAAGGGGGTTAGAAGTACGATGGTGAGTAATGCCCAGAGCAGCTGCTGCTTGGTAGAGAAAAGGAGAAAGAGTGTTGGTATTAGCAGGAGCAGCTCTGTATCTGGTGAAGAGGGCAGCTAAGTCAGTGTGGTATGTTCCTCCTTGGGTCAGTTGGTTCCATTTGGTAGGGTGGTGATTTTTGAAGTGGTCATAGTTTTGTTTGAGAGAGGTTAGTCTGTCGTTGGGAATGTGCCCAAGACAGTGACCAGTGGGGTTATAAAGATATGAAACGTTGGTGTGTGTGTGTGTGGATTGGTCATCCAGAGTGGTGAGGATGCCTGTTTGTATAATGTAGGCTGAGGGTGGTTGAATGTCCCAGTCTGGGTGCCTGTCGTGTGTGTCAATTTTCAGAAGTTTGTGAACAAGGTTGTGGTTGTCAGCATTAAATCCTGGGGAGGTGGCCCATTGGCCTTGTTGTTGAAGGTTAGTAAGGTGGGTGTCCTTCCTAGGGTTGAGGTGTGTGGTTAATGGGGGAGTAGTTTTAAAAGTGTGGGTTAATTGGTCGTATGCTGGTTGTCCCAAAAGTTCAACAAGGTGAGACGCATTGTGAGATTGGGGTTTCCAATGTATGGTGGAGGTAGTGGAGGTAAGAGATGTGCTGTGGTGGATGCTGTATCCCATGTGTGTGTAGGAGTTGATATGTTCGTTGTGCATGATGGTTGGGGCCCATTGAACGTGGACAACAGTGGAAGTGACTAGTTGTCGTCGTTGTAGGAGCGCTTGCCCCGCCAGCTCGTGATGTGCAGGGCTTTGTATTGGGATCCGTAGGTAAGGTGGAGCAGGCGCGCCGGTGGTGCAGGTGCGCTGCTGTCGGGGGATGTCATGGCCTCGCGGATCCTGTCAGGGTGTGAGGTGGGAGTTATTCTATATGCACGGTAAAATTTAGAGGTGGAGGAGTGACGGATCCAGGATTTGCACAAGTAGTGGCGTGCTGCCCAGGTGGCATCACTGCTGGGGCAGCCCCATGCTTGGTGCGCGTGACTGCCTTCGGTCTGCGTGGGCCACGCCCACCATTGGTTTCCTTCCAGGTCCCCAATGGAATCCGCCTCGTAGTCTGCGTCAGTAACAGTGGCGTGAGGTTGGTAACGCTGGGTGGGTGGGGTGGAGGGTTCAATAGAAGCAGGAGATTTAACGTTATCGGTTGTGTTCTGCGCAATTGCGTAACCGGGCGCAAGTTGTCGGTGTGAGAGGGGAAGTGGGTCAGAGTGTATTGGGGAGGCGACAGTTTGGAGGGAGGAGAGGTGAGCGGTGAGGCGGTTCAGGGACCGTTTGTGGTGTTTAGTAACTTTGTGTAAGGTGATAAGAGAGAGATCTGTAGTGCTGACAAGGTGAGTTCCCATGGGGGTGACCAGGTCATGGTATGAATAGATGGCCAGGTCATGGAATGGAGTCATGAGTGATACAGGGATTGCCTGTGGAGGGAGAGGAAGAGAGTGTATGTTAAGTTTGTCAAGAAGTTCTGTGTCATTCCAAGAAATTGTTGTCAGATTTTTTAATAATTTCCAGCTGGCGGGCTAGGGACATATACTTAAGTTGCTTGCGGGATAGAGAGAGAGGATCTAGAGTGGTCATGGTGGAAGTTGATTTATTAAGGAGAGCTCTAGTGAGGATTCCCAGGTGACCTTGGTCGTTCATGGACTGGGTGAGGGCTGTTGCAGTAATCTGGGTGTATTCAGTGAGTAGGGAGGGCACCCCTAGTCCTGCCTCTGTTTTAGGGAGGTGGAGTGCTCTTGTCGGAAAAGATCTGGGAAGGGAGCAACAGAGTTTAACTGTTTTTAATACTGCTCTGTCAATGACGTGAATGTCGGTTAGTGAGAAGGGAGCTACTATCATGGGGTATTTAATAGCTGCTCTGACACATTGTGAGATTATTCGTAAGCATTGGGTGGGGGTTGCCCTGTTTTTAGCTTTGGTGAGGATACTCAAGCCTTTATTGTGAATGGTTTCAATAGTAGAGTGGAGTTGAGTTTTCCAATTTAAGGTAAGTGAGATGTGACCCCCAAGTATTTGTAGGCTTGGTCAGGCGGCTGGTAGGTAGCATAGGAGTTTCCTAGTGGAATTTTATCTAGCCTTTGTTTGAGAGTGTTGTTGTGAGTAGGTTGAGAGGGGTGTGATTTGTGGAGTATGCCACTGACCACACATTTGGTGGCGTTAAGAGGAATGCCCGACCAGATGCTAAAAGTTTGAACTTTACCACATTGGATGCGAAGGTCCTCTGAGCTGCCGGTTAGGACAGCAGTGTCGTCACCATACCCCAAGCTGCTGGTGTGGTGTTCATCTGCTGTTTTGAAGGGTAGGGATGCTGCTCTGTATCCTCGTCCCCCAGAACGGAGCCATTTGTGTAGGGGTTCTAGAAAGATAATGAAGAGTAGGGGGGAGAGAGTATCCCCCTGGATGGTGCCCCTAGTGATGGGGATGGGGGAGCCAGGTGTATTGTTAAGGAGAATATGTGTAGTAGAGTTTGTGTAGATTCCTTTAATAGTGTCTATAGTGTCGTGGGTGTAACCCAAGCTGTGCATGATGCAGAGAAGTTTTTGGTGATCAATCATGTTAAAAGCAGAGCTAAAGTCGAAGTAGGCAGCATAGAGGTCCTGGTGGAAGAGGGCAGCGTCCTCAATGTTGTGGAGTAGGTTCAAGAGTTGTCTATAGGTACTTTTGTCTTTTCTGAAACCTTCTTGGCAGGCGCTAAGAATGTGGTTGGTTTCAGAGTAGGTAGTAATAGTGTTAGTAACAAGGGAGGTCCAGAGTTTGGCTACAGCATTGTAAAGGCCTGTTGGCCTGTAGTTTTGAGGTAAGCAAAGATCTGATTTTTTGTAGAGCATGACTGTGTGTGAGGTTTTCCAGCAGTCTGGTGTTTCTCCCAGGATCCATACTAGCTGCATGAGTTTGTGTATGATGAGGTGCATTTCCTGTGGGAGGCACATAAGTAATTCATTAGGTATGCCGTCTGGGCCAGTGGCTTTGTTGGTAGAGAGTTTCCTAATACAGTCAGCATAGGTGGTTGAGGAGGAGAGAAAGGTGTAGGGAGAGGCAGTGTTTTGTATGGAGTTGGCTGGAGTTTCCAAGTGGTATTTGTCTGTGTGTATTTCCCATGGAGGGGGGGTGGCGTGTCGTGTATAGTCATCTGAGATGGGTGGAGTGGGAGGTGACATGAGTTTTCCCATATGTTTAGTCATAACTTCCAGGAGACCCTGGGTGCTAGTGCTGAGTGTGTGTGTGGATGCGTCCAGTAGAGCAGTGGGTGTGTGTGTGATTTTCAGGAGAGAAAATATACCTGTGAGTTTGTCGTGCTTGTGTACTGAGGCGGCGTCGGAATTTCTTAATGGAGGCGGTTGCTCTCTCCTCTTTATCAGCTTGGATAACACTCCGGAGAGTGGACTTTGTGTGTGCAGCACGCCAATCTATAAATGCGGAGACGAGAATAAGTTACAAGCACAGGAGACCCATTAAGGGGCACCAGTGGAGGAAAGGGGGCGGTAGCCTTGAACCTGATCAGGGTACAGGCTAGACAGCGCGTTTCAGAAGAACCGATGACGCAGTCAACAGGAAGCTGACATAGTACTGTCAGGACCGATAGTTCTAAGGGAGTACACAAGGAGTCACCAAGACATAAAACAAGCGAGAGCACCGCTATTCATGCTGATACTCCACCTATGACGCAGGTGACATACAATACTAGTACTCCACCTATGGCACTGGGGACATAGAACCATAAACTGGTAGCAAACAAAAATTATTAAGGAACGGCGGAAAAACAGGAAACCAGAAGAAAGCCTTGTCTAAAATAAAAGGATGAGAAAGGATGAACCAAAAACCACTGTAGTACTCCGAAAATGTAGCAGCAAAAAACTTGGGTCATACCGAGCTGAGCTGAGACCAAAATGGAAATGTAACCATCCATGGTAAGCGCAAAAATACTATTCATCCAGAATAGTAGGCACCAAACCAGAAAATCACAGGGAGGCCAAACAGAAATCAATCCTAATACCAAAGGAAGGGGAACAACGGTGACTGAAAGAACCGAGAACTTAACCTAAAGAGAAGACTGAAAAAATCGTATATCAAAGTTGGGGAACAACGGTATAGAAAACCCGATCCGGGAATAGGAACCTAACGCCAATCAATGATAACCAAAGAGACGGATTGAAATATCGTGTGAGAGCAGCACACGAGAGAATCAAAACCTAAAGGACGCAGACAAGAGGACACTAAAGACTACGATGGAGAAAAGAAAAAAAAAAGTCGATGGAAAAATCCACTACCTTAAAAACTATTCTTAGCATAGAATTCATGACTAGGTTGGGATGAAAAAACCATGATGAACTGGTTTCTCACTCAAAGATGGAAGTAAGAAGATGTATGAAAGTTAATTATCATAAATCCCTAGCTACGGCACTAACGAAAAACATTCTAAGAGGTGGGTATCGCACCGCAAAGAACTCATGCACTCAAGACACACCAAGCGCCTAACCACAAGCAAACCAAACCTGCAGTAACTGAAAAAATCCAAAGGATGCGAAGTTAAAATTTTCAAGAAACTTGTAACAAACAAAGGAAACACAGTTCAATGAACAATAGAAGGGTAGATGTACACCCATAGTACATAAAACCTATTGTCCACCTGAAAAATAGTAAACGCATAAAAAGGACTTCAAAGAATTTACTGCAAAGGATGAACTGAAAGGGCGCTTGAAATACACTCGGAAAACAAGAAAGAGGTGAGCGGCGGTACATCTGCAAGTACAACTGCAAGGACATCTGCAAGTACAACGGCAAGATGACCCAGCCCACCAAATTACAGTAAAATCCAAAGGGAAATAACTACTACACTCCACAAAAAGTTCTAATCACGTGAGGGGCTGGTGATTAAAAAACAGTGTGGAGTAAAAAGAAATAGCTAATCTATGATGAGCTCCACCGAACGAACCATCTGCCTATGGAACTAAGAGTCAGAAACCGTCAAGACGCTATAACGGTGGTCTGAATTAAGTACCACCTTCCACCAAAACCAAGAAAGACAGCTGAAAGGAAGCTGCCTAAACAAAGCGTCGTAACGCTCCACCAATCTAGACTACCCTATAAGTCAGTCTAGGAGGTGCTGAGGAATAGGCACTCACACATAGGGCCATGTTAACCTACGTATGAGAACCAGCAGCACCTAAAACAATGAATCCTGGGTTGACTGTAACACCCCAGCCATACGCAGTATCAAGCTAGACCAGTGTTCAAGATCATCACTTACCCATTCGGCAACGGCTACATCATCACATGGGATTGACCCGAGTAATCCACGGACGACAGGAGGCGTCGGAATTATCGACACCCGCGAGCCATCCGAGGTGGTCGGAGGTTGGCGACTATTAGTCAATGGACCTGATCCAGGTACCACTATGATCGAAGGCTGTCTAAATCCTAAAGCTTCACCGCTAAAACGTGGCACAGAGGAGGGCCTGGCGACCCCCTGAGATTCGGCTAAGATTATAGTTGGATATCCAACTCCCACCCGCCCTAAAACTTCACACACAATACAGCAAGATCAGGCCCTGGTCTAGAATGCAACAATGATACATCCCAGCCAGGCCAGCCAACAACAATTGGGGTTGTTAAAGGGCGTAGGGAATTACCGGTAACACATAACATATCACCGTTTGATGACAGGAGGGATGCAAGCGGGCACGGGGACCCATACTAATGGGAGAACCCAGAAAGACAGTTTAGAACTGAACTGGAGATAGAGAGTACATCACTACTCACTACTAACTGGCGCAACATTGGAAACCCAAATATAATAACCCTTACTCACCAGGGAATACCCAACCAGTCTACCAAATAATGTCTTTTTAACTAGCTTGTTGCGTGACTGCCCGATACTAAGATTACATAGCAAGGGCAACCAAACAAACGCAACAACGACACATCAGGTGCAACCCCAAAGAAAAGCTCCGAAGGAGTCTTGTCTCCCTAGATGAACACGCGATTGCAAAGATAACACACTAGCACCATGCTGAGCAGTGTCATCATCAACAACTCATGCATGCCCCAACTAATCGAGATCAACCATGCCTCTATACCACTTAACTAAAAATTCCTAAGCCCTATCAGAACTCAAACACTTGAACTCAAACTCACGTAGCTAAGGCATACACCTAAGGGGGGGAACCAGGGGCACGGGAAGACAAAGTAGTAACCTCTGTCGAACCACGGAACGCACCCAGGGGTCACAAGGAGCCTAAGAGTGAAAAATATCCACCAAGATATCATGCCAAAGATCCTCCACGGCCGCTGGACTAGGGCCAGGACGGCGTCCACTGCGGCCTGTAGCATGGGCGAAGTCCGGCGCTGCGAGACCTGGGATCACAGAAGGTGGGGAAGCGTTAGGTCGAAGTCGAGATTTGAGGTATGGGAAAAAGGAGACGAGAATGACAGTGCAGCAAGTCACACCTGGTGCAGAAAATCGCACCAATGGCAGAAAATCGCAAATCGCAAAGGCAGAATTCGAACATGTATCGCTAGGATGCGATGAGCAGAGCCGAGGCATGTAAAGGTCCTAATATCCCGCCGTCGATGATCAGTCAATCTCAAGTCCCCCCCTCTATCGCTCGACTCACCCGGTTGGGGGGTAGAGGGAGCAGCACCCGTAGTGGTGCTGACCATACCCCCCTGCTTCCTACCACCTCCAGAATCTCCAGGTCCAGACGCGTAGGTCGTCCTCCTCTGGCGAACCCTACGGCAGTGCCGGCGATCCGCCAGCTTGATCGAAAAAATTCTCCAGAAGGTAGCACAGAGCCACTAGAGCGCAAGCTCATGCCAGTAGCCGACCGTCGGCTGGGCAGAGCAAAGGGGGCAAAGACGACGTAGACATCAGCAGGGAGCTTGGTCGGCTTGGCAACCTCCGGTATGCAGGCAGAGCCTCAAACACCGGAGAAAGGTTAGCGACGTCAAGGACGCGAGCAGACGAAGACGGGGTATCTCCACCGATGTCCAGGCTAGTCGCCGACTTGAGTCTGCACGTCACAGTCATCTACGACAGACGGGAGGAGGCGACAGACGGCAGGGGAGGAAAAAGAAGAGAAGATGGAGGAATGACCGGGGGGGGTTACTTCCACGATGGCGGAAGGACTCTCATGACCGCTAGCAGAGGCAGCTGGTGCACAAACGTCTAGCCAATCATCAAGAGGAGCCGTTCCTCCGTTGGAAGGATTGGTCGCAGCCATCGCTGAGAATGATACTGCGCATCCCGCGCGTCCAGGAAAGACCATCCATGTCATGGAGTTTCTCAAAATGGCGGGAGGTCCTCGCGGAAGTTGCATCGCAAAGCAGTGGTAGTAAATGAAGGGCCGTATAACCTATCAGCTTGGATAACACTCCGGAGAGTGGACTTTGTGTGTGCAGCACGCCAATCTATAAATGCGGAGACGAGAGTAAGTTACAAGCACAGGAGACCCATTAAGGGGCACCAGTGGAGGAAAGGGGGCGGTAGCCTGGAACCTGATCAGGGTACAGGCTAGACAGCGCGTGTCAGAAGAACCGATGACGCAGTCAACAGGAAGCTGACATAGTACTGTCAGGACCGATAGTTCTAAGGGAGTACACAAGGAGTCACCAAGACATAAAACAAGCGAGAGCACCGCTATTCATGCTGATACTCTTTGAGTGCAACCTGCATGTGACGTAATTCTGTAATACTTTGTTTAATATCAGCAGTTAAGGAGAGACAATAGTCAGAGAGGAGTAAATTTTGAAAGTGCTGTTGTATTTTAATTTTAGTGGTAGGTGAGTATGTGCCTGCCGTGTGAGGTGTGCTTCTAAGTTCCATGTATTGTTGTTGGTCAAGGTGGTTGGAAGCTGTTCGGAGTGCTTTAATGTGTTTAATATGGTAGTTAAGTCTTCTGTAGGTTTTGGCAGTTTGTCTTGGCAGGAAGGTGCCTGGTGTACTAGGCTTGGTAGGGCAGGTGTCAGTCATGATGGAGAGAGCTTGGTGAAGAGTGACCATGAGATGATTTGTCATGCTGTTAAGGTCTTCTGGTATGGTGGCTTTGAGTTCTTGTCTAATAGATTGAATGTGTGCAGATGTTTTATCTTCTCCCAGTAAAGTTTGTGCTATAGTCCAGGCTTTATCTATGTTAATGTGGCTGTGCTGGAATTCATGGAGAAATTGATTAGAGATGGCTTCTTTAGCTTTGGCCATGTCTTGTTACAGTACATTACATGTTAAAGTCTACTTGACACCGCGAGGGTGTATGAGACTCTGTGCTTTAAACAAAAAGAAAAAGCACCCACAAAGCAAAAAACCCCATTACATCAGGGGTGTGTCGAGGACAAACAAACCAAACTCCCAACCACCGTTTTGGTGGCGTAGGTATTAAACCCCTTAGAGCAGGACCCAGATCTCAACCACTTACAGTGGCGGAGGTAAGAAGCTAACAAATGAGAAGTCTCAAGAAGAAAAAAAAGGGATAATAAATTACGGTGCCACTAAGCAGTCCAGGGCTTCCTGTCTTGCTCTTCTACAAGTAGAAAGATAGTCGGCTAGGTTGCTCCAAAAAGACTTAGTGCCATTTCCATTCATAAAGGTTCTGAATGTGGAATCGCAGAATTCCACATTCCATACGGTTAAGTCGTTATCCTCATGGACATGCCTATAAATATCTGTAAACAGATTCTGGTAGCGGAGGCGAATATCATTATAAAAAGGGCACTCAAACATATGCATTTCATCCTCAGTTTTTTGGAACCCACACATTTGACAGTGTCTCATTGAGCGAGGGATGTGTGCTCTATCCACCACCCTCATTCTTTCTGTGTTCAGCCAATGGGAACCCATTCTAAACTGTGCTATAGAACGAATCTGATCCTGCTTATGTAAGGCGGATGTAAAGGGAATCAAGCCATTCTCATCATTGCTGTTGGCTGCGAACCATTTTTGGTATCGGAGGCGTTTAAAGCCAACCCTTCTCTCATCAGGGATGTCTCTAACTGCATTGGTGTCACTTGGGTACTTAAACCTCCATGACTCAAAAACTTCAGACATAATACCTTCGACATCGACAGCCTCCAAAATGTTGATGTTTTTACTGGATCCTAGCTTGTGGAGAGCACAACGCAAGTCATGAACCCAGCCAGTGTTGGAGTCAAAAGATTCCTCAAGAGCCATTCTAATGAGATCCTCAGGTTCTTTATGTATGGTCTTGTTCCAGAAGCGCAAAGCTTGTTTAAGCCAAGCAAAACACAACGGGGTTCTACCCAGCTCTTCCATGATAATATTAGATGTAGTAGATTGGCAAACACCCAACATTTGTTTAAGTATACCTCTATGCCATTTCTCACAAGCATGGTCATTTGAGATAAGTGTGTTGTTCAGAATAGAAGGAGCCCACACCTCACAGCCAAAATTCAGGATAGGTTGTACAAGAGAATCAAACAGGTGGGTGAGAATATCAATATTGTATATCTCCATAGTATGGCATCGCCTACGAAGCATGTGGTGTGCCTTTTGGGCCTTAGTGAGCATCCTAGAAAAAGCAGCTTTTGCACGATTGCTTGAGTCACCATCCACAAAGAGGGATCCCAAGTAGATAAAAGATAACTTTGTAGAAAGTTGTGCTCCATCATAGACAAATTTGTAATCAGGATCCATGCGGGCCTCATCACAGAATTGTTTGTTGAAAACGACAATCTCAGTTTTCTTTATATTCACAGCCATCTTAGTAGCCTCGCAGAAATCTCTCAGGCAGTCAAGCATCGCTTGCATATCTGCCGGGGATTCTGCCATTATAGCTAGGTCATCAGCATAAAGTAACAGTTGCAGAATCTTTCCCCTAAGCTCAGCCCCTACATTTGGGAGCTTGGATTGGAGGAACGATTCAATTCTATCAATGAACAGACCGAATAGGAGTGGGTAGGGGGTTGCTTGAGAGGAAGCTGCAGTTGAGGTGTTGGATTGTGAGGTGGTATGTCAAGGTTAGGAGGGGGAAAGAGAGAGGAGGTAATGTGTTATTCCAGGGTCAAGTGGTCCAGTGTGTCTCCCATTTGGTGTGCAGTTTCTGTCACCGTGGTTGCAGTTGGGGGGTTGATGAGAATGATGTCATCTATCCTGCTACTGTAGGAAGTGTTGTCTGAGTAAGTGTGGGGACGTGGTGACGGTTGAATGTGAATTGGATATTTATTAAGGTGTTGATAGTGGGGCTGGTCCTCCAGGTGCTTGATTGTGTTGCTTCTATCAGTAAGGTAGTAGGCTGCATTCCAGTCTCCCCCTGTGACCAGGAATATATGGAACAAACCTAGACAACCTAAAAACTATGCATTATGATAAGAAAACTCTTCGATACTTTCATGAATAAACTGGGGTAGCTTCGCACGACCTTCCACCTCTAGATTGCACATCATATAACGCAGAGGAGTCATTTCTAGATCAGATTGGGAAATCAGGTTCCCGATTCTTTTGGGGTGCGCCCCCCCCCCCCCCCCCCCCCCCCCCCCCCCCCCTTCTGTGAGAGCCCCCAGGGTCATTCATTTGTCCGAGTGTATGTTTGTCTGTCCGTCACGTCCCAAACCTGGGCTTAACTGCCCCCATAGCCCTGTCTTAAACCCACTCTCCAACCTTCAAAACCTCGGACAGCAAATTGAAATTGTTACATCCGAGTAATGCGCCACTCTCAGGACGTGAAGTTAAGGACACCACTGCGTAAGCCGGAGCTAGCAGTAGTCACCATTCGGACAGCAAACACCGTCCGCCAATTATTCACGTCGCTTGCGTCGAGCCTAGGACTTGTCTTCTCTAGTTCAGTCAGGCTTCGTAAAAACAATCGGAGAGAACATGGAAAGTAACGTTTTGAACAACATTGCTCCCCGCCTCTTCCACTCATGTCTTTTTAGTCCCTCGCCCAGCCTCCTGTAGTCCTGTCACAGTTTGTGTTGTCACGTACTACCGGTAGCTGCGGGCTACCCCACCTTACCTCATATGTTCATATTAACATATACCTGTGACTGTTTATTGCCCTCATTACCCAACTGTTTGTTGCCCTTATTGCCCCAAAACCCTCATTCTCCCTATTATACAATTGGATGGTAAGCAGGTTGTGCTGCTATCCTGTGTCGGCAATGATTTGCTGAGTTTATGTAACGAACCCTCTCTCTCTCTCTCTCTCTCTCTCTCTCTCTCTCTCTCTCTCTCTCTCTCTCACTCTCTCTCTCTCTCTCTCTTGCACTTACTCACAAGTCGGCTCATTTCTCAGCATTGTATACTGTCCACTTCCAGGTCCAGCAACAGCTGCAACAAAGATGAGCGAGAAATAGGGTAACCCAACAGCAATCTCACAATCTTATTGCCGAAACGGTGAAGTACCCGTAATTGATTTTACTTCAGACGTTAAGTGCAAGGTGTTATTCACCGGCTTTTCCGGATCATATAGAGTGACTTAGAGTGCACAGGACTCCCGCCCTGATGCACTATACTGTAGTGCCGCTGCCAGCTATGGCACGGACTCTACAGTCCGGTACCCTGAGGTACCGTGCTATCTTGCTACATTTCCCTTGCGCACTTTCACAGTGCTTATCAAGTGTAAACGATCTATACCTTCTTCACTTCTCCTTCGTCTCGGTGCTTCGCACGTAACTCCGGAAACTGACAGGTTACGGCCCCCTCACGTTTGATTGGCCTTCACTGCGGTACTGCGCCGAGCAAAGGACATTTTGATTGTTGCCTTGCTCTTATATCAACTTTCGAAAGGCGAATAGGATAACTCAAAGAAAAAACAAAAGTTAAGAGAAGTTTTTTTGTGTGTGTGTGCGGAACTTCCTTTGTGCACGACCATCATCCGCATCCGGACTGATTTGCTCCATTGAGCCAACAAGCTGCCCTACAGCCGTCATCAAGACAACAACCTCCCCACTGCGCCCCCCCCCCCCCCCCCCCCCCCCCCCCCCCCCCCCCCCCCCCCTCCCACAACCCGTTGCCCCGCAACCTCCGCCGCTCTCAATCGCCTCCTATAAACTCCCATATCAGTTGCTTCGCAACATCCGCCGCTCTCAACCTCCTCCACTCAACCTGCTGCTATGCAACCTCCCAACTCCCGATACCACTCCAAGCCTCCTCCAGTATTGTTCTTCCATGGCAAGTTATTTGACCACTGGATCGACGCTATGGAGGATGAACTCAATGTATCTGAAAGATTCTTTCCCCCTAGATCCAACCAGTTACCTAGCTTTCAAACCCAATAAATCCTTGCGCATCTTTCTGATAGCATCAAACAGGACTACAAACATCACAATTACACAGAAGAGCTGTTGTTCTCCCTCAGATCTAAGTACGAACGCATGCCAAAACCCCGACAAAGTCCTCCCACACCAGCACCAGCTGAATCTGTTGCATCCATCTGCATCGCATATGAAAACATTACTAGGCCACCCTCCCCACCAGCTAGTCCTCAGAATTATGCCCTCAACGCATCATCACGAACAGATCGCATGGCATTTAACTGGATAATGGACACAGGAGCCACCTCTCACATGACAGGAAATGAATCCCTATTGTTTGATATAAAACAGATCCCGTCTATCAAAGTTCAAACTGCATCGGGGTACACCAACATCAACAGATCTGGAACCGCCCTCATTAGAGGAGACAATGGTAAGATCCACAACCTTAGAAATGTCCACCTCAATGATGACCCAGCAACACCCAACCTGATGTCCATGGCAGCAGCTATCAAATATAATCCCAAGATGTCAGTCAATTTTGACTCAGAAGCCTGTACCATGTCCATCAACAACAAAGTCATATATAGTAACTGGCTCCAAGAAAAGAAATCTCTACCTCACACCAGTTCTTACACCTGACAGGACTCTCATACATGGGACATGCCTCAACATTGCCATGGCTGCCATTTCCAGAACCACACACCAAACAGCAGAACTCCTCCACACTAGATATGGTCACCTTGCCTACAGCAGTCGAGTTAGACTCATAGCTGAAAACATGGTCACAGGCACAGATGTTACCACAGCAGCATGCAACAAGATGAAAAAGCATACCTGTGAAATATGTGTCCTCTCAAAGATGGACAAGAACCCTTATCCTACCTCATACACACGTGCCAAACGACCCATGGCCATCCTCCACATTGACATGAGTGGAAAGATGAAAGAACCTAGCTTGAATGGCAGCCTGTATTTCCAAGGCATCCCAGATGACTACTCTAAATATTCCATAGTCACATTCCACAAATCCAAAGACACAGTAGCCAGAGACACCATCCCAGAACTGGAACGTTATGAAGTTCTTATGGAAAATAAGATAGGTACTATATTCTGTGACAATGGATCCGAATACATCTGCACTAAGTTCCAAAACTGGTGCAAGAAGAAAGGCATTACCCTCAACTTCACAGTCCCTGGCAATCCATCAACCAACGGTGCAGCAGAACGCCTAAATCGCACACCGCATGACAGATCTGTTGCACTCCTCATCTCATCCTAATTCCCTGAAAGATACTGGGCCGAAATGGTGAAGAATGCTAGCATCCTCGGAAACCTCAGCCCTACATCTGACTCAGACAAAACTCCTTACGAAATGTTCCATGGAGTCAAGCCTAAGATTGATCACCTCAGAATCATTGGATGCACAGCATTTGTGCACATACCACCCAAAACCAGAAAATGGAAGTTTGCACCATCAGCCAAGATCACAAGACTCATTGGATACTCAGACATCAGAAAAGCTTACAGAGTTGTGGACTCCAACCATAAGATCTTTGATGCTAGAGACACCACTTTCAATGAGTCTGAGAACCTAGCAGGACAGAAAGGATTTCCAGGTCCAGATGCTGTTATACTAGGCATGCATGAAGAAGAAACCCCTATTGAACCTGATGAGGATGACACTCCACCCTCTGAACTGAAAGACAAAGCAGAGTTTGAAGCCAGATTGGCTAGGAAAAGAGAACACCCCCCAGAGTGGGGATCACCAGATGATGTTGACGTTAGCTACATGCCTAGTTCCATGCATCAACAAGGTTCCATTCCCCCACAAAACAGTGCACAGCAACCCAACAACACTGTAGAGAAAGGAAATGAACACAACCCTGCTCAATCCCAAACTGCTGAACCTCCAAACCTCATGGCACAACCACCAACAGATGCACCAGCACATGCATCCCATGCACCTGCACCTGCACCCCAGGACCTCACTTCACCCCCACCCCCACCTGAGACCATTCTGACCCAGCCACGTCGTGGTGGAAGAGATAGACATGCACCGAAATACTTAGCATTTCTAGCTGCAGACCAGATAGTCATACCCAAAAACGAAAGGGAAGCACTAGCAGGGCCACAGGCAAAGGAATGGAAATATGCTATGGATGAAGAACTAGCAGCACTAGCAGAAATGAATACCTGGACGTTAGCAGAACTCCCACATGGGTCCAAATCCATTGGGACAAAGTGGGTCTTTGACATCAAGCAGTCAGTTGATGGTCAAATTGTGAGGTACAAAGCCCGATTAGTAGCAAAAGGCTATGCCCAACGCCCTGGCATGGACTATGATGAAGTCTTTGCACCATTTGCCAAACATGCTACCATCCGGTACATCCTATCCATGGCCGCAGATCCCTCAGCACACCTCGCCCAACTTGATGTCTCTACAGCATTCCTCGATGGATTAGTAGAAGAAGAACTCAACTGCTCTCAACCTCCAGGATTTGAGAGAGATCACAGAGTGTGTCGCATGTGGAAATGCCTCTATGGCCTCAAGCAAGCATCACGCCAATGGTACCTCAAAGTCAAGGAGGACATGACAGCCATTGGATTCAGAGAAGTTGACGTTGACCAGGGCCTATTTCTGCTCCCTGGCCCAACAACAAGACCCCTCATCTGGGTCCTCCTCTGGGTGGATTACTTCCTCCTGCTGTCTTTTGACAAGGAAATTCTCCAGCAGTACAAAGACACCATCATGAAGCTCTACAAGACAAGTGATCTTGGTGAGCCATCTGTGTTTGTAGGTTATGAAATCACCAGAGATGCAACTGCTGGTACCCTTCACATCTGCCAGTCCAGATTCATCCAAGACCTACTCAGAGCACACAGCATGCTCTCTGAGCCCAACAGCACCAGGTTCCCCATTCCACTTCAACCTGATGCTCTCCTCCCCTATCCTGAGAAGGACACACCAGACACTGGTCTCCCCCTTGCTCAGATTGTAGGATCCCTCAACTACCTGGCAGTCAACACCAGACCTGACATTGCCCAAGCTGTCCACAGGTTGGCCAGACACAGCGCTCATCCCCTCCATGACCACATGGAAGCTGCAACTGGCATCCTCAAGTACCTCTCAAACACCCCTGACCATGGGATCACCTACACCCACTCCAAGAAGCTCCTCACTGGTTATTGTGACTCTGACCATGCTGCTTGCCCCATCACAAGGAATTCCACAACAGGGTATGTCTTCCTCAACCAGGGGGGTTCCATTTCATGGGCATCAAAAATCCAAGCATCTGCCACTGCTCTGTCCACCACATAGGCTGAATTCATGGCAGCCACCTCTGCAGCCCAAGCAGGAATGTGGTTGAGAAAACTCCAATTCTCTGCCACAGGCACCATGCCCCCTCCCCTCACCATAAATGGAGACAACCAAGCTTCACTCAGTGCATGGAACCAAGAGAAGCTCTCCCCAAGATTCAAGCATATGGAAACCAGGTTCTACTTCCTTATGGAGCAATCCAAGAAAGAAGGCATCAAGCTCAACTGGATTCCCACTGCTGCCAACATGGCTGACATGCTCACCAAAGCTCTGCCCAGATCCAAGTTCTGTGACTTCAGGCAGCAGATTGGCTGCACTGGAAAGCTCAAGCTTGATTAACCAGCTCCCTGATTTGAATTCCCTGCAGCATCCTGCAGCTCCTATGAGTCAAAACTAGAACTTTCCTTACAAAGTACAGTTCCAGGCTTTTGCTACATATTAATTGACTGCATCATGCCTGACTGCCCCCTTCTATTAAAGCTAAAGTTATTGACAGTCAGATCCTGCCTCATAGGCTCTTCTTGGACCATCCCCTGCAGTTTCTCTGCAACTCCTATGAGTCTACCACTGACCCTTCCTCACAGATCCAGATCCAGACTTTTGCTACATACTGACTGATTGCATCATAACTGATTGCTTTCTTCTATTTAGTCGAAGTCTGCACCTTCATGGCAGCTTCCATGGCTGACCCCTAAACAAGCCTGATCTGTTCCAAGTTATTATACTTGAAATCTTGAATAATTTAATATAGTCCCTCTAAGTTTTTAACTCCTCTAATTCCCGGAATTCTCCAATATGAAGAATACCAGGAATTGGGGGGGATATTATTCACCGGCTTTTCCGGATCATATAGAGTGACTTAGAGTGCACAGGACTCCCGCCCTGATGCACTATACTGTAGTGCCGCTGCCAGCTATGGCACGGACTCTACAGTCCGGTACCCTGAGGTACCGTGCTATCTTGCTACATTTCCCTTGCGCACTTTCACAGTGCTTGTCAAGTGTAAACGATCTATACCTTCTTCACTTCTCCTTCGTCTCGGTGCTTCGCACGTAACTCCGGAAACTGACACAAGGAAGCTTACGAAAACTTGTCTTTTTTTCGGGCTTGGGTACTAAAAAACCCAGTTCCACGCCGGCCCACCCCAGACTGCCCGCTGCAAGACTTTATTTCGCTACGGGCAAATTTTCAATTCTAGAGTTGTTACACGGTAGAGGACTGAAGAGAAGATGTCTAATTGGCGCAACAGCAGGCGCACTCATAAGGAAGCAGGATGTGTACTGCAATGTACTGCAGTCACGTGCAGACCACAGCTAGCCTGCGGTCTGGCGGCATGCAGCACGGGTCCTCGAGGGAACAGGAACCGGTGTGCATTATGCCAACTCAGTTACTGACGTATGTCGGATAATAACACAAATTGCCGCTACTGCTTTTTTCCTAGCTCTTTTGTTATCTTTTGTTTCGAAAGTGATAGTTGGAGAACACCCCCAATCCCCCATGTGTCTATGTGTGAGCTTGCCTCGAGACAGCTCTGGGCCTCTGGCCTGCCAATGATGAATTGGCGAGCGGATTAATGAATGCATCATTAAGTGTACCCCGGTTATTGTAAGTAGACTGCCTATTGTTAACAAATGCTTTGCATGTTGTAGCCACGGCCGACTACGGCAAGCAGCCTTAAAGGCTGGATCCATGGTTCCAATTTCAAGTTAAGTGTACCGTCGTGTTCAGAGAGAGAGAGAGAGTGAGTGTGTGTGTGGTGGTGGTGGGGAGCTTTTGACTCTGACGGGCGCCTTACGACCCAGTGAGACCATCCCACTCCAAAGCCCCCGACCCCAATCTTCGTTCCAGGACCCTAGAAGGAGTTAAATGGCCGAAGGACCTACCGTATGGTCGATGCGCAGTTACTTTCTTCCAACACTCGAGCTTGAACCTTGGTCGCGAGCTTTGCGGGTTTCATCGACCGAATCGCCGCGCAACTGAACTATTGCTGCACTCTTGGGAGTTGGGACCCCCTCTAAACCTCCTGGTCGGTACGAATCAGGGTACGAATGAATAACTCCCTGTATCCCCATCAACAACTGGCGCCTGGCCCGTGGCGTGAACCCCAACCCCAAAGTCTTTGCGTTCAAAGTTCCCGCCAGTGCGCAACTTCAAACGCGCGTATTCAGCTCTCAGGGGCGGGTATTTAGGAATTAGGACCTTAGAAGACCGACGTCTGATAAATTGTTAGCCCTTCTCTCTCTTGCATTGTAACTCTTTCGAAACTTCGGCCAGCCTTTCAGCCAGCCTTTTGGCACAGGCCACTTTCTAACCGCCTGCCATAAAGCTTCCCTTGCGCCCTCCTGTTCAATCATTTCTATTCGCCATGAACGAGACACCGTCTCCGAGGTTTGCCGAGGGTCGCAAGCACAGCCCTTGGACCGCCAGCAGACAGCGGAAGAAGAACCGTCCCGCAGCTTGTCAACAGCTGTTAGTGTCTTCCGACGATGAATTTTCGGATGGCAAGGAGAATGCAGGTGCGTAGACTGATGATTTGAGATGATATCGAGAGGGAGACGAAAATTCACAAGCATCAGCAGTCAAGCCTTATCACTGGGCTGGTCTGCAGCGCAACTCACGATCAGATATATGTCCACGAGAAGAAAACGCATCTACCAACCATTTCTCAAGTGCGATTCATCGCGATTTTATGTCGTGCGGTTATCGCTGCTTGAGGTCCTGCATATGACCAAGGGGTGGGAGGCTGTGAGCAGTGCCGAAAGATCAGGTTTACCCCCATGAGAGTGGGGAAACGCACCCACCATCGATCGAGTACAATTTATCGCGAGTTCATCTAATGCGTCCATCACAGCCTGAGTACCAAACACTGATTGTGTCCATCGCATGAGCATGCGAGAGTCAAGGGGTGCGCAAGCACGTGGGCTTCACCTATGATGGCGAAACTCCTTACAGTCTGAATCCCGATGGTTGTGCTTCCACGCAATTGTCGAGCATACGAAAACGTCACGCCGCGCCCGCATTTCATAGCCAAGAGTAGTCTTCTTCCTGTCGCGCATCCCGGAAGTCTCGGTACACGTCGGATTCACGCCCACCCCTTCCCCCCCCTAAAATGCCATCGGCACGCATAGCCGTGATCAACATGCGATGCACCTTCGTTGAATCAATCGTCAATCCCGCGAACAAAGTCAGGGTTACAGGGGCGATACTGGGTTGTTGCCGCGAGGCAGCGACCACGCCCGCCCACCGTTATTTCCACCCCATCATCTCCCCGTGCCCTGGTCCATGCTCTACCCCATCCAAACCCACCCCACTTCAGCCCCATCCCATCCAAATCCACCCAATGACCACCACCATCCCCCCCCCCCCCCCCCCCCCCCCCCACCACCACCACCACCACCACCACCTACGCCCCCCACCCCATCCCAACCACCACCACCACCACCATCAACCACCCCCCCACCTCAGGGCCCTGCAACGGGTTGGAGGAGCTTTGGTGTAACATGGAGCAACTGAAGGTTAGGCATCGAGTGCATTTTCCAGCGGATCAAGAGACAGCTACCGCTCCCAACAAGCAACAGCCTATCTTCTGGCCTGGGAGCGTAGCCATGCAAAGTCCGCACAATAACTGCACAGACAAGGATATCTTAGGCAACTCATGCTGGGTGAACCAAGCCAATGACTCCAGGGTATCCTTTAGGTCACGTCCATGCTCAGACATGTCTTGTGAGAGGCCGCTGCCAAAGAGGAGGAGCCCAAGACACAGCGTAAAGCACGTTATTTCACCATGGGCGCCCACGCCACCCTCCGCTGCGGTCTCTCTCTTTCCCGAGCCCTCCACCGCCCCCCCCCTCCAGACTGCCGCCTTTGCCAGTGGTGCTATCACGCCCTCTGTGCACCCCGCCCACTCCCTCTGCCTTTCTGAACTCCCACCCAAGCATCTGGCCCCGTGGGTGCAGCAACATAGCCGAGGCTCCAACACCTTTTCCCTAAGTCCTGCCGTCCACCAGATCCTCCCATCACCTGCTCCCTTCCCAGACATCGGTGAAGAGCATGCTGCCCCTAGCTTCACTGCTGGATTTGGCTCACGGTCTGCAGCCCATGGTCCTGGCAGTACTCCTGGAGTTGGCTTAAGGTCCTCGGCCCAGGGCCCAGCCAGCGCCTGCGCCTCAGACTCAGCTGACTTCGGCTCTTTAGCATGCTCCGAGAGCCTTAGTTCAGACCCTGATGTGTCAGACCTAGAGGGAGCCCAAGATTCCTCACCCTCAAAAGGCGATGGAGCCATGGGCTTTATGTGGGGCAGCATGGAGCAGGAGGAGGAGGAGCACAGGTACCAGCTACAGCCTGAGGGCTCGTGGCAGAGGTGTAGGGAGGGCGGTAACACATGTGGATTCCAGCTGTCGACAGTGGTTGGGCCCTCCCCTGCCTCCTCCGCCCACACCATGGCCACCACGACACCCATGTCGGAACTAGCTGAGCGTGCGTCCAGGTCACTAAAGCGGCTGAGTCAGCGAAAGGCCAAGCTGCAGTTCGGAGTCGCCCCGGCGCATGGGGAAGGAGAAGCACAGGCAGAGTACGGTCTTCTGGGAGACCTTGCTTGCTGCGAGAGCCTGCAGGAGGCTGCCACTATGGCCATGCTGCTTGAGGCCGACTTCGTCACTCCACCTAAGCATGGCAAACATACTGGTGAGTCCGTCTTTCACCCATCCATCAATATATGCATATATCCATCCATCCAGCCATTTATGCATCCATTCTGGTACATGTGTGGTGGTAGTGTGTGGTGGTAGTGGTGTAGGCCCCCCCACCCCCCCCACCCCCTGCCCCCCCACAGACTCACACCCACCCACCTCTCATCCCTCCCTCCCCCCCTTTCAACAGTTATGTCCAACCCATCCCACCATGGCATTTTCATGCCACATTTAACTATCCTTCTATCATACTGACACCTATTCCCCCGTACTCCTTCTCTCCCTATACCATACTTACACTCATCCTTCTCTGTCCTCTTCCACGTCTTCCTTGTTCTAACACCCTTCCTCCTCCTCGCCTTACACCATGACTACAGCCATCCTCCTCCGTCCTCCTCCTCCGACACCCATCCTCCTCCGTCCTCCTCCTCGCCTTCTACCATACCTACACCCATCCTCCTCCGTCCTCCTCCTAGCCTTCAACCATACCTACACCCATCCTCCTCCGTCCTCCTACTCGCCTTGCACCATACCTTCACCCATCCTCCTCCGTCCTCCTACTCGCCTTGCACCATACCTACACCCATCCTCCTCCGTCCTCCTCCTCGCCTTCTACCATACCTACACCCATCCTCCTCCGTCCTCCTCCTCGCCTTCTACCATACCTACACCCATCCTCCTCCGTCCTCCTCCTCGCCTTGCACCATACCTACACCCATCCTCCTCCGTCCTCCTTCTCGCCTTCTACCATACCTACACCCATCCTCCTCCGTCCTCCTCCTCGCCTTGCACCATACCTACACCCATCCTCCTCCGTCCTCCTCCTCGCCTTGCACCATACCTACACCCATCCTCCTCTGTCCTCCTCCTCGCCTTGCACCATACCTACACCCATCCTCCTCCGTCCTCCTCCTCGCCTTCTACCATACCTACACCCATCCTCCGCCGTCCTCCTCCTCACCTTCTACCATACCTACATGCATTATCCTCCGTCCTCCTCCTCGACTGAAAGCCGCCCTCCTCATTTTCATGCCATGCTGAGCGTCACCCCCACCATCGTATGAATCCCCATTCCCTCCCCTCGGCAGCTCATGCAGCCCTAAGCGTCACCCCCACCATCATGTTCACACCCATATCCTCCCCTCCACAGGTCATGCAGCTCTAAGCGTCACCCCCACCATCATGTTCACACCCATATCCTCCCCTCCACAGGTCATGCAGCCCTAAGCGTCAACCCCACCATCATATTCACACCCATTCCCTCCCCTCCACAGGTCATGCAGCACTAAGCGTCAACCCCACCATCATATTCATATCCATTCCCTCCCCTCCACAGCTCATGCAGCCCTGAGTGTCACCCCCACGCTCTTCTCTGAATGGTTGTCCATGAGGGGGGGCCTCTCCACCGGCCGTGACTCAGCCCGGGGGGGCCTCAGCCTCGCCCAGCACTTCCACGACGCCGCAGAGACTACGGACCAGGGCGAGTTTGGGCAAGGCCCTCCCTCATGCCAGCCTGATGCCAGCGACTCAGAGCTCCACATGTGGGGCGCTGGAAAGGGCAGCAGGGACATGGGCCGCGATGTGCACAACCGGCGGGACAATGACTCCCGTATGAGGAGTCCACAGCGGGTGCTCCCTGTGGAGCAGCTGTGTACCCTAGAAGACTTTAACAGCCAGCTTTGCATGGTAAGTGTGCCACCCTCTGCTGCTCCCTTACTTGAACTTGGTTACATGTCGCGCGATGTACGCAACCAGCGGGATAATGGCTCACGTATGAGGAGCCCATCAGGTTACTTCCATTTACCAAATTGGCCAGCGCTTTAGCGCACTTGAAAAACAAAAAACTGCGCTTTGTAGTGCAAAAAGCGCAAAAATTGCTTGCAGTGCCCACAGGGGGTTGCAAAAAACTGCGCGAAACGCGCAGTGGGTCTCAAAAAGGCAGCGCGCCAACTTGGAAGTACCCTGAAGCCCACAGCAGGTGCTCCCTGTGGAGCAGCTGTGCACGCTAGAAGACTTTAACAGCCAGCTTTGTATTGTCAGTAGGGAACGGCAATATGATATCATATGATGCCGGCAGTCTGACAAGGCCACAGTTACCATTTATATACAATATCATATCATACAATTTGTATGATATCATACTCGCTTTTCGTCAACATCAGATGACATGCCGGTCCATTATGGTAACTGCGCCACCTTTCCTGCTTCCTCATTTGAACTTGGTAAAATGTCCCGCGGCGTTCATAATCAGCCGGATAAGGACTCCCACATGAGGAGCCCACGGCAAGGGCAGCTGTCTACGCTGGAAGATCAGCTTGGTTGCCGGTGCACACGTTTGGGTTGTATACCCATCTATTTGGGAGCTCGTTATGTGACGCACTTCTGTATGCAATGTGTGATAACGTTATGTGATGCACTTCTGTATGATATGTGTGGTGTGGGTGATGAAGTTTGATGTTGATTGTGTGTGCCTGCGGCACAGTGTGGCTGGGAGGTTTTTTGTTTATGCACAGCCCAACCCAGGTGGTGCTGATCAGAATTTTTCATCAAACTGGCACTTCAACTTGTCCTCACTTGAACTTGATTGCATGCCCCCCTCTTTGGCAGCAACATCAACATTCTAAACATTCCTCTGCTCATACAGGCAGCCATAACAGGCAACTGCGGGCATGCCTCTGTCCTCTGGGCTGAGCTCTGCAACAAGGGGATCAACCCTGATCTCAAAACCCTGAACACGCTGATGAGGTGCCAGTCCAAGAGTTTGAGTCATCCGGATGTCGCCGAGGCACTGGCAAGAGAAGTTTGTGAAGTTGGCTGCCTCTCCCCCAACGCAACAACCTACAACCTGCTGACTGAAACGCGATTCAGATATGAGCAGCTGTTCGGTAACTAGGGAGGTCTGTGAAGTTGGCTGCCTCTTTCCAGCCGCAACGGCCTACAACCTGCTGACTGAAACGCGATTCAGATATGAGCAGCTGTTCGGTAACTAGGGAGGTCTGTGAAGTTGGCTGCCGCTGCTTTGAAGTCGGATGCCACTTTCCAGCTGTAACAGTTGGCTGCCTCTCTCCAACCTACAGCCTGCCACTGAAAACGCGATTCAGATAGGAAATGGTATCCGGGAACTAGCTAGAAGTCTGCATAAAAACCCTGAACGTCAATGTTTTTATTTGCAAGTAGCACCTTATTGGCAGCTAACCGGCTATTCAGCCGAACATAGAGGAAGCAGATTTTGCAGTCACATTCTTTTTGTAGTTATCGTTTTTTTCAACCTTGAGCCGGGGCATAGGGTCAAGCATGCCAGTCTGCGCACAAGCGTTTGTTTGTGCAAGAATGTGCGCTGGTGCGTGTATGGGTGCGAGAGTATGCTAGTGTGCATGTGCGCTTGTGTATGTGTGCGCTTGTGTGTGTGTATGTGAGCACTAATGTGCTTGCGTGTGTGGTAGCGCGCCCTGGTGTGTGTATGTACACTCTAGCATGCGAGCTGGTGTGTGTGCTAGTGCAAGCGGCCCCATCCTATGTGCGGTACAAGTGTTGATGATAGTGGGCCCATGTATTGGAGCGTTACAAGGTTTTTCAGCCAACTCTGGGCTGCTCACCGTCAGGCCCCTGTGCATTTTCAGCCCCCTTGGACTTGGCGACATGGCCCCAGCCTATAAGACTGGTTGCTAATGCTGGCGGCTGTAGATTTTCAGCCCCCTTGAACTGCTCTGGTATCGTTGTTGACAAGAATTAGGAGTCTTGGTACAGAATAGACATCGTAGTGTTTTGTCTTCAAATTAACAGTAGACTACACTTTCTGCAATATACTATCATGTATTAAGCATTATGGGGTAGCGGTATTGTACAAAGTGCTTTAAATTGATTATGGGTTTACCAATAAATTGATTATGGGTTTGCCAATAAAAGGGCCACCCTTACATCCATCTTGAAAAGCACCCTTAAAATAAGGGGGGACTACAAGTGGACCGTGTAGTATAGTGTGAATATAAACGTTGTAGCTTAGTGCGGCCCCGTAGTTTCTATTCACAATGTACTACACTTTCTATAATGCAATGCACTATCATGTATTATGCATTATAGTGTTTTATACAAAGTGTTGTGTGTTGTGAATATAAACGAATTAATTGTTTCAGACTAGACACTGACCTGCATCAGAAACGTACACCATTGCAATTAGTGCACAACTAGCTTGATTGATTGATAGCAACGCTGCTTTGTTACATGCTTTGTTACATTCTTGTCTCGTTACTTTGCTGTACCCATGCATTAATTGATTTATTGATTGTGAATTGGTTAGTTGGTTACATGGTTCTGGGCTGCTCACCGCCCAAGCCCCCCATCCCCACCCCACCCCCGTGCGATACCCACGGAAACCAGGGAGCAGACTAAGTGGATTAAACATTTTAAGGGCGTGTCCAGGTCCACCATTTTGGACAATTGGCGTGTCCAGGTCCATAATTTTGGACATTTGGGGGGCGTGTCCTGGTCCACAATTTTGCGTTGTTCGAGCCATACCTCGATGGCATCCAGCAGAGACTTAGAGAGGGTCGTCATTTAAATTCGAGGATCGAAATTGAAATTGTTACATCCGTGTTATACCGTTACTCACAGGACGTGAAGTTAAGGACACCATAGCGTAAGCCGGAGCTAGAATTGAATTTAATAGTTTCATGGGTTTTCAGCCGACTCTGGGCTGTCCGTCAATTGCCAGAGGAAATGTAATTGTTTGCATGGCTTAAGCCATCAGGGCAACTTGTCGTCTTCGGCAGTAGTCGTCCCCACCCTTTCGAAGCGAAAATCCTCCTTGTAAAAAAGCTGCAGAACAGTAATCAATTCGAATTAAAGTATTTCTATCAGATTGCTGGAACTTGAACTTGGTCACATAGCTTCAGCCAGCAGTTCGGCAGCTCGCCGTCTTAGGCAGTAAACAATTATTACCACGAAGGTGTAAGATGATCGCGAACGAACCACTTTTTCATTCATTTCTGTCTTTTCCATTTTTGTGTACGATACATGGCTCCAGCCAGCAATTTGGCTGTCCTCGGCATTAAAATAACTATGTCTTTTCGACGTTGACAAAACCATTCACAAATCTATGCCCTTTTCCGAATCTTAAAGTTGGCTGACCAGCAAATCCCCCGTTTCCGGATTCGGAACCCACTTGGAGGCCATCCTCTTGATCTTGGTTACATAGCTCCAGCCAGCGATTTGGCTGCTCGACGTCTTCAGCAATAAAAAACAAATACCAGGAGAAAAATGAACGCAAACATTTCTTCGTTTGTTCCATTTTCTTCTTCATTGTTCCATTTCCCCCTTATCATCATTTATGTTGTTGTTGTGTAACAGTAGGCGCAAGCATAAACTTGGATTATTGGATACATAACATACCGGTAACTATTTATTGTCATATACAGGCCATAGATGACCCAAGACAAGCCCGCTCCACAACATCTGAGGAGATCTTCCAGTCATCCTACATCCAGGCTGTCATCCTACATCCGAGGGGATCTTCCAGTCATCCCACATCCAGGCTGTCATCCTACATCCGAGGGGGGCTTCCAGCCATCCTACATCCAGACTGTCATCCTACATCCGAGGGAGTCTTCCAGTCATCCTAAATCCAGGCCGTGAGGGCGTGTCGCGGTGACCGCATGGTGGATGCAAAAAACAGTGAAAATTCTGGCGGATGCAAAAAATCCAGCAAAAAATCCAAGCAAAACAAAATCCGCCTGGATATAAAACAGTGAAAATCAAGCAAAAAACACTGATTCTCACCAGGGTAATGCAAAGCGCGCGCTTTTGCGCTTTTGAGCGCTGGCTTTTTGACCCCCTCTGCGCTTTAAGCGCAGTTTTTTGCAACTCTCTGTGGGCGCAGCAAGCAATTTTTGCGCTTTTTGCACTACAAAACGTTTTTTTCCAAGTGCGCTAAAGCGCTGGGCCGCTGGCCAATTTGGCAATTTGAAGTACCCTGATTGGCTGATTCTCACCGTATCCAGTCGATGAGTGCCTTCCAGTCATCCTACATCCCAGAGGGTCTTCCCGTCATCCATCACCCAGGCTGCGAGGGCGTGTTTCTACCGGTAATAGATACTGTAGTAACGGTAATACCCTTAGGAGTTGAGTTTTTTCTGCCAGCGTGGCAGGTGTTTCAAGTGGACGCAACAGTTGAGATTTGAATACCAGTAGAGCTGGCATCGCCAGGTTGGCCCTAAACCCGAAACTGTCAATTCCTCAAAAAAAAACAAAAAACTTAAATTTCAGAATAAATATCTGAGAAATGTAACAATCGAGATTTTTAAAATATCCACAAAAGCGAGGAACCAAGGAAGAAAGCATCCACCATGAGGGTTCAATATGAAAATGGTGGCTCTATCAAAAGCTATGGCTGGGTAGGCTGCGGGGTTGTTCTACACGCTGCGTCTTGCGTCCCAGACACAGATTTTTGAGGGTCCGTTGCACCTTAGAGGGTCTGGGTGCGTCGCAGGCACAGATTTTGAAGCAGAGGTTGCAATCATGGTAGTTGAACATGTACGTGTCTGCGTGTGAACACGCACACTCCACAGGGGCCAGCACGTGTGTACACGCACACTTTATTTCATTGGGATGTGCGTGTGAACACAAATTTCTCCAGATTTCCCAGATTTTGACTGCGGCGTGCGGTTTTTTCTTGGCTTACACAGGTTTACACTCACATTTTGACAGGGACGTTCGTTTTTACACCAACAGTTAGAGGGGGAATGTGTGTGTGCCACGTTAACTATCAGATGGCTTTACGGTGACTTTAGCTAGCTCCGGCTTACGCTATGGTGTCCTTAACTTCACGTCCTATGAGTGAATGTATTACACGCATGTAACAATTTCAATTTCAATTTCAGAGGGCTTTGAACAACCCTGGTTGCAACTCATATTGCAGATTTTGGATTCCCCCAGAACAACCCCGGTGGGCTGTAGGACCAGGTTAATTCAAAGCGCGCGCTTTTGCGCTTTTGAGCGCTGGCTTTTGACCCCCTCTGCGCTTTAAGCGCAGTTTATTTGCAACTCCTTCCTCCAGGTCTACACAGATGGTAGCCTAATAAAAGGTAAACCAGGGCACCCTAGCAAAACAGGTGCTGCAGTATATGTCCCGGCTGCAGGACAAAGCTACACCATCAACCCTGGGGGAATAGGGGCCACCAAAACTAACAACCGGGCAGAACTGGTAGCCATCCACCAAGCCCTTCTCAACATTGATTATGACAAATCTCTTACCCTTCATACAGACAGCCTCTGCTCTCTTCAACTTATAAAAAAAATGATTCATGACCCCACCACAACAACCCGTTCCATTCATACTGAATTACTGCAATCAATTCAAAAACACCTCATTCAACGCATCCTGCATGGGTCACACACCACTCTTTGTAAAGTCCGTTCCCACACAGGTATCCTTGGAAATGACAGAGCAGACATTCTGGCACGCAAGGCAGCTGAGCACCCTGCCTCCACCAATTTTACTGACAACACTGGGGAAATCCCCCGCCACAATGTCTACTGGCCCACAGTTCAACCTCCTCGCACACCCATGGGAGATATTCCCCCACGCATCCTAGCACCTAACCTTACACAAGGTATCACCTCTAACCTGCCCACTAGCTGCCACCTTGGCCAACACCCTCTTAAAGGGATTTATGCAACCACCTGGGCTGATAACACTCCCCACCAACTTCCTCATGCAAGTAACAAATTTTGGACCTCAACCCTTATCCAACATAAAACTAAATTCCACATCCTTAAAGCCCGCTGGGGTAGACTGTGGAACCGTAAACTTGCATTCCGCTGGAAACTCCCTTATATTACAAGCACTCACCCACCCACGAACTCCCTATGCCCCATTTGCCACACCTGTGAGGACGGAGCGGGCCACATCCTGGCGGGCTGCACACACCGGACTTTCAAGGGGCTCTATATCAAGAGACATGACGCCGCAGTGCGACTCATCCACAAGGCCATTTGCACCGGAGCCCTGGGATCCCGCAGAATGATCATGGACGCTGGCAAGGAAGAGGACCTCCCCAGGGGGGTCCTGGGCAAACGTCTCCCTGACTGGTTACGCCCCTCCACTATTACTGTAGCGGACTGGAAGAGAATGAGACCTGATCTTGCCGTCCTACCTGACATAGACTCTCCTACCTGTATGTCTGATAAAGAACTCTGGGTTCTTGAGCTTGGATACTGCTCTGATACCAACCATGCTACTAAGTTTATTACTAAACATGCCCAGCATGTTGAATTAGTAAATGGCCTTCGATCGGCTGGATACCTTGTCCACTATGAAGTTATTACCGTTGGTACAACTGGTACTATTCCTACCTCTTTTTTGACTTCTATGACCACTCTTGGACTTCAGAGATCCTGTGCCCTCAAACTGGCGGACACAGTCCATTCTCACACCATTACTAGTCTCCAGAGTATTTTACAGTGCAGACGCTTTATGGAAGCCCACCACGGGTCAATACCCGGGGACTAGCACACAGACCGCCCCCCTTCTCAGGTTTTGTCTTACCAGCTGTATTGTGCCGGTGCTTCCCCACCGGGGTGAAAACCCCCCGTATTAAGCTGCACTGGCATGATGTGGTTGGTAATTCTTTTTACTGAGATGGTTCTACGGTGACTATAGCTAGCCCCGGCTTACGCTATGGTGTCCTTAACTTCACGTCCTGTGAGTAACGGTTCTACACGGATGTAACAATTTCAATTTCAATTTCAATTGCAACTCCTTGTGGGCGCAGCAAGCAAGTTATGCGCTTTTTGCACTACAAAGCGCAGTTTTTTTGTTTTCAAGTGCGCTAAAGCGCTGGCCAATTTGGCAATTTGAAGTACTTCAATAAAATGTAAACCGTAACATCAACTTGCAGACGCACTGGCTGCATGAATCACTAGAATCACATATCACGTATCAGGCTTGTTACAGAATCACGTATCAGGCTTGTTACAGAATCACGTATCAGGCTTGTTACGTAACATCAACTTGCAGACGCACTGGCTAGCTTCAGGTGTGTCCCAAGGATGGGGGAAAGGAGCTGCCTAGATGCTGATACGCGTAGCCCCAAAAATGAAACAGTGCTAAACTGCTGATCCAGTGATTCATGCAGCCCCTATAGCCGTTCAGCGGATGTTTTGGATGCGGGGGCCCTGAGTTCGCGAGAAGGTCTAACGCCTAACAGAAGAGCACAGCCACCAGGACGGTGGCAGGGACCAGGATATAGCCGGACGGTTTGACCGGGGGTATTACATTACATTACATTACATTACATGTTAAAGTCTACTTGACACCGCGAGGGTGTATGAGACTCTGTGCTTTAAACAAAAAGAAAAAGCACCCACAAAGCAAAAAACCCCATTACATCAGGGGTGTGTCGAGGACAAACAAACCAAACTCCCAACCACCGTTTTGGTGGCGTAGGTATTAAACCCCTTAGAGCAGGACCCAGATCTCAACCACTTACAGTGGCGGAGGTAAGAAGCTAACAAATGAGAAGTCTCAAGAAGAAAAAAAAGGGATAATAAATTACGGTGCCACTAAGCAGTCCAGGGCTTCCTGTCTTGCTCTTCTACAAGTACAAAGATAGTCGGCTAGGTTGCTCCAAAAAGACTTAGTGCCATTTCCATTCATAAAGGTTCTGAATGTGGAATCGCAGAATTCCACATTCCATACGGTTAAGTCGGTATCCTCATGGACATGCCTATAAATATCTGTAAACAGATTCTGGTAGCGGAGGCGAATATCATTATAAAAAGGGCACTCAAACATATGCATTTCATCCTCAGTTTTTTGGAACCCACACATTTGACAGTGTCTCATTGAGCGAGGGATGTGTGCTCTATCCACCACCCTCATTCTTTCTGTGTTCAGCCAATGGGAACCCATTCTAAACTGTGCTATAGAACGAATCTGATCCTGCTTATGTAAGGCGGATGTAAAGGGAATCAAGCCATTCTCATCATTGCTGTTGGCTGCGAACCATTTTTGGTATCGGAGGCGTTTAAAGCCAACCCTTCTCTCATCAGGGATGTCTCTAACTGCATTGGTGTCACTTGGGTACTTAAACCTCCATGACTCAAAAACTTCAGACATAATACCTTCGACATCGACAGCCTCCAATATATTATATATATATATGTATAGCAGGCAGTAATGAGTTAATGACAGAGAGGCAACAGACAGCTGTCGCTGACACTCCTCGCCATGATTAGGGAAGTACATCAACAAGGCGCAGCTCGACACAGCCCAATCCTTACCGGAAGGGTCAACTGTCCCCGGCAGTGTGACTTACTTGGATGTTCTAATTTTCAATTTTCAATTTTACATCGACTAGGCGCAGCTCGACACAGCCCAATCCTTACCGGAAAATGTAGAAAGCATGCACATCAAATTTAAGTTATTTACAAGGCTCCAGCCTGTCAAGGCTGATCGCCGTCTTCAACAGTTACATCTGCAAGGCGGAGTTCCACACAGCCCAATCCTTGGTGGAAATTGTAGAAAGCATGTACTGAACTTGAGCTTGTTTACAAGGCTCCAGCCTGTCAAGCCTACTTAAACAGTTACATAAGCAAGGCGCAGCTCCACACAGCCCAATCCCCAGCGGAAAATTGTAGAAAGCATGTACTTCAACTTGAGCTTGTTTACAAGGCTACAGCCTGTCAAGCCTACTCGCCGTCGGTACTTACATCGACAAGGCACAGCTCGACTCAGCCCAATCCTTAGCGGAAAATGTAGAAAGCATACACTTCAACTCCTGCTTCAACTTTAAAGTCTTTATTACTAGGCTCCAGCCTGTCAAGGCTACTCACGGTCTTATGTAGTAGCATGTACAGCCCAGTTGTAGCATGTGCAGCCAAGGGTTGTTTTAGACGCTGCGTCTTGCGTCACAGATGCAGATTCTGGAGCGTCCATTGCATCTCAGAGGGTCTGGGTGCATTACTGACACCGGTTTTTAAACTGGTTGCGTCTCATGATGCAGATTTTGGAGGATCCGTCGCATCTCAGAGGGTCTGGGAGCGCCGCACACACAGATTTTGAAACCGGTTGCGTCTAGCGCCACAGCTGCAGATTCTGGAGCGTCCGTTGCATCTCAGAGGGTCTGGGTGCATTGCAGACACCGGTTTTTAAACTGGTTGCGTCTCATGATGCAGATTTTGGAGCGTCCGTTGCATCTCAGAGGGTCTGGGAGCGCCGCACACACAGATTTTGAAACCGGTTGCGTCTAGCGCCACAGCTGCAGATTCTGGAGTGTCCGTTGCATCTCAGAGGGTTTGGGTGCATTGCAGACACCAGTTGTTAAACTGGTTGCGTCTCATGATGCGGATTTTGGAGGATCCGTCGCATCTCAGAGGGTCTGGGAGCGCCGCACACACAGATTTTGAAACCGGTTGCGTCTAGCGCCACAGCTGCAGATTCTGGAGCGTCCGTTGCATCTCAGAGGGTCTGGGTGCATTGCAGACACTGATTGTTAAACCGTTTGCGTCTCATGATGCAGATTTTGGAGGATCCGTCGCATCTCAGAGGGTCTGGGAGCGCCGCACACACAGATTTTGAAACCGGTTGCGTCCAGCGCCACAGCTGCAGATTCTGGAGCGTCCGTTGCATCGAAAAACACAGATTTGGGAGTCCCCTAGAACAACTCTGCTACAGCCTATAGAGGGAGAAGATAGCTACAGCGATGGAAACTGAACAAAGAGACGGTACTTAGCAGTACATTGGCGAAGCTGCCCGATAGAGCAGTGGAGTGGAGGGCTGCTCAGATCCCTGGAATCTGATATGGTACTTGGCAGTACATCGGCGAGCTGCCCAATAGAGCAGTATAGCCAACGGAAACCAAGATACCAATCATGCTACAGCCTAGAGAGCAAAGTACATAGGATTCGGCAACCTGCGAGTGGCAGCAGTGGACATCAGCAACTATATATACATATATATAGCAGTGGGCATCAGCAAGGCATACATACATATACATATATATAGCAGTGGGCATCAGCAAGGCATACATACATATACATAAATATAGCAGTGGGCATCAGCAACATGTATATATATACATACGGTATATATTGATACAACCTGCGAGTGGTAGCAGTGGACATCAGCAACATATATAATAAATACATTAAAAATCAGATACAACCTGTCACAAACTTGACTGCAACTTCTTCACACTGCATTGAGAAACATGTTGCTCTGCATTGTGCTAGAGCAAGTACGCGGCAAAGTTGACCCAATAAATGATCTCCCTGAGCATTCTCGCCCAAACTTGAACCGAACATCTCATATCAGCAACTTTACTGCAACTTCTTCCCACTGCATCGAGAAACATGTCGCTGTGCATTGTGCCACAGCGAGTACGTGGCAAAGTTGAATGGATGAACCTAGCGATGTTTCCAAGTCTCAGATCAAGTTAACTTCGGGACAGTTGCGGTGAACAGGATTGTTCTTCGGCCGAACTGAATACATGCTCGCTAACAAGAAGCTTCAGTTATGAACATTGCGCAGGTTCAGTTTTTTCAGTGGGGTCGACTATCGATCACAGCTGAGGTGGCAGGGAAGCAGGTCCGATGCTTTTAGCGGAGTCGGATTATGCGCAAACGTTGTCGATGGGTTGGATATGCAGCCTGCTCTTCGTCCCGTATGCCTTTCAGCTATGGCAAAGCCCACAGCTGAAGTGGAGGGAGGCAGTTAGGGAGTATGTATGTGATGGTGGGTGCGTGTAGGAGGGAGGGGAGGGATAAGAGTGGGGACAGGGTGGGGCGCTGGTGGGATGGCTGGGGTGGGGGAAGGGATGGAGTTAGGAAAAATGTCAGGAAGAGTTAGGGATTATGTTTGTGGGTGGGGGCACATGGTTGGGTGGGGTGGGCGTGGAGATAACTGGGGGGGGGGGGGGGGGGGGGGGGGGGGGGGGGGGGTCAGGAAAAGTACGGTGGTGTGTGTGGGTGCTTGTGGGTGCACAAGGGAGACCATCGCAAGGGATATGCGTCCGTCAGTGTTTTAAGTTGCATGCACCTGCATGCAATGCAGAGAAAACCGGCATAAATCGTTTTGTAACCCAGACCAAAACAGGTGTGGCAAACGGGAGGGAAGGGGGGGGGGGGGGGGGAGAATGGTTTGGTGGTGTGGTTGTGTGTAGGGGGGGGGGGGGGGGGGGGGAGAGTACAAGTGTAAACCATTATGTAACCCAGCCCCAAACAGGTGTGGCCTAAGATGAAACGGGCACCGTACTATGGTTGGGGTGGGGGTGTTTTGTCTACGTGAGAGTAGGTGTGGCCACCGGCCACACGGGCTACCGTACTATTATATAAATATAAATATATATAAAAAAAAAATATATATATATATATATAAATATATATATATATATATATGTGATACAACCTGTAAGTGGCAGCAGTGGGCATCAGCAACATATATTTACAACATATATGCAACATATATATGTTATATATACATACATATATGCATCAGCAACATATATACAAACATGTTGGGGGTTCGGGGGGGCAGCGCATCGCACTGGGGTCGCACCAAGTAGCTCAATTTGCGACGGGTTTCACAAAACAAAAGACCTGTCCATGGCCCTAGTTATTATGGCTGCCTACCCTTCACCGCTCCAAAATTAATTTCTAGATTCAAAGCACTATAATAAATTCAAATTCAAGATTTAAGACTCAATTTCAAGATTCAAATTCAGCATTTCAAATTAAATTTCAAGATACAATTTCAAAATTGAAAGCACGAGAATAAAACAAACCAGATAAAAATGAAGTAATAGAATAAAATAAAGCACTAACATACAATACAATATTCAGCAAGCACCAAATACAAGGAGGTTGGATCCAATCTCTTCATTCAATCACTGACAAAAAAAGAAAACTCGATTGAAACATGCTGCTGACCAGTGGCTCCCATTCAGGCCCCTCCACTGGTTGCCAATGCTCAGTCCTCCGCCCACCGCCCACCAAACTATACCCCACACAACTCACATGAACCATGCTGGGGCCAAGTGGTTCCCATTCAGGTCACTCCACTGCTTGCCAATGCTCAGTCCTCTGCCCACCGCCCACGTTTGGTTATCGAGTAAGACAGGAGTACCAGAATTGTACTATCTCGACCTTCGAGACTAGAGAGCAGAATAGTTATGCTCAGTGTTTTTTATTTCAGATTTCTGTAGTCCAGGTTGAGTAGCTACTTGGGCTACTCAACCCTGATTTCAGGATAGTTGCGTAGCCATCGCATGCCGGAGCCTGGGGGGTCGGGGGGCAGCGCGGTATCGGTCGGGGGGCAGCGCGATATCGGGGGGTCCGGGGGGTACAGCATTCTACGGGATGGCGACGGAATGGCGACGCGTCGTCGAAAAATGAAACACTGCCCCTCACCCACCTCCTCCTTCCCCCCCCCCCCACCACCACCACCACCACCACACACACACAACCCCCCCCCTGGTTTGTTTCTTTTCCTCCGCTTATTGATATGCTTAAGTTCAGCGGGTGTTCTTGCCTGAAACATTCTGGGGCCAAGTGGTTCCCATTCAGGTCCCTCCACTGGTATCCAAGGCTCATCATCAGTCCGCTTACCGCCCGCCCACCACACCATACCACCCCTTCACTCCCCCTCCCACCCCACCCACCCCCACACACAGTCACATAACTCACTTGAAACATGCTGGGGCCGAGTGGTCGCCGTTGAGGTCCCTCCACTGGTCGCCAAGGCTCATCACCAGTCCGCCACCCACCCGCCCACCACACCATGCCCTTCCCTCACTTGACCCCCCCCCCCCCCCCCCCCCCCCCCTCAAAGACCCCACCCCCCACACACACTGACACACACATAACTCACTTGAAACATGCTGGGGCCGAGTGGTCGCCGTTGAGGTCACTCCACTGGTCGCCAAGGCTGCCAACGAGTCGTACGTTGTACTGCTGCATCAATTTCTCTCTCAGCTCCGGCTTCACAACGGAAGCAGGCCTACAAGCAAAGATAAAGTTTCTTTCAGTCTTTTCTTCTTCAGTTGTTTTCAGTTTCTCTTTCAGATCGGGCTTCACAATGGAGGCAGGCCTGAAAACATTTTATTTTATTTCAGTCTTTTCTTCTTCAGTTGTTTTCAGTTTCTCTTTCAGATCGGGCTTCACAATGGAGGCAGGCCTGAAAACATTTTATTTTATTTCAGTCTTTTCTTCTTCAGTTGTTTTCAGTTTAGTCTCAGCTCAAGCTTTGAACAGTAGAAGGAGGCTACCAAGCAAATGTTGTTTTTTCCTTCAGGTTTTTCTTTTTCAGTTGTTTTCAATTTCTCTCTCAGCTCAGGCTTTGAACAGTGGAAGCAGGCCTGAAAACATTTTATTCTATTTCAGTCTTTTCTCCTTCAGTTGTTTCCAGTTTAGTCTCCAGCTCAAGCTTTGAACAGTGGAATCAGGCCAGCAAGCAAACTGTTTTTTTCTTCTTCCGGTTTTTCTTCTTCAGTCGTTTCCATTTTATTATTCAGCTCCGGCTCTGAACAATGGAAGCAGGCCTGCAAGCAAATGGTTTTCATTTTCATTTTATTTTTATTTCATTTTCATTTTCATTTTCATTTTATTTCATTTTCATTTTCATTTTTATTTCATTTCATTTTCATTTTATTTTTCAGTATTTCTTCTTCAGTATTTCTTCTTCAGTTTTTCTCTCTCAGCTCGGGCTTCACAGTGGAAGCCTGCAAGCATGTTTTCCCTCCAGTTTTTTCTTCTTCAGTTGTTTTCAGTTTCTCTCTCAGCTCGGGCTTCACAATGGAAGGAGGCCAGCAAGCAAATGTGTTGTTGCAGCAATAATACAGGTTTGATACCCTGTTGCTTTGAGTTGTAATGAGATGAGAAGACTGCTCCGTGATTCCAATAGCTACAAAAAACGTAAATACGTAAGACGGAGGTGTCTATAAAGCAAATGTGTTTTTTCTTTCAGTGCTTTCTTTTTCAGTGTTTTCTTTTTCAGTGCTTTCTTTTTCAGTGTTTTCTTTTTCAGTGTTTTCTTTTTCAGTGCTTTCTTTTTCAGTGTTTTCTTTTTCAGTGTTTTCTTTTTCAGTGTTTTCTTTTTCAGTGTTTTCTTTTTCAGTTGTTTTCAATCTCTCTCTCAGCTCGGGCTTCACAATGGAAGCAGGCCTGCAAGCAATTGGTTTTTTTATTTGTTTCTGTTTACTTCTTCAGTTGTTTTCAATTTTTCCTTCAGCTCCGGCTCTGAACAATGGACGCAGGCCTGCAAGCAATTTTTTGTCCTGATTGTTTTCATTTTCTTCTTCAGTTGTTTTCAATTTCTCTCTCAGCTCCGGCTCTGAACAATGGACGCAGGCCTGCAAGCAATTTTTTGTCCTAATTGTTTTCGTTTTCTTCTTCAGTTGTTTTCAATTTCTCTCTCAGCTCCGGCTCTGAACAATGGAAGCAGGCCTGCAAGCAATTGGTTTTCATTTTTCAGTTGTTCCTTCTCCAATTTTTGTCTCAGCTTTGTCTTGACAATGGAGGAATGATAGCAATCAAATGTTTGCCTTATTTATTTTCTTCTTCAATTTCTTTCTCAGCTCGGGCTTCACAATGGAAGCTGGCCTGCAAGCAATTAGTTTTTTTTATTTGCTTCTATTTACCTCTTCAGTTGTTTTCAAATTTTCCTTCAGCTCCGGCTCTTAACAATGGAAGCAGGCCTGCAAGCAATTAGTTTTTTATTTTCCAGTTTTTCTTTCTTAAGGTTTTTCTTCTCCAGTTGTTTTCAATTTTTCTCTCTGCTCCGGCTCTTAACAATGGAAGCAGGCCTGCATGCGAATGTTTTTCTTCTTCTTTTTAATGTTTTTCTTCTTCATTTGTTTCAGTCTTTCTCTCAGCTCCGGCTCTTAACAATGGAAGCAGGCCTGCATGCAAATGGTTTTTTATTTTTCAGTTTCACCTTCTTCATTTGTTTCCAATTTTTTGTTCAGCTTGGGCTTGACAATGGAGCCAGGCCAGCAAGCCAATAGATTCTTCTTCTTCAGTTTTTCTTCTTCATGTTCTCTTCCTCACACTTTTCTTTTGTCTCAGCTCTGTCTTTGAACAATGGAAGCAGGCCAGCAAGCAATTGAGTTTTTTCTTTCAGTCTTTTCTTTTTCAATTGTTTCCAATTTCTCTCTCAGCTCGGGCTTCACAATGGAAGCAGGCGTGCAAGCAAATGTGTTTCATTTTATTTTTCAGTATTTCTTCTCCAGTATTTCTTCTTCAGTTTTTCTCGCTCAGCTCGGGCTTCACAATGGAAGCAGGGAAGCAAGCAATTGTTTCTTATATTCAAACAACTGCAGAACACTCATACACATAGCCATGTAGTTATATATAGGGACCGGCAGATCATATGATGTTGACTAAATACGAGTATGATATCATGATGTGATGTGATGATACAAATATGATGTGATTTCAATATGATGTGATGTGATGTGATGATACAAATATGCTGTGATTTCATATCATATGATATGACATCATAGGCCAAAGTTATCTAGTCAGACCGCCGGCACCATATGATATCATATGATGACATGATATTGTATGATATCATATTGCCAATCCCTACTTATATAACAACAGCAATGCGTACCGAGCCAACCAGTTGTTTGAATACAGACTCATTTACAGCACCAAGTAGCATGTAATGATATGACAAGACCAATGCAAACCAACCCAACCTGCCACATCAATATACAGCGCCATGCATCATGTGGCATGTAATGAGATGACAAGAGCAATGCAAACCAAAGTAACATGTTACAGCACTTTACAGCACCACGCACCATGTATCTTGTAATAATATGACAAGAGCAATGCGAACCAAACTAACATGTTACAGCACTTGACAGCACCATGTGGCATTTAATGATATGACCAGAGCAATGCGAACCAAACTAACATGTTACAGCACTTTACAGCACCACGCACCATGTGGCATTTAATGATATGACCAGAGCAATGCGAACCAAACTAACATGTTACAGCAGTTTATAGCACCATGCACCATATATATTGTAATAATATGAACAGAGCAATGCCAACCAAACTAACATGTTACATCAATTTAAAGCACCGTACACCATGTATATTGTAATGATATGAACAGAGCAATGCCAACTAACATGTTAAGCACCGTACACCATGCAGCATGTCATGATACAACCAGAGCAATGCTAATCTAAGCAACCTGCCAGTATGGTCTGAATCAGGACTCATTTACAGCACCAAGTGGCATTTAATGATATGACCAGAGCAATGCAAACCAAACTAACCTGTTGCCTGAACACGAACGCATGTATAGAGCTATGTAGCATGTTAGGTTGGCCTGAATATGGACTCATTTACAGCACCAAGTAGCATGTAATGGCACAACAAGACCAGTGCTAGCCATACTAACCTGTTGTCTGAATACAGACGCATGCATAGAGCGGTGTAGCATGTTAGGGTGGTCTGGATACAGACTCATACACACCTCCATTAGCATGCAATGATACATCCAGATCAGTACTAACCTAACCAACCTGTCACTGTGGTCTGAATACAGACGTATGTAGAGAGCCATGTAGAATGTAAGGGTGGTCTGGATACAATCTCATTGACAGGACCATGTAGCATGTAACAAAACAACCAAAGCAATGCTAACATGACCAATTGGATGAAATATGGCCCTCTTAAAGCTAAGCATTTTGTACCATATTTCACCCCCCTAATTGTTTTCAAATTTCAAACAACACAACTGAAGCATCACAAACTCAACAAACCTGATGGCTGGATATGGACGCATGAATAGAGCAATGTATCATGTAACGACACAACCAAAGCAGTGCTAACCAAACCTACCTATCAGTTTGGTCTGAATAGGGACCTTATTTACAGCACCATGCACCATGCACCATGTAATGATATGACAAGACCAGTGCAAACCAAGCTAACCTGTTGTCTGAATACGGACGCATGTAAAGAGCCGTGTAGCACGGCAAGCCGCCATTCTGGCTCAGTCTGCGCCCACTTGGTGGTGGGGTGCCCGGGGTGGAGGCTCTGGGGGGGGTCAGACCCCCATCCACGGGCGGCTCAGGGGGGGTGGAGCTTGGGGGGGGGCTGGTGGTGATTGGTTGCCCGCCACAGGCCCTCCCATAGCCCGCGGATGCAAGGTTCCTGATGTTGGTGGGTGGGTGGTTCTGTGTGTGTGATGAGGCAGTCTCATGTGTGCGTGTGTATGTGGTGTAATATTGTAGAATTAAATTATCACTGTAGCGCGAACTCAGGGCCCCCGTCGGTTAAACGATTGTTTGGGGCTCAGTTCATCAGTGCTTGTTCTTTTTAAGCCCTTCCTATACGGTTGGGCAAGTCCCTTTAGCCTATTTGGCCTACCCCTGGACTGTAACATATATACATGTGTGTGCTCGTGTGTGTGTGTGGGTATGGGTGTGTGTGTGTGTGTGTGTGTGGGGGGGGGGGGGGGGGGGGGGGGGGGTCTGTGTGTGTGATAAGGCAGTTTCATGCGTGTGCGTGTGTATGTGTGTGTTTGTATGTGTGTGTGTGTGTGTGTGTGTGTGTGTGTGTGTGTGTGTGTGTGTGTGTGTGGGGGGGGGGGGTTCTGTGTGTGTGATGAGGCAGTCTCATGTGAGTGTGTATGCGTGTATGCGTGTGTTCGTGTGTTGGTGGGTAATTCTGTGTGTGTGATGAGGAGGGATACTGGACTAGGAAATCGCCACTAAAGTCGCTGCTGCCCCCCTGCCTCCCTGCCTGCCCCTCCCATAGCCCCCAGATGCGAGGTTCCTGGTGTTGGTGGGTGGGTGGGTGATTCTGTGTGTGTGATGAGGAGGGATACTGGACTAGGAAGTCGCTGCTGCCCCCCTGCCTCCCTGCCTGCCCCTCCCATAGCCCCCAGATGCGAGGTTCCTGGTGTTGGTGGGTGGGTGGGTGATTCTGTGTGTGTGATGAGGAGGGATACTGGCCTAGGAAATCGCCACTAAAGTCGCTGCTGCCCCCCTGCCTCCCTGCCTGCCCCTCCCATAGCCCCCAGATGCGAGGTTCCTGGTGTTGGCGGGTGGGTGGGTGATTCTGTGTGTGTGATGAGGAGGGATACTGGACTAGGAAATCGCCACTTAAGTCGCTGCTGCCCCCCTGCCTCCCTGCCTGCCCCTCCCATAGCCCCCAGATGCGAGGTTCCTGGTGTTGGTGGGTGGGTGGGTGATTCTGTGTGTGTGATGAGGAGGGATACTGGACTAGGAAATCGCCACTAAAGTCGCTGCTGCCCCCCTGCCTGCCCCTCCCATAGCCCCCAGATGCGAGGTTCCTGGTGTTGGTGGGTGGGTGGGTGATTCTGTGTGTGTGATGAGGGATACTGGACTAGGAAATCGCCACTGCTGCTAGTGCTTAAGTCGCTGTTGCCCCCCTGCCTCCCTGCCTGCCCCTCCCAAAGCCTGCGCATGCGAGGTTCCTGATGCTGGTGGGTGGACGGTTCTGTGTGTGTGATGAGACAGCCTCGTGCATGTGCGGTTGTATGCGTGTGTTCATAGGTGTGGGGGTGGTAGGGTGGGGTGGGGTGGAGGGGGAGGTTCTGTGTGTGTGATGGGGCAGTCTCATGTGTGTGTGTTTGTGTGTGTGTGTGTGTGTGGTGGTGGTGGTGGTGGTGGTGGTGGTGGTGGTGGTGGGTGGGGGGTGGGGGTGGTGGTGGTGGGGGGGAGGGGTCAGTCTCATGGCTGTGTGGTGGTGGTGGTACTTGTGGTGGTGGGGTAGGGAGGAGCTGGTCAGCACGTGTCTGGTCAGCACTTGGATTTAGGTGGATTAGTTTTAGGTGGTTTAGGTTCAGTTGGTATGGGAAAAGAAGTGCTGAGTAGGTCCCCCATACCCCACCACCACCACCACCACCACCACCACCACCACCAGCTAATTGCTGAGCAGGTTCCCCCTAACCCACCACCACCAGCTAATTGCTGAGCAGCTTCCCCCTACCCCACCACCATCACCACCAGCTAATTGCTGAGCAGGTTCCCCCTACCCCACCACCATCACCACCAGCTAATTGCTGAGCAGGTTCCCCCTACCCCACCACCACCAGCTAATTGCTGAGCAGCTTCCCCCTACCCCCCCACCATCACCACCAGCTAATTGCTGAGCAGGTTCCCCCTACGCCACCACCATCACCACCAGCTAATTGCTGAGCAGGTTCCCCCTACCCCACCACCATCACCACCAGCTAATTGCTGAGCAGGTTCCCCCTACCCCACCACCATCACCACCAGCTAATTGCTGAGCAGGTTCCCCCTACCCCACCACCATCACCACCAGCTAATTGCTGAGCAGCTTCCCCCTACCCCACCACCATCACCACCAGCTAATTGCTGAGCAGCTTCCCCCTACCCCACCACCATCACCACCAGCTAATTGCTGAGCAGGTTCCCCCTACCCCACCACCATCACCACCAGCTAATTGCTGAGCAGGTTCCCCCTACCCCACCACCATCACCACCAGCTAATTGCTGAGAAGGTTCCCCCTACCCCACCACCATCACCACCAGCTAAGTGCTGAGCAGCTTCCCCCTACCCCACCACCATCACCACCAGCTAATTGCTGAGAAGGTTCCTTCTACCCCACCACCACCACCACCACCACAACCAGCTAAGTGCTGAGCAGCTTCCCCCTACCCCACCATCATCACCACCAGCTAATTGCTGAGAAGGTTCCCCCTACACCACCACCACCACCACCACAACCAGCTAATTGCTGAGCAGCTTCCCCCTACCCCACCACCATCACCATCATCACCACCAGCTAATTGCTGAGCAGGTTCTTCCTACCCCACAACCACCACCACAACCAGCTAAGTGCTGAGCAGCTTCCCCCTACCCAACCACCATAAACCACTACCATCACCATCACCACCACCAGCTAATTGCTGAGCAGGTTCCCTCCTACCCCACCACCACCACCACCACCAGCTAATTGCTTAGCAGATTCTCCCTACCCCCCCCCCCCCACCACCACCACCACCACCACCACCACCAGCTAATTGCTTAGCAGGTTCTCCCTACCCACCACCACCACCACCACCACCACCAGCTAATTGCTGAGCAGGTTCCCCCTACCCCCCCCCCCACACACACACACCACCACCAGCAGCTAAGTCCTGAGCAACTTCCCCCTACTCCACCACCATCACCACCACCAGCAGCAGCCAAGCATTGACCAGCTAAGTGCTGGCCAGCTTCTCCCTACCTGACAGTAGCCTCACGGTTGGCCTCACCCCGCCCGGTGACGAATGCGACCGAGTAGCCCATGGAGTACAGGTCTTTGTACAGCTTGAGTACCTCGCTCAGAGGGGGGAGGGGGTCAGAGGAGAGCTCCTTCAGAGAACGTGCAGAGCGGGTGAAAAAATCCCCACCCCCACCCCCGGCCCCAGGCAGACCAGAGTCAGCCAACCCGGAGGAGGCATACTGAGCTCCAAAACCGAAACCGCCACTGCTGCTAGTGCTAAAGCCGCTGTCACCCCCCTGCCTCCCTGCCTGCCCCGCCCCCTCCCCGCTCATCAGCCGCCGGCGGGCATCCCAGTAGTAGTAGCCGTCCCAGTACTGGTGGTGCCTGGACGTGGGGAGGGTGGCTTGGAAGGCATCCTGCATAGGAAGTGTAAGGAGGGGTAGGGTGAATGAGGTCCCAGCACTGGTGGTGCATGGACGTGGGGAGGGTGGCTTGGAAGGCATTCTGCATGCGAAGGGTATATGGGTTGTGTTAGTGGTGTGGGTGGGTGCGGGTGGTGGTGGTGGTGGGTGTGGGTGGTGGTGGTGGTGGTGGTGGTGGTGGGTGGGGTGGTGGTGGTGGTGGTGGGGTGGGGTGGGGTGGGGGCTTGGAAGGCATAGTGCATTGGAAAGGTGAATTCAGTTAAAGTTTTTACTATTTTTTAGATTTTGCCTCATTCATTACAAATAAATTGTTCACGTCGACGTGGGACGGGTAAGGAGGGGTAGAATGAAAGTGGTCCGAGTACTGGTGGTGCCTGGACGTGGGGAGGGTGGCTTGGAAAGCATCCTGCATAGGAATGGGAGGAGCATTAGAAGCATTAGCATGAAGTAGCATAGCATTAGCATTAGCACTAGCAGTGGTGGTGGTGGTGGTGCCTGGACGTGGGGAGGGTGGCTTGGAAAGCATCCTGCATAGGAATGGGAGGAGCATTAGAAAGCATTAGCATGAGTAGCATAGCATTAGCATTAGCGTTAGCAATAGCCGTGGTGGTGGTGGTGGTGGTGCCTGGACATGGGGAGGGTGGCTTGGAAAGCATCCTGCATAGGAATGGGAGTAGCATTAGAAGCATTAGCATGAAGTAGCATAGCATTAGCATTAGCACTAGCAGTGGTGGTGGTGGTGGTGCCTGGACGTGGGGAGGGTGGCTTGGAAAGCATCCTGCATAGGAATGGGAGGAGCAATAGAAGCATTAGCATGAAGTAGCATAGCATTAGCATTAGCGTTAGCAATAGCCGTGGTGGTGGTGGTGGTGGTGCCTGGACGTGGGGAGGGTGGCTTGGAAAGCATTCTGCATAGGAATGGGAGGAGCATTAGAAGCATTAGCATGAAGTAGCATAGCATTAGCATTAGCATTAGCATTAGCACTAGCATGGTGGTGGTGGTGGTGCCTGGACGTGGGGAAGGTGGCTTGGAAAGCATCCTGCAAAGGAATGGGAGGAGCATTAGAAGCATTAGCATGAAGTAGCATAGCATTAGCATTAGCATTAGCACTAGCAGTGGTGTGGTGGTGGTGCCTGGACGGGGGGAGGGTGGCTTGGAAAGCTTCTGCATAGGAATGGGAGGAGCATTAGAAGCATTAGCATGAAGTAGCATAGCATTAGCATTAGCATTAGCATTAGCATTAGCATTAGCACTAGCAGTGGTGGTGGTGGTGGTGCCTGGACGTGGGGAAGGTGGCTTGGAAAGCATCCTGCAAAGGAATGGGAGGAGCATTAGAAGCATAAGCATGAAGTAGCATAGCATGAGCATTAGCATTAGCACTAGCAGTGGTGTGGTGGTGTGGTGCCTGGACGTGGGGAGGGTGGCTTGGAAAGCATTCTGCATAGGAATGGGAGGAGCATTAGAAGCATTAGCATGAAGTAGCATAGCATTAGCATTAGCATTAGCACTAGCAGTGGTGGTGGTGGTGGTGGTGCCTGGACGTGGGGAGGGTGGCTTGGAAAGCATCCTGCATAGGAATGGGAGGAGCATTAGAAGCATTAGCATGAAGTAGCATAGCATTAGCATTAGCACTAGCAGTGGTGGTGGTGGTGGTGCCTGGACGTGGGGAGGGTGGCTTGGAAAGCATCCTGCATAGGAATGGGAGGAGCAATAGAAGCATTAGCATGAAGTAGCATAGCATTAGCATTAGCGTTAGCAATAGCCGTGGTGGTGGTGGTGGTGGTGCCTGGACGTGGGGAGGGTGGCTTGGAAAGCATTCTGCATAGGAATGGGAGTAGCATTAGAAGCATTAGCATGAAGTAGCATAGCATTAGCATTAGCATTAGCATTAGCACTAGCAGTGGTGGTGGTGGTGGTGCCTGGACGTGGGGAAGGTGGCTTGGAAAGCATCCTGCAAAGGAATGGGAGGAGCATTAGAAGCATTAGCATGAAGTAGCATAGCATTAGCATTAGCATTAGCACTAGCAGTGGTGGTGGTGGTGGTGCCTGGACGTGGGGAGGGTGGCTTGGAAAGCATTCTGCATAGGAATGGGAGGAGCATTAGAAGCATTAGCATGAAGTAGCATAGCATTAGCATTAGCATTAGCATTAGCACTAGCAGTGGTGGTGGTGGTGGTGCCTGGACGTGGGGAAGGTGGCTTGGAAAGCATCCTGCAAAGGAATGGGAGGAGCATTAGAAGCATAAGCATGAAGTAGCATAGCATTAGCATTAGCATTAGCACTAGCAGTGGTGGTGGTGGTGGTGCCTGGACTGTGGGAGGGTGGCTTGGAAAGCATTCTGCATAGGAATGGGAGTAGCATTAGAAGCATTAGCATGAAGTAGCATAGCATTAGCATTAGCATTAGCACTAGCAGTGGGTGGTGGTGGTGGTGCCTGACGTGGGGAGGGTGGCTGGGAAAGCATCCTGCATAGGAATGGGAGGAGCATTAGAAGCAATTAGCATGAAGTAGCATAGCATTAGCATTAGCACTAGCAGTGGTGTGGTGGTGGTGCCTGGACGTGGGGAGGGTGCTTGGAAGCATCCTGCATAGGAATGGGAGGAGCATTAGAAGCATAAGCATGAAGTAGCATAGCATTAGCATTAGCGTTAGCAATAGCCGTGGTGGTGGTGGTGGTGGTGCCTGGACGTGGGGAGGGTGGCTTGGAAAGCATCCTGCATAGGAATGGGAGTAGCATTAGAAGCATTAGCATGAAGTAGCATAGCATTAGCATTAGCATTAGCACTAGCAGTGGTGGTGGTGGTGGTGCCTGGACGTGGGGAGGGTGGCTTGGAAAGCATCCTGCATAGGAATGGGAGGAGCATTAGAAGCATTAGCATGAAGTAGCATAGCATTAGCATTAGCACTAGCAGTGGTGGTGGTGGTGGTGCCTGGACGTGGGGAGGGTGGCTTGGAAAGCATCCTGCATAGGAATGGGAGGAGCAATAGAAGCATTAGCATGAAGTAGCATAGCATTAGCATTAGCGTTAGCAATAGCCGTGGTGGTGGTGGTGGTGGTGCCTGGACGTGGGGAGGGTGGCTTGGAAAGCATCTGCATAGGAATGGGAGGAGCATTAGAAGCATTAAGCATGAAGTAGCATAGCATTAGCATTAGCATTAGCATTAGCACTAGCAGTGGTGGTGGTGGTGGTGCCTGGACGTGGGGAAGGTGGCTTGGAAAGCATCCTGCAAAGGAATGGGAGAGCATTAGAAGCATTAGCATGAAGTAGCATAGCATTAGCATTAGCATTAGCACTAGCAGTGGTGGTGGTGGTGGTGCCTGGACGTGGGGAGGGTGGCTTGGAAAGCATTCTGCATAGGAATGGGAGGAGCATTAGAAGCATTAGCATGAAGTAGCATAGCATTAGCATTAGCATTAGCATTAGCACTAGCAGTGGTGGTGGTGGTGGTGCCTGGACGTGGGGAAGGTGGCTTGGAAAGCATCCTGCAAAGGAATGGGAGGAGCATTAGAAGCATAAGCATGAAGTAGCATAGCATTAGCATTAGCATTAGCCTACAAGTGGTGGTGGTGGTGGGTGCCTGGACGTGGGAGGGTGGCCTTGGAAAGCATTCTGCCTAGGAAGGGAGTAGCATTAGAACATTAGCAATGAGTAGCATAAGCATTAGCATTAGCATTACACTAGCAGTGGTGGGGTTGTTGGTGCCGGACTGGTGAGGTGGCTTTGGAAAGCATCCTGCATAGGAATGGAGGAGCATTCGAACATTAGCATGAAGTAAGGCATAGCTTAGCATTACCCACTAGCATTGGTGGTGGGTGGTGCCCTGGCACGTGGGGGGTGGCTTTAAAGCCATCCGCATAGGAATGGGAGGAGCAATTAAAGCATAGCATGAATAGCATATCATTAGCATAGCGTTAGCAATAAGCCGTGGTGGGTTGTGGTGGTGGTGCCTGGACGATGGGGGAGGGTGGCTTGGAAGCATCCTGCATAGGAAGGGAGTAGCAATTAGAATCATAGCATAAGTACATAGCATGAGCATTAAGCATTAGCACTAGCAGTGGTGGTGGTGTGGTGCCTGGACGTGGGGAGGGTGGCTTGGAAAGCATCCTGCATAGGAATGGAGGAGCATTAGAAGCATTAGCATGAAGTAGCATAGCATTAGCATTAGCATTAGCACTAGCCGTGGTGGTGGTGGTGGGTGCCTGGACGTGGGGAGGGTGGCTTGAAAGCATTCCTGCATAGGAATGGGAGTAGCATTAGAAGCATTAGGATGAAGTAGCATAGCATTAGCTATTAGCACTAGCAGTGGTGGTGGTGGTGGTGCCTGGACGTGGGGAGGGTGGCTTGGAGAAGCATCCTGCAAAGGATGGGAGGAGCATTAGAAGCATTAGCATGAAGTAGCATAGCATTAGCATTAGCATTAGCACTAGCAGTGGTGGTGGTGGTGTGCCTGGACGTGGGGAGGGTGGCTTGGAAAGCATTCTGCATAGGTAAATGGGAGGAGCATTAGAAGCCATTAGCATGAAGTAGCATAGCATTAGCATTAGCATTAGCACTAGCAGTGGTGGTGGTGGTGGTGTGCCTGACGTGGGGAGGGTGGCTTGGAAAGCATCCTGCATAGGAATGGGAGGAGCATTAGAAGCATTAGCATGAAGTAGCATAGCATTAGCATTAGCACTAGCAGTGGTGGTGGTGGTGGTGCCTGGAACGTGGGGAGGGTGGCTTGGAAAGCATCCTTCATAGGAAAAGGGTAGGAGGCATTAGAAGCATTAGCATAAGTCGCATAGCATAGCATTAGCGTTAGCAATAGCCGTGGTGGTGGTTGGTGGTGGTGGTGCCTGGACGTGGGGAGGGTGGCTTGGAAAGCATTCTGCATAGGAATGGGAGTAGCATTAGAAGCATTAGCATGAAGTAGCATAGCATTAGCATTAGCACTAGCAGTGGTGGTGGTGGTGGTGCCTGGACGTGGGAGAGGGTGGGCTTGAAGCATTCTGCAAAGGAATGGAGGGAGCATTAGAAGCATTAGCATGAAGTAGCATAGCATGACAAGTGGCTTAGCAATAGCCGTGGTGTGGGTGGTGGTGCCTGACGTGGGTAAGGGTGGCTTGGAAGCATCCTGCATAGGAATGGGAGGAGCATAGAAGCAATTAACCTGAAAGTACATAGCTTACATTATCATTGCATTAGCACTAGCAGTGGTTGGTGGTTTGTGGTGCCGGGACGTGGGGAAGTTGGCTTGGAACGCATCCTGCAAAGAATGGGAGGAGCATTAGAAGCATTAGCATGAAGTAGCATAGCATTAGCATTAGCGTTAGCACTAGCCGTGGTGGTGGTGGTGGTGGTGCCTGGACGTGGGGAGGGTGGCTTGGAAAGCATTCTGCATAGGAATGGGAGGAGCATTAGAAGCATTAGCATGAGTACATAGCATTAGCATTAGCATTAGCATTAGCGTGAGCCACTAGCAGTGGTGGGGGGGTGGTTGCCTGGACGTGGGGAAGGTGGCTTTGGAAGCATCCTGCAAAGGAATGGGAGGAGGCATTAGAAAAGCATAGCATGAAGATGCATAGCATTAGCATTAATCATTTAGCACTAGAGTGGTGGTGGTGGTGGTGCCTGGCCTTGGGGATGGTGGCTTGGAAAAGCAATTCTGGCAAGGAATGGGAGGAGCATAGAAGCATTAGCTATGAAGTAGCATAGCATGCAGCATTAGCATAGCACTAGCAGGGTGGTGTGGTGGTGCCGGACGTGGGAGGGTGGCTTGGAAGCATCCACTCCTGCATAGAATGGTATGAGCATTAGAAGCATTAGCATGAAGTACATAGCATTAGCATTGCACTATCAGTGGGTGGTTGTGGTGGTGCCTGGACGTGGGGAGGGTGGCTTGGAAGCATCCGCCATAGGAATGGGAGGACATAGATCATTAGCATGAAGTAGCATAGCATTAGCATTAGCGTTAGCAATAGCGTGGTGTGTGTGGTGGTGTGCCTGGACGTGGGAGGGGTGGCTTGTAAAGCCTTCTGTCATAGGAATGGGAGTACATAGAAACATCTCATGAAGTACATAGCATTAGCATTATTCATTATCTTAGCACTACAGTGGTGGTGGTGGGTGGTGCCTGGACTGGGGAAGGTGGGCTTGAAAGCTCCTGCACAGAATGGGAGGACATAGAAGCATTAGCATGAAGTAGCATAGCATTAGCATTAGCATTAGCACTAGCAGTGGTGGTGGTGGTGGTGCCTGGACGTGGGGAGGGTGGCTTGGAAAGCATCCTGCATAGGAATGGGAGGAGCATTAGAAGCATTAGCATGAAGTAGCATAGCATTAGCATTAGCATTAGCACTAGCAGTGGTGGTGGTGGTGTCCCTGACTGGGGAAGTGGCTTGGAAAAGCAATCCTTCCAAAGGATGGGAGGAGCATTAGAAAGCCATAACATAAGCATGAGTAGCAAATAAAGCTTAGCATTAGCATTGCACTACAGTGGTGGTGGGGGTGTTGGCCTTATAACGTGGTAGGTGCTGTGAAGGCATTCTGCATAGGAATAGGTTAGCATTAGAAGCAATTAGCATAGTAGCCAATGCATTACATTAGCATTAGCACATAAGCAGTTGTGGTGGTGGGCCTCTGGACGGGGGGAGGGGTGCTTGGAAAGCATCCTGCATAGGAATGGAGGACATTAGAAGCAGTAAGCATGAAGTAGGCATAGCTACATTAGCACTACAGTGGTGGTTGGTGGGTGCCTAGGACGTGGGGGGTGGCTTGGAAGCATCCCCACTGCTAGGAAGGAAGGAGCAATAAGAGCTTAGCATGAGTACCATAGCTTAGCATTAGCTAGCAATAAGCCCGTGGTGGTGGTTGGGTGGTGGTGCCTGGACGTGGAGGGGCTTGGAAAGATTCTGCATAGGATGAAGAAGCATTAGAACTTAGCAGGAGTACATAGCATTAGCAGTAGCTTGAGATAGCACTAGCATGTTGGTGTGGTGTGTGCGGACGTGGGTAATTGTCCTTGGAAGCCTCCTGCAAGGAATGGGAGGAGCTTAGAAGCATTAGCAATGAAGAGCAACATTAGCATTAGCATTGACACTAGCAGTGGGGGGTGGTGGTGGCCTGACGTGGGGAGTGGACTTGGAAAGCATCCTGCATAGGAATGGATGAGCATTAGAAGCCTGAGCATTAGTATAATAGCATTAAGCAGTAGCCATTAGCATTGCACTACAGTGGGTTGGGGTGGTTCTGGACGTGGGAAGGTGGCGTTGAAAGCATTCCCTGCAAAGAATGGGAAGGAGCATTAGAACATAAGCCGGAAAGTAGCATAGCAATTACATTAGCAATTATAGCACTAGGCATGTTGGTGGTGTGGGGTGGTGCCCTGGACTTGGTGGGGTGGACTTGGAAGCAATCTCCTGCATAGGAATGGGAAAGCATTAGAAGCATTTAGCATGAATTAGCAAGCATTACCATTAGCATTACACTAGCAGTGGTGGTGGTGTGGTGCTGGACGTGGGAGGTGCTTGAAACATCCTGCATAGGAATGGAGGAGCATTAGAAGCATTAGCATGAAGTAGCATAGATTAGCATTAGCACTACATGGTGGTGGTGGATTCCTGGACGTTGGGAGGGTGCTTGGAAAGCATCCGGCATAGGATGGAAGGAGCATTAAAAACATAAGCATGAAGTACATATCATTAGGCATTAGCAGTTAGCAATAGCCGGGTGTTGGTGGGTGGTGGTGCCTGGACGTGGAAGGGTGGCCTTGAAAGAAGCATCCTGCAATAGAGGGAGTAGCATTAGAACCAGTAGCAAATAAGTAGCATAGCATTAACATTAGCATTAAAGAACAGCAGTGGTGGTGTTGGTGTGGCCTGACGTGGGGAGGGTGCTTGGAAGCTCCGGCATGGAATGGGAGGAGCATTAGAAGCCGTAGCTGAAAGTATCATACATGTAGCAGGTATCCAGTAGCAATAGCGTGTGGTGGGTGTTGGTGCATAGAAGCGTGGGGGGGAGGGTGGGCTTGGAAAAGCAATCCGGGCATATAATGGGAGTAGCATTATAAGCATAGGATGAAGTAGTCATAGCATTAGCATTAGCACTAGCATGGTGTGGGGGTGGTGCCTGGACGTGGGGAAGGGTTGCTTGTAAAGCTCCCCTGCAGGAATGGGAGCTGAGAGCATTAGCTGAAGTAGCAATAGCATTAGCATTAGCATTAGCACTAGCATTGTGGTGGGGTGGTGCCTGGACGGTGGGGAGGGTGGCCTTGGAAGCATCTTGCAATAGGAATGGGAGAGCATTAAAGCATTAGCATGAATAGCATAGCATTAGCATTAGCATTAGCACTACAGTTGGTGGTGGTGGGTGTGTGCCTGGACGTGGAGGGTGGCTTGAACATCCGGCAAGGAATGGAGAGCATTAAAGCATTTATCAAAGCACATGAGTAGCATAGCATAAGCATTAGCACAGCAAGTGTGGTTGGGTGGTGGTGCCTGACGTGGGGAGGGGGGCTTGGAAAGCATCCTGGCATAGGATGGGGAAAGCAATTTAGAACATTATTAGCATGAATTAGCAATATAGCATAGCATTAGCGTTAGCAATAAGCCGTGGTTGAGTGTGGGTGGTGGTGGTGGGTGGTGCCCCCCCCTTTACGTGGGGAGTGTGGCTTGGAAGCAATTCCTGCATAGATGGGGAGTAGCTTAGAACATTTAGCCATGAAGTCATAGCATTAGCATTACACTAAACAGTGGTGGTGGTGGTGGTCTGGACGTGGGGAGGGTGCTTTGAACAAGCATTCTGCATAGGATGGAAGGCGCATTAGAAAAGCATTAGCATAAGTAATGAGCACTAGCATGGTGGTGGTGGTCGTGCTGGGAACGTGGGGAGGGTGGCTTGGCAAGCATTCCTGCATCGATGGAGGAGCATTAGAAGCATTAGCATGAAGTAGCATAGCATTAGCATTAGCGGTAGCAATTAGCACTAGCAGTGGTGGTGGTGGTGGTGCCTGGACGTGGGGAGGGTGGCTTGGAAAGCATCCTGCTAGAATGGGAGTAGGCCTTAGAAGCATTAGGATAATAGGCATAGCATTAGCATTAGCACTAGCATGGTGGTGGTGTTGGTGCCTGGACGTGTGTGAGTGTGGTTGGAAACCATCCTGCAATAGGAATGGGAGTATCATTCGAAAAGCATTAGCATGAAGTAGCATAGCATTAGCATTAGCATTAGCACTAGCAGTGGTGGTGGTGATGGTGCCTGGACGTGGGGAGGGTGGCTTGGAAGGTATCCTGCATGGGAATGGGTCAATTCAGTTCAAGTTTTTACTTTATTTTATTAAGCAATTTTAGATTTTGTTTCATTAATTTCATTACAAAAACATTGTTCAAGACGTCGTGGGGAGGGGGGCTTGGAAGGAGTCCTGAATGAGAATTGAACATTTCAATTCATTTGTTGTATTTTGGAAATAAATAATAATACAAAATTTGTTGTGTTCATTGTATTATGAGTGGGGAACGGCAATTCATATGATGTTGACCAAAGACGTGTATGATATCATATGATATCATACAAAAATCATATGACGTTGACCAAAGATGAGTATGATGTCATATGATATCATACAAAAATCATATGATGTTGACCGAAGACTAGTATGATATCATATGATATCATACAAAAATCATATGATTTAATATCATATGATGTGATGCCCCAGGCCAAAGTTACTTAGTCAGACCGCCGGCATCATATGATATCATATGATATCATATGATACAAGTTCGATGCAGCGTCGCCTGCGACGCAAAAAAATGGCGGAGAGTGATCGCGAGGGAGCGACGTGGCAACGGAAGCGAGTTAGTTACGAGACCGTTGGCTGACGTGTCGGGCTTCATCACGGTCAGACGGATGGATGGATGGATTGATGGATGGTCGGATGGACGGACAAATGGGTAACATTGGGGGCTCCCGCCCCCCAGAAGGGGGGGCTCCGCCAATCATATTGCCGACCCTAATTACACACCCACACACGCACACCCACCCACTCACCCACACACGCACACACCCCCACACACACACCCACCCACCCACACCCACACACCCACACCCCCACACCCACACACACACCACAAAACACACACACACCACACACCAGAAGGCGGGGGCGTATGCCAATAATAGTGCCGACCCTAATACACACCCACCCACGCACACCCCCCCCCCCCCCCCCCAAAAAACCCACCCACTCACCCCCACCCACGGCACACCCACACACCACACCCACACACAACACAACCCACACACACCACCCCACACACACCAAGAAGGGGGGGCTCGCCACAATCATATTGCCGACCCTCCTAATTACACCACCCACGCACGCACACCCACCCACCCACTCACCCACCCACGACCACCCACCAACACACCACCCCACCACACCACACCACCACATCCACACAAACCCACCCCACGCACCCACAACCCCCGGCATCCACACACACACACACCAGAAGGGGGGGCTCCGCCAATCATATTGCCGACCCTAATTATGAATAAATCGAATAATTTTTGAAGTCAACGGGGGGAGGGTGGCTTGGAAGGAGTTTGGAATGGAAATGGGTAAATTTGCAAGCGGAAATGGATGGACGTGTAGGAAAGTCATTATGATAGATATGAGCTTGAGAACACAGACATTTAGGATATAGGGTTTAGGGTTTGGGTTGAGAACAGACAGACATTTAGGATATAGGGTCTAGGGTTTGGGTTGAGAATAAACAGACCTATAGGATCTAGGGTTTAGGGTTCAGGGTTTGGGTTGAGAATGAACGGATATTTAGGATATACTCATTAGGAAGGATCTGAGCTTGAGAACGGACAGACATTTAGGATATAGGGTATAGGTTTTAGGTTGACAATGGAAGTATATTTAAGATATAGGGTATAGGTCTTAGTTTGAGAACGGACAGACATTTAGGATATAGGGTATAGGTTTTAGGTTGACAATGGAAGTATATTTAAGATATAGGGTATAGGTCTTAGTTTGAGAACGGACAGACATTTAGGATATAGGGTATAGGTTTTAGGTTGACAATGGAAGTATATTTAAGATACAGGGTATAGGTCTTAGTTTGAGAACGGACAGACATTTAGAATATAGGGTATAGGTTTTAGGTTGAGAATAACACACACAAGTGAATGGAACACACACACATACACAAACGCACACAAACACACAAACAAACACACACATGTACTCCCTGACCCCCCCACCCCCCCACCACCACACACAAACACACGCATGTACTCCCTGACCTTTCCAACCACCACCACCACCACCCACACACAAACGTACACACACACTCTTACCTTGTCCAGGCAGCGCTGTTTTCGTCCCACCCCCCCCCCCCCCCCACACACACACACACACCCACCCACACACACACACACACACAACACACACACACATACATACATACACTCCCTGATCGCCCCCCCCCCCACACACACACAAACACACATATATTCCCTGACCCCACCCCCACCCCCCCCACCCCCCCCCACACCCTCCCCCCCCCCCACACACAACACATATACTTCCCTGACCTCCCCACCACCACCACCCACCCCCACCTCACACCACACAATCTTACCTTGTTAGGAAGCTCTGTTTCGTGCCTCCCCCCCCCCCCCCCCCCCCCCCCCAACCCCCAACCCAACCCAACCCAACCCAACCCAACCCAACCCAACCCAACCCAACCCAACCCACACCCATCCACACACATACAGATATAATCCCTGACCTCCCCCCACACCACCCCACCTCACACATTCACACACATACACTCTTACCTTGTTAGAAAGCGCTGTTTTGTGCCCCCCCCCACACCACACCACCCCCCCAACCCCAACCCCCAACCCCCACACACATACACCCACACACACACACACACACATACTCTTACCTTGTTAGAAAGCGCTGTTTCGTCGATGTCAAAGACGATAACTTGGCTGCGGGCAGGCTGGGTATTGCTGGATTGGCTTTGGAAGTAGCTTCGCACGTTGGAAGTGACTCGGTTGATGTCGGAGTAGTAGTTGTTTGTGTTGCCACCCTCAAAGTAGTCGGACAGTTGTCGTAGGCAGTGTTCACTTCGTGTGCTTTTATCTGGACAGTGGAGCATTAGCATCAGCATTAGAATCAGCATTCACAATAGTATACGCATTAGCATTAAGTAGCATTAGCATTAGCATTAGCATTAGCATTAGCATTAGAAGTAGTTGTTCTTGTTGATCAGGCAGCTGTTGTAGGCAGTGTTCACTTCGTGTGCCTTTATCTGGAGAGTGGAGCATTAGCATCGGCATTAGCGTCAGCATTCACATTGGTATACACATTAGCAACGAGTAGCTTTAGCATTAGCATCGGCATTAGCATTAAGTAGCATTAGCATTAGCATTAGCATTAGAAGTAGAAGTAGTTGTTGATCAGGCAGTTGTCCTAGGCAGTGTTCACTTCGTGTGCTTTTATATGGAGAGTGGAGCATTAGCATAAGCATTAGAGTCAGCATTCACACTAGTATACACATTAGCAATATGAAGCATTAGTATTGGCATAAGCATAAGCATCAGGAGTAGTTGCTCGTGTTGCCACCCTCAAAGTTGTCAGACAGCTGTTGGAGACAGCGTTCACTTTAGTTGCTTTTTATCTGGAGAGTGGGACATTAGCATCAGCATTATAATCAGCATTCACATAAGTGCACGCATAAGCATTAGCAATAAGTAGCATAAGCATTAGCAATAAGTAGCTTAAGCATTAGCAATAAGTAGCATAAGCATTAGCAATAAGTAGCATAAGCATTAGCAATAAGTAGCATAAGCATTAGCAATAAGTAGCATAAGCATTAGCAATAAGTAGCATAAGCATTAGCAATAAGTAGCATAAGCATTAGCAATAAGTAGCATAAGCATTAGCAATAAGTAGCATAAGCATTAGCAATAAGTAACATAAGCATTAGCAATAAGTAGCATAAGCATTAGCAATAAGTAGCATAAGCATTAGCAATAAGTAGCATAAGCAATAAGTAGCAATAAGTAGCATAAGCCAAAGAACTTTGCTGCAGCCAAGCACAGTTCTAGTATTAGGTGGGTGGTGGGTGGTGAGGGCCAGAGCCTCCCTGCTAGTGGTGCTGAAGGGACATGACACAGACGTCTACACCCACTCAAGCCGTTGTAGTTAGCTTAACTTGTGGCAAGCCAAAGAACTTTGCTGCAGCCAAGCACAGTTCTAGTATTAGGTGGGTGGTGGGTGGTGGGGGCCAGAGCCTCCCTGCTAGTGCTGCTGAAGGGACATGACACAGATGTGTACATCCACTCAAGCCGTTGTAGTTAGCTTAACTTGTCGCAAGAACCTGTTTCCACGAATGGCTGAATGGTACAGCTCGTTGAAATTAGAAGGGGCGGGGTTCGAATCACTGTAGGTACGCTTTAGTGTCAGCGGTCGCTGTCAATTGCCATGGTAGCACTGTCCAGGTAAAGGAGCAGCCCGTTCTGTACCGCCAGAAGACAGGGCTCGCTTAATACCACGCCCCCACCAGGTTCCGATCCAATCCAATGGGCCCATAATTCCCCATTGTTTTCTAACTGGTCCCCATCAATCCAATCCACAAGCACTGGGCACACCATCAATCCAATCCACAAGCATGTTCCCACTGGTCCCCATCAGTCCAATCCGCAAGCACTAGTACCTGGAAAGTTCCCAGCTGGGCCAACAACTCCTCCCCCTTGGGGGGGCTCCATGCAGAAGGCGCTGACCTCCACTTTGTATGAATTGCTCTTGTCGTAGGTGAAGGCCACAATGATAAGGATGAGGAAGAATATGAAGAAGCACGAGATGCATCCGACCTTCGACATGAAGCGGCGATCATTCATCCGAGCTCGCATGCGCGTCTTCCAGTCACCTCCCTGCTCTTCGCCGGGACCTCTGGCAACACTGACATCGGCATCGGGAGCTGTGCGGTAATCCGCTGCGGGACGATATTCCCCTCCGCCTCCGTTAACAGGAGCCGATGTCTCGAAGGAATTAGAGAAGAAATTCAGCGGGGGGTTCGCCTCGTTCCTCATTTCAACTTTTTGAACTCACGAAAACTAGCGCAATTGTATTGAAAGCGAATGCGCAGTGAAAGATACTGATTTTAGCCTCAGAGAAGGCAGCGAAAGAGACAGTTGAAAGCAGGGGATCTATGGCCTAGCTCTTTGCTCAGTGCTTCTTGCAAGTTTGAAAGATCAGATGTGCTGTGCACTGGTTGAGCAGAGCATTGGGATTGTGGGAACTTGATGGAAGTGAGCAGCAAGCAAAGAGCGCGAAGTGTGAGGCGTCAGAGAAGCTGCTGGCACTTAGACCCGGCAAAAAACTTCGGAAGGGGGCCCGCAATCATAATGTCATCTGTTTTTATTGGTGGAGCGTGGAGGGTGGGCCCCCCCAGGGCTGTCCAGAAGCTGGGGGCCTAGGGACCAGGTTTATTCAAGGGTGCCATGTCCAAAATCTACCGTTCGTTTTTGTCATGGGCCAAAATATACGTTTCCAACGTGATAATTCCTCCAAATTCTGCATTGACATGAAACGAGACGGTTTGAATAACCCTGGTGGGGACTGGGGAGAGGGAACCTCCAGGGCTGTCCAGAAGCTGGAGGAGTGGAGGACCTGGGCACGTATGTTATAGGTTATGTTGTATGTATACGTTTGTTCACTACTAAAAGACTATAAAACAAGCACTCTATGACCTGGTGTCCTGGACTCTTGGCCATTAAACAATGGCGAGAATGCGACAGAGCCAAGGAAGACCTAAGAGCACGTACTAAAAAAGAAGTATGAAATTGAAATTGAAATTGTTACATCCGCGTAATACAGTTACTCACAGGACGTGATAAAAAAGTTTGCTAGAATCAGGGTTGTTCAAAACGTTATGTTAACGTCTCAAATCTCAAACGCAGATTGTGTAGGGTCCGCAACTTTGGTAATGTATACCGTATGTTGGATCCTGAGACGCGTACTTTGGCTCTCGAAACGCAGATTTGAAGTACAATTAAGATTAAAACCCCAGATTTGGAACCCCTCAACAAACCTGAGCTGCTATAATAATACATGCAAGCCCGTGCAGATGTTGCCCGTGAGGTGCTCTGGTGAGACTGCATTGGGCATGCAGGTATGCTATAGAGCAGGGGTAGCCTCAACCCTCAAACCCTTCAACCCTCAACCCTCGGGCGCTAACCCCCTAATCCCCACACCTCGTAATAAGGCGTAATATTTATTTTATAGTATGGACCAGGCCCCCCCCCCCTACTGTGGACTGCATGATTTGGGGGAAATAGTGAAATAGCTAATTTTCTGCAATTGCAATGCCCATATGTGCTTTCGTGAGAATCTGACAGGTGTCAATAAGTCTTACAATTGTTCTAGGATGTATGTTTATTTTTTGTTGTTTTCCATGAAAACTGAAAATGTTGTTTTTTATATGATTAACGGACGGACGGACGGACGGATATTTTAATTGGGGCAATCCCTTCTTTCAAAGTCTTGAGATTTTTTTAATTCGGGTATTTTGTGCATTCCCTTAGGACTCAGTTCAAGTGTAGGTTACCCCATACCTGAAGGTGCTTTCATCTTTTTAAGCCAAGTGAAGGAAAAATACACTTTTAAAGCTTAATTTGGCCAGCTAACAAGGGTGTGGGGTGTCTGTGTGTGTGTGCGTGGGGGGGGGGGGGGGGGGGGGGGGGGGGGGGCAAAAGCGCTAGACTCTATCCCCCCAAAGTTTGAAGACGCCCTTCTGCAGACCCCACGCCTCCGAATCCCACTAAACAGCCATTATGTCAGCCACCACTTGATGTTATGGTGTCTAATTAGGCTCATTTTGCAGGGGTTTTAAAGTTCAATCCATTGGTGTCGATCTCACGACCATTGGGACTGTTTGGAACATGGAAATGTATCATCATCAATGTGACAATGTTTGGTGGGGCTTCGGGCTTGGGGCACTTGGAAATAACTGGTAATCAGCTGCCTTGTTTCGCTGCTGGCTCTCTACTTCTGTTTACCGCCCCTCCATGGGTAGTTGACTGCCTTCAAGCACGCTTGGGAATTCTTATGGCACACTAACTTTTCAGGGTCACTGCAATGCAATTGTTTGCCGCACTTGTTGCAGGCAGTGCCCTTTGATTGTGGGTCCTCTGCATAACATCAAATGGCACTAGGCATCAGGACGAAAACAAACACACAGTGAAGGAAAGGAAAGAAACAGGGATCTACCACGAGGTCTCGCTCTGTACTTCGTTTTACACGAGTTGGTTAGGGCGGTGTGTGTGCGTGTGTGTGTGGAGAGAGAGAGAGAGAGAGAGAGAGAGAGAGAGAGAGAGAGAGAGAGACCCTGGATCCCCCCCCCCCCCCCCCCCCCCCCCTCTGCCCTGGGCAGATGATGTGGTGGACCTATCCGAAATAGCATACATGGAATGGTATTTAGTTGAGTAACAGTGGAACAACCCAGTTCCACTCTCATATCATTCTGAGGGCTGGAAAAAGTGCCTGACAACCTGCTGACAAGTACCTAATATTACATCCCCCCCCCCCCCCCCCCCCCCCCCCCCCCCCCCCCCCCCCCCCCCCCCCCCCCTGCCAGCAATTTAATGTTTTTGTCAACAAAGTGATTTTTCACTCTTTTGAACCGGACAACACGATTAACATTTGAGTCCGTTTGAGTACATCTTTTGCGGAGCACTCGTCCGTTTTTCTCGGTTTGTTCATGGGAGGATTGTCCTTGTTTGTTCTGTTTTGTCTTTTTTGTTGCAGTATTTATGTATGTATGTATGAATGTATGTTACAGTCCAGGGGTAGGCCAAGTACTCGGTAATACATCCATATTCATTGGGTAGACAGGTTGCAGGTAGGATAGGTGTATGGCAGGTGTATGGTATAGGTATGATATAGGTGTATGATATAGGTGTATGATATAGGTGTATGATATAGGTGTATGATATAGGTGTATGGTATAGGTGTATGATATAGGTATAGGTGTATGAAGCATGCACCAAACAAAGCAGATATGCGTCTGGGGTGCTCGTTGACTGTTCATTTGAATTTAGTCTCTTCATAGCCCTGTGCTGAATGGGGCCTGTCCAACACTGTACGTCATAACCTTGTGCTAAATGGGACTTGTTCAAAGTGACCTTATTTGGTCGGGTTGGTTGAGACTGGGCTTAATGGGACCTGTCCAGCACTGTTTCTTTTTTTAGCTACGTGTAGCAGCTTCTAGACAACTCTCTTTCCCCGTCCCTGGGCCAAACCTGAAGGTAGCTGTCTTTGCTGTCCATAACTGGTGAAACATTATAGTGTAGCGCAGTCGCTGGTGCAGGGAGCTGCCAAGAAGCTGCTTACTCTTGGCTGTCCATAACTGGTGGAACATTATAGTGTAGCGCAGTCGCTGGTGCAGGGAGATGCCAAGAAGCTGCTTACTCTTGGCTGTCCATAACTGGTGGAACATTAGAGTGTAGCGCAGTTGCTGGTGCAGGGAGCTGCGAAGAAGCTGCTTACTGTTGGCTGTCCAGAACTGGTGGAACATTAGAGTGTAGCGCAGTCGCTGGTGCAGGGAGCTGCGAAGAAGCTGCTTACTCTTGGCTGTCCATAACTGGTGGAACATTAGAGTGTAGCGCAGTCGCTGGTGCAGGGAGCTGCCAAGAAGCTGCTTACTGTTGGCTGTCCAGAACTGGTGGAACATTAGAGTGTAGCGCAGTCGCTGGTGCAGGGAGCTGCCAAGAAGCTGCTTACTGTTGGCTGTCCAGAACTGGCGGAACATTAGAGTGTAGCGCAGTTGCTGGTGCAGGGAGCTGCCAAGAAGCTGCTTACTCTTGGCTGTCCAGAACTGGTGGAACATTAGAGTGTAGCGCAGTCGCTGGTGCAGGGAGCTGCCAAGAAGCTGCTAAGAAAAGCTGAAAATAAATGCCCTCATGCAGTTTAGGCCTTGCCACATCCATCCACTTAGTGATGAAGGCCTCATCATAAATACTGAGTAATAATAACGTCTGGTGGGGCGTGATATTAAAGGAGCCCCATCTTCCGGCGGTAGGTAGCGGGCGGCTACTTCACCTGGACAAAGCTACCATGGCGGCTGACAGCGACCGCGAACACTGAAGGGCACCCGTAGGGACTCAAACCCCGCACCCTCTTGTTTCAACGAGCTCTACCATTGAGCCTTTCGTCGAAATGGGATACAATGCTGAGCTTAACTGCAGCAAACAAAGTATCTAACAGTTTCCTGGGTATCCATCTCAGGCCACTTAGGTGTGAATTAGACTTCAGTGTGACTTGGTGACTTAGAGATTGATGACCTGTCAAGCGCTTTTTTGTGTGGCCTCGTTCTCAATACCAATTTCAGCTGCAACGCACAAAGAGCTTAGTAGGTAGCTGCCTAGAAGGTGCTTGTGCGCTGCAGCTGAACTGGGTATTGTAGAGAGCTGCCTAGAAGCTGCTTGTGCGCTGCAGCTGAACTTGGTATTGTAGGGAGCTGCCTAGAAGCTGCTTGTGCGCTACAGCTGAACTTGGTATTGAGGAGGAGGCTAAAAGCAAAGCGCTTGCCAGGTCATCAATCTCTAAGTCATCAAGTTTGGTTGTAGCCACAGCCGCCCACTTGATCTGGATGTCCTCTTCATCAATTCCCAACTCAGCAGCAGTGCCCACCATGCTTTTACTGTTCATGTATATATCTGTGTGGGCTGATGGTGGGAGGTGTTTGGTTGGGTGATTGGGTGGTGGGAGGTGGTTGGGTGGGTGATTGTGTGGTTGGGTGGGTGGTTGACTCTAGATTTCTACAGGGTGGGTGGGTGGGTGGGTGGGTGGTGGTGGTGGTTAGTGGTTGGGCACATGCTTGCACTGTGGATGTGTATATACTAATAATTGCATGGTTCTGGTAGAAAAAAAAATCTTAACTTCCAAGATATGTCACAATGACACTTCTAAGGACGCGGGGTTAAGAAACCGGCTCGTAAGTATGCGATGGACGGGCTTACATCACACCTAGAGTCCAGTTACCATGCCGGTCGACGACCCTCCGGGTGGGCCCAGGTGACCTCGATGGGGTTCGAACCAGCAACCTGATAAGACCCCGCACCTGCTTCCGTTTGATCCGGGATCGCTCGTTGTGGTAGATTGGAATCCGTAGGACTTTGTAACTTGGCTTGAGGCAACAATTGGTGTTGTCGCGTGTCTGTGTATAAAAGCATTAGTATGAAGAGTTGCACACGAAAGTTCTATAGCTTTGAACCAAGGAAAATATGTGCTCCACAGTCTGCATGCAGTGTGCATTTATAAATATTTGATTCGAGTCCATGCAAGAAAGCATATATCTCAGCACTTAGCAGCAGTGCCCACCATGTGTTGAACTATACAGCAGGGATTTTTTTCCATGTGTGCATTTACGAATATTTGATTGGAGTCCATGCAAGAATGCACATATCTCAGCCAGGGATATTTTTTTCAAATCAAAAAGAGGAAATCTTATTCCTTTTTATTTGTTTCCTCCCTTATTTCCTCCCAAAACCTTATCACGATTCTGGTTGGTTATCTTTATTCCGATTTTGGTCGGTTTGGGTAATTTTTAGTCAATTTCAGTAAAAAAAAAAACTTTTCTTTTTAGGTTTCTTATTCCGGCAATTTTGGCCGAAACGGGGTCTCGTATTTCGATCGGATTATATTCCGGAAAAAATATCCCTGATCCCAGCACTCAGCAGCAGTGCCCACCATGTGTTGAACTATACAGCTTTTTTTCCCGCTATTTATAGCGATAGCTAGTTTCGACCCCGTTTCAGCGAAATTATCGCTATAAAAAGTAAAAAACAAAGGTAAAAAACAGTTTTTTCTGTTGCCCTACATGACCCTAAATGGCCCTAAAAAGCTACAAAAAGCTACTGAAAGCACCCAAAACGCTGACCCTGGAGGAGGCTTATAACCACGTAGCTAGAAGAAACCCACTTTCATGTTTGAAAAAAAAATCATTGCTGTACAGGCTGCGAGTGCTTGTGGAAATCTTGCAAGATTTCCAGAAGCACTCGCAGCCTGTATAGTTCAACAATAATTAGGGAACGGCAAATCATATGATGTAGACAAAAGTCGAGTATGATATCATATGATATCATACACAAATCATATGATACGGTGCCCCAGGCCAAAGTTACCTAGTCAGACCGCCGGCATCATATGATATCATATGATGACATGATATCATATGATATCATACTGCCGATCCCTAACAATAATGCATGTCCTGAGAGGGGAAACGATGATCACCCATCGTTTTCATCTTCAAAAGCACTCGCAGCCTGTATAGTGCAACACCATGTCAGACAGGATGTAGCCTTATCCATCCACATGGTAAGGAAGGCCTCATTCTGAATACCGAGTTTAGCTGCAGCTAGTTAGCGAAGTGCCTGACAAGGGCCCCGGATTTTTGTTAGACTGCCTAAGTGTAACTGCAGCCACCCACTTGGTCTTGAAAAGGTATGGGTATGCCCTCCCACCCCACCCACACCCACCCACACCCACACTGCCATGGGTATGCCGTCCCCCCCCCCACACACACACACAAACCTACACACACACACACACACAAACCTACACACACACACACACACACACACACACACACACACACACACACTACAATGGGAATGTCCTCCCCCCCCCCCCCCCCCCCCCCCCCCCCCCCCCCCCCCCCCCGGCCCAGGGATTTATGTGTCAGACTGCCTAGGTGTAACTGTGGCCACCCATTTGGTCTCGAAAACTCCATCCTCTAGACCAATCTCAGCTGTACCCCTCAAAATATATCACAGGCCATCGGTGTTTCTGAGTGTACCCCCGTTCACGCACTTGGTGATGAAGGCCTTGTCCTCAATGCCAAGCTTAGCTGCAGCCCACAAAGTGTTTGACAAGGTCTGGGCATCCATGCCAGGTAGCTTGGATGTAGCCGCAGCCACCCACTTGGTGATGAAGGCCTCATCTGAGATGCCCAGCTGAGCTACAGCCCACAAAGTGTCTGACAAGGTCTGGGCATCCATGACAGGTAGCTTGGGTGTAGCCGCAGCCACCCACTTGGTTATGAAGGTCTCATCTGAGATGCCCAGCCGAGCTGCAGCCCACAAAGTGTTTGACAAGGTCTGGGCATCCATGACAGGCAGCTTGGGTATAGCCGCAGCCACCCACTTGGTGATGAAGGCCTCATCTGAGATGCCCAGCCGAGCTTCAGCCCACAAAGTGTTTGACAAGGTCTGGGCATCCATGACAGGCAGCTTGGGTATAGCCACAGCCACCCACTTGGTGATGAAGGCCTCATCCTCAACACCAAGCTTATTTTCAATGCACAAGGCGGTTGACAGGGCCTGGGCATCTAGGTCAGGCAGCCTGGACGTAGCCTCAGCCACTCATTTGATGTTGATGCCCTTGTCATCAATGCCCAACAATGAAGAAGATGTAAGCTGTAAGATGTACAAAATGCGGTACAGGGCGTCAGCACTGAGCTCTTGTAGCTTGGGCACCACTGAATCCACCCACTTGGACATGAAGGCCTCACTCTCACTGTTCAGCTCATCTGTGCGAAACAAAGTTTCTCTCATGTCATCCTCACCCATGTCAGGCAGCTTGGGTACAGCCTCATCCACCCACTTGGCGAAAAACGCCTCATCCTCAATGCCAAACGTAGCTGCATACCACAACGCATCAAACAGGCCCAGGGTGTTCGTGTAAGGCAGCTCCGGTGTAGCCTTCTCGACCCACAAGGTAATAAAGGCCGCATCCTGAAAACCAAGCCCCGCTGCAGTGACTAAATCTTCTGCCAGTGACCAGACATCCAAGTCAGACAGCTTGGGTGTGACCGCAGCCATCCACTGGTTGTTGAAGGCCTTATCCTCAACGCCCAGTCCAGCTGCAACGCCCAAAGCAACAGGCAGGGTATCACCATCTAGGCCAGGCAGCTTGGGCGTAATATAAGCCAGCCAAGCCATTTGGAGGTCGCCAATGGGCACGCCAAGCTTAGCAGCACTGCTTAGTATCTTGGACAGGCCCATAGTGTTGCAATTCAGCTCATCTACACAGGATGCGTGTAGCTTGGGCACCGCCGCATCCACCCACTTGGTATTGAATTCAGCATTCCGAATGCCCAGCTCCGCTACGCGCCTAGTAGATTGAAACAGGTCAAACGCATCCATGTCAGGCAGCTTGGGTGTAGCCGCGGCCACCCAGTTGGTGGTGAAGGCCTCATCTGAGATGCCCAGCCGAACTGCAGCCCACAAAGTGTTTGACAATGCCCTGGCATCCATGTCTGGTAGCTTGGGCGTAGCCGCGGCCACCCACTTGGTGGTGAAGGCCTCATCTGAGATGCCCAGCCGAACTGCAGCCTCCAAAGTGTATGACAAGGCCTGGGCATCCATGACAGGTAGCTTGGGTGTAGCCACAGCCACCCACTTGGTGGTGAAGGCTTCATCTTTGATGCCCAGCCAAGCTGCAGCCCACAAACTGTTTGCCAGGTCCTGAGGACCGAACTCATGTAGCTCAGGAGTTGCCACTTCCAGCCACTTCGTTTTGAAGGCAGCACTGATGCCAATATGCAGCTTGGCTGCCGCCCACAAAGTGGTGGATAGGGCAGCCGCATCACCACTAAATCTATCCAGATTGTGTGTCACCACATCCATCAGTTCAGTGATGAAGTTCTCGTCTCGAACTGCCAGCCTGTATGTTGCCCACAGAGTGTCTGATAGACCCTGGACACTGAATCTATGTAAGTGGCCCTTAGCCACCTCCATCCATTCAGTTGTGAAGGCTGTATTGACGATGCCTAGCACAGCTGCAGCCGACCAAATGCTGCTTAAGGTATCCATGCAACTTATGTCCTGTAGCTTTGGTGTAGCCACATCCACCCACTTCGTGAGAAAGGCCTCATCCTGAAAACCCAGATTACATACGGCGAGCAAAGAATCTGACAGGGCCTGGGCATCCATGTCAGGCAGCTTGTGTGTCGCCACATCCACCCACTTGGTAAGGAAGGCCCCATCTGAGATGCACAGGTGAGCAGCAGCCCACAAAGTGTCTGACAAGGCCTGGGCATTCATGACAGGCAGCTTGAGTGTAGCTACAGCCACCCACTTGGTGGTGAAGGCCTCATCTGAGAGGCCTAGCCGAACTGAAGCCACCAAAGAGTCTGACAAGTCCTGGGCTTTCATGTCTGGCAGCTTGAGAGTGGCCACAGCCACCCACTTGGTGGTGAAAGCCTCATCTAAGATGCGCAGCTGAGCGGCAGCCCACAAAGTGTCTGCCAAGGCCTGGACATCCATGTCAGGTAGCTTGGGTGTTGCCACATCCACCCACTTGGTAAGGAAGGCCTCATCTGAGATGCCCAGCCGAGCTACAGCAAACAAAGTGCCTGATAAGGCCTGGGCATCCATGTCTGGCAGCTTGGGTGTCGCCACATCCACCCACTTGGTGATGAAGGCCGTATTCTCAGTACCAAGCCCAGCTGCAATGCGCACAGTGGTTGACAGGTCATGAGCATCTAGGTCCGGCAGCTTGGGCGTAGCCACAGCCAACCATTTGATGCTGATGTCCTCGCGATCAATGCTCAGCAATGAAGAAGCAACGGACAACATACCAGACAGGGCGTCGGCACTGAGCTCTTGTAGCTAGGGCACCACAGCATCCACCCACTTGGATGGGAAGGCCTCATGCCCAATCTCCAAATCATACGCATCACCCAAGATGTTTGGGTGATGCAGGCCATCGTCGTTGATCAGGACATCCATGTAAGGCAGATGGAGTATAGCCGCATCCACCCACTTGCTGGTGTAGGCCTCATCCTCAGCACCAAGCTTAGCCGCAAACCACAACGCTCGTAACAGGCCCTCGGCATCCATGTCATGCAGCTTGAGCGGAGCCACAATCAAGCACTAGGTGATGAAGGCCTCATCGTCAATGCCGAGCTTAGCTGCAGCCCACAAAGTGCCTGGCAAGTCCAGGGCATCCATGGCAGGCAGCTTGGGTGTAGCCACATCCAACCACTTTGTGATGAAGGTCTCATCCTCAATGCCCATTTCAGCTACTTGCTCCAACGTGCCCGACAGGGCATGGGCATCCATGCCGGGCAGCCTTAGTGTAGCCACAGCCAGCCACTTGGAGTAGAAGGCCTCATCATTAATCATGTAGTTCTCATGTGCAAAATGCAAAATGTCTGACAGATCATTGTTATTCATGTCAATAAGCTTCAGTGTTGCCACAGCCACCCACTCGGTGATGAAGGCTTCATCCTTAATGCCCAGCTCAGATGCATTCGGCAATATGTACGGCATTTCCTGAGCATCGATGTCAGGCAGCTTGGGAGTGGCTACAGCCACCCACTTGGTGGTGAAGGCCACATCTGAGAGGCCCAGCCGAGCTGCAGCCCGCAAAGTGTCTGCCAAGGCCTGGGCATCCATGACAGGTAGCTTGGGTGTAGCCACAGCCACCCACTTGGTGGTGAAGGCCTCATCTGAGATGCCCAGCCGAGCTGCAGCACACAAAATATCTGACAGGGCCCGAGCATCCATGTCGGGCAGCTTGGGTATAGCCAAAGCCACCCACTTGGTGTTGAAGGCCTCATCCTCAATACCTAGATCAGCTGCAGCAAACAAAGTGTCTGACAGGGCTTGGGCATCCATGCCAGGCAGCTTGGGTGTAGCCGCAGCCGCCCACTTGCTAAGGAAAGCCTTGTCCTGAATATCCAGCTTAGCTGCAGCCCACAGAGTATTTGACAAGTCCAGGGTTCTGAAGCTAGGCAGCTTGGGCGTAGCCACAGCCACCCACTTGGTGATGAAGGCCTCATCCTCAATACGGAGCACAGCTGCGGCCCACAAAATGTATGACAGGTCCTGGGCGTTCATGTCCGGCAGCTTCGGCGTAGCCACAGCCAACCACTTGGTGATGAAGGGCTCTTTGTCAATGCTCAGCTTAGCAGCAGCACACAACACGTCGGAAAGGGCGTGAGCATTGAACTCGTGTAGCTTGGGCACCACCGTAGCCACCCACTTGGTAAGGAAGACCTCATCCCTCATGTCCAGCTTGGCAGCAGTGATCAAAATGTCTGACAGGTCCTGAGAACTGAAAGTGTTCAGCTGGAGTGTAGCTGCAGCCAAGCGCTTCGTAAAGAAGGTTCTGCTGCTGATGCCCAGCTTAGCTGCAGCCTCAACAGTACCCCGCATGTTTGTATGAGTGAAAGCATGAAGCTTATCCATGGCCACTTCCAGCCACTTAGTGTTAAAAGCCTCATCCTGCATGCCAAGCTTTGCGGCTGCCCACAAAGTTTCCTCCAAGGCCTGAGCACTGAACTCATGCAGCTTGGGCACTGCCGCATCCACCCACTTAGTGATGAAGGCCTCATCCCTGATGTCCAGCCTGGCTGCAGCCAGCAAAGTGTCTGACAGTTTGTCAGACTCAAGGCGTAAAAGGTCCGCAGGTTCTCTAGTTCCAGCTGACAGGAGGTCATGCGTTAATCCGCTGTGACTGTCCACTCCCAGATAAGCCATGGCCCACAGAACTTGCAAGCTGTCGGAGGAGTCAAAGCTATGCAGCTTTGCTCCAGTGTGCTGCAGGATCTTCTGCACTAAGGAGGGGTTTGGGGTGCCTCCCGCTTTGCTCAAAGCTCCAAGCACACTGCAGAGGGCCTGGGCATCCATGTCATGCACACAAGCCAGGGCAAGCACACTTAATTCTTCTATGAGCTGCTGGGCCAGGGCAGCCGGAAACTGGTTGGCAGAAGTCACATTTATTTCGACCACCTTTTCCATGGCAGCACAGACGTGAGTATGGTTGAAGTCCTGGCTGTGGTTGGAGATGAGCTTGTGTAAGCTTGTCAGATCTTCACATGACGTGATTATCGGCATCAGCATTGCTGACCTTTCTGTTCCCTACAAGTCGTGGGCGCTGGCGTTAGTTTGAGAATATGCAGGGTTAGGAGGGGGGCGGTGGGGTGGGGTGGGGTGGGGTGGGGTGGGTGGGGGGGGGGGAAGAGCTTAGTGCTAATAGCGCTATTAGCACTAATTAGCGCTAAAATAAACCCCGTCATTATAGCACTAACTAGAGGTGAAGAGAAGGGAAATAGCATGTCGTCGTATGTAGCCCGTCGTACGTAGCCCTACATATGTGTAGGGGTTGGATATGTTATATGAGTGAATAATTAATATATTATAATGTTATATAATATTAGACTTACCAGAAATTCGAATTTATTTGAAAAACTAATATTATTGTGACACCATAATAATAATAGTGAATACTAATTTCCAAACACTAATATTAGTTGCCGTTCCCTACATATTAGCATGCTTGTACGTGGAGGTTACCAGGCTGCACCCCATCTGCCTTTCCTGTATATTATAAATTATAATATCTCTATTCCTCTCCTCGCTTACATCTATTCCCCCTCATCTCCTTAAAATTCCCCTTAATGCAAAACCAAATAAACTGGTTCAACCTCAAGTTGCACATCCCATTCCCGCTGAACCTGCTGGTTTTACCTAGAACATGTACCATTCGGACACACATTCCTCAAGAAACTGCTGCTGCACCCAACATGTGTATTGGAGGCAACGAGCCACAAATCTGGATAATCAGCCCATATGTCTGAATTAAAATGCAAGTTGATCAGTCCCCCATCAAAACATGACAGTGCTAACCTGAGTCAGCCAGCTGCCTTATAAAATTTGATAGTTATGGTGACAACTTGAAGAAAAAAGGAAAAGCGAAACCAGGGTCTGTGTAAACCTCTTTGCAGACCCTGGTCTCGGTTTCCCTTTTTTTTCAAGGTGCCATCACAAATGTCAAACGTGATAAGACTGGTACGATGGATCCAAGTTCAACTTCAAGCCTGAAAATGGCAGCTTACCGCATCAGACTCCAAGCCATCACGAGGGCGTTTTTTCCTGTAGGCTTCGCAAGCCGCTCATCTGAATTGTAGTGAAAGATGACAGGAAAATAAGCCAGTGAGAACTAAAACTTACAGCCAGGCAGGAGCATATCCACACACACATGCAATAGTGCTCATCTCTCTTCTTCTTGTATGCTCTGCCATGTACAATACATATGTCTGATATCCCCAAGTTGTTTGGGTACTGTGTGCACACCTGTGCATCCTTTCCAGGCAGCTTGGGGATAGCCGCAGCCACCAACAAGGTGTAGAAGGCCTCAAATGAGGTGCTTAGATGCAGCAAAAGTAATAATTATTTGTTTGGGTACTGTATGCACACCTGTGCATCCCTGCCAGGCAGCTTGGGGATAGCCGCAGCCACCAACATGGTGTAGAAGGCCTCATAGGAGGTGCTTAGATGCAGCAAAAGTAATTATAAGTTGTTTTGGTACTGAATGCTCATATGTGCATCCATGCCAGGCAGCTCGGGGATAGCCGCAGCCACCAACATGGTGTAGAAGGCCTCATAGGAGGTGCTTAGATGCTGCAAAGGTAATGCAGCACAGAAGGCTGGAGCTGGCATACAGGCTGGCGTTAACCAAGTGAGTACCTAGATAATTCGGGACCAGCATGAAATTCGGGGCCAGCATAATGAGTGATAAGTTGTGTGGGTACTGTATGCAAACCTGGGCATTTCTTCTACCTGACTACACCCAGTTACCATGCTGGTTGACGACCCTCCGGATGGGCCCAGGTGACCTCGATGGGGTTTGAACCAGCAACCTGATAAGACCCCGCACCTGCTTCCGTTCACCTGACTACACCCTTGTGAGAGCTGTCTTTAATCAGTAGTGTGGTGTAGGAATGTGTAATGAAAAAGTAATGAGAACGCCTGGTGGGGCGTGGTATTAGGGGAGCCCCGGCTTGCGGCGGTAGAGAACGGGCTGCTACTTTACCTGGAAAAAGCTACCGTGGCGGTTGACAGTGACCGCGAACACTAAAGTGCACCTGTAGGGATTCAAACCCGTCACCTTCATTGGTTCAACAAGCTATGAGCAACGTAGAAATGTGTTTTGTACTACAGGGTAATTCAAAGCGCGCTCTTTTGCGCTTTTGAGCGCTGACTTTTTGACCCCCTCTGCGCTTTAAGCGCAATTTTTTGCAACTCCCTATGGGCGCAGTAAGCAATTTTTGCGTTTTTTGCACTACAAAGCGCAGTTTTTTTGTTTTCAAGTGCGCTAAAGCGCTGGCAAATTTGGCAATTTGAAGTATCCTGTATTGTACTAGCCATGTTTACTCTGCACCAGGGTACTACCTTTTGTCAAATTGGTCAGCGCTTAAAGTGCACAAATGTCAAATTGGTCAGCGCTTTGTAGTGCAATAAGCGCAAAAACTGTGCGCTGCGCCCACAGGGGCTTAAAAACTGCGCGAAACGCGCTGTGGGGCTCAAAAAGCGTGCTCGAAATTGCGCTGCCGTGCGAGCTTTGTAGTACCCTGCTCTGCACAAAGACAGTGGGTACCCTGCTGAATGCTGATAGATCATGCAATCAATCCAAACCTATACATTCACAAGATAAGCATTTTGACTGATCATTGGTAGGGAACAGCAACTAATATTAGAGTTTGAAAAACTGATATTTACTAATATTATTATAATGCAGTATGATGTCACAATAACATTAGTTTTCCAAATAAATACAAAATTCTGGTGAGACGGCTCGCCAGTATAATATAAACTAACATTCACTAATATGATTCATTCACTAATATTAACTAACTTAGCCTTTCTCTAATCATTAGTCATCAGGATCGTGCTTGCTGTTGCTTGTTGTGGCCTGAAACATGGTGGCAGTCAAATCGATTAATGCTGTGTGCAGCTCATATTCATGAAAGCAATTGTCTATGTCATCAGTCATCTTGAAAAGAAAGAGTGGGCCGGCCCTACTGCTTACCTAGGCTGGCAAAGCGCACATGTGGGGCAGGGACAGGTGTCCAGCTCTGCCCTCTAATACGCTGGCCTATGACTCGCACAGTGGGTGATATCAGCCTTGAATGCAGCACAATCCTTGGTTTCAGCATCATCATACTTTAACCTGAGAGACAATCAAATTTTGTCGTGGAACGGATTAATAAGCGAGAAGGCTAGATTTATCAACCCCGATCACTATATGGACTTGGGAGCTCACAGATTGCAGCCAAATATTGTGAAGTGATCAAGTTTTTAAAGACTGGTATTCTGGTATTCTTCAAAGTGAGCATTGTGTATTATTTGCATGTAGATTGCAGCCAAATATTGTGGAATGATCAGGATTTTTAAAACTCTGGGATTGTTTATGGCGAGCATTTGTTTTTGTTATTATTTGTGAAAGGTTTTTCACCACAGGAGATGGGTCTCCCCACACAAACCAGCGGCACCGAGGATTCAGTTTAAATGGCGTTGCCACTCCTACAAAAGAGTAGGCGCACTTAGGGAGATACCGACCCTCGACCAAACGAACATTCGACCAAACGAACATTCGCAATTGACCAAAGCAGACTTCGAGTAGTATTTGCATGTAGTGATGAAGTCCCGTCGGTTATCGATTAAGACAGAAGTACCAGAATGGTATTATCTCAACCGTCGAGAATTGAGAGCAGATTGATTATGATCCATTAATAATGTATCATTTGATTTGCAAGGTAGATTTGCTGGGAAGATTTGCAAGGAAGATCATGATGAGCATTTTTGCATGTGCCTTTGCTGATCAATACTTAAATGAAGAGACAGTATCAACAAGTCCTATGCAGCATCGCAAGCGACGCGGAAAATTGGTGGAGTGTGTTGGCAACGGAACAAAAGGTGGCAACGATGGAGCTGACTGAAGCGAGTTAGTTACACGACCGTTGGCTGACGTGTCGGGCTTCAAATTTTTGGCGGAGCCCCCCCTTCTGAGGGGTGGGAGCCCCCAGTGTTACCCATTTGTCCGTCCATCCATCCGTCTGACTGTGATGAAGCCCGACACGTCAGCCAACGGTCTCGTAACTAACTCGCTTCCGTTGCCACCTGTCGCTCCCTCGCGATCACTCTCCGCCATTCTTTAGCGTCGCAGGCGACGCTGCATAGAACTTGTTCGGTCAAACGGACAAATGGGTAAACATGAGGGCTCCCGCCCCCTTGAAGAGGGGGCTCCGCCATAAATACTTGAAACTGTATGATGATCTGAATGTTGGCCTGACTCCCAAAGATGGTGAATAGCTTGGAGGCTGGAGCTTTAAAGAGATAACCTTGTTACATCAGGAGCCTGGAGGCTCACTTACATAGTCAACATAACTAGGTTAGGTCATACTGTCGGCCTGACACTAGGGTAGGAAATACCGACAGCTAGCTGGCTTGTGCACTCGCGTGCACTCGTGCATACTATGCTATGACCGCAGTCATAGCATAACATGAGCCAGGGAACCAGGTACAAGCCCAAGTTTACGATGGACCAGTTTCCTTTAGAGACAAATATATATTATGTTGCACCAATGTATCCTCATCCTAATAAATAGTACAACTATCAAAAATATATTATGTTGCACCAATGTATCCCCATTGTAATAAATAATAATAATAATATCAAATATATATTATAATGTATAAACTATAATGCACCAATGTATCCTCACCCTAATCAATAATAATAATATTAAATACATATTATAAATTTATAATGTATATATTATATTGCACCAATGTATCCTCCTTCTGAATCATCCTTCATTTGTTTCTTCTCAAGTTGTGTGAGTATTTTCACCCCATGAGGTGGGCTCCCGACAGAAAACAGCGACACAGAGGATTCAGTTCGAATGGCGTTGCAACTCATACACAGGATTAGATATCGTCGTCATTATCATCACCACCTCCACGATCATCAAATAGACCTCCTTACAATCTGGAGTTGATCATCAACCTTAAAAAGAGTGTTGGGTCGATATGACTGGTGATGATAAGGATTTGGGGGTGTTTATTATGATGGTGATATGTTTCCAACTTAGACAGTCTTAGTAATACGATTGGTATTTTATTTGCTGCTGCTGTAACGGTATGGATTCCTTCATAGGGATCCGACTCGTTAATTAAGACTCACTGGTACCGAATTACCCGAGAGCCAACAGCCAACAGAATCAGTACTACTCCGTGTACTGCTTCTTAAATCACGGCTCCGTACAGCGAGCCGACAGTCAATATTAGGGCGTAAACAACAGAGAAGAGACCCCTTTCCACAGTTCAGGTTAACCATGTAGAGGCTGGTACCCCAAGGCGAGCACCCCCACCACCCTTCTACCTGTCCACCCACACCCACCCACCTGCACGCCACCACAACAACCCTAACACCAACCCATCCTCACCCATCCATCCTCACCCACCCATCCTCACATAACACAAACCACCTGACCACCCAACCTTATCCACTCAATATATTAGGGGATGTACATATTGTATCAATCGTCTTCCCTTGGGATCCCAAGCGCTCACATCCCCACCAACGGTAAAACCACTAGTTAATTAACCTGCTGCATGCATCTGTTCCCTGGATGCTTTGACTTGCTTCCCTTATCCAAACCTTTATGTAACTTACCGTTGAGCGACCCTTGTCCCTTCTCCCTAGTCCGCTATCTTGGCAATTACGTTCTAAGCTTCAAGGATAGAGCTTCTTACACCTAAGGCACAGCTTACAGCTGTTACACTGGTTTCGGAGCTGGTCTCAAACTCTCAATCCAGGGCGCGCATCCGCATCCGCTCACACTCACTTTCGTTCGACATAAGGCTGATCTGATCATATCGTATATGTTTCGGCGTGGTTTCAACATGGTAGTTGTCAACGCTTGTCATGTAATAATGCTCATTAACCCTGACTCATTCAGAGGATTGAAACATGTTGTATCATTTATGAGTAAATGTGACAAGAAACGTTAAGTTAAATTGTCTGCATAGCTTAAAATCTGGGCCCTAGACGTTTACGATTTGTTGGGTTTCACTTCACCAGTCTGCACCAGTGCTTGTTTATATCAACTGACTTTTCTGTTTTAAAGTTGGGCAGGTTCATTTAGCCTATTTGACTACCCCTGGACTGTATAATACATACATATATGGTTGCACCAATGCTGACGCGGTCCAAGAAGGCAACACTATCTTGATATGTATTCCTATGCTGATTGATTCTAATGATGGTGGTGTATTGGTGTTAAAAAAAAATCGGATGTGTTGATACAATGGTGAAGGAGGATGGGCCATGCCCATTTGATTGGGCATATCTAGATATTGCAGGTGCTCAACTAGGGTTGTTCAGGACGCTGCGTCCTCCGTCGCAGACGCAACGTCGAAGAGTCCGTTGCGTCGCAGGTCGCAACGTGGGGGGGGTCCGTTGACCAGAAGGAAGGGTCAGCTGCGTCGCAGGACCCAGGCTATAAAATGGGTTGCGTCTCAAGCAGCAGAAGTCCTGAAGTACCCTGGTGCTCAACGTTTCTGTCAGTGTTCTGAACTCTTGGTCGCGTAAGACGTTTGTGGTACTTTACTTTTAATTAAACTTAGGCAGTGCAAATAAATTACCGGTACTGACTTCAGATAAGTGCAAGATGATTATGAATCATACATCTCAGACTCGCAGATCTTTACCTCGAATAACTCGCTACAACTATTACCCCCCACCCCCCTCCACATTTTATCAAGCTATAAAGGCCTTCCGCTCGGAACGGGATTTGTATAGAATAATTCGATAGAACTGAACGAACAATGACGCTCCAGGCATTTTTGATATACCAGGCAAAGGCAGCGAACTCTCTGCATATTACATTTTAAGTTGTCCGTCGCCCTCCTGCATAATACGGTACGCATTATCAGACCCACCTTGCCAGGATTGAGCATAGAAGGAAAGGCACCTCCTTCGGCCCACAATAACAGCCTTGTCCAAGGTCGTTGAAGAAACAGGGCCTGGAAAAGGTCGGTGCGAACACAGGAGACTGAGTTGCTACACCAACTTGACTCTGGGAGCAGAGCTCTGCTGTGATAACTTAAAGTTGCAAGGGAGGATAAATCAGAACATTTGAACAAGGGTAAGTAGTCCGGCCATTTCCCCTCACACCTTATTCCGGTCTGAACCTCCAACCCTACCTCCCTCCTATCAAAATCTGCATTTGAACTGTCCAAGAAGAAAACCAGACTTCAAGTAAATTAATTGCGCACATTGACAACTCGCCATGGACTCGAATGCTAGTTGGGCCCCTGCAAGAATACCAGGACTACCTAGTTGAAGGCGCGTTGTTTTTGTTGCGGTGATGATCCAACAGCTGCGAGCTGTTCGCAGCTGTGCGGCGAAAATATGTATCGACTTGTGGAGATGCCTGTTAGTCGCTATGCCATTCGCTATGCCATCTCACTTCGACCCATGCAATTTTTTTTACGCGAAATCTTGCCGATGGGCACCCAGAGATATGACCCCGGCAGCTAAAAATAAAGCAGCTTTAAAACTGGCATGAGTCATTATGTAAATGACACATACTCGCCTCAGCGCCCATTTCTCTGGCGAGATATTGAAGTGCTAAGCTTACCAACCAACCAACCCCAGTAGCCTCCTGTGTCCTCCCTCTCTCTCCGCCGTCTGCGTCTGCCCGTCCGTGTCCGTCTCTCCATCCGTCCGCCGTCTGCACGGCAAGTTTCGAGTACCAAAGTTTGGTGATCCCGACACCAGCCGGCAGTACGGTTACGCTTTCAATTGGCTTTGGAAGAGTGAGGCTGGTAGTGGCTCGCGAACGAGTTGGAGCGCCCACGCCCGTTTAACTGCTGCTCGAACTGTTCTGTCTAGATGAAGTATTGGCCGAGGACGTTGGCAAGGCCATGCGCTTAACAGAAAGCCAAAATGTTACTCAGTGACTTCGACCGAGTTCATTTATTAGGGTATATAATTGCTCACCAAGGCCTCACAATGAGGGCACGTATACCCCCGTTCGCGACCTCCTCTGGTTCCGAGCGTCCACCCCTTTCAAATCTATGAATGGCAGCTACAAGCTGTACTCCTTGGCCAATGATCCTGCTATCTAACGATCTGAATAGTTTCGCATGCGGCTCAAGACCACCCTGGAAAATTTCGTGCCGAATATTGGAGATTTCTCAGACTGGGTGTCCAGGCCACCCATTTGACGGTGGGGGCAGCCTGTTATCCTAAATATGCTTCAGATAGCTTGCGAAGCAAAAAAACTGAGCGCGCATGGGGCCCGAACAAGAAAAGAAGAATCTGAGAGGACATAACATCCTGACATGACATTACACGCGGGTGCTGTATTGCCAGGTCTGGAGATATTGCCGTGCGTCTGCAGACGCGTCTGTTCGTTAACAACTGACTCCTCCAAACTCCAACCGAACCGAACTCCAACAGAACTCCAGCTTCGCCTGTTCAAATCTGTGGGCAAGCAGTGCCTGAAGCTCGCGAAGCGCAAAACGCATTCCCCGTCCATGCAAAGCAAGCTGAACACAATAATAGTAGAAAGAAGCATTGTAACGAGATCCGGGTCTCCCTGACGAGCTCGTGGCTGATGTCTTGCTGCGCGCCTTGCGACTAGGTGCACCTATTAGCAGGTTGTCGGTTGTTTGCCGCTCCTGGCATGCTGTCGTGGATCAGAACCTTATCGCTAAGCACCGGGGCGCCATGTCCCAGGCTCTGTGTAGAGCCCTTGAGCATGACCAGTGTGTCCTGGCTTGTGAGTTGGCTTCACGACCTCAGTCTGTACAAGACTCAAACCTTGCATTGCTCTTGGCAGCTATTCATGGGTGTGCAGACGTGGCTCAGATTCTGCTAGATGCACCAAAGCATGCTGCCCAAGCAGATAGTGGAGCTGGACGGGATCTTATGATGGGTGCAGCCTACAGGGCTAGTGCTGAAGGGCTGCGGGACTTGATACCGCACTGCCATGCCTCCTATGCTGCACGGACTGATCAGGAGGCTGAGGGAAGGACTGGGGACGCACTTTTGGCGGCATCCTCCAAAGGCCATACAGAGATAGTGCAAATGTTGCTACACGCCAGGGAGCATGCTGCACACGCCGATTGCCAGGAAGGAGTGGCCCTTGTGTTAGCTGCAAAAGAAGGCCACATAGAGATAGTGCGTATGTTGATCAACTCCCCTCAGCATGCAGCACATGCTGACTTTCACAATGGGTGGGCTCTTATCCTGGCTGCGTTCCAAGGCCACAAAGAGATAGTGGGTGTGTTGTTGACTGCTCCGCAGCATGCTGCGCATGCTGATTGTCAGGGAGGAGAGGCTCTTCAGAAAGCAGCGTCCAGAGGCCACACAGAGATAGTGTGTATGTTGTTGAGCCCCCCACAGCATGCTGCTCATGCTGATTGTCTCGGTGGAGTATGTCTTGTGGAGGCATCGTCCAGAGGCCACACAGAGATAGTGCGTATGTTGTTGAATGCCCCTCAGCATGCTGCACATGCTGATTGTCAGGATGTAGAAGCTCTCGTGGTCGGAGGCATCGTCCAGAGGCCACACAGGGATAGTGCGTATGTTGTTGAATGCTCCTCAGCATGCTGCATATGCTGATTGTCAGGATGGACAGGCTCTCATGATGGCAGTGAGCCAAGGCAACAATGACATAGTGGGCCTGTTGCTCAACGCTCCACAGCATGCTGCACGTGCTGATTCTCAAAATGGGTGTGCTCTTATCCACTCTGCGTACCTAGGCCACAAAGAGATTGTGGGTGCGTTGTTGACCGCTCCGCAGCATGCTGCACGTGCTGATTGTGGGGGAGGAGATGCTCTTCTGATGGCTGCAAAAAGAGGCCGCAAAGAGATAGTGCGTATGCTGTTGAATGCCCCACAGCATGCTGCACGTGCTGATTGTTAGGGAGGACATGCTCTTGTGTTTGCAGTGAGCAAAGGCCACATTGACATTGTGCGCATGTTGCTAGGCGCCCCACAGCATGCTGCACCCGCTGATGGCCAGGATGGACAAGCTCTCCTGGCTGCAGTGAGCAAAGGCCATGCGGAGATAGTGCGCCTGTTGCTAGGCGCTCGGCGGCATGCTGCACATGCAGATTGTTAGGGTGGTGCTGCCCTTGTGAAGGCAGTGAGTGGAGGCCACACAGATATAGTGTGTATATAGTGTGTATGTTGCTACATGCCGCCAAGCATTCTGCACGTGCTGATTGTAAGGATGGTGCTGCTCTTGTGTTGGCAGCGCATGGAGGTCATACCGAGATGGTGTGTTTGCTGCTAGGTGCTCTACAGCGTACTGGATGTGCTGATTGCTTGAGTAGTGAAGCTCTTGAGGTAGCATCAAGCAACGGTCACACCGATATAGTACGCATGTTGCTCAAATCCCTACAGTATGCTGCACATGCTGATTTTGAGTGTGGGCAGGCTCTTGTGTTGGCCGTGCGTAGAGGACATCGACAGACAGTTCGTTTGTTGCTGAAGGCCCCACAACATGCTGCACATGATGATGGTAGCAGTAGTGAAGCTCTTGTGGAGGCAGCGCGAGGAGGCCACGCAGAAATAGTGCAGATGTTGCTGAAGGCCCCACAGCATGCTGCACATGCTGATTGTTGGAGTAGTGAAGCTCTTGTGGAGGCAGCGCGCGGAGGCTACATAGAGATAGTGTGTATGCTGGTAGCAGCCCCACATAATGCTGCCCAGGCAAGCCGTGGATATAAAGATGCTCTTCACATTGCTAGGAGAGCACGCCACGTTGAGATGCAGCGCATGTTGCGTGAAGCCATAGAAGCTGGTGGTGGTGACAGATCAGCTATCATCAATGCCCCCCCTATCCCCGTTGCCACTTCACGCGTGCTCAGGGCGGTTAGGGCAAGACCCAGAGGCCTAGAGGCAGGCCCAGGCTCAGGGACCAGGACCCAGAGGAAGGGTTCCTAAGCTGGATTGAGTCCAGACCCAGAGGCAGACCCAGAGGCAGAGGCTGAGGCAGAGGCAGGCCCAGAGGCAGAGGAAGGGCTCCTAAGTTGGATTGAGTTCCAGAAGGGGCTGTAGGACATGAGTTTGATATTCTGTAAGTTACAGTCCAGATGTCATATCACGGGTGTAAGTTGCAGTCCAGGGGTGACCAATTAGGCTATAGGGAGTTTTCCAACCTTGAACAATCAAGAACAAGCATAGATTGCCATGAAAGGCTAATTGAATGAAATACTTGATCAACTGGCCCCCATCAAATCATGAACATGATGAGTGTGACCGAGGATCCGATTCTGAGTGTTGCTGATAAATGGTCTAGCAGCCCTCAGGCTTCTCATCGTCTGCGGGCGGAATTATCATGGGTAGCATTCCCGTGTAAATACTACTACACCACACTCCTTAGTACCAGGGTGATTCAAAGCGCGCGCTTTTGCGCTTTTGAGCGCTGACTTTTTGACCTCCGCTGCGCTTTAAGCGCAGTTTTTTGCACCCCCCTGTGGGCGCAGCAAGCAAATTTTGCGCTTTTTGCACTACAAAGCGCTTTTTGTTTGTTTTCAAGTGCGCTAAAGCGCTGGCCAATTTGGCAATTTAAAGTACCCTACTTAGGACAGAGTGCAATCACGTGTGTGGATGATAAGAGGCGGTATGATCAACGTGGCTTCACCCTTCTAACTGCTTGTCTTTACTGATCCCATGCAGACATATGTTTGACTAGATACCGGTAGATCATCATGTCGAATAAACCTAACACAGTATCTGTATTCTGCAGACGGTTAGGCACCGATTTGCCGTCGTACATAAACAGGTTACTATTCTTCTACTTCAGGGGTAATGGGATACAGGAAGTCAAATGGTCCATTCTATATCCCGCGGGGTTCTTGGCAGACCTTAACTGAAGGTGCTGCATAAAGCACAAGTGCTACATTATGTACCTTGGTGTTTTGGGGGTGCTGCTTTATAGCCTTTGGGGGTTGCCTTTTGTGTGTGTGTGTGTGGGAGGGGGGGGGGGGGGGGGGGGGGGGGGGGGCGAAAAGTTATGTGTTTGCGTTTACGTTTCCCTTGTAATACTTGTATTTACTGCCGAAAACGGCGAGCAGCCAAGTTGCTGGCTGGAGATATGTAACCAAGTTCAAGTTTTTTAGCAAAGCAGCGGCTAGCAGCACCCCGAAGGCTACTATGAGCAACATGGTGCTTTGAAGAGACACCTATTTGCTTTGTTAGTTCCTGTCGTGACTCCGAGAGACTCTCTTCTTTGCTTGCTTGGGAGAGAATCCACGGAGGAGGGCGACCAGGATATTTCAACACGTTTTCAAAATAGGCTGGGCACCAGCCGTACATCAGTGCCCTCCCTGCTTCTCCAACATGTGCCGGGCACAAACAGTGCCACCTCCCAAATGTGCTGGGAACAAACAGTACACTTTCCCAAATGTGCTGGACATCTATCTATCTATCTATCTATCTATCTATCTATCTACCTATATGAATATTAGAATATATCAGTGAAATCCAGAGTGTGTGGGACAATCACTAGACACACCAATACCCACTACGGTGCTACGCCCCTCCCAAATGTGCTGGGCACCAGCAGCGTAGCTTTTCTTTTCAGGTACGAGCAGCAGCTTCTAGGCAGCTCTCCTGACTGGCTAGTCAGCCAAGCCTGATGCAACCAACTCACCTCGAAGCTGACACAACCAGCTGTCCTGTAATGTTGACATCTTGGAACTTGGCCCAGTGGACGGCTCAGGGAGCTGCCCAGAAGCTGCTGATCGTAGCTGAAAAGGAAAACTACGACCAGCAGTACCATTGATCAGTGTGAAATCAGTGATCAGTGATAATGCACAAAAGGCACATGGGTGCTTTTTCATACTTCACTACAATGCACATATTAGAGTGCTCCCTGGCCCTATTGCCTCTGAATTTGTCGTACCTGGAAGTTCTTCACCCCCTCTGCCTTTTTCCCTGCACCAGTGTGACCTAATGCAAAACCATGGTTCTAAAGAGGGCCAGAATATGGTGCCCCCCCCCCCCCCCCCCCCCCCTGCTATAATGCTAATTCAGAGTTGTCGGGCGGAAATCTGTTCCGTCCCCTATGGACTTCAAAACGCGATCGTTGAACTGGAAAATCCCGGACAGGGCAACCGCTGTCGAGGCATGTTGTCGAGGCACGCTGTCAAGCCATTCAGGCATTTCCCGAAGATGGCCCATCACGCCTCCGATACCAGAAATGGTTCGCAGCCAACAGCAATGATGAGAATGGCTTGATTCCCTTTACATCTGCCTTACATAAGCAGGATCAGATTCGTTCTATAGCACAGTGTAGAATGGGTTCCCATTGGCTGAACACAGAAAGAATAAGGGTGGTGGATAGAGCACACATCCCTCGTTCAATGAGACACTGTCAAATGTGTGGGTTCCAAAAACCTGAGGATGAAATGCATATGTTTGAGTGCCCTTTTTATAATGATATTCGCCCCCGCTACCAGAAGCTGTTTACAGATATTTATAGGCATGTCCATGAGGATACCGACTTAACTGTATGGAATGTGGAATTCTGAGATTCCACATTCAGAACCTTTATGAATGGAAATGGCACTAAGACTTTCTGGAGCAACCTAGCCGACTATCTTTCTACTTGTAGAATAGCAAGACAGGAAGCCCTGGACTGCTTAGTGGCACCGTAATTTATTATCCCTTTTTGTGACTTCTCATTTGTTAGCTTCTTACTTCCGCCACTGTAAGTGGTTGAGATCTGGGTCCTGCTCTAGGGGGTTTAATACCTACGCCACCAAAACGGTGGTTGGGAGTTTGGTTTGTTTGTCCTCGACACACCCCTGATGTAATGGGTTTTTTTGCTTTGTGGGTGCTTTTTCTTTTTGTTTAAAGCACAGAGTCTCATACACCCTCGCGGTGTCAAGTAGACTCTAACATGTAATGTAATGTAATGTAATGTAATGTAATGTAATGTAATGTAATGCAATGTAATGTAATGTAATGTAATGTAATGTAATGTAATGTAATGTTATGTAATGTAATGTAATGTAACATGGCAGCTGTCAACCTATCGGCTACATACACGGTTTAGCACTGACAAAAAAAACGGAAGGGGCTCATAACACCCATCATGAACCAGATGAACTGACGCACCTCTCCTAAATACGTGCATTCTTGCAAGAACACGAATCAAATATTTATAAATGTACAGTACACTGCATACGGCTGGAAGTACCTATCCCCCCCCCCTCCCCTCCCGCACCCCAATATTTCCCCCACCACACCTCACCCCCAAACTTTGGAGGCCCAGTACTTTAGTTCAACTGGGCCAAATTAAGATATACAACCGGATTCTACATTATCTCTATGATCTGTACATAGTTATGTAGTTACATAGGACGATGGGGTCAGTTTGATTAAAACTTGCCCCCCCCCCCCCCCCCCCCCCCCCCCCCCCCCCCTTGCCAGAAAAAAATGTTCCAATTTACATTTACATTTACATTACATGTTAAAGTCTACTTGACACCGCGAGGGTGTATGAGACTCTGTGCTTTAAACAAAAAGAAAAAGCAAATTAACGCAGTGATTATCACTCCTTTTGAACCATAAATCGCGCTTAAGATTTTAATGCATCTTTTTTGGCGGAGCACACGTCAATTTGTCTCGTTTTTGTTCATGGGAGGATTGTCCATGTTTTTCTTGTTTTCATTTATTTTTTGTCGCAGTATTATTGTATGTATGAATGTATGTTACAGTCCAGGGGTAGGCCAAGTTAGCTAAGTCGCAGTAGGTGAGGTAGTACTCACGAACGAACTGAATCTTAGCCTCGATCTGATGCAGCTTCCTCTGTCTTCCGAGGTCCTGGGCTGGAATGGCTCGAATCCAGCACCCCGAGCCAGCACGCACCGACACCCGTCACTTTTCATCAGTGCCCCCCTCCTGCCAGACGATCTGTCTGCGATTTCTGCGATTCATACCTTCCCGCAACTCTTCCGGGATTCTAGGCTGATAGGAAGCTCTTATCTTTATAAAGCTTTGCCCGCCAGCCCTGCTTCGATACCAACGCTTAACTCACGTCACGACTCGCGAGCTGCACCCCCAAGGTCTCGCAATCAGACCTCCCCCATCACTCCACCCCACCCTTCCTCCCTCCCACTCTTCGCATCCTCTTTCTGCACCCTACATTCGCTGCACTGACTACCCGCCGAGGGAGTCTGGTCCCAAGTTGCCAGTACGTCTAACTAGCTTGAGCAGCCACACCGTACTCCCACCTTCCAAGGTGAAGGCGGTTCCTTCGTAAGGAGCCATGCATGTGAGATTCCAAGGCACACGCTGGAACTGTAGCTGAACCTGTAGTGCAGCAGGTTGCAAACAGGCATCGTTCACAAAGCCCCCTTTAGGAGCATTGCTCGGGCAGGAGCAGCAGCAGCAGCAGCAGCACGACCAGCAGCAGCAGAAGCAGCAGCAGTTGTAGTAACAGCAGCAGCAGCAATAGCAGCAGCACAATCAGCAGCAGCAGCAGAAGCACCGCCAGCAGAAGCAGGATGGGTGTTATGAGTGCCATGCAATCTGCCGTACGGTATGGCTCCATCTTCGTATGCACTCTGTCTACCTACTACGTGGTCACTAAGTATGGGGTCTTCATTTCCAGGGTGAGTGCACAGCTGTTCGTAAATCCCTATTCGACGAATGGCCTAGTGGCAGAGCTCCTAGAACGATGAAGGTGCGGGGTTCGAATCCCTGCGGGTGTGCCTTAGTGTTCTTGGTCGCTGTCAACCGCCATGGTAGCTTTGTCCAGGTAAAGTAGCAGCCCGTTCCCTACCGCTGTAAGACGAGGCTCCCTTAATACCACGCCCCACCAGGCGTTATCATTACTTTTTTGCACAGCTTTTCTTTTGGCTAGGAGCAGTAGCTTCTCGGCAGCCCCTTGAGCCAGCCCCTGAGCCTAACCCCAACAATTCAGCAGTTCTAGACATCTGATAGTGTCAGCTTCAAGGTGCAATAGGTCGCATTTGGTTTGGATCAATAGCCAGTCAGGGGATTTTGCTGCCTATTGTATCTGGGCAAAGCATGTTTCCCACGTGTGAAGGGCGTCATGGTGAAGCCCTTGCATTTGTTTGTGCATTTTACTCATAACAGCAACACAAAACTTGCTTCCGCAGGTATCTGGACCAAGCATGTTTCCCATGTTTACAGTGCGTCATGATCTCGTTCTTGTATTTTTTTCTTTTTACCCAAAACAACAGCACAAAACTTGCTGCCGCAGGTATCTGGACCAAGCATGTTTCCCACGTTTACAGTGCGTCATGATCTCGTCCTTGTATTTTTTCTTTTTACTCAAAACAACAACATAAAACTTGCTGCCGCAGGTATCAGGACTAAGCATGTCTCCCACGTTTCAAGGGCGTCATGATGAACTCCTTGTATTTTTTTCTTTTTACTCAAGACAACAAGACAAACGTGCTGCCGCCGGTATCAGGACCTAGCATGTCTCTCATGTTTGAAGGGCGTCATGATGAAGTCCTTGCATTTTGTTTTTTGCTTTTTACTCAAAACATCAACCAAAACTTGCTGCCGCAGGTCTCTGGACCAAGTATGTTTCCCACGTTTAAAGTGCGTCATGGTCTCGTCCTTGCATTTTTTTCTTTTTACTCAAGACAGCAACACAAAACTTGCTGCCGCAGGTCTCTGGACCAAGTATGTTTCCCACGTTTAAAGTGCGTCATGGTCTCGTCCTTGCATTTTTTTCTTTTTACTCAAGACAGCAACACAAAACTTGCTGCCGCAGGTCTCTGGACCAAGTATGTTTCCCACGTTTAAAGTGCGTCATGGTCTCGTCCTTGCATTTTTTCTTTTTACTCAAGACAGCGACACAAAACTTGCTGCCGCAGGTCTCTGGACCAAGCATGTCTCCCACGTTTGAAGGGCGTCATGATGAAGTCCTTGCATTTTGTTTTTGCTTTTTTACTCAAGACAACAAAACAAAACTTGCTGCCTATTGTATCTGGGCCAAGCATGTCTCCCACGTTTGAAGGGCGTCATGATGAAGTCCTTGCATTTTGTTACTGCTTTTTTACTCAAGACAACAACACGATACTTGCTGCCGCAGGTATCTGTGCCAAGCCTGCTTCCCACTTTCGACAAATTGAAGGGCGCCATGATGAAGTCCTTGCATTTTGTGTTTTCTTTTTACTCAAGACAACAACACAATACTTGCTGCCTCAGGTATCTGGACCAAGCCTGCTTTCCACTTTCGATGAATTGAAGGGTGTCATGATAGAGTCCTTGTATCGCCTTTTTTTCTTTGTACTCAAGACAACAACACAGTACTTTCTGCCTCAGGTATCTAGACCAAGCATGTCTCCCACTTTGAAGAATTGAAGGGTGTCATGATAGAGCCCTTGCATCTAAACAACAAAAAACAAAACAATTTATTCAAAATAACAAAACAACAATTTTTTAAAACAAAACAAGAGAACAAAGCTTGCTGCCTATTGTATCTGCTCAGCAACCGCACTGTCCCAGGAGGAGGCTTGGGTCCCTACTTGTGGCTTCCAAATGGCCTCAAAAGTTATGAAAAAGACACTAATTGAAGGGAGTCATGATAAAGTCCTTGTATCTAAACAACAACGAAACAACAGAACAACAAAACAATGAATTCAAAATAACAAACACAACATAACAATACACTCAAACACAAAAACAAAACTTGGTGCCGCAGGTATCTGGACCAAGCATGTCTCTTACATTTGAAGGGCGTCATGATAAAGTCCTTGCATCACCTTTTTTCTTTTTACTCAAAACAAGAGAATAAAACTTGCTGCTGCAGGTATCTGGATCAAGCATGTTTCCCATATTTGAAGGACGTCATGATGAAGTCCTTGCATTTTGTTTTTGCTTTTTTACTCAAGACAACAAAACAAAACTTGCTGCCGCAGGTGGCTGGACCTAGCATGTTTCCCACTTTTGAAGGGCGTCATGATATCGTTCTGGCGGAGGCTATTTCGCCTCGCATGGGGGCTCTTGGGGAAGGTGAGCATGATAAAATAAGCTTGAAGTTAGCAAGCATGAGTATGAGAATATAAAGGACGTCATGATATCGTCTTTTTGCAAAGGCTATTTCGCCTCGCCCAGGAGACAAGTAAGCGGGAAGTAAGGCAAACACCACACCCACACACTACAACAAGACCCAGACACACACACACACACACACACCAACACTGAACAAAGTACAACAGACCACCACACACACACACAGCACACAGACCACTAGACCACCGACCCAGCAAGACACAGACACATGCCCCAGGACACAGTACACCACCCACACACACACACACACACAAAACACACAGACACAGACACAGCAAAAAAACACACAACAACGCACACGACGCAGTGGACACATACACAGACATAGACACAGGACCAAGGGGACACAGACACAGACACAGACCACATACAACACACCACAGCCACACACACAGACACAGAACCCACACATACACAGACACAGCTAACACGCGCATGACAGCTCGCAGAACACAGACAAGAACAGACAAAGCACCTACACAGGCACAAACACGCCGGGACAGCACACAGGAACAGGAACCACACCACGCACCCCGGACACATACAGGAGACACATACACATTGGACACAGGGACACATTACACTAGCCCAGACCCAGACAAGGACACAGACAAGGACCTACAGGACACAGGACACAGACAATAACAGACCCCACACCATCAGACACCGCACAGACACTAGACACCACACGCACACAGACGAGACACAAGATCACACACAGGGCACACAGACACAGGGACACAGACACACCACACGCAGAAGACAACAGACACACACCCGACACAGACAAGACAAAAACACCCACTACAAAAAAACGGCACACAGACGCAGACACAGACACCCAGACTCAGCACAGGACCACAGACACGACACGACCCAGAACAGACCCACATCGAAACACACACTACAAGGCACACAGGGACACATACACAGAAAAGACACATACCGCCCCACAGACGGAGCCAAGACGGAGGGACCAGACACCGACACCTACACAGATCACAGACACACACCCACAGACTAGATCCACAGGAACAGTACCACACAACGACACAGACAACAGCCAGCCACACGCAGACAGGAAACAGGACCAGAACACACCACCAGCACAGACCCCCCCCCACAGGGTGGGGTAAAACCCCCCCCCCCCCCCCCCCCCCCCCCCACCGAAAGGACACAGACACAGACACCACACGCCACAGGAGACAGACACAGACACTACCACAGACACAGACACAGACATCATCACACACAAGATTCCCAGGACACAGACACGCACCAGACAACAGGACAACAGACACAGACAACCAGACAACAGGAACAGACACCGACACAGACACAGACACAGACACACACATACCCACACATACACAGACCGCACCACGACGCATAACACAGACACTACCATTACAAAAAAAACCTGCAGACAGCCCCAGTACACCTACGTGCAACACACAGACGCACACACACCACAAGACGCAGACGCTGACCAGGGACTATAACATACATGCAGGACTAGACCTAGACACACAGTACAACATACAGACAAGTACTAGGATAGACACACATACCAGTACCTACAACAGACTCTGACACACACACATTACACATGAATACCAACATCCGAGACTAGACATACCACATACACACACACATACACATACACATACCACACCCGCATACATACACCATACAAATACACACACACATCACATACACTACACTACACATCGACATTACACATACACCTACACATACACATAACATACAAATACACATACAACATACACATACAACATACACACACCCACATCCACATACACATACACATAAACATACCACATACACATTACAATACACATCCACATACCCCTTTCCCACATACACATACAACATACACATACACCACAACATACACACCCATTACCCATACACGCACAATACGCATTACTACACATACACATTACACATACAATGCCTACATCCACATACACTACGCATTACCACAATACGCACACACACACATACGCATACATACATACACATACTATACATACATACACGTACTATACATATACACACATACACATACATACACATACTATACTATACACACATACACATACATACACATACTATACACACATACACATACATACACATACTATACTATACACACATACACATACATACACATACTATACTATACATACAGACATACACATACTATACACATACGCATACATACACATACTATACATACATACACATACATACGCATACTACATTACACCTCCCTACTTACTCAACATACCCTTACGCATACATACATACAATAACACTACGCTACACCACATTACACATTACTCATACCCATACCAACATACACATTGCCCCTACATCACACACCCGCAACATACACATACCCCATACACATACACACACACACATATACAAATACACATAACATACACTACACATACACACACACGCATACATACACATACACACACACGCACACATACACATACACATACACATACACATACACATACACATACACATACACATACACATACACTCAAATGAGAATGAGAATAGAAAGGGCGTCATGATATTGTTTTTTTGCAAAGGCTGTTTTGTCCCGCATGGGGGGCCTTGGGGAAGGTGGGCAAGAGAAAATAAGCTTGAAGTAAGCATGCACATACTCACGCACACATACATATGCACACACATACGTGCACACACCTATGTACGCATACACACACATCAACACACATACACACTCAGTGACATACGCATACACATATATCACCACACACACACGCATATACACACATCACCACACACACACACCCATACACATATACACACACACACACGCACACACATACACACACATACACATACACACACACACAAACATGCACACACACACACACACACGCAACACACATCGCCACACACACAAGCACACGCACAAACACGAACACACACATACATGCACACACGCACACTCCGTGACATACGCATACACACACATCAACAACACCACACACACACGCACACACAAACACATCAACACACACACACACAAACACACACACACAAACACACACAAGCACACACATACTCTCCCTGCCCCCCCCCCCTCCCCCTCTCCCCCCCACCCCCCACCCACGCACACACAATATAACAACACACGTATACACACAAACACACAAACACACACACACAAAAACACCACATTAAAAACCACACCACAACAACCGCCCACACACAAAAAACACACACAAACACAACACTCACACACACAATCACCACACACACCAACTACACACACACAAACACACATACACACACACATACACACACATACATACACACACGCACATCACACCACCTACCACACACATGCACTCACTCACTCCACTCACTCACTCACTCACTCACTCACTCACTCACTTACACATCACTCCACTCACTCACTCACGCACTCACTCTCAACCCACACACACACCCACCCTACACAAAAATTTATCACACAAAGACAACAACACACATACTCTCCCTGCCCCCCCCCACCCCCCCCCCCCCCCCCACCTACCCCCCCCCCCCCACACCCCTCCCTCCCTCTCCCCTCACACACACACCCACGGCACCCACACAGACAAACCACACCACACAGACACAGACACACCACACACCACCACAAACACAACACATGCAACATATCTTCCCACAGTCACATACACACACAGACATCACCACACACAGACATCACCACACACACACATGCACACACACATGTACACAAACACACACAGACACACACACACACACACACACACACACACACACACACACACACACACACACACACACACACACAAACACACACATACACACACACTGCGTTACATACACAGGGGATGTCGTCATTTGTGTGCGCCCTGTGAATCCAGCCGAGAACATCATCAAGCGTGTTGTTGCTACTGAAGGCAATGATGTGGTGCTCTACCCAAACAAGGATCGCGCTGAGGTGACGACAACACGGGTGCGTAGGTGGTGGAGGTGTGAGTGGGTGGGGGGGGTTGGGTTGTGAGTGAGTGGGGGTGGTTGGTCAATGGTGTGGTGGTCTACCCAACAAGGTACGCGCTGACGGTGACGACAACACAGGTGCGTAGGTGTGGGGGTGGGGGTGGGTGGGGTGGGTCGGGTGGTGAGTGGGTGGGTGGTGGTGTGGTCAGTGGTGTGTGGTCTACCCACACAAGGTACGCGCTGAGGTGACGACAACACGGGTGCGTAGGAGGTGGGGTGGGGGGGTGGGTGGGTTGGGTTGTGTGTGTGTGGGTGGTGGGTAGTGGTGTGGCCTTGTGTGGTGGTCTACCCACACAAGGTACGCGCTGAGGTGACGACAACACGGGTGTGTAGGTGGTGGGGGGTGGGTTGGGTGTGTAGTGAGTGGGGGTGGTGGTTGGGTCAGCGGTGTGGTGGTCTACCCACACAAGGTACGCGCTGAGCGGTGATGACAACACAGGTGCGTAGGTGGGGTGGGGGTGGGGGGGGTGGGGGTGGGTCGGGGTGTGAGTGGGTGGGTGGTGGTGTGGTCAGTGGTGTGGCTGGTCTACCCAACACAAGGTACGCCGCTGACGGGTGACGACAACACGGGTGCGTAGGTGGTGGGGGTGGGGGTGGGTTGGGGTGTGAGTGAGTGGGGGGTGGTGTGGCTCAGTGGTGTGGTGGTCTACCCACACAAGGTACGCGCTGAGGTGCGACAACACATGTGTGTAGGTGGTGGGGTTGGGGTGGGTGGGGTTGGGTCGGGGTATGTGAGTGGGTGGGGGGTGGTGCGGTCAGTGGTGTGGTGGTCTACCCACACAAGGTACGCGCTGAGGTGACGACAACACGGGTGCGTAGGTGGTTGGGTGGGGGTGGGTGGGTGGGGCTGTGAGTGGTTAGTGGTGGTGGTCTACCCACCAAGGTACGCGCTGAGATGTGACGACGAACACAGGGCGTAGGTGGTGGGGGTGGGGGTGGGTGGGGTTGGGTCGGGGTGTGAGTGGGTGGGTGGTGGTGTGGTCAGTGGTGTGGTGGTCTACCCACACAAGGTACGCGCTGAGGTGACGACAACACGGGTGCGTAGGTGGTGGGGTGGGGGTGGGTGGGTTGGGGTGTGAGTGGTTAGTGGTGTGGTGGTCTACCCACACAAGGTACGCGCTGAGGGTGACGACAACACAGGTGCGTAGGTGGTGGGGGTGGGGGTGGGTGGGGGTGGGTCGGGGTGTGAGTGGGTGGGTGGTGGTGTGGTCAGTGGTGTGGTGGTCTACCCACACAAGGTACGCGCTGAGGTGACGACAAACACGGGTGCGTAGGTGATGGAGGTGTGATGAGTGGGGGGGTGGGTTGGGGTGTGAGTGAGTGGGGGGTGGTTTGGTCAATGGTGTGGTGGTTTACCCACACAAGGTACGCGCTGAGGGTGACGACAACACACAGGTGCGTAGGTGGTGGGGTGGGGGTGGGTGGGTTGGGTTGTGTGTGTGTGGGTGGTGGTGTGGTCAGTGGTGTGGTGGTCTACCCACACAAGGTACGCGCTGAGGGTGACGACAACACGGGTGTGTAGGTGGTGGGGGTGGGTTGGGGTGTGAGTGAGTGGGGGGTGGTGTGGGTCAGCGGTGTGGTGGTCTACCCACACAAGGTACGCGCTGAGGTGATGACAACACAGGTGCGTAGGTGGTGGGGGTGGGGGGTGGGTGGGGGTGGGTCGGGGTGTGAGTGGGTGGGTGGTGGTGTGGTCAGTGGTGTGGTGGTCTACCCACACAAGGTACGCGCTGAGGTGACGACAACACGGGTGCGTAGGTGGTGGGGGTGGGGGTGGGTTGGGGTGTGAGTGAGTGGGGGGTGGTGTGGTCAGTGGTGTGGTGGTCTACCCACACAAGGTACGCGCTGAGGTGACGACAACACAGGTGTGTAGGTGGTGGGGGTGGGGGTGGGTGGGGTTGGGTCGGGGTGTGAGTGGGTGGGTGGTGGTGTGGTCAGTGGTGTGGTGGTCTACCCACACAAGGTACGCGCTGAGGTGACGACAACACGGGTGCGTAGGTGGTGGGGGTGGGGTGGGTGGGTTGGGGTGTGAGTGGTTAGTGGTGTGGTGGTCTACCCACACAAGGTACGCGCTGAGGTGACGACAACACAGGTGCGTAGGTGGTGGGGGTGGGGGTGGGTGGGGTTGGGTCGGGGTGTGAGTGGGTGGGTGGTGGTGTGGTCAGTGGTGTGGTGGTCTACCCACACAAGGTACGCGCTGAGGTGACGACAACACGGGTGCGTAGGTGGTGGGGTGGGGGTGGGTGGGTTGGGGTGTGAGTGAGTGGGAGGTGGTGGTCAATGGTGTGGTGGTCTACCCACACAAGGTACGCGCTGAGGTGACGACAACACAGGTGCGTAGGTGGTGGGGGTGGGGGGTGGGTGGGGTGGGTCGGGGTGTGAGTGGGTGGGTGGTGGTGTGGTCAGTGGTGTGGTGGTCTACCCACACAAGGTACGCGCTGAGGTGACGACAACACGGGTGCGTAGGTGATGGAGGTGTGAGTGAGTGGGGGTGGGTTGGGGTGTGAGTGAGTGGGGGGTGGTTTGGTCAATGGTGTGGTGGTTTACCC
>JACBWV010000223.1:10074083-10156328 GCA_013435795.1 Chlamydomonas sp. ICE-L
CAAGAACAATTTTCGCCTCAAAGGGTGGGCAGTGTTTTTTTATTTCAGATTTCTGTAGTCCAGGTTGAGTAGCTACTTGGGATGACTTCAACCCTGATGTTCAGGGATAGTTGCGTTAAGCCAGCGCATGGCAGGATGCGCGAAGCGCGGAAGCCCAGGGGTTGCGGGGAAAGCGCCGTTCCCAATAGCGGGGGGGGGCCAGGGGGTTTGTGGAGCATCGACGGAAAAGGGGGGACGGAAAGGGCGGACGCGCGGCGAACAAAAGGAAAACACCGGGGGGGAGGGCGCAGCCCGCGAGCCCGAGACGCGAAGGAGGGAGGGGGAGCGGCGGAGGCAGCGCGGGCGGCGGGGGGGCCCACGCGCCGCGCAGGCACCCGACTGCGCGGGCGCCATCGCCGCCGCCAGCGGCCGATAGCCCCACGAGAGGACCTACACCACCACCACCACCGCCACCCCCCACCAAAGCACAGCACCGACCGCCAACTCAAACCACACCTACCCCCACCGACCAACCACTGAGCACCACCACCACCACACAACACCCACCACCACCACCAAACACACAACCTAGCCGCCACCAAACACAGCAACCACCGCCACCACACACACCACCACTCACCACCCAAAAAAACACACCACCACCAAACCACACCCACCACACCACCAAACCCACATCCACCCACCACAAACTACACCACCCCACCACCAAGGAAACACAGCCCACGACCACCAAAACACACCCACCACCACACACCAAAACACCACCACCACCACCACCAAACACACCACCACCACCACCAAACACACCACCACCACCACCAAACACACCACCACCACCACCAAACACACCACCACCACCACCAAACACACCACCACCGCCACCAAACACACCACCACCACCACCAAACACACCACCACCACACACACCACCACCACCCACCAAACACACCCACCAAAACACACCACACCACCACCACCAACACACAGCCCCCACCCACCACCAAACACACCACCACCACCCCCCAACACATACCATACGCCACAAACCACCGCACACCGCCACCAAACACACCACCACCACCACCAAACACACCACCACCAAACACACCACCACCACCACCAACACACCACCACCACCACCAAACACACCACCACCACCACCAATAGACCGCCCCACCACCCACCAACAAAAACACACCACCACCACCACCAAACCACCACCCCACCACCCTAAACACCCACCACACCACCACCACCACCAAACACACCACACACCACCAAACCACCACCACCACCACCAACCACACCACCACCACCACCACCGCCACCAAACACACCACACCGACCACCAAACACACCACCACCACCCAAACCCACCACCACCACCACCAAACACACCACCACCACCACCACCGCAACCAAACACACCACCACCACCACCAAACACACCACCACCACCACCAAACACACCACCACCACCACCAAACACACCACCACCACCACCAACAACAACAACAACTGTGTGACGAGGGAGTAGGTACCACTCAACCTCGGATAATCAGAATTATTCCAGACTGTCAGGATGGGCTAGATTATAGCAATTCAGGGGATGATTTGGGAAGCACACTTTGTACTTCGGACTTGGTTCTCAGAATCTCAGGCCAATTATCGAGAATTCTCGCGAGAATTCTCAGATTTCCAGGCCAAATTCTCGATTTCATGTACGAAGTCCGGGTTCTTCAGAAACCTTGAACCCAAATCATCCGCTGAATGGCTATAACAAGCACTTTAATATCTGGTCCCTAACACAGGGCAGGGACGCAGCAAAGGATCTGAGATTAGGCTGTTATGTAGGTTTAGGTGGGTGGATGGGCGGGTGGGGGGCTAGGAGCTTAGTGCTAGAAGGGCTATGAGCACTAATTAGCGCTAATATAAATCCCGTAATTATAGCGCTGACTAGAGGGGGAGAGAAGAGAAATAGCTGGACGGCGTGGCTGGAAACGGAACGCGGCGGAGCAAAAACAAACTCCAAATCTAATTTTTACTGCACATTCGGATTCCTTTTGAAATTCTATGACATGTACCACAAAGGAAATCGCGTTTAGCCAACATATAAGCATACTAAACTGCAAAGTAAAAAAACCACAAAGCACTACAAAGTACAATAAGGCCTGGGAACAGACGGTTGAGTAAAAACAAAAGGGGCTCCAAATCCAATTTTCATTGCATATTCGGATTCTTTTTGAAATTCTTTTTTTTTTTTTTTTTTTTTAAGTTGTGAAAGGATTTTCACCCCAGGAGGTGGGTCTCCCGACACAAACCAGCGACACAGAGGATTCAGTTCGAATGGTGGTGCCACTCCTACAATATGCAAAGTAGGCGCACTTAGGGTTGGCGAGAGATACCAACCCACGACCAATCGAACATTCACCACTACCCCTGTTGACCACGGCAGACAAGCTCCCTGCCATGGTCGTTAGAGGCGGAATCAAGCAGACATAACTAGAGAACCACCCGAGGGCTATGACTTGTATCACGAAGGAAATGGTGTTAGGCCAACATAAAGCATATTAAATTGCGGTGCAAAGTACGAAAAGACCCGAGAAAAGGCGGTTGAGACAAAAAGCAAATAATTAGATTTTGAAAACGGAACGCGGCGGTAACAGAGGGTGAGGGTATGAGTAGCCGGTCCCGCAAAATAAGAATGATAACGCCTGGTGGGGCGTGGTATTAAGGTAGCCCCGTCGTACGGCGGTAGGGAACGGGCTGCTAGTTTACCTGGACAAAGCTACCATGGCAGTTGACAGCGATCGCGAACATCAAAGCGCACCCGTAGGGATTCAAACCTGCCACCTTGGTTCAAGGAGCTCAACCATTGAGCTATTCGTCGAAACGGGGCCCAAGTACCGCATGTGTTATATAAACTAGCTGTACTGCTCCCTGGGAGCTGTACACACATGTGCTAGTGTGGCTGGAGTGTCAACAATTTTGAATTGTTTCTTGGGTTTTTCAACCAACTTGAACTTGGTTACATAACTGAGATCTGGTTGCAAACTAGGTGTGACGCTCCCTGGGAGCTGCACACAAATGTGCTAAATTGTCCATTAACCATTTTGAATTGAGACTTGGTTTTTCAGACAATCCGGGGAGCACGCTAAGCGGATTAGACAATTTAAAGACCTGTCCAGGCCATAGCATAATAATTATTTAGTACTGCTTCCCGGTCCTAGAATTTAATTTGAATTTGAATTGGATTTTTACATATTTTTTTTTGCATGGTGCTTCAGCCATTTCTGGGCTGCTCACCGTCTTCCAATTCCAAGTTCCTTAGTGCGATACCCCCGGAAACAGAAAAGCACTCTAAGCAGATCATGCGGTTTAAATACTTTTCCAGGGTGTCAACACTTTCTTCTGCTGCAACCTTGCAGGTGTGGCCATCCGTCAAATTCATCATCCCAACCCAACCCAACCCCAACCCAACCCAACCCAACCCAACCCAACCCTACCCAATCTTGCAGGTGTGGCCATCAGTCAAATTAATCAAGAACAGCATTGGAGATGTCAAGCCATGGTAGCACATGGCTTGACCCCGTGCCCCCCACCCCTCCCAGGGCATTCATTATTGACGGAGTGGTGAACTACGGATACACGGATGCTATATCGGTATCTAGATCTAGATGCCGACATAGCATTCTTGTCGCTGTCGTTCACCATTCTGACACAGGTGTGGCCATGAGTCAAATTCATCAAGAACAGCGTAGGAGATGTCAAGCCATAGTAGCTCACACTGTTCATTTTTGGCGGAGCCTCCCCTTCTGGGAGGCGGAAGCCCCCAGTGTTACCCATTTGTCCGGTCGACAGACCATCCATCCATCCATCCATCCATCCGCATCCGTCTGACCGTGATGAAGCCCGACATGTCAGCCAACGGTCTCGTAACTAACTCGCTTCCCTTGCCACCTGTTGCTCCGTCGCGATCACTATCCGCCAATTTTTAGCGTCGCAGGCGATGCTGCATCGAACTTGTTTGACATGGCAGCTTCCACCCAGCTCCAGTTCCAGTTCCAGCCCCTATCCACTGAGCCAAGCCATGGTAGCCAGGGTACTCCATGACGCGCGCTATTGCGCAAGGTTTTGGAGCCCGACTGCGCGAAAGACATAATTTTGTCAACACCCTCTGCGCGCAGCGCCCTGATATCTGATTTCAGTTGAGGCAAAAGCGCAACCCCAAAGGAGGCAGTTGCGCCAGAAGCAAATGACACATGTCGTAGAATTGTTACAATGAGAGGAGGAAGGAAGAAACAATGAAAATAAACAGAAGGTACATGGCAATACATCGGCGAGCTGCCCGATGGAGCAGTGGGGTCGGGGATTACCGGGTACCTTGAGGGGAGGGTAGAACATAGTTGTATGACGGTTCAACTACCCCTTGACCGGGTAGGTGAGTCGAGGTCTGCTAGGAACTACTGGGTATCTAGAGGAAAATCGGCGGGCTGCCCGACTGAGCAGAGTAGTCGAAATCCAAGTAGGTACCTTAGAACCTAAGAAGGTAGTACTAAGCAGAACGGTGCCATCGCTATTGGAACTAGCAATGGAACCATAGGGTGCTGAGTACTACTAATGTCGTAGGAAGGAAGGTCAACTGACAACAGAAATGAACAACTGAAGAATCAAAGGGAACGGCGACAGAAGGGGAAAACCAAACTTACTGGTACGTGAAAGAAAAAGAGCCAAAACTGAGGCATAAGAACTGACTATGAGACTGGAAAGAAGACCAAGGGATAGAGAGGAGGGGGACAACAGACTGGTTCAGCTAGGACTTGCTGCCGCGCGCGCTTAGAAAAGACCGCTAGCTACGGTCAATTAGGGAGTGGGGATCTCTCTTAGAGACCGTTAGCTACGGTCTCACTTAGTGGGATTGAACTTAATCAGTTGAGCGACGGCTGATCTGATGGAGCCTTAGTTTAGTACCCTGATCCAACCCAATCGAACCCCACTCGGAAAGTACGTTATTATCAGCTGTTATGCTCTACCAGACGACCTCACTTGACATCTGATATCAGATGTCAAGTGAGGTCGTCTGGTAGAGCATAACAGCTGATAACTGGGTCAAGCTCTAAGCTGTCAGCTTCATTGGGATGACCATCATGTCAGCTTTGTTACACACTAGCTAGATTCAGTTTTGGCCCAAGGGTGGGGGAGAGGAGCTGCCTAGAAGCTGCTACGCGTAGCCCCTAACAAATGGCAGGGACACAACAAGGGACCTGAGATCAGGCTGTTGTGCAAACTAGATGTATCGCTCCCAGAGAGCGACACCAGCTCCCAGAGCTGGTGTCTCTCTCTGGGAGCTGCACACAAATGTGCTAGACTTTCAACAATTCTGAATTGTTACGTGGGTTTTCAGCCAATTTAAACTTGAACTAGGTTACATAGCTGAGAACCTATCTATGTGTTTGCCCATGTTTTCATTTTGATTAAATGGTATGTAAGGCATCTGGCTGCTCACTGTCTGTGGACGGAGTAGATAATGATTTTGATTTGAATTGTTACATGTTTTTTAGCCAACTCTTGGCGGCTCAATGTCTTCCAATTCCAAGTCTCCCGTGCGCACACGTGTGTGATACCCACGGAAACCAGGGACCACCACCAGTAAATCGGATCAGACAGTTTAAAGACGTGTGCAGGTCCTGCTTACTGTCTGTGGACGGAATAAACAACTAAACATGAGTACCGGTAGTATGAGCACCAGAGCTTGAAATTGTTTGCGGTACATGGCTCCAGCCTTCAAGGCTTCTCGCAGTCTTCGGCAGGAACTATTATGAGCACTTGAACACCACACTCCATATCGGTGGTTGGCCCTAGTAAAAGCAAACGGGAAGGCCCCCTCAACCTCACGCCTCATAACAAGGCGTAATATGTATGTATTTATTCACCACAATCCATATACGGTAGTTGTCAGTTGTTACAGCCCAGGGGAAGACCAAATAGGCTAAAGGGACTTACCCAACAATGACAGGAGGGGCTACAACGAAAAATCATTACAGTAGTCAATTGGACCCCAAACAGTCGTTTTACGGACAGGCGTCTTGAGTTCGTGCTATAGTGAACATTTAATTAGCTGACCGTGGCTGCGTCGTACATGGCCGCGGGAGATTGGCATGGGGAACTGGGGACTCGCTCTGCTGCCTGAGACGTAACAAATTGTATGGCCTGCGTGCTGCGTTCCTTCTGGTCGATGGACCCTCGGCAAAGTAAGTTGCGTCCTGCAGAGCAACGGGCCCTAAGATATTACATATGCAGCGGAGGCCGCAGGGTCCTGAACAACCCTGGTGGGGATATTCGATGTTATGCTTCCATCTGTATGCCGTAGCCTCAATCCTAACTCTATAATCGGCCATAACTTTCATCTGTGCCACATGTTTTGTATTGTTGATTTGTACAGGGACATCCATTCGCTCAGTGGGAATGTTAAGTGATGAGTCGATGGTTATCTGTCCATAGCGACCCATCCAGATTCGCGCACGCTCAATGGGGATCCACCATTGTGGGGCGTGGAAGGAGAAGAGGAATCAGCGGCTGTTGAAAAAGCATATCTTTATATTTTACAACCCAGTGGCAGGAATGACTGGGATATCCACCTTGAGAATACCGCCTTACCACGGAAAATTATGTTCAAATAGCAACCACACGATTCACTTGTGATTGCACAGAACCATTTAAAGCGACAAAGAATTTATAAGTAGGCTTGAAGCCTTTTTCTAGTAACTTGAACAGGATGAATGCCATACACTCGGCCAAGGCCAATCACTGAATCACCAAATGCAAACAACGCATGTGCTGTTGTATGGAAAGGAGGAACTCCAGAACTGGCAGATAAAAACTGAAACTGAAAAAACAATATGATTCAGGTCAGATGTAGGTTTATCAGTTAGGGTCAGCGTGTCAGTTTTAGCTGTTCGTTGGTTCTACCTGTCATATTGACTCCACTACCTATCGCATCTGCCAAATAAACTCAACATAGCAGCCAAATAAGCCCAATAAACGCAACATAGTAGCCATACACATATTGTTATTTTGTAGGACCCAGGGTCATTGTACGATTTAGTATTCAATACAGCTCTAGATATACACATTTTGTTATTTTATAGGGGTGTACTTTGTCCGAGATTGTTCTAAAAACAACTCCAGATACAAACAACCATTGTTATTTACTCCGTCCATACAACCGCTGAGAACAAAATGAATTCTGCTTCACATTTGCACCCTTCTAATTTAGATGTTTGTGCTACCCGTGAAAGAGCATGGCAAGTGGTTTGGTATACGGCTTGTTGACCACGCAAGGTCTAATCACGTGGCCTGTACCCCAAGGGTACACGATGACTCATCCTCGCCACATCAGATTGTGATATGGCCACATAAGGTGTTATCACGTGGCCTGTACCTCAAGGGTACACGATGACTCATCCTCGCCACATCAGATTGTGATGTAACCACATAAGGTATTATCACATGGCCAGTACCCCAAGGGGACATGATGACACAAGGCCTAACACCCTCATCCTCGCCACATCAGATTGTGATATAACCACATAAGGTATTATCACATGGCCTGTACCCCAAGGGGACATGATGACTCATCCTCGCCACATCAGATTGTGATATAACCACATAAGGTATTATCACGTGGCCTGTACCCCAAGGGTAGACGATGACTCATCCTCGCCACATCAGATTATGATATAACCACATAAGGTATTATCACGTGGCCTGTACCCCAAGGGTAGACGATGACTCATCCTTGCCACATCAGATTATGATATAACCACATAAGGTATTATCACGTGGCCTGTACCCCAAGGGTAGACGATGACTCATCCTCGCCACATCAGATTGTGATATAACCACATAAGGTATTATCACGTGGCCTGTACCCCAAGGGTAGACAATGACTCATCCTCGCCACATCAGATTGTAACGTAACCACATAAGGTATTATCACATGGCCAGTACCCCAAGGGGACATGATGACACAAGGCCTAACACCCTCATCCTCGCCACATCAGATTGTGATATAACCACAGAAGGTATTATCACATGGCCTGTACCCCAAGGGGACATGATGACTCATCCTCGCCACATCAGATTGTGATATAACCACATAAGGTATTATCACGTGGCCTGTACCCCAAGGGTAGACGATGACTCATCCTCTCCACATCAGATTGTGATATAACCACATAAGGTATTATCACGTGGCCTGTACCCCAAGGGTAGACGATGACTCATCCTCGCCACATCAGATTGTGATATAACCACATAAGGTATTATCACGTGGCCTGTACCCCAAGGGTAGACGATGACTCATCCTCGCCACATCAGATTGTGATATAACCACATAAGGTATTATCACATGGCCAGTACCCCAAGGGGACATGATGACACAAGGCCTAACACCCTCATCCTCGCCACATCAGATTGTGATATAACCACAGAAGGTATTATCACATGGCCTGTACCCCAAGGGGACATGATGACTCATCCTCGCCACATCAGATTGTGATATAACCACATAAGGTATTAATCACGTGGCCTGTACCCAAGGGTAGACGATGACTCATCCTCTCCACATCAGATTGTGATATAACCCACATAAGGTATTATCACGTGGGCCTGTACCCCAAGGGTAGACGATGACTCATCCTCGCCACATCAGATTGTGATATAACACCCATAAGGTATTATCACGTGGCCTGTACCCCAAGGGTAGACGATGACTCATCCTCGCCACATCAGATTGTGATATAACCACATAAGGTATTATCACGTGGCCTGTACCCCAAGGGTAGACGATGACTCATCCTCGCCACATCAGATTGTGATATAACCACATAAGGTATTATCACGTGGCCTGTACCCCAAGGGTAGACGATGACTCATCTCGCCACATCAGATTGTGATGTAACCACATAAGGTATTATCACATGCCAGTACCCCAAGGGGACATGATGACACAAGGCCTAACACCCTCATCCTCGCCACATCGATTGTGATATAACCACATAAGGTATTATCACATGGCCTGTAAACCCCAAGGGGACATGATGACTCATCCTCGCAATCAGATTGTGATATAACCACATAAGGTATTATCACGTGGCCTGTACCCCAAGGGTAGACGATGACTCATCCTCGCCACATCAGATTGTGATATAACCACATAAGGTATTATCACGTGGCCTGTACCCCAAGGGTAGACGATGACTCATCCTCGCCACATCAGATTGTGATATAACCACATAAGGTATTATCACGTGGCCTGTACCCCAAGGGTAGACGATGACTCATCCTCGCCACATCAGATTGTGATATGACCACACGAGGTATTATCATGTCCTGTGTATCCCAAGGGGACATGATGACTAACCCCCACCGTGTGAACATACTAGAAAGTGATGGCATGGCACAGGGTTGATATTTTCAGCTTCCCTGCGAAGCTTCTAGGCAGCTATCTGAACTAGCAAGTCTACTTACTACAACCAACTTTTTCAGCAATCCTGGACAGTTGATTGTGGCAGCTTCAAGGTGCACTAGGCAACATTAGGATTGGCTGCATAGCAGCCAGGAGAGCTGCCTAGAAGCTGCTGCTCGTAGCTGAAAAGAAAAACTACGGCAAGCACTATAGGAACTAACTAGGAGTTAAAAAAAAATGCCTGGACTGGCATGGTGTTAAGAGGACCCTCCTGTTCGCCGCAGCTGGGAAAAGTCACCATGGCAGACATAGTAACTAGGAGTTAACTATTCTGACGAATCTGATGCGTCGGAATCCAAAGAATCCAACTCATAGAAGGTGGCCGCAGAACCCACACCCTTTCTACCTCCAGGACGGACAGGGGCGCCAGGAGATGCGGGCTTGACTGTGGGCAGGGGGCTGCTGAAAGCAGGGGTACGGGCTCCAGGTCTGATCTGTGGGGCAGGGGAGCGGTAGGCCTGGGTTGATGGCTGCTCCTCCATGGAGGAGGTTGCAGCTGGGTTGGGGCTGCGGGCCCCAGGTCGAACTGGTGAGCCATAGGTCTGGGTGGATGGCTGCTCCTCCATGAAGGTCGCAGCTGGGTTGGCGCTGCGGGCTCCAGGTCTAACTGGTGAGCCATACGTCTGGGTCGGTGACAGCTCTTCCATTGAGGAGGTCGCAACTGGGTTGGCACTGCGGGCCCCAGGTCTTACTAGGGAGCCGTAGGTCTGGGTTGATGGCTGCTCTTCAATTGAGGAGGTTGCACCTCGGTTGGCACTGCGGGCTCCAGGTCTAACTGGTGAGCCATACGTCTGGGTCGGTGACAGCTCTTCCATTGAGGAGGTTGCACCTCGGTTGGGGTTACGGGCCCCAGGTCTAACTGTGGATGGGGCTGTGGAGACCTCTTCGGCGGATAGGGGTAAGGCAGCGGGTGATTGAAGGGCAGAGGCGTTGAGAGCCCGGCCACCGCTACGAGCTCCAGGACGTTCTACTGACATGGCTGTGTGCGGGGGGGGGGGAGGGGGGCGTGAATATGAGGGGTTAGGTATGAGGGAATGAGGGTTAGGGGATTGGGGTATGAGGGGTAGGGAATTCTATATACGAGGGGTAGGGGACTGGGGTATGAGTGGGTAGGGGATTCTATATATAAGGGGTAGGGGATTGGGGTATGAGGGGTAGGGAATTATGTATACGAGAGGTAGGGGATTGGGGTATGAGGGGTAAGGGATTCTATATATAAGGGGTAGGGGATTGGGGTATGAGGGGTAGGGGATTCTATATATAAGGGGTAGGGGATTGGGGTAAGATGGAGTGTGAGTTGGGGGGTGGGGGGGAAATGGAAGGTGAGGGTCATGGTTAGAGCTCAGGATGCAAGATGCTGCAGAGTTGGTGGCAAGAAGTCGCAGGGATTCAGGGGAGGCCGCGGAGGATAAGCAAATTCTGTCATTGCACTAGAATTGATTGAGTTGTGGACACGGCTGACTAGACCAACTACCAACTACTCACCGTCAACAATTGCCGCGGAAGTACGGAGGTCCCTCCTTACACTGGTGGCCTGCATGCAGAGGAGGCAGAAAGCAGGCGTGAGGACATGGACGGAGGGGGGTGCTGTTAACAGAAGGGAGGGTGATGGAGCCAGCAACTAGGACTGTTCAAATTCGGTAATAATCTGCCGCTGACGAAGTTGGCGTCTGTTGCTCCGTTGCATGGCAGGTGAGGGGCAAAGGATCTAGGGGATTTGAGGCGATCGGACGTGAGAGCACGGATATAGGAAGGACAAGGACAGTATGAGCAGCCGCGGGTGGCGGTAGATGGAATGCACGAGTCAGTAGCGTGGCTGACATTTGCCACGAAAGACGGGACATTTGACTTCGTTATTTTGTTTGTGGCGCACATCAGCCCCCCTTGACCCCGTCAGAGGCGGGAACAAATGGAGCCCAATTGGAAGGCCACGATAATGTAACCATCTTCGACTATCGCTCGGGAATTTAGCAATTTGAGGTATGGCGGCACGCAGGCCCGCTATTCTTGGAACGCTAAACGAAGCAAGTGAACATACAGATATCTGGATACTCGAAGGTTTTTCGGCTTCTTGTCGCGCAACTGCAGGGGCAGGGAACATGATACCACCGTGGCAGCATGGTTCGCCTAAAGAGGGAGCAATGCAGCTTTCGTGCGCGCATTACAGGTAATGAATATTAAATAGGAGGATACAAAGAGCGCCTGCGTCGTTTGAATGGAACATGCACGCAATGCCGAAGTACCTTGGGGGCAGAAGTTGGGCGAGCCAATCGAACATTTGAGAGCGAGAGCATGGCGATGGATTCAAACTGTTGAACTGTAAAGGACACGGAAGCTCTTTCTAGTAGTAATACAACTACAACCTACGTCAGCTGTTGTAGGTATTATATATGTTGTAGGTCAGGTGAAGGGGAAGGCAGAAGCACGCCAACACCAAAACCACATACGTAGCTAGGGCGCGTATACACGGCAACCGAGTCCTAGGTTCCGTTACATCGGTTGTCGGTTTTTCCTACCTGGAAGATGAGGGAAGACAACTTGAACCCAGACCAGGCTCCTAGACGCTCCTAGCTTCCGTTCAGATTCTGCTTCCCGTCGGGTGAAAGGGTAACGAGTGACCCTCTAGTCTGTTATATCGGTTGGTTACCCCCCCCCCCCTGTTTCCTCCACTCAAGTTATGTTTTCATTGCTCTTCAGTTGAGTACTCGAACCCCTGTACACTTGCTGGTCGGATAATTGCGCACGATGGCACGTGTGCTGATGTTTCTCGCGACCTTATCGCTGCTGCTTGCCCGCTCGGCCAAGGCAGACTGTGATTCGGGCATCGAGGAGGGCCCTACTGCTTGGCGATTTTGCGACTACCTGCTAACTTTGTCCAACGAAGAGCGCTGCAAGGCCGAGTCTAAGGCCAGGGCAACGGTATATGACGCCATCGACGCTGTGTGCTCATCTCCCGAGGTCGAGGGGACGGGACCTCAGCAAGAGCCCCCCAGGGGCCGGGCATCTACTGGTGAGTTGGTGGGTAGGGGTGGTGGTGATTGTGGGCTGGGAATTGGGGTTCGATGTTGAATGGGAGTGAATGATGAAGGGTTGATGATGGTGGTGAGAGTGGGTGGGAGGGGATGGTGGATTGAAGATGGTGGTGAGTGTGGGTTGGGGATTGGGGGTGATGGTGAGCGAGAGTGGATGATGGAGGGTTGATGGTAGTGGTGAGTGTGGGTGGGAGGGGATGGTGGGTTGAAGATGGTGGTGAGTGTGGGTTGGGGATTGGGGGTGATGGTGAGCGAGAGTGGATGATGGAGGGTTGATGGTGGTGGTGAGTGTGGGTGGGAGGGGGTGGTGAGTTGGTGGTGGTGAGTGTGGGTGGGGGATAGGGGGTGATGGTGAATGAAAGTGGATGATGAAGGGGTGATTGTGGTTGTGGGTTGATGGTGGTGGTGAGTGTTGGTTGGGGGATTGGGGGTGATGGTGAGTGAGAGTGGATGATGGAGGGGTGGTGGTGATGGTGAGTGTGGGTGGGAGCGGATGGTGGTTTGACTGTAGTGGTGAGTGTGGGTGGGAGGGTGCGAAGGGAGGGTAGGTAGGTGGGTAGGTCAGGGGGGTGCAATGGAGGGATGGTGGTGATTATGGGTGGGAGGGTGAGTAAGGAAGGTAGGTGGATGGGTGGGTTACGATAGAGGGCTGATGGTGGTGATTGTGGGTGGGAGGGTGAGTAGGGTGGGTGGGTGGGTGGGCTATGATAGAGGGGTGATGGTGGTGATGTGGGTGGGGGGGTAAGTAGGGAGGGTGAGTGGGTGGGTGGGCTATGATAGAGGGGTGATGGTGGTGATGGTGGGTGGGAGGGTGAGTAGGGAGGGTGAGTGGTCGGTGGGCTATGGTAGAAGGGTTGATGGTGGTGATTGTGGGTGGGAGGGTGAGTAGGGAGGGTGAGTGGGTGGGTGGGCTATGATAGAGGTGTGATGGAGGTGATTGTGGGTGGGAGGGTGAGTAGGGAGGGTGGGTGGGGTGGGCTATGATAGAGGGGTGATGGGTGGTGATTGTGGGTGGGAGGGTGAGTAGGGAGGGTGGGTGGGTGGGTGGGCTATGATAGAGGGGTGCTGGTGGTGATGGTGGGTGGGAGGGTGAGTAGGGAGGGTGGGTGGGTGGGTGGGCTATGATAGAGGGGTGATGGTGGTGATGGTGGGTGGGAGGGTGAGTAGGGTGGGTGGGTGGGTGGGCTATGATAGAGGGGTGATGGTGGTGATTGTGGGTGGGAGGGTGAGTAGGGAGGGTGAGTGGGTGGGCTATGATAGGGGGTGATGGTGTGATTGTGGGTGGGAGGGTGAGTAGGGAGGGTGGGTGTGTGGGTGGGCTATGATAGAGGGGTGATGGTGGGTGGGAGGGTGAGTAGGGAGGGTGGGTGTGTGGGTGGGCTATGATAAAGGGGTGATGGTGGTGATGGTGGGTGGGAGGGTGAGTAGGGAGGGTGGGTGTGTGGGTGGGCTATGATAGAGGGGTGATGGTGGTGATTGTGGGTGGGAGGGTGAGTAGGGAGGGTGGGTGGGTTACGATGGAGGCATGATGGTGGTGAGTTTGCATGGGTAAGTGATGGTCGAGGGGTGATGGTGTGTGGGTGATGATTGAAGGGTGGTGCTGGTGAGTGTGGGTGAGAGTGGGTAGGGAGTGCGGGTGGTGGTGAGTGTGGGTGGTTAACGATGGGGGGGTGATGCTGGTGGTGAGTGTGGGTGGGAGGGTGTGTAGGGAAGGTAGGTAGGTGGTTGGGTTGCAGTGGAGGGGTGATGAAGGTGAGTTTGGGTGAGAGTGTGGGTAGGGAGTGCGGGTGGTGGCGAGTGTGGGAAGGTGGGTGGTTTACGATGGAGGGGTGATGCTGGTGGTGAGTGTGCATGGGTGGGTGATAGTGGAGGGCTGATGCTGGTTGTGAGTGTGGGTGGGAGGGTGTGTAGGGAAGGTAGGTAGGTGGGTGGGTTACAAAGGAGGGGTGATGATGGTGAGTGTGGGTGAGAGTGTGGCTAAACATGTAGGGGTGATGATGGTGGTGAGTGTGGGGGTAGGCAGGCGGTGTGGGTGTGAGGGGTGAGGGCGATGAGGATATGGGTGGAGGGCCGGAAGATTTGATGAAAGGTGCAGGGTAACAGAGATCCAATGCCAAAAAGGACACACACACCATAACAACCAAGGACAGGAAAAGAAAGCAACCAAACAAAACAAAAAACAAAAAAACAAACGAAAAAAACAAAAGACCCCCCCCCCCCCCCCCGCCCCCCCCCGCCCACCCCCCCCCCCCCCCCCCCCCCCCCCCCCCCCCCCACACACACACACACACACACACTCACACATTCACCACCATCATCACCATCAATGAGGCAAACCACACACCGCGCGAGCCCACGAGCCCACCGCGCCGCGCCACGCCGGCCGGCCCGGGCGCTGCCCACCGACCCAACAGCGCCCGCCCCAAAACGGCCGGCAGCCGGCCCAACAGGGCCCAACCGCGACCGCCCAAGCCGGCCAGGGGTGGTTTGTCCCCCCCCCCCCGACGGCCAGCGCGCCAGCCACAACCCCGGGCGGCCGCCCTCCGGCAACCGCGCCCGGCCACAGGTGGCCGCCGCGCGCCGCGATCGCAGCGCACGCGCCGACGCCGCACGCCCACCGAGCCCAACTATCCCTCCCCACCCTTTCTTCCTTCCCTCCCACCTATCCCCACCCTACCCTCCCCCTTACCTTCAGGAGCAACCACACATAATATTTGCCTGCGTCGAAATGCAACCCCCTCCCTAATCGTCCATCAACCCACATCATGTAACTCACTTGTGCCCCCCGCACAACCTCATACCCCCCACGTACATACCCTAACTCCATACTATCCTCCATACCCATACCCCAACTCCATACCTCCCTCCATAAATCCCCACTCTCTCTTCCACACCCCACCTTCTCCTACCCATCCTCCTTCCCACCCCTCGCCCTATCCCATCCCTCATCCTACCCACCCTCTAGCCTATCCCACCCCTCGCTTCCCACCCCTCCTCCTTCCACCCCTCGCCCTTACCCACCCCTCCTCCTCACCCACCCCTCCCCCTTCCACCACCTCCTCCTCACCCTCTCCTCACCAACCCCTAGCCTTCCCACCCCACCTTCCTCCCCATCCATCTCCCAGGCTACTTGACACCCATGGATTTATGAGGAGGAGGCCCCTCCCCATACCCTAACTGCACACCCCCGTGATGCATGATACTAACGAGGCGAGGCCACCTACAACTGGCAGCTTGTTATCTTGGAGAACTAATGATGGCTGAGGAGATTGCTAATATCAGTAATGCGCTTGTTTGTGATGTGATTGATGCTGTGATGATGATCCCATCCCACCCTAAACTGCCACCGCCCCCCCTGTCATGATTGATGACTAACGAGGGGACGAGCACTACACTGGACAACTTGTTATCTTGGAGACTGATCGGTTTGGGATTGTAAATATCAGTAAGTAATGTAATGCAATGCCCCAATGTGATCGATGATCCCCTCCCCGACCCTAACTGCACCACCCCTGTCATGATGATGACTAACGAGGGAGCCACCTACATCTGGCAACTTGTTATCTTGGAGAACATGATGGTGTGGGATTGTAATATCATGTAATGTGATGCAATGTAATGCAATGCAATGTGATGTGATCCCCTCCCCAACCCTAACTGCACCGCCCCTGTCCTGATGATGACTAACGAGGGAGCCACCTACATCTGGCAACTTGTTATCTTGGAGAACATGATGGTGTGGGATTGTAATATCATGTAATGTGATGTAATGTAATGCAATGCAATGTGATGTGATCCCCTCCCCAACCCTAACTGCACCGCCCCTGTCCTGATGATGACTAACGAGGGAGCCACCTACATCTGGCAACTTGTTATCTTGGAGAACATGATGGTGCAGGATTGTAATATCATGTAATGCGCTTTAATGTAATGTTATGCAATGCAATGTAATGTAATGCAATGTAATGCAATGTAATGTAATGTAATGCAATGTGACGTAATGTAATGCAATGTGATGTAATGTAATGTAATGAAATGTAATACAATGTAATGTAATGCAATGTAATGCAATGCAATGTAATGCAATGTAATGCAATGTAATGCAATGTAATGCAATGTAATGCAATGTAATACAATGCAATGTAATGTAATGTATTGCAATGTGATCCCCTCCCCAACCCTAACTGCACCGCCCCTGTCATGATGATGACTTAAGAGGGAGCTACCAAGTGCCCCCCTGCCAATGGAGGCATGCGCTCCTTCCTAGTGCGTCCCCCCCCCCCCCCCCCCTCCTCTTCCCACTAGGCCTCTGCCTAGTGCTCTTAACCCTCTCCACCTCCCTCCTTCCCCTTTCCCCTCCCACCCAACCCAACCCTCCCCACCCACCCACCAAGATTACACCAAGTGCTCCCCTGCCAATGGAGGCATGCGCTCCTTTCTGGTGCCTCCCTCTTCCCCCCCTCCCACTAGGCCCCGGCCTAGTGCTTCTAACCCTCTCCTCCTCCCTCCTTCCCCTTTCCCCTCCCACCCCACCCCACCCTCCCAACACACCAGGAGTACACCAAGTGCTCCTAACCCTCTCCTCCTCCCTCCTTCCCCTTTCCCCTCGCCACCCCACCCCACCCTCCCAACCCACCAGGAGTACACCGAGTGCTCTCCTGCCAACGGAGGCTTGGCTTCTTTCTAGTGCCTGAGGGTTGGACCCTGGTGAGCATGACTGACCTCGAGACTGAGGAACCCACCCATCCACCCCACCCCACCCCACCCTCCCAACACACCAGGAGTCAACCAAGTGCTCCTATCCCTCTCCTCCTCCCTCCTTCCCCTTGCCCCTCCCACCCCACCCCACCCTCCCAACACACCAGGAGTACACCAAGTGCTCCTATCCCTCTCCTCCTCCCTCCTCCCCCTTTCCCCTCCCAACACACCCCACCCTCCCAACACACCAGGAGTACACCGAGTGCTCCTATCCCTCTCCTCCTCCCTCCTTCCCCTTTCCCCTCCCACACCACCCCACCCTCCCAACACACCAGGAATACACCAAGTGTTACTAACCCTCTCCACCTCCATCCTTCCCCTTTCCAATCCCACCCCACCCTCCCACCCCACTCCACCCCACCCCTCCCAACCCACCAGGAGTACACCAAGTGCTCTCCTGCCAACGGAGGCATGCGCTCCTTTCTGGTGCCTGAGGGTTGGACCCTGGTGAGCATGACTGACCTCGAGACTGAGGACGATGTTGCTCTTCCCTTTATGGCCATCATCATGAGCACCGCCTCAAACCAGATGCATGTCTTGTTCAGAGGAGCCATGACTGCTGCTGAGTGGGATATATGTGAGTAATGATGATGATGAGGAGGAGGATGGTGATGGTGGTGGATAAGGATGATAAAAATGATGAGGATGATGGTGGTGATGACGAGGAGGAGGAGGAGGAGAATGGTGGTGGATACGGATAATGAAGATGATGAGGATGATGATGATGACGTGGAGGAGGAGGAGAATGGTGATGGTGGTGGATAAGGATGATGAAGATGATGAGGATGATGGTGATGAAGAGGATGACGAGGAGGAGAAGGAGGATGGTGCTGGTGGTGGTAGATAAGGATGATGAAGATGATGATGAGGATGACGAGGAGGAGGAGGAGGATGGTGATGGTGGTGGATAAAGATGATGAAGATGATGAGGATGATGGTGATGATGAGGATGACGAGGAGAAGGAGGATGGTGATGGTGGGAGTGGATAAGGATGATTAAGATAATAAGGATGATAGTGATGATGAGGATGACGAGGATGAGGAGGAGGATGGTGATGGTGGTGGATAAGGATGATGAAGATGGTGATGATGATGATGACGAGGAGGAGGAGGAGGATAAGGTTGATGAAGATGATGGGGATGATGATGACGAGGAGGAGGAGGAGGATTATGATGGTGGTGATGGGGGTGGTAGTTAGGATTATGAGGATCAAACCAGATGCATGTCTTGTTCAGAGGAGCCATGACTGACACCGAGTGGGATATATGTGAGAAGTGATCATGATGAGGAGGAGGAGATGGATGGTGGTGGTGGTGGATAAGGGTGATGGTGGTGATGATGACTAGGAGGAGGAGTGTGATGATGGTGGCGGGGGTGATGATGGTGGTGGTGATCAAACCAGATGCATTTTTTCTTCTGGGGAGCCATAGCTGCCACCTAGTGGGATATATCATATATGTGTGTAGTGATGATGATGATGAGGAGGAGGAGGAGGAGGGTGCTGGTGATGGGGGTGGTGGATAAGGATGATGGTGGTGGAGAGGAGGAGGAGAGGGATTGAAAACCAGATGCATGTCTTGTTCCAAAGAACCAGTACTGCCGCCGAGTGTGTCGTAATAAAAGTCATGATAATGCCTAGTGGGGTGCGGGATTAAGGGAGCCCTGTTTTACGGCGGTAGAGAACGGGCTGCTAATTTAACTGGACAGTGCTACCCTTGCGGTTGACAGCGACCGTTTAACCCCCAAGGCGCACCCGTAGGGATTCGAACCCCGCACCTTCTGCCTGATTTCAACGAACTTAACCATTGAGCCAATCGTCGAAACGGTAGATGAGATTGTTGTTTATGAGTCAATGAAAAAATAAAAGAAGAAAAAGAAGAAGGAAAGGGTGCAACGTCGAAGGACCCATTGCGTCACGAGATGCAATGTGAGGAGGTTGCCAGTGATTTTTGTTTCAAATCTGAAAGTGGGTTTTTCCTAGCTTTGTGGTATTAGGCCTCCTCAAGGGACAGCGTTTTAGTGCTTTCCATAGCTTTCTATAGCTTTGTAGCTTTTTAGGGTCCTTTTTAAGGTGAAAATAAATACAAACTTTTTTATTTATTTTTATAGCGATAATATCGCTGAAACGGGGTCGAAACTAGCGATCGCTATATACAGCGGAAATAAAAATTCCTGGGGGTTGAGTTGCACTGTAAACGTTTAATTCCCCACAGCCGAAGAGATGATTCACCACATAGCGGTATGTTTTAGTGATAGTAGATGCAATTATTAGAAGTCACGCGATGTATGTATGTTGCAGTCCAGGGGTGGGCAAAAAAGCAGGAAGACAAACTGGGACTGCTCAATGTCATCGACGAGAGGTGCGTGCACTAGAACCTGTTCTATCCCCACAGTGTGTGTGTGTGTGTGCGTGTGTGTGTGTGTGTGCGTGTGTGTGTGTGTGTGCGTGTGTGTGTGTGCGTGTGTGTGCGTGTGTGCGTGTGTGTGTGTGGTGCGTGTGTGTGTGTGTGCGTGTGTGTGCGTGCGTGTGTGCGTGTGTGTGCGTGTGTGTGTGTGTGTGGGGGGGGGGGGGGGGGGGCAGGGGCAAGGGTCCGTTGCATTGTAGATGCAGCTCCAGTGGGTTGGTTGCATCACAGGACGCAGGCCATGGGTCGGTTGTGGGTCGGTTGCGTCTTAAAACGCAGGCTATGCTGGTTCGGTTCTGCAAAAAATGGATGTCTGGTTCCGAGGAGCCATGACTGCCACCAAGTGGGACAACTGTGAGGAGTGATGATGATGAGGATGAGGATGATGGTGGTGATGAGGATGATGATGATGATGATGTGGGGGTGAGGAGGAGGGGGGTCATGATTATGGTGATAGTGGTGGTATCATTATCCTGGTGCCCTACTGGACTCCGAATGTACCCTCAACTTGACAGAGTGGAGGGGGAGTTGCTTGATGACGATGATGATGATGATGATGGTAACATTATCCTGGTGCCCTACAGGACTCAAAATGTAAATGCAACTTGACGAAGTGGAGGGGGAGTTGTTTGCTGCTGCTGCTGCTAATGATGATGGTAACATTATCCTGGTGCCCTACAGGACTCCAAATGTTAACGCAACTTGACGGAGTGGAGTGGGGAATGTTTGATGGTGATGATGATAATGATAACAATGATGATTACATTATCCTGGTGCCAGTCAAGTGATGGTCATGCAGTTACCCACCCATCCATCTGCACGTCCATTCATCTGTCCAGCCACACACCCAACCAACAAGACAATGGAATCCTCATTACCATCGCTCCACAGTCCAGGGTATGCTTGAAGGTGCTACATGTATCTCAAGTGCTAATTTATGTACCTTTGTGTTTTGGGGGTGCCATGTTCCATGGGTTTAGAGTTTCTTGGGGGCGCTTTTGGGGGCCCACAAAAGCTGCTAGTTGCACCATAATGCCTCTTTGGAGCACCACGGTGCTGCTTAAAGAAGCATCTTCCTGAAGAAGTGAGAGGAGTGGTGGTGGTTGGGGGGGGGGGGGGGGGGGGAGGGGACTGTGAGTCAGTTCCTTGAGGCAACAGCTCAAGATGAGCTGAGGAGAGGAGAGGAAGATGTGATACAAGTGGTGGTGGTGGTGGTTGGGGGGGGGGGGGGGGGTACATCCCCTGCCACTAACCATCATGGTGGGGGGGGAGTTAGCCCCCAATTCAGTTCAGGGGGGTGAGGGTATAGTGGCTTAGGTTTTGATTCAAAGGTTTCGGGCTTTGGTGGTTTTAGGGTTGGGGGTCTAGGTGGGTTTAGGGTTCAGGTAAGTGGGGGCTAACTTCCCCCTTCCGTCCATCATGCAGACTTTGACTACGGCACAACCAAGGTCGCTGCATTTGTTGGCTTCACCCACATTGGCTTCACGAAGGCCTTGAACAGCTATGGCCTGTAGTGGAGGAGGCCCTAGAGGCTCACGTGTCTGATGGCGAGAGGCTGCCAGTCGTCAGTGTTGGTGGCATCAACCTGGGTGGAGCCATTGGGACCCTAATCTCTCAGGCCATCCAGGTAAGCTTGTTACAATCCAATATATCTCTGACCATGTAACAATTCAATATATATATAGCCATGTAACAATTCAAGCATCTCTCAGGCCATCCAAGTAAGCTTGCAACAATCCAATATGTATATAACCATGTAACAATCTATCTCTCAACTTATAACAATCTATCTCCAACCACGTAACAACTTATAAAGAAAAAAAAAATCTGGAGGGGCGCTACGATAAGGGGATCCTCCCGAACGCTGCACCTGGGGAAAGTCACCATATCTATTTCCAACCATGTAACAATTCAAGCATCTTGCCGGCCATCCTGGTAAGCATGTAACAATCCAATCTATAGCTAACCATGTAGCAATCTGTCTCTAACCACGGAACAATCTATCTCTAACCATGTGAAAACTCAAGCATCTCGCCGGCCATCCAGGTAAGCATGTAACAATCCAATCTATAGCTAACCATGTTACAATCAAATCTGTCTTTAACCATGTAACAATCCAATCATCTCTCATGCCATCCAGGTAAGCATGTAACAATCCAATCTATAGCTAACCATGTAACAATCCAATCATCTCTCATGCCATCTATGTAAGCTTGTAACAATCCAATCTGTATTTCATCCAGGTAGCCATGTAACCCAGGCAACTGTAACAATCCAATCATCTCTCATGCCATCTACGTAATTTTGTAACAGTCCAATCTATATGCCACCCAGGTAGCCATGTAACCCAGGCAACCGTGTAACAATCCAATCATCTCTCTGACCATCCATGTTAATATGCTTGGCTTCCTGGACATGTCTTTCAGCTGTCTACACATACCACCACAAGGTTGGCTTGGCTTGGTGAAGGCTTGGCTTGGCTTCCTGGACATGTCTTTCAGCTGTCTACACATACACACCCACCACCCACCACCTATGTAGACGAATTGTCTTGCAGGACATACACATACACGCACACACCACCCATCACTTATGTTTGTCTTGCAGGACCTACACACACCCACCACCCACCACCTATGTATACACATTGTCTTGCAGGGCATACACATACACGCACACACCACCCACCACTAATGCTTGTCTTGCAGGACCTACACCCACCCACCACACACCACCTATGTATACACATTGTCTTGCAGGAGCTACACCTACACATACCCACCACCCACCACTTGTGTTTGTCCTGCAGGACTGGAAGGTCCGCAACTCTGTGAACTACATGCAAGTGGGTGCCAACTTCTTTGCCACGCCCAAGGTCGGCGATTCCACCTACGTTGCTAACTACGACATCAATGTCAACCAACGCAATATTTTGTTCGAGCACGACCCTATCCCCACGATCCCCTGCTACCCCCTGGTCACCTGCAACGCTACGGAGGTGGATTATCCTGAAGAGATGGAGTCCCCCAAAATGATGGAGTCCCCGAACATGATGGATTCTCCTGATACGATGATGTCTCCCGATATGATGGAGACGCCCACCTACCCCGGCTTGCCCACCATGCTCAGCACGCCCACATACCCTGCCATGCCCACCATGACCACCATGCAGCCAGAGATGCCCACCATGACCACAATGCAGCCAGAGATGCCCACCATGACCACAATGCAGCCAGAGATGCCGACCATGACCACAATGCAGCCAGATATGCCGACCATGACCACAATGCAGCCAGAGATGCTGACCATGTCTCCCGCTATGGAGGTGTCGCCCACCATGATGAATGATGACGAAATGGATATGGGCGGCATGATGGGTGATCGCTGATCCGGCAGTCGCAAGTTGCTTCAGGACAGTCCCATGATGCCCTCGATGGAGGTCCAGGAAAGTCCCATGCTTGTAGTCTGTGGTGGCATCCTGTGGATCGATGCGGATGCCCTGGAGGTGCAGACAGAGGCGTGGAAGAGGATGGACAAGCTCAGCACTTGCCGCCCTGCCCAGTTCCACTCTGCCACCTCCTACTGTGCTTACAAGTGCTTTGTTGCTGCTGCAGATGGGTACACGGACAACAGCTGCCTGGTCGAGGAGACAGACAATGTGGAGTTGCTTGCAACCAACTCGTACTGTGCTGGCTTCCCTCATGCTTCCTACCCTTAAAAGCATCAACTCCCTCCGTTCCCTCATGTCTGTTGGCGACAAGGACAACAGCTGAAAGGTGGAGGAGATGGATGATTCTGAGCTGCTAACTCGTACTGTGCTGGATTCCCTCATGCTTCCTACCCTAAGGGGCGTCAACTACCTCCCTACCCCCTTGTCTATCAGCGACAAAGACGGCCGCTGGCTGGTTGAGGAGACAGAAATTGAAATTGAAATTGTTACATCCGTGTAATACAGTTACTCACAGGACGTGATGTTAAGGACACCACAGCGTAAGCCGGAGCTAGCTATAGTCACCGTGAGGAGACAGACGATGCGGAGCTGCTTGCAACCAACTCGCACTGTGCTGGATTCCCGCATGCTTCCTACCCGTAAGGGCGCCAACTCCCTCCCTTCCCCCTTGTGCGTAAGCGAAACAGACACCAGCTGCCTGGTGGAGGAGATGGATGATGCGGAGCTGCGTGCAACCAACTAGTACTGTGCTGGCTTCCCGCATGCTTCCTACCCGTGAGGGCGCCAACTCCCTCCCTTCCCCCTTGTGCGTAAGCAAAACAGACACCAGCTGCCTGGTGGAGGAGATGGATGATGCGGAGCTGCTTGCAACCAACTCGCTTTGTGCTGGCTTCCCGCATGCTTCCTACCCGTGAGGGCGCCAACTCCCTCCCTTCCCCCTTGTCTGTTAGCGTCAAGGACAACAGCTGAAAGGTGGAGGAGACAGACGATGAGGAGCTACTAACTCATACTGTGCTGGATTCTCTCATGCTGCACACCCTTCAGGGTGTCAACTCCCTCCCTTCCCATTGAAGGGTTTGTTTTGTCGCAGACGTAGATTTTGAAACTGGTTGTGTCTCAAGAAGGAGATTTTGAAACAGGCTGCTCCTCGAGAAGCAGATTTGGATGTCCCCCCTGAACAACCTTGGATGGAAGTTGGGGTGCAAAGAGAGAGAGAGAGAGAGAGAGAGAGAGAAACGATAATTAACAAGATGCCTAACAAAAGGATTTTCGCCTCGGTGAAGGTGATTGCGGCTTCTGTAGGTTAAGCACCGATTTTTGATTATTCAGTACTACACTAAATTACACTTTCTTAGGCAGGCCATTGTTGGCCACTGCTTATTTGCTTGCTTGCTTGCTCGCTGATTATTTAGTGCTGGTTTTTTACTACTCGATTCTGATTTTTTACGATATCCGGCCGTTTATTTTTCAAGTTTGCGGGTTAGCCTGTTATGTATTGATGTTGCATCGGACAGAACGCTTAGTTAGGGGCAGAACTTGGACTTGGATTTGCTTACTTACCTATTGTAAAATATATTCAGTGGACTAGGTTACATGGCTCCAGCCAGCATTTTGGCTACTCACTGACTTCGGCAGAACTTGAACTTGAACTTGTTTAAATAGCTTCAGCCAGCAACTTGGCTGCTCTTCGTGTTCGGCAGTAAAACAATTGTTACCAGGAAAATGCAAACGAAAACTAATCACTTTTTCGTTTTTTCCTTTTTTCTTTCTCCTTTTTGGGCTACTCACTGACTTCGGCAGAAGGCCGTTTCACCTAAGTGTTTCGTAATATGGGCATATAGCTAGATTCAGTGCCTCATCTACTTCCGTCCATCTCCTGAAGATGGCAGCTGATAGATGGAAGCGACCCATTTTCTCTTGGAATGATCGAGTGTGTCAACTATGTGATTCTGGACTCGTTCTAGATGAACTCAATTTGATTTTTGAATCCACTGACGAAGCCTTACTAAAAACGGCACGTATAATAATTATATAAAAACAGATTTCCCAAGCTGAGAGCAAAATGATTCCTCTGCATGATCTGATTTGCAATAAATGAGTGAATCGTGCAAAGTTACCTCTGTTCATCCATAAATGTTTGAAAATATTAGATCCAGTACATTTTCATAAGGATGCTTAGATTGGGATTGTTTTGATGGTGATGATGATGATGATGATGATGATGATGAATTGATGATAATAATGAATACGGTATTTTTTCTTGGTAATGTTTTTTTACTGACGGCGAGGAGCAAAATTGTTGGCTGGAGCCATCAAACTGATTTGAAGTTCAAGTTATGTGTTTTTTCAGCCAAGTCCGGGCTGCTCACCGTCTTCCGATTTCGATTCTCCCTTACAAGACCCGAGGAACTTGCGAACTTGTCTTGGGCAGTAACATCATCAATTCAAAGCAAAGCATTTCCTTAGTGTCGACACATACTTCGTCCCTTACACATACTTTGTTTTCATACAGCCATAGTTGGACGACCCCTGGGTTCATGGAAGTTGAGGTGTGTGTATGTTACAGTCCAGGGGTGGGCTAAATAGGCTTAAGGGACTTGCTCAAACGTAGTGGGAAGGGCTGACAAATAAACAGCACCGATGAACTGAACCCCAAACAATCGTTTTACCTACGGGGGCCCTGAGCTCGTGATACAGTGATCATTAAATTCTACAATACAATTAAATCACCATCTCATCAACCCTGAACCATGAGAGATTCAAATTCTGGGGCTCTCAGACACAGAGTAACTGCCCTGGTAGATGCAAGGCTGGGATAGCCCGGGGCAGCCGTAGGACGTGGATTTGCCTTTGGACACATATAACCATGTAACAGGTCTTCTTCTGTTTCCTCTACTTGAACTTGGTTACATGGTCCCAGGCTTAAAGGCTGCTCGCTGTCTTCGGCAATTACACCAGCATTAGGAACAAACAAAACAAGCTTTTTCTTCTTCTACTAGGGTGAGCGTAGCAGATGCGAGGGTCTGGGAACCAGGGTACATCAAACGGACCCCAGGGGTTGCGTCCTGGGACGCACCCTAATTCGATAGGTTGCGCCCTGGGACGCGCCCAAGTCGGTAGGTTGCGTCCCACTATCAACAGAACCCGTAGCTCACGGCGATGGAGTGGTGGTGGGCCAATCAACCAGTGGGAACACCTCTTACATGACACTGCACCTAGATGGTGAAGCAAAGCGTGTAGTGGCAAGGCCACCACTAGGCGGTCTGATTGCAAGCTCGTAGCCAGCTACAACAGGCCGGTGGTCACTTTCCTTTAGTTCAACAATGCTGCAATAATAGAGCGGCCTGCAGGTGTGTGCATGAGGGTGGTGGTGAGAGAGGAGCAAGCACAGCAGAATAATTATTTTGTAAACCTACTTCATACCCAGAGAGGATGTTATCAGCCTACCTCTAAGCGACATGCCCCGCCCTGCTTTGCTTTCCTTTGCTTCTGCCCTGCCTGCCCTGCTTTGCTTTGCCTTGCTTCTGCCCGCCCCGCCCTTCTTTTCTTTTCTTTGCTTCTGCCTGCCCTGCTCTGCTGTGATTTGCTTCTATCCGCCCTGCCCTGCCCTGCCCTGCCCGGCTTTGCTTTGTATTGCTTCTGCCCACCCTGCTTTGCTTTGCTTTGCTTCTGCCCGCCCCGTCCTGCCCTGCTTTTATTTTCTTTGCTTCTGCCTGCCCCCCTCTGCATTGATTTGCTTCTACCTGCTCTGACCTGCCCCGCTTTGCCTTCCTTTGCTTCTGCCTACCCCGCCCTGCCCTGCCCTGCTTCTGCCCACCCTGCTTTGCTTTGCCTTGTTTCTGCCCGCCCCGCCCTGTTTGTATTTTCTTTGCTTCTGCCTGCCCCGCTCTGCTTTGATTTGCTTCTACCCGCCCCGCCCTGCCCTGCCGCGCTTTGCTTTGCTTTGATTTGCTTTGCTTCTGCCCGCCCTGCTTTGCTTTGCCTTGCTTCTGCCCGCCCCGCCCTGTTTGTATTTTCTTTGCTTCTGACTGCCCCGCTCTGCTTTGATTTGCTTCGACCCGCCCTGCCCTGCCCTGCCCCGCTTTGCTTTGCTTTGCTTCTGCCCGCCCTGCTTTCCTTGCCCTCCTTCTGCCCGCCCTGCCCTGCCCCGCTCTACTTTGCTTCTTCCCACCCTGCTTTGCTTTGCTTCTGCCCACCCTGCTTTGCTTTGCCTTGCCTCTGCCCGCCCTGCCCTGCCCTGCCCCGCTTTGCTTCTGCCTTGCTTCTGCCCACCCAGCCCTGCCCCGCCCTGCTTTTCTTTGCTTCTGCCTTGCTTCTGCCCGCCCAGACCTGCCCCGCCCGTCTATCCTTTGCTTCTGTCTGCCCTGTCCTGCCCTGCAGTGCTTTGCCCTGCTTCTGCCCTTCTCTGCCTCGCCTTTACTTCATACTAGCAGAAACTAGTTGTCAACCAACTTGATAGTAAACCTGTTGGTAAAAAAATGTTAGCGTTGCCATTGCACTTGGTCAACACCCTGTCCGACCATGATGGAATGCGCTTCATGTCAATATCCTCGTCAGGTCACTACTATGCGTGCGCGGGAGCGCGGTGCCGCGCTGCCATTTTAAGCCCCTCTGCGCTTTTCACGCAGTTTTTCCAACCCCCTGTGGGCGCAGCGCGCAGTTATTGCGCTTTTTGCACTAAAAAGCGCTGACCAATTTTATGTTTGTACGCTTTAAGCGCTGACCAATTTGGCAAGAAGTAGTACCCTAATCCTCGTCTGCGCCAGGCTACTTACCTACCTACTTAATACCGCCCTGCCCCGCCACGAGCTGCTTTGCGTCTGCCCGCCCAGCCCTACCCCCCTCTGCTTACCTTGTACTTCATACCGGCCTGCCGCGCCTCGCCCAGCCCTACCCCCCTCTGCTTCCCTTGTACTTCATACCGGCCTGCCCCGCCTCGCCCAGCCCTACCCCCCTCTGCTACCTTTGTACTTCTACCGGCCTGCCCCGCCTCGCCCAAGCCCTACCCCCCTCTGCTTCCCTTGTACTTCTTACCGGCCTGCCCCGCCTCGCCCAGCCCTACCCCCCTCTGCTTCCCTTGTACTTCTTACCGGCCTGCCGCGCCTCGCCCAGCCCTACCCCCCTCTGCTTCCCTTGTACTTCATACCGGCCTGCCGCGCCTCGCCCAGCCCTACCCCCCTCTGCTTCCCTTGTACTTCATACCGGCCTGCCGCGCCTCGCCCAGCCCTACCCCCCCTCTGCTTCCCTTGTACTTCATACCGGCCTGCCGCGCCTCGCCCAGCCCTACCCCCCTCTGCTTCCCTTGTACTTCATACCGGCCTGCCCCGCCTCGCCCAGCCCTACCCCCCTCTGCTTCCCTTGTACTTCATACCGGCCTGCCCCGCCCCACCCTGCTTTGCTTCTGCCTGTCCAGCCCTGCATTGCCTTGCTTCTGCCCTGCTCTGCATTTCTTTGCTTCTGCCTACCCTGTCCCGCCCCGCCCTGCTTTGCTTCTGCCCGTCCAGCCCTGCCCTGCTCTGCATTGCCTTGCTTCTGCCTGTCCTGTCCCGCCCTGCATTGCTTTGCCTTGCTTCTGCCTGTCCTGTCCCGCCCTGCATTGCTTTGCCTTGCTTCTGCCTGCCCTGTCCCGCCCTGCATTGCTTTGCCTTGCTTCTGCCCTGCTCTGCATTTCTTTGCTTCTGCCTACCCTGTCCTGCCCCGCCCTGCTTTGCTTCTGCCCGTCCAGCCCTGCCCTGCTCTGCATTGCCTTGCTTCTGCCTGTCCTGTCCCGCCCTGCATTGCTTTGCCTTGCTTCTGCCTGCCCTGTCCCGCCCTGCATTGCTTTGCCTTGCTTCTGCCTGCCCTGTCCTGCCTTGCATTGCTTTGCCTTGCTTCTGCCCAGCCCCCATGTGCTTAGCTTTTACTTCATACTAGCAGAGACTAGTTGCCAACCAACTTGATAGCAAACCGCATGTTGTCGTTGCCATTGCACTTGGTCAACACCCTGTCCGACCATGATGGAAAGCGCTTCATGTTAATATACTCGTCTGCGCCAGGCTACTTACCTACCTACTTCATACCGCCCTGCCCCGCCACGCCCAGCTTTGCTTCTGCCCGCCCAGCCCTACCCCCCTCTGCTTCCCTTGTACTTCATACCGGCCTGCTTCGCCCCCCCCCCCCCCCTGCTTTGCTTCTGTCTGTCCAGCCCTGCTCTGCTTTTCCTTGCTTCTGCCTGCCCTGTCCCGCCCCACCCTGCTTTGCTTCTGCCCGTCCAGCCCTGCCCTGCTCTGCATTTCTTTGCTTCTGCCTGCCCTGTCCCGCCCTGCCTTGCCTTGCCTTGCTTTGCCTGCTTTGCTTTGCTTCTGCCTGTCCAGCCCTGCCCCCCTCTGCTTTTATTTGCTTCTGCCTGCCCTGTCCCGCCTTGCATTGCTTTGCATTGCTTCTGCCCTGCCCCCATCTGCTTAGCTTTTACTTCATACTGGCATATACTAGTTTCCAACCTACTTGATAGCAAACCGCATGTTGTCGTTGCCATTGCACTTGGTCAACACCCTGTCCGTCCATGATGGAATGCGCTTCATGCTATACTCATCAGTGCCAGGGATGAACTTGAAGGTGGGAGGGAAGTGTATGGGCTGCTCCTGGAATCCCTGTGTATCAGAGGACGGATTGTGCGAGTCGTATTAGGCTGATTGGCTGATTGGCAACCCCTGGACTGTACCAGAAAACTTGAATGTGGGAGGGAAGCATATGGCATACTCGTCAGTGCCAAGGATGATCTTGAAGGTGGGAAAAGTGTATGGGCTGTATAACTAAATTATCACTGTAGCACGAACTCAGGGCCCCCGTCGTTTAACAATTGTTTGGGGCTCAGTTCATCAGTGCTTGTTCTTTTTAAGCCCTTCTTATATGGTTGGGCAAGTCCCTTTAGCCTATTTGGCCTACCCCTGGACTGTAACATACATACATGGGCTGCTCCTGAAAGCCCTGCACATTTCTTTCCAAGTTTGGGAGGAGCCTTGTAACGTAGTGCAAGGGGACAAGTCCTATGCAGCGTCGCCTGCGACTATAAAAATTGGCGGAGAATGATCGCGACGGGGCGACAGGTGGCAACGGAAGCGAGTTAGTTACGAGACCGTTGGCTGACGTGTCAGGCTTCATCGCGGTCAGATGGATGGATAGATGGATGGATGGATGGATGGATGGATGGATGGATGGATGGATGGATGGATGGATGGATGGATGGATGGATGGATGGATCGTTGGTTGGTCTAACGGACAAACGGGTAACACTGGGGGCTCCTGCCCCCCAGAAGGGAGGGCTCCGCCAAAATACATTCAACAAGAATATGGGTTGCTTCTGGAAGCCCTGCACTTGAAAATACAGACTGTTTGTTTTGTTCAACTTTGGGAGGAGCCTTGTAATGTAGTGCAAGGGAAATAACAAACAACAAGTGCCTGGGCTGCTCCTGGAAGCTCTGCACATGAAAATGTATAATTTTTGTTTTGTTCAAGTTTGAGAGGAGCCTTGTAATGCAGTGCAAGCAAAAAAACAACCAACAAGTTTATGGGCTGCTCCTGGAATCCTTGCACATGAAAAACATGATTTTGAAAGAAAGAAAAAGAACAAAACAATCTGTTATTGTTAACATTTCCCTGGTACGGTGACTATAGCTAGCTCCTGCTTACGCTATGGTGTCCTTAACTTCACGTCCTGTGAATAAAGGTATTACACGGATGTAACAATCTCAATTTCAATTTCCCGTGTAATTGTTTTTTACTATCTGAGACGGCGAGCAGCCAAATTGCTGGCTGGAGCCTTGAAACCTTGTCCAAGTAAAAAATACAAAAATTGCGACTTTCCCCAGCTGCGGCATGTGGGAGGGCCCCCTTAACACCACGCCCCCTTAACACCACGCCCCTCCAGGGGTTATCTTTTTGTTTTAAACAAATGTATGTAGGCTGCTCCTGGAAGAAATATAAGTAGCAGGCTAATATGCATTAAAAACTCAATTTTTCGTCATTTTATAGTTAACAATGCTAAACATCAATCGATGCAATGAAATTCAATTACATCAAATTAAATTAAATCCGATACGAATTCTTAGAGAATAAAGCAATTAAATGCATTCAAATCACGTTGATTAAATTAAATTTAATGGAATAAACTCGAATTAAATAACACAACATTAAATTAAAAAAATAAAATTAAAATTAATTCAAAACAATTGAATTCATAATTAATTTCATTTCATTCTGGACGCGCCACCAGGCGCCCTTAATAAATAGCTGGCTAATATGCAAATAGCTGGTTGATACCGGTATGCAGCTGGTTGATACCGGTAACTCGCCGGTATGTATGAAAAATAAATGAATACATAATAATAAGCACGCACTTTCTCCTGTTGGATCTTCACCCAGTCATTAGGATGCAGCACCTCTATCATTCTGCTCTCAATCCTATACATAAGTACTTGGATGATTGCCTTCCTGCAGCAGGAACACTACTACAAACCGCAAAGATGGCACCCACCTAGTCACAAATCTTGAACATGCTTACCTAAAAAGCGCGCCCTTTCTTTTGCTGGATCTTCAGCTGGTCGTTTGCATGCAGCACCTCAACCATTCCACACCCAGGCAACAACTAATGGATGACTGCCTATGTGCTTCAGGAACACAATTCCAAACTGCCAAAATGGTATCTACCTTGTCACAAGTCCCTATAGCCTATTTGGCTACCCGTGGACTGTACAAATACAAGCTTACCTGAAAAGCACGCCCTTTTTTTTGTTGGACCTTCAGCTGGTCAGTAGCATGCAGCATCTCAACCATCCCACTCTCAATACATGAATACTGGATGACTGCCTTAGTGCTGCAGGAACGCAGTTCCGAACTGTAAAGATGGCAACTACCCAGCCACATACCTGAAAAGCGCGCCCTTTCTTTTGTTGAATTTTCAGCTGGTCGTTAGCATGCAGCACCTCAACCATCCCACTCCCGGGAAACCACTAATGGATGACTGCCTTTGTGCAGCAGGAACTCTATTCTGAACTGTAGAGATGGCAACTACCCAGACAAATACCTGAAAAGCGCACCCTTTCTTTTGCTGGATCTTCAGCTGGTCGTTAGCATGCAGCACCTCAACCATCCCACTCCCGGGCAAGTACTAATGGATGACTGCCTAAGTGCAGCAGAAACACTATTCCGAACTGTAAACATGGCAACTACCCAGCCACATACCTGAAAAGCGCGCCCTATCTTTTGCTGGATCTTCAGCTGGTCGTTTGCATGCAGCACCTCAACCATCCCACTCCCCGGCAAAAACTAATGGATGACTGCCTATGTGCTTCAGGAAACACAATTCCAAACTGCCAAAATGGTATCTACCTTGTCACAAGTCCCTATAGCCTATTTGGCTACCCGTGGACTGTACAAATACAAGCTTACCTGAAAAGCACGCCCTTTCTTTTGTTGGACCTTCAGCTGGTCAGTAGCATGCAGCATCTCAACCATCCCACTCTCAATACATGAATACTGGATGACTGCCTTAGTGCTGCAGGAACTCAGTTCCGAACTGTAAAGATGGCAACTACCCAGCCACATACCTGAAAAGCGCGCCCTTTCTTTTGCTGGATCTTCAGCTGGTCGTTAGCATGCAGCACCTCTATCATCCCACTCCCGGGAAGCCACTAATGGATGACTGCCTTCGTGCAGCAGGAACTCTATTCTGAACTGTAGAGATGGCAACTACCCAGCCGCATACCTGAAAAGCGCGCCCTTTCTTTTGCTGGATCTTCAGCTGGTCGTTAGCATGCAGCACCTCTATCATCCCGCTTTCAATCAAATACTTGATGCCGGCCTTAGTGCTGTAACGCATGGCAAATGTGTGTTCATTGTGAGAGGACGATGAAGGAATATGAGATGAGATGAGCTGGCAATAATGGCAATGCATTTTGTTTCTGTTGTGAGAGAAATTGAAGGAAAATGATATGAGAGAAATTGACAAAATTGGCAAAGCACATTTTTGTCGTTTGCCTTTTTGTTGTGAGAGGAAGATGAAGGAATATGATATGAGATGATCTGGCAATAATGGCAATACATTTTGTTTCCGTTGTGAGAGGAATTGGAGGAAAATGATATAAGAGTAGCTGACAAAACTGGCAAAGCACATTTTTGTCTTATGCCTTTTTTGTTGTGAGAGGAAGATGAAGGAATATGAGAAGAGAGAAGCTGGCAATGCTATTTTTCTATTTATGCTTTCGTTGTGACAGGAAGACAAAGAAATATAAGAAGAGAGAAGCTGACAATGATGGCAATCCCATCTTCTTTTTGCATGTTTGATTTTGTTGTTGGAGGAAGATGAAGGAAGATGAGATGAGAGAAGCTGGCAATGCTATTTTTCTATTTATGTTTTCGTTGTGACAGGAAGACAAAGGAATATGAGAAGAGAGAAGCTGACAATGATGGCAATCCCATCTTCTTTTAACGTGTTCGTTTTTGTTGTTGGAGGAAGATGAAGGAAGATGATATGAGAGAAGCTGACTATACTGGAAATACACAATTTTCTTTTTTCTTTTTTTTGTTGTGAGAGGAAGCTGAAGGAATGTGAGAAGATAGAAGCTGACAAAACTGGAAATGCCATCTTCCTTTTTTAATATTTATTTTTTCGCCGCGAGAGGAAGATGAAGAATATGAGAAGAGAGAAGCTGACAAACTGGAAATGCCATATTCTTATTTTAATATTTATTTTTTTGCTGCGAGGGGAAGATGAAGAATATGAGAAGAGAGAAGCTGACAATAATGACAAGGCAATTTTCCTTTATTAATATTTGTTTTTTCGTTGTGAGAGGAAGATGATATCAGAGAAGCCGACAATGATGGCAAAGCCAATTATTTACATTTCCTTTCTCTATTTTATTTTTTCGTTCTGCAGCGCCGATCAGCGCCGTGCCACGAGCTCTGCGCGGCGGTGTTCCGCTTGCCGCTGCCCTGGCGAGGGCGCTGCCGCTGCCGATGAAGCTGGCGCTGGCGCTGCCCGCCGCTGACCGCTGGCGTGGCCGGCTGGAGCTGCCGCTGCATCGCCGCTTGCCCCCTGCCGCTGACGCTGCCGAGGCGCTGGCGCTGGCGGCTCCCTCTACCGCTGCCCGCTGTGCGCTGGCGCCGCCGGCGCCTCTCCGCTTTTGCCCCTGCCGCTGCTGTGCCGCTGGCGCTCGCTACCTATCCCGCTGCCTCGCCGATGCCGCTGGCGCTTGCCGCTGCCCTATGACGATGCCCCCTGACTATGCGAGTGCCGCTGGCTATGCCCCTGCCGCTTGCCTCTGCCGCTGCCCCCTGCCGTGCAGCTGCCGCTGGAGCGGGCGCTCCTATCCGCTGCCCGCCGCTCCAGAGGACGCTGCCGCTGTCCTGACGATCAACTGAAGATGAATAGGACAGATGCGGATGCTGATGGAATATGACGATTCAAAGGAAGATTAGATAAGATGAAGATTGAAGATGGAGATGGCGATAATATAACGCAGAACGACTGACGATGGGAGATTGAAGATGATATGAAAGATGCAACATGAACTGAGAAGATGAAGATGGAGATAAATATAAAGATGAAAGAAGATGAAGATGGAGATGAAGATGAAGATGACGATGCAAATGAAGACGAAGATGAAGATGGAGATAAATATAAAGATGAAAGAAGATGAAGAGATGGGAGATGAAGATGATTGACGATTGGCAATGAAGATGAAGATGAAGATGGAGATTGCAAATGAAAGATGAATATACGATGCAAAGAAGATGAAGATGAAGATGGAGATGGAGATAAAATATAAAGATGAAAGAAGATAAAGATGGAGATGAAGATGAAGATGGACGATTGCAAATGAAGATGAATAGGAAGATGGAGATGATGATGAATATGACGATGCAAATGAAGATGAAGATTAAGATGAAGATGAAGATGGAGATGGAGATAAATATAAAGATGAAAGAATATGAAGATGGAGATGAAGATGAAGATGACGATGCAAATGAAGATGAAGATGAAGATGGAGATGGAGATGGAGATGGAGATAAATATAAAGATGAAAGAAGATGAAGATGGAGATGAAGATGGAGATGAAGATGAATATGACGATGCAAATGAAGATGAGATGAGATGAAGATGGAGATAAATATAAAGATGAAAGAAGATGAAGATGGAGATGAAGATGAATATGACGATGCAAATGAATAGGAAGATGAAGATGGAGATGGAAATGAAGATGAATATGACGATGCAAATGAAGATGAAGATGAAGATGGAGATGGAGATAAATATAAAGATGAAAGAAGATAAAGATGGAGATGAAGATGAAGATGACGATGCAAATGAAGATGAATAGGAAGATGGAGATGATGATGAATATGACGATGCAAATGAAGATGAAGATTAAGATGAAGATGGAGATGGAGATAAATATAAAGATGAAAGAATATGAAGATGGAGATGAAGATGAATATGACGATGCAAATGAAGATGAAGATGGAGATGGAGATGGAGATAAATATAAAGATGAAAGAAGATGAAGATGGAGATGAAGATGGAGATGAAGATGAATATGACGATGCAAATGAAGATGAAGATGGAGATGGAGATGGAGATAAATATAAAGATGAAAGAAGATGAAGATGGAGATGAAGATGAAGATGAAGATGAAGATGGAGATGGAGATAAACAAAAAATGAAAGAATATGAATATGAATATGAAGATGGATAAGTATAAAGATGAAGATGAATATGAAGATGAAGGTGAAGATGAAGATGAAAGAAGATGAAGATGCAGACGAAGATGAAGATGAAGATGAAGATGAAGATGAAGATGAAGATAAAGATGAAGATGAAAGAAGATAAAGATGAAGATAAAGGTGAAGATGAAGATGGCAATAATTGAAAAGATTGTTGAGAGAGGATGGTAACTGAATGAGTACTGTTGTTGTTTGCTTGGATTTAGGAGAGGCTAAAGAGAGAAAGCACTTATAAAATGAACTGAATTGATACAGTATGAAAGAAATAAATATGACACAAGCAAATGTAATGTTGTCCCACTATATGTAAAGAGAAGTGGGAGGATATTCTCAGGGGAGCTCCCAGGCCAGGTTTATGTAGGTTGATTTCAGGCCCAAAATGGCCTTGCGGGACATTCATCCCCCGAAGATATAATGCATACTACATAAAAGAAAAAAAATTACCACAAGCAAATGTACAGTTGTCACAATATGTAAAGAGAAGTGGTTGTTTCGTGCGATGCATTGCAAATTGAGCGACTTGGTGCAACCCCAGTGTGACCCCATGCAGCGACCCCATGCAGCGACCCCAGTGTGACCCCATGCAGCGACGAAACGGCGACGCGTCGCACAAAAAAGCACAGTGGAATCCCCCCGCAGTCCATACCCTACACTCACAGCCGTGTCCGCATCTCAATACTTTACATCGACACAGTCACCCATCCCATGTGGACACTCATTTGATGCTACACATCACCACTCCCCCCCCCCCCACCCACCCACCCACCCACACCCACCCACCCACCCACACACACACACACGCACACAAACACACACAAAAACACACACACACAAACACACACATACACACCCACATGCATACATACACACACACATTGATTCGGCAGTTCAGGTCGCCACACCAGATAACCACATCACCATAGTTCACACACCTATCTGTCATTGGGAACCACCCCTCAATCCATACCCCACACTCACACCCACATCTTCAATTCAATACTCCAAGCCACCCCATTCACCACATTCCATCCACCCATTAATTCAATGCTTGATGTCACCGCATCCCCCTCCCCACACACCCACACCCACACCCAGACACACCCCACCCCACCACACACACAGACCCCACCACGCACCCATTGATTCGGTAGTTCAGGTCGCCACACCAGATGACCACATCATCAGAGTTCACAGCTGTCTGCAATTGGGAATCTTCCCTCAATCCACGCCCCACAATCACCCGCGTCCCCCACCACCCACCCACACGCACCCATTGATTCGGTAGTTCAGGTCCCCACACCAGATGACCACATCATGAGAGTTCACAGCTGTCTGCCGTTGGGAATCCCCCCTCAATCCGCGTCCCACGCTCTTGCTCCTCCCCTTGCTTTTGCTCACTCCAGGGCTCGGACTCGGACTTGACGATTGCACCAGGTTAGGGTGAGGCACCTGCCCAGGCCTAGCACTGCCACTCGGGTGAGAGGCTGGGGCGGCAGGACTCTCGTGCATGGCTTGAGCAGCCCTCCCACTCATGCCCTCCTGCCCCCCCTGTACTAACTCTCCAGCCCCCCCTGTAATGCTTACTATGCCAGCTGGGCCTCCAGGCCCCCCTGTAACGCTTGGTATGCCAGCTGGGCCTCCAGACCCCCCTGTAATGCTTGCCATGCCAGCTGGGCCTCCAGGCCCCCCTGGACCGCTTGCTATGCCAGCTGGGCCTGAAGTAGTATTATAGGGGTCCTGACCCATGGTTTGATACTCACTGCCCTCCCCTAATGGTGAGGCTTGGTGGGGAGGAGGAGGGCAAGGGGGCGTATTAAGAGGGGAGAGGCCTTTTAGGGATGATGCAAGGGGGCCCTGGCCTAAGGATGACGACTTACTGGAGGCAGAAGCATTGCTGTAGGATCTTGGGGTTGAGTAGACGGGGGGAAGGGGGAGGCCTAGGCCAAAGCCCGTGGCTGCAGAAGCATTGCTGTAGGATCTAGGGGGTGAGTAGAGGGGGGGCATGGGGGGGCCTGGTCCAAAGCCCATGGCTGCAGAAGCATTGCTGTAGGATCTAGGGGGTGAGTAGAGGGGGGGCATGGGGGGGCCTGGGCCAAAGCCCATGGCTGCAGAAGCAGCTGCTGTACCATTGCTAGGACCTGCAAGGGAGGGGGGGCCATTGTGTGCGTGAGTGAGTTTGTGTGTGTTTGGGTGAGTGTGTTAGGGTGAGTGTGTTTGGGTGTGTGCGTTTTGGGGTGGTGGGTGATGGAACTGGGAGGTGGGTGGTGTCCTTTTGTGGGCTTGGTGGTGGTGGGTGATGGTAGTGGGCGGTGGGTGGTTCGTGTGTGTGTGTGTGGGGGGGGGGGGGGGGGGGGGGGGGGGGGGGGGGGGGGGATATCAGTGCACATAGCTAAGGCCTGAGAGAGAGATGGGGCCATTGTGTGTTAGTTAGTGTGTGTGTAGGTGTCTTTGTGTGAGTGCCTGTGTGTTAGTGTGTATGTTAGAGTGTGTGTGTGTTAGTGTGTGTGCCCTAGTGCCTGTATGTTAGTGTCTGTGTGTTAGTGTTTGTGATAGTGTGTGCTTCTTAGTGTGTGTGTGTGTGTGTTAGTGTGTATTTGTGTGTTTGTGTTTGTGTGTGTGTCTGTGTGTCAGTGTGTATTTGTGTGTGTGTGTTAGTGTGTGTGTGTTAGTGTGTGTGTGTTAGTGTGTGTGTGTTAGTGTGTATTTGTGTGTGTGTGTGTTAGTGTCTGTGTGTTAGTGTGTATTTGTGTGTGTGTGTGTTAGTGTCTGTGTGTTAGTGTTTGTGATAGTGTGTGCTTCTTAGTGTGTGTGTGTGTGTTAGTGTCTGTGTGTTAGTGTGTATTTGTGTGTTTGTGTTTGTGTGTGTGTCTGTGTGTTAGTGTGTATTTGTGTGTGTGTGTGTTAGTGTGTGGATTCGTGTTGTATTGTGTGGGTGTTGTGTCTGGTCGTTAGTGGTATTTGTGTGGATTTGTTTAGTGTCTGTGTGTAAGTGTGTATGTGTTGTATCGTCTGTGGTTAGTGGCCTTTGTGCTAGTTGTGTATGTGTGTGTGTGTTCGTGTCTGTGTGTTATTGTGTATTTGTGTGTGTGTGTTAGTGTCTGTGTGTTAGTGTGTATTTGTGTGTGTGTGTGTTAGTGTCTGTGTGTTAGTGTGTATTTTGTGTGTGTGTGTGTTAGTGTCTGTGTGTTAGTGTGTATTTGTGTGTGTGTGTGTTAGTGTCTGTGTGTTAGTGTGTATTTGCGTGTGTGTGTGTTAGTTTGTATTTGTGTGTCTGTGTGTTAGTGTCTGTGTGTTAGTGTGTATTTGTTGCGTGTGTTGTCGGTGTGTGTTGTGTTCTGTGTGTGTGTGTATTTTTCTGTTGTGTGTTGTTCGGTGTCTGTTTTGTTAGTGTGTATTTGTTATGTGTGTTTTAGTGTTGTGTGTTAGTGTGTATTTGTGTGTGTGTGTGTGTGTGTTAGTGTCTGTTAGTGTGTATTTGTGTGTGTTTGTGTTAGTGTCTGTGTGTTAGTGTGTATTTGTGTGTGTGTGTGTGTGTGTTAGTGTCTGTGTGTTAGTGTGTATTTGTGTGTGTGTGTGTGTGTGTGTGTGTTGTTAGTGTGTATTTGTGTGTCTGTGTGTTAGTGTCTGTGTGTTAGTGTGTATTTGTGTGTGTGTGTGTGTGTATGTTAGTGTCTGTGTGTTAGTGTGTATTTGTCTGTGTGTGTGTGTTAGTGTCTGTGTGTTAGTGTGTATTTGTGTATGTGTGTGTTAGTGTCTGTGCGTTAGTGTGTATTTGTGTGTGTGTGTGTGTGTAAGTGCCTGTTAGTGTGTATTTGTGTGTGTTTGTGTTAGTGTCTGTGTGTTAGTGTGTATTTGTGTGTGTGTGTGTGTGTGTGTGTGTGTGTGTGTGTGTGTGTAGTGTCTGTGTGTTAGTGTGTATTTGTGTGTGTGTGTTTGTGTGTGTGTGTTAGTGTGTATTTGTGTGTGCGTGTGTGCGTGTGTGTGTGTTAGTGTCTGTGTGTTAGTGTGTATTTGTGTGTGTGTGTTAGTGTCAGTGTGTTAGTGTGTATTTGTGTGTCTGTGTGTTAGTGTCTGTGTGTTAGTGAGTATTTGTGTGTGTGTGTGTGTGTGTTAGTGTCTGTGTGTTAGTGTGTATTTGTGTGTGTGTGTTAGTGTTTGTGTGTTAGTGTGTATTTGTGTGTGTGTCTGTGCGTGTGTGTGTGTTAGTGTGTATTTGTGTGTGTGTCTGTGCGTGTGTATGTGTTAGTGTCTGTGTGTTAGTGTGTATTTGTGTGTGTGTGTGTAGTGTCTGTGTGTTTTAGTGTGTAGTTGTTCGTGCTGTGTGTTAGTGTACTGTGTGTTAGGTGTATTGTTGTGTTATTTGTGGGTGTGTTAGTGTATTGTGTGTGTCGTGTTATTTGTTGTGTGTGTGTTAGTGTGTGTGTTAGTGTGTCTTTGTGTGGTGTGTTGTTAGTGTCTGTGTGTTAGTGTGTCTTTGGTGTTGTGTGTCTGTCGTGTCTGTTTGTATCGTGTGTATTTGTGTGTCTGTGTTTGAGTGTGTGTGTTAGTGTGTGTGTGAGTGTCTGTGCGTTAGTGTGTGTGTGCTGGTGTGTGTGTGTGAGTGTGTGTGTTGGTGTCTGTGTGCTAGTGTGTGTGTTAGTGCCTGTGGGAACCACTCAACCCACCCCCTTTGGTCAAGAATCCCCATAACCAGTACCCCCCTTCCTCCCCCCCCCCCCCCTCCCCCCCAAAAGGGACTTGAACAGATGGTACCCAATGCGTACCAGATCCTCTTGGAACAGAAGGCGAGGAGAGTGGGTGCTACATGTGAGATGGTACTTGCACAAGCATCTGTGGGAACCACTCAACCCGCACCCTTCGTCAAGAATCCCCATAACCCAGTACCCCCCCCCCCCCCCCCCCCCCCACACACAACACACACACACACACACACACAAAAAGGGACTTGAACAGATGGTACCCAATGCGAGCTGGTCCCTGCTGCAACAGGCTGGGACTAGCACTAGCATCTGTGGGAACCACTCCCCCCCCCCCCCCCCCCCCCCCCACACACACACACACACACACACACACACATACACACACATACACGCACACACATAAGGGACTTGAACAGATGGTACCCAATGCGAGCTGATACCTGCACAAGCATCTGTGGGAACCACTCAACCCACCCTCTTGGTCAAGAACTCCCATTACCGGTACCCCCCCCCCCCCCCCCCCCCCCTCAAGGGACTTGAACAGATAGTGCCCAATGCTTACCAGATCCTCTTGGAAAGGAAGGCGAGGAGAGTGGGTGCTGCATGCGAGCTGGTCCCTGCTGCATCAAGCTGGGGCTTGCACTAGCATCTGTGGGGACCACTCGGCCCGAGGGTGACGAGAAGCGGGAGTTAGATCGGCTGGCTGATTCGGAACCAGGGCCGGAGGAGGAAGAAAACAGTCCCTGGGTAATAGAGGGGGGAAAGAAATCAGGAGTTAGATCGGCTGCCTGGCTTAGAACCTGGGCCAGAGGAGGAAGAAAACAGTCCCATAGGTGCAAAGGGGGGAAGGGAAGCAGGATGTTAGACCGGCTGCCTGACTCTCAACCTGGGCCGGAGGAGGATGAGAAAAGTCCCTGGGTAATAGAGGGGGGAAGGAAATCAGGAGTTAGATCGGCTGGCTGATTCGGAACCTGGGCTGGAGGAGGAAGAAAACAGTCCCTGGGTAATAGAGGGGGGACGGGAATCAGGAGTCAGACCGGCTATCTGACTTGGAATGAAATTGAAATTGAAATTGTTACATCCGTGTAATGCAGTCGCTCACAGGACGTGAAATTAAGGACGCCACCGCATAAGCCGGAGCCAGCAGTAGTCACCGTAGGACCTCCTCATTAAAACTGATTTGGATCCTAGTGCCTTGGTGCTGTTCAGCTTAGCAGCAGAGAGTGGTGTAACACAGGGATAGTGAGAAAACAGTCCCTGGGGTATAAAGGGGGGAAGGGATTCAGGAGTTAGACTGGTTGCCTGACTTGGAACCTGGGCCGGAGGGGGAAGAAAACAGTCCCTGGGTAGTAGAGGGGGGAAGGGAATCAGGAGTTAGACCGGCCTCCTGGCTCTGAACCTAGTGCCTTGGTGCTCTTCAGCTTAGCAGCAGAGAGTGGTGTAACACAGAGATAATGAGACAGGAGTACCAGGGGTATGAAGGGGGGAAGGAAACCTGGAGTTCAACCGGCTGCCTGGCTTAGAAACTAGTGCCTTGGTGCAATTCAGCTGAGCAGCAGAGAGCGGTGCAACACAGGGATAGTGAGAAAACAGTCCCTGAGGTATTAAGGGGGGAAGGGAATCAGGATGTTAGACCGGCTGGCTGATTTGGAACCCAGGCCTGAGGAGGAAGAAAACAGTCCCTGGGTATAAAGGGGGGACGGGAATTAGGAGTTAGACTGGCTGCCTGGCTTGGAAGCTAGTGCCTTGGTGCAATTCAGCTTAGCAGCAGAGAGCGGTGCAACACAGGGATAGTGAGAAAACAGTCCCTGGGTATAAAGGGGGGAAGGGAATCAGGAGTTAGACCGGCTGCCTGATTTGGAACCTGGGCCGGAGGGGGAAGAAAACAGTCCCTGGGTAGTAGAGGGGGGAAGGGAATCAGGAGTTAGACCGGCTTCCTGGCTCTGAACCTAGTGCCTTGGTGCTCTTCAGCTTAGCAGCAGAGAGTGGTGTAACACAGGGATAATGAGACAGGAGTACCAGGGGTATGAAGGGGGAAAGGAAACCTTGAGTTCAACCGGCTGCCTGGCTTAGAAACTAGTGCCTTGGTGCAATTCAGCTGAGCAGCAGAGAGCGGTGCAACACAGGGATAGTGAGAAAACAGTCCCTGAGGTATTAAGGGGGGAAGGGAATCAGGATGTTAGACCGGCTGGCTGATTTGGAACCCAGGCCTGAGGAGGAAGAAAACAGTCCCTGGGTATAAAGGGGGGACGGGAATTAGGAGTTAGACTGGCTGCCTGGCTTGGAAGCTAGTGCCTTGGTGCAATTCAGCTTAGCAGCAGAGAGCGGTGCAACACAGGGATAGTGAGAAAACAGTCCCTGGGTATAAAGGGGGGAAGGGAATCAGGAGTTCGACCGGCTGCCTGATTTGGAACCTGGGCCGGAGGGGGAAGAAAACAGTCCCTGGGTAGTAGAGGGGGGAAGGGAATCAGGAGTTAGACCGGCTTCCTGGCTCTGAACCTAGTGCCTTGGTGCTCTTCAGCTCAGCAGCAGAGAGTGGTGTAACACAGGGATAATGAGACAGGAGAACCAGGGGTATGAAGGGGGGAAGGAAACCTGGAGTTCAACCGGCTGCCTGGCTTAGAAACTAGTGCCTTGGTGCAATTCAGCTGAGCAGCAGAGAGCGGTGCAACACAGGGATAGTGAGAAAACAGTCCCTGAGGTATTAAGGGGGGAAGGGAATCAGGATGTTAGACCGGCTGGCTGATTTGGAACCCAGGCCTGAGGAGGAAGAAAACAGTCCCTGGGTATAAAGGGGGGACGGGAATTAGGAGTTAGACTGGCTGCCTGGCTTGGAAGCTAGTGCCTTGGTGCAATTCAGCTTAGCAGCAGAGAGCGGTGCAACACAGGGATAGTGAGAAAACAGTCCCTGGGTATAAAGGGGGGAAGGGAATTAGGAGTTAGACCGGCTGCCTGACTCGGAACCCAGGCCTGAGGAGGAAGAAAACAGGCCCTGGGTATAAAGGGGTTAAGGAATCAGGAGTTAGACCGGCTGCCTGGCTTAGAACCTAGTGCCTCTGTGCCATTCAGCTTAGCAGCAGAGAATGGTGTGACACAGGGTTAATGAGAAAACAGTCCCTGGGTATAAAGGGGGGAAAGGAATCCGGAGTTAGATCGGCTGCCTGGCTTAGAACCTAGCAAACTGACCCCAGTCATGACACAGTTTACAGCAATGCCCTTCTTCCTACCTCACCATGTCCCCAACTTAATCACAAACTCAGCCTTTCCCCACTGCATGCACAGCCCACGAGCTTACCAAGCAGATGCGCGCATAGTCTGCATTTCGTCGATCCACAAACTCGTCACGAGCGGCCAGGTGGGATGTGACAAGCAGCAAGCTGACCCCAGCAATGACACAGCTTACAGCAATCCCCTCATTTCTCCCACCGTAATCCCACACCCACTCAGCCTTTCCCCACTGCATGCACAGCCCACGAGCTTACCGAGCAAATGCGCGCATAGTCTGCATTTCGTCGATCCACATACTCGTCATGAGCGGCCAGGTGGGATGTGACAAGCAGCAAGCTGACCCCAGCAATGACACAGCTTACAGCCACACCTCCCTTGTTGCCGACCATGTTTCCGATCCCCGTGGTAACGGTGGATGTTTGGATGCATGAGATGTGTGGTGCGATTGCATGGCGGACGTACAGGAGCAAGCCGATGGACATTAAAGATTCTGAGGCAACCTGTGTGGGTGGGTGTTGTGGTGTGTGTGTGGGTGTGTGGGTGAGTCGGTGGGTGGGTGGTGTGGGTGGGGGGGCTTGTGTGTTTGTGTGCGATTGTATGTGTGTGTATATGTGTTGTGCGATCGCATGGTGGACGTACATGAGCAAGCCGATGGACATTAACGATTCTGAGGCAACCTGTGCGTTTCTGTGGTGTGGGTGTGTGGTGTGGTGTGGTGTGGTGTGGTGTGGTGTGGTGTGGTGTGGTGCGGTGTGGTGTGGTGTGGTGTGGGTGGTGTGGGTGGTGTGGGTGTGGGTGGGGTGGGGGCATGTGTGGTATTGTATGTGTGTGTATATGTGTGGTGCGATCGCATGGCGGACGTACAGGAGCTAGCTGATGGTCATTAACGATTCTGAGGTAACATGTGCGTGTCGGTGGTGTGGGTGGGTGGTGTGGTGTGGGTAGTGTGAAGGTGGATGTGGGTATGTGTGTTTATGTGCAATTGTATGTGTGTGTTTATGTGTGTGAACCCCAACAAAGCCAGAAAACCACAATGGGCATCAGATTTTTTTTCCTCATCAGAAACTCAATACAAAATCAGTCCTATGCAGCGTCGCAAGCGACACAGAAAATTGGCAGAGTGTGTTGGCAACTGGAGCTCACCGAAGCCAGTTAGTTATGAGACAGTTGGCTGACGTGTCAGGCTTCAATTTCTTGGTAGGTCGGTCGGACAAAGGACAATAGGGTAACCCTGGGGGCTCCCGCCCCCCAGAAGGGGGGGGCTCTGCCAATCAGTGAAAAACGCTCAGGAACCACAAAACCAAGGTTGGAATTGAGCCCCCCCCCCCCCACACACACACACACACACACACACACACACACACACACACACACACACACACACACACAAACACACACACACAAACCCACACACACCCACGGGTCCAACATTTTAGACCCCATCCTGGCACATTTTTATGATTGCGCCCTCACGACAAGAAGCATAACAATCAACAAAATAAAATGTGTACCTGTGCCGACCTGTGTGTACAATAAAAAAACAGCTAAGGATGGGTTTCTTTGTCGAAGTGTGTTGGCATCAATTATTAATTTGTGTAACGCGTCACAAATTGAGCGACTCGGTGCGACCCCAGTGTGACGCACTGCCCCCCGAACCCCGCAGAGTGCCAAGCGCGGAGCCCGGGGGGTCTGGGGGTCCAGATCTGACTAGTTCAGCCAGACCCATGCATCGGCATGCGAAACAAAACAATAGAAATAAAATAAAATAAATGCAACTAAATAAATAGATAAATAAAATACCGATGAAGCAAACATGAATCAAAGAAAAATTAAAACAACACAATATACATGAATAATAAATGCCTATGAAGCAAATATGAATCAAAGGAAAACGAAAACAGCACAATAAAAATGGGGGGGAAAAAACTAATAAATGTATAAATAAATAAATAAATAAATAAATAAATAAATAAATAAATAAATACATACATAAAATACCGATAGAGCAAACATGAATCAAACGAAAACGAAAACGAAAACGGCACAATACAAATAAAATTAATACAAATACATAGATAAATACAAATAAATTTATACAATACCGATGAAGCAATCATGAATCAAATGAAAACGAAAGCGGCACAATAAAAAGCAGCAAAGCATGGGGTCCGTTGACAAAATGTGTTGGCATCAAATAATCGGCAACAATTTTGTCCCATTTATCCGCCATTCCACCTCCTTGGGCACCCATGCAGCATATACGAACAAAACAACGAAAGCGCAACAGACAACGGTAAAAAAAAAGACTTTGACAAAGTGTGTAGGCATCAAGTAGTCGGTAACAATTATCTCCCATGCATCTGCTGCTCCACCCTCTTGGGTGCCAATGAAGTATACACGAAATAAAGCAAAACAAAGCTAAACCGGCACGATCAAAAAGAAATAATAATAATAATAATAATAATAATAATAATAATAATAATAATAATAATAATAATAATGATAATAAGAATAATAATAATAATAATAATAATAATAATAATAATAATGGAAATACTTAATTCAATTCATTAAAAATGCGATAATAATCGCTAAATTAAATTATCATCCCAGCTCAGATGATGATTGAATTACATTGTAGACTGTTGTAGAATTTAATTATCACTGTAGCACGAACTCAGGGCCCCCGTCGGTTGAACGATTGTTTGGGGTTCAGTTCATCAGTGCTTTTTTTTTAAGCTCTTCCTAACAGTTGGGCAAGTCCCTTTAGCATATTTGGCCTACCCCTGGACTGTAACATACATACATACATACATACATACATACATACATACATACATACATACATACATACATACATACATACATACATACATACATACAACAATAATAATAATAATAATAATAATAATAATAATAGTAATAATAATAATAATAATAATAATAATAATAATAATAATAATAATAATAATGATAATAATAAAGATAATAATAAAGATACTACTACTACTACTACTACTACTACTACTACTACTACTACTACTACTACTACTACTACTACTGCTACTACTAATACTGCATATAATAATAAAGATCAAAATAATCATAATACAATAAAGCTTAACCTTGACAAAGTTTGCAGGCATCAAGTAGTCAATACAAAATTCTCACATTCATCGGTTGCGCCACCATCTTGGGTGCTGATGAAGTATGGTAAAAATCAAAACTTCAACATCAAATGAAAACATCAATACTTAAACAAAAATCAAGACTTCCCCTTCAAATAAACAAATCAACAATTCAAAACGAAAATCAACACTTCAACATCAAATACATGAAACGATACGTCAACGAAAAGCAACAATTCCACTTCAATAAACATATCAACACTTCAACACAAAAATCAACACTTCAACATCAAATACATGAAACAATACTTCAACACAAATCAACAATTCCACTTTAAATCAACAAATCAACACCTTCAGAAATCAAAAATCCAGAAAGAAACATTGGCGCCTCCACGTTCTTGGGTGCCAATGAAGTATACAAGAACTAAAACAAAACAAAATAAGACCGGCACAATAAAAAAGCAATGAGAATACAGAAGGATATCATCTGATGAAATATAAATACATAAATAAGAAGACGAATAAAAAAAATTATGAAAGAAACATTGGCTACTCCACGTTCTTGGGTGCCAATGAAGTATACACGAACTAAAAAACAACGGCACAATAAAAAAGCAATGATAATAAATAAGGGTATAATATAAATAAATAAGAATAATAATAAAAGAGGCAAGCTTTACCTTGACAAAGTGTGTAGGCATCAAGTAGGCAGTTACAATTCTCTCCCATTCATGGGCTGCCCGACCCTCTTTGGTGACGACGAACATGAACCAAAACAAAACCGGCACAATAAAAAGCAATAAGAATAGAATATAAAAAATAAAGATTTACCTTCACAAAGTGTGTAGGCATTAAGGAGTACGTAACATTTCTCTACCATTCATCAGCTGCTCCACCCTCTCAAGTGCCGATGAAGTAAACACGAACCAAAACAAAACCGGCACAATAAAAAGCAATAAGAATAAATAAGAATAGAATATAAAAAAATAAAGATTTACCTTCACAAAGTGTGCAGGCATCAAGTAGTCAGTAACAATTCTCTACCATTCATCAGCTGCTCCACCCTCTTAAGTGCCGATGAAGTATACACGAACCAAAACAAAACCGGCTCAATAAAAAAGCAATAAGAATAATTAAGAATATAGTATAAAAATATAAAGATTTACCCTTGGATTTACCTTAACAAAGTGTGTAGGCATCAAGTAGTCAGTAACAATTCTCTCCCATTCATCAGCTGCTCCACCCTCTTGGGTGCCAATGAAGTATATATCGGCGTGGCCACGATAGAGGGCAAACAAGGAAGGGGGCACCCTGAGTGGTAGTGAGGTGGTGGTGGGGTTATGGTGGTGGTGAGGTGTTTGGATGGTGGTGGTGGTGATGGTGGTGGTGGTGGTGGTGGTGGTCCACCTTCTTGGTTGCTGATGAAGTATATATCGGCGTGGCCACGATGGAGGGCAAACAAGGAAGGGGGCACCCTGATTGGTAGCGAGGTGGTGGTGGTGGGGTGGTGGTGGTGGTGGTGTGTGTGTGGGGGGGGGGGAGGGTGGTGTGTGTGAGGGGGGGAGTGGGGTTGTGGTGGTGGGGGTTTGTGGTGGTGGAGTGGGGTGGTGGTGGTGGTGGTGGTGTGTGTGGGGGGGGGGGGGGTTGTGGTGTGTGTTGTGGGGGGGGAGTGGGGTTGTGGTGGTGGGGGTTGTGGTGGTGGCGTGTGGTGGTGGTGGTGGTGGTGGTGGTAATGAGGGGGGGGGGGGGGGGGGGGGTAGTGGTGGTAGTGGAGTGGGGTGGTGGTGGTGGTGGTGGTGGTGGTGGTGGTGGTGGGGGGGGAGTGGTGGGGTGGTGGTGGTAGGGTGGTGGTGGTGTGGTGGTGGTGGTGGTGGTGGTGGGGTGGCGGGGGGTGGGGGTGGGGGGGGGTGGGGGGGGGGTCACTGCCATTTGTTTCAAAGTTAGGATGAATTTGTTTGTTTGTTTGTTTGTTTGTTTGTTTGTTTGTTTGTTTGTTTGTTTGCTTGTTTGTTTGTTTGCCATGCTGAACGTCGCTACATGTTTTTAGTGACACAGTGCTTGTGGGCTGGCCCGTCAAATCTACTACCACACCACCACACACAACACATGCTATCAGACTACCACCGCCACCCCCTTAACACCACCCCAGCTCGAATCAAGCTTACTGGCTTGGGTTCTTGTTCGCCATGCTGAATGCCACTACATGGTTAATGAGCAACACAGTGCTTGTGGGCTGGCCTGTCAAAGCTACCACCACACCACCACACACAACACATGCTATCAGACTACCACCGCCACCCCCTTTAAAGCACCCCAGCTCGAATCAAGCTTACTGGCTCGGGTTCTTGTTTGCCATGTTGAACGTCACTACATGGATTTTGAGCGATAATGTGCCTGTGAGCTGGCCTGTCATATCTCCTACACTGGGTTTAGACACAGGCGACATGGCTTGTGCCGGGGCAGCAGCATGCAGATTAGGGAGAGGCCTGGAAGGAAAGAGTGACCCTGAAGTAACAGGCTCTTCAGACCGTCGGGTCTCTGAAGAAGGCCTGAAGGTTGGTAATGCGCTCGCAGGTGTGGCTTTAGGCTGGTCTACAGAAAAGGGGTCTAGCCTCTGTGGGTGGGATGGCGCAGTGGGGCGCAGATTTGCACGCGAGCTACGTTCCTGTGCTGCGGTAGCTGGGGTGGGGGGAGGGACATCGCTGGGTGTGTGCAGCATTGTGTGTTGGGCTGGGTTGGAGGGCTGGCTGCTGGAGGTGGCTGATCCGAAGGGATGTGGAGTTGACGTCAAGGATGGTTTCGGAGTCAAGGATGGTTTCGTTGTCAAGGATGGTTTCGGTGCCAAGGATGGTTTTGGTGTCAACGATGGTTTCGGAGTCAAGGATGGCCAAGAAGACAGCAGAGCTTGTGGAGACGCCCTACAATGCAATGCAAGTGAAGGCAAATTATGATCAGCAATTCAAATTGACAATAATTAAACACGTCAACAGACGGCAAGGATGTTTTGGATGTCCATGATGGCCTGGAGGGCAGCAGAGTTTGGGGTGGCAACCTACGATGCAATGCAAGTGAAGACAACTGATGATCAGCTATTCAAATTGTCAATCATTAAGCATGGCAACTATGGTTTTGGTGTCAATGCCAGCCTGGAGGACAGCAGAGCATGGGGAGGCGCCCTGCAATGCAATGCAATGCAAGTGAAGGCAAATTATGACCAGAAATTCATTTTGTTTATCATTATAGCCATTCAGCGGATGATTTGGGTTCAAGGTTTCTGAAGAACCCGGACTTCGTATATAAAATCGAGAATTTGGCCTGGGAATCTGAGAATTCTCACGAGAATTCTCAATAATTGGCCTGAGATTCTGAGAACCAAGTCCGAAGTACAAAGTGTGCTTCCCAAATCATCCCCTGAATTGCTATAAACATGTCAACGATGGTTTCGGTGCCAATGACAGCCTGAAGAACAGCAGAGCATGGGGATGCGCCCTGCAATGCAATGCAATGCAAGTGAAGGCAAATAATGACCAGAAATTAATTTTTTTATCATTATAGAAATTCAGGGGATGATTTGGGAAGCACACTTTGTACTTTGGACTTGGGTCTCAGAATCTCAGGCCAGTTATCGAGAATTCTCAGAGTTCCAGGCCAAATTCTCGATTTCACGTACGAAGTCCGGGTTCTTCAGAAACCTTGAACCCAAATCATCCCCTGAATTGCTATAAACATGCAAAGGATGGTTTTGGTGTCAATGACAGCCTGGAAGGCAGCAGAGCTTGGGGTGGCGACCTACAATGCAATGCTAGTGATGGCAAATTATGATCAGCAATTCAAATTGTCATTACATAGACCACATAATTCACATGCTGGCACATTTATTCCCTTGTACCTACACACACGTGCTAACAAACACAAATACATAATGGCATGCAAACACACACACTCACACATATAACCTGGCTGACACACTCACTGGTAGACCCATTCACCCTGTAGCACATGCACTCTTGTATACTTGCACACACATTTAACATATACAAATACATACTAGCATGCTAACACACTCACACATATAACCTGGCTGACTCACTCACTGGCAGACCCATTCACCCTCTAGCACATGCACTCCTGTATACTTGCACACACATGTAACCCATAAACTCACGCATACTACCTGGCAAACACACTCACTGACATACCCACCCACATGCTGGTACATTTAGTCTATTATACTTGCACACACATGCATGCAAACACACATGACACACTGACTGACAGCCCCATCCACCTACTGGCGCATGCAGTCCCAGATACTTTAACACACTTTCACACATTTAAACTGGCTGACACGTGCACTGACAGACCCACCCACCAGCTGGCGCATGCATGCAAACACACGTGCTGACACACACACTGAAAGACCCATCCACCAGCTGGCACATGCATGCAACGTGCTGAGACATGCACTGTCATACCTATCCACCAGCTGGCACATGCATGCAAACACACGTGCTGAAACATGCACTGACAGACCCATCCACCAGCTGGCGCATGCTTGCAAACACACGCTGACACACGCACTGACAGACCTATCTACCAGCTGGCGCATGCACTCCCTTATACTTCCACACGCATGCATGCAAACACAAGTGCGTACACGCTTAGTACAGCAGTTCCTCACTCATGTACAGGCTGTCACACAACAATTACAGAAACAGGCACACATGCCTGCACACACTCAGTCCCAAAGTTCCACACTCATGCACTAGCTGTCATACAAACAGTCACACATGGGTGCACCAAGTGACCAGCTAGAACCAACCTATGCGAATTCCGATGACTGCTAAAGGGTGGTAATCCTGGGGCTTTAACCCCAGTCTGGGAATTCATTCTGCTCAGAGAGGCTTTCGGGCCTCGCAGTGAAGCGACAGACGATTGGCTTCCCTCAATCGACGTCCGACGGGCATCCTGGACCAAGGAGGCAGCTACGGACCCCCCTGAAGTTGATGCGTTAGATTGCTCAGGCGATGCTGCGACAGGCATAGGCTCCATGGCCCCGTCCTCAGTGCCGGCTACGCAGCTTGGGGGAGGGCGGACGTACAAACCCGAGAAAGCATGCGTCCGAAAAACTTCGATTTGCTGACGAAGTGAATAGTTCAGGGGTGGTGCAATGTGGAATAGAAAAGGATACGTACGAAAGTAGAGATTTGGAGTTGTGTGTCCGGGGCCGCGGGTACAGGCACGAGTAGTTGCAGCTGAGAAAAAAGAGAACTCGGGAATAAGGAGGATTGTTGCACGAGACAACACACACAAACGGTTATTGTGTTTCTGTACTTAACGCGAGATGCAGGGCATGCCATGCATGGCATGATGTCATGGAATTGGAATTGCTAGTTGGGCGAGGCCTGGCTGCCAGTTACCTCGTCTACCTCACATACGCCGAGTCGCCCACCAGACAGAACTTGTACGCGCGCCAACCCAAGCAACTAGGTTGTTCGTTAGCTTGCTTGCTGCAATCTTGCGTGCTTGCTGCAATATTGCCTTTCTTTTGGCGGGAGCCCCCAGGGTCACCCAGGGGGTCCCCCCGTAGTTCGTGTTTGTGCGACAGACGAGCGCGAGCGATTACAAAAACGTTTGTGCGACCGACACGAAGCCTGGCACGTTAACCAACTGTCTCGTTCTACTGCCACCGTACTACTACTCCTGGTTTCGGTCCGCTCCATTCCGTTGCCACCTGTCGCTCCGTTGCCATTAAACAGCAATAATTTCGGTTTTCTGGCATTGTTTCTGACGTTCATAATTTTTCTTACATTTCTTTACAGTAACTTGTAAAAAATGAAAATCGTTTTTTAGGTCGTATGGTTTAACGGGGCAACGCAATTTAAACAGCAATACTTTAGACCATCACTCTCCGCCAATTTTCCGCGTCGCTTGCGACGCTGCCTAGGACTTTTCTGAAGATTTGTTGGAAGATCCCTCCTGCATGTTGTGGAGCGGGCTTGTATTTGGCCAGCAATGGCCTGCCGATGACAGTGTGGTGTCATGTAACCCCTCCCCTTACCCGTCCTCATCTGGCCTGAACGGCCTCACAAGGAAGAAATAGTAGAATACTTGAATATACCGGGATATCAACTGTTCATCGAGGTCAGAGAGATACAGAGGTGAAGGAGAAGAACGATAGAATCGAGCAAGAGTCTTTTAGACTTCAGAGTACTGATTTGACCGGCGATCTTGGGAAATTTGAAGATTACATTACATTACATTACATTACATGTTAAAGTCTACTTGACACCGCGAGGGTGTATGAGACTCTGTGCTTTAAACAAAAAGAAAAAGCACCCACAAAGCAAAAACCCCATTACATCAGGGGTGTGTCGAGGACAAACAAACCAAACTCCCAACCACCGTTTTGGTGGCGTAGGTATTAAACCCCTTAGAGCCGGACCCAGATCTCAACCACTTACAGTGGCGGAGGTAAGAAGCTAACAAATGAGAAGTCACAAGAAGAAGAAAAAAAGGGATGATAAATTACGGTGCCACTAAGCAGTCCAGGGCTTCCTGTCTTGCTCTTCTACAAGTAGAAAGATAGTCGGCTAGGTTGCTCCAAAAAGACTTAGTGCCATTTCCATTCATAAAGGTTCTGAGTGTGGAATCGCAGAATTCCACATTCCATACGGTTAAGTTGGTATCCTCATAGACATGCCTATAAATATCTGTAAACAGCTTCTGGTAGCGGAGGCGAATATCATTATAAAAAGGGCACTCAAACATATGCATTTCATCCTCAGGTTTTTGGAACCCACACATTTGACAGTGTCTCATTGAGCGAGGGATGTGTGCTCTATCCACCACCCTCATTCTTTCTGTGTTCAGCCAATGGGAACCCATTCTAAACTGTGCTATAGAACGAATCTGATCCTGCTTATGTAAGGCGGATGTAAAGGGAATCAAGCCATTCTCATCATTGCTGTTGGCTGCGAGAAGATGTGAGGATGTGAGGATTTAGAAGAATCGCGTAAGTATCGCATAGGTTTGTCCCCCTAAGGGGGCCGACCAACCGACCAACCGAGTAAACATGTTCCGACCTGGACCTGGGCACGTCTTAACACTGTTTACAGCCCTGTGATTACAACGTGTACTCAGGAATGTGGTGTAGTAGCGTTTATTTTTATAATGAGAGCAGAGACTGCAGACACTACGAAGTCTCACGTTGTTACACGATTAAGATAAAGATAACTATCAAGCATGGAAGATTGAACTATATAGAAGAAGAAAGGAGATGGCAGGCAGTACATCAAGTACTGCATGGTAGTGCTGGCATCAGCACTGTGCAACAGGCGGTACAGAGCCCAGTGGGGACTCAGAACTGTGCGCTCTTTGCCACTCTAGAAGTCTAGATACGACTTATTAGTCGTACTATAACATTTATACTACTAATTTATGTACTTTTTCCTCGTAAATATATGTTGACTGCCAAAGACGGTGAGCAGCTAAATTGCTGGCTGGAGCCATGTTACCAAGTTCAACTGTTCAAGAAGTAGCGTTTATACTACCCATGTTTACACCACCCGCGGACGTCCAGTTTACACCATCCAGTATGGTAGTCATTTAGGTCCACGATTCTGATCAGTTCCAGTACTTAATGTATTATCTCATATTTCCAACCTTAAAGAGACTCAGGGTTCAATACGATCCGCACCAATGACCTGGACATGTATTTGATTCTCTGCACCCACGTGATTGCAGTCTGTACTCACTATTAAACAAGTCTAAGACGCTTCACAACTCACAAGCGCCAAGGAAAATTGGCGTTGCGTAATGGGGGAGACCGAAACCAGGGTTTACGACTTCGTTAGGGCCAGGGTTACAGACAGTGGGTAACCCTGGGGGCTCCCACCCCCCTCAGGGCCTGGGGAGGGAGCTCCGCGAAAAAGTACACAGGAGTTTGGCGTAGTAGTGTTCACATTGACCATGTTTACTCCGCCTGCAGACATGGCTCCAGCCATCATATCATGTACATAAACCAACTTGAACTGAAGACCACGTTATCAAATACACGTGTGGCGGAATGTGGATGGGGAGAATAAAATTACACACGAAACAGTCAAGTCCAGTCTGTTGTGAACAGGATCCATGTAATCAAGTTCAAGTTGTGTACAGTCAATTTATTATGGGGGGGGGGGGGGGGGGGGGGGGGGGCACGCTTGCTGACACCGTATGCTTTGAGTTCCCACAAACGGGAATACATTTCAAGGTAAGTACAGTGAAAGCATGGACACAGTTGAGCCACAGGAATAAATTGCTGCACAATAACATCGGTTTTTTAAGAACATAGCATTGTTGAAGTCGGCGAGCAGCCTTAAAAACTGCAGCCACGTAACCGACTTCGAATTAAAATAAAACTGTGGGCCCCGCGTCCAAAAAGGGACCAGGTGTACGCTGTACACAGAACCTTAGGAAACAAACTGTTTCATACAAATCCATACATGTGTATTATATTCACATGACAGGGGGAGGCTATATAAGGAGGATATAAGCTTTGCCTAGTAAAACCTAGTATCATGTTAATCAAGTAGTGACTACACTCATAGAGAAAAGTGCATGATTCATGTACTGCTATCCTCATCCAGTTGATTATGTGAGGGTGGTAGACCCCGGGGGTTGGGGAGTGGGCTTGCCGTAGGTCAACATTGGCCTGCCTATGACAACATAAATGTACATGCCCATCTTGTCAAGCTGCGGGCACACTTGGAGTACGACAGGGCTGCAGGAAAATGTAGCCATCATCGTACAATTAGGGACTAGGTGTAAATGTACATGCCCCCCTTGACACAGTCAAGCCGGGGGCACATTGCAAGTCTTGACAGGGCAGCAGGAAAATGTAACCAACTTGTCCAATAGGGGACCAGGTGTCATGTACATGCGTCAGATGACAAGGCTATATCTCCAAGGTTGGTGGCCTGGAACAACATAGGAGGCGAGTATGACCGGCAGGGATAAGAGTTGCAGGTTCTGGGGGGGAAGGATGCGGGAGAATGAAGTTGCAGGGCTGCTGCTGTAATCAACCTAGAATTGATCTTCATTGCTATGGCAAAGCTGATGTGATGCACCAGGCTGGCCTTGGCATTGCCCTGTCCTTCCCTGAACTCCCCTCTCCTTGCTGCACCAGTTACCACATCAGGAAGTAAGTTGGCTGTCTTAGAACAAGGATGTCTTCTTCATGATACGGTAAAACTCCTCCTCGTCGATCTGTCCATCACCATTCCTGTCGGCCTCATCGATCATCTCCTGCAGTTCCTCGTCAGTCAAGTTCTCGCCAAGTTCCTTGGCCACGCGCTTCAAGTTCTTTAGCGTGATCGCTCCCGTATTGTCGTCATCGAACAGTTTGAAAGCTTTCATGATTTCCTCTCTACTATCTCGCTCTCCCATCTTGGAGGTCATCATTTGCAAGAACTCTTCGAAGTCAATTGTGCCAGAGCCATCCTTATCGATGTCAGCAATCATCTTCTTGATCTCCTCCTTCTTGGGCTCAAATCCCAAGGCTCGCATGGCGACCTTGAGCTCCTACGCAGGAAGTGGGGGGGGGGGGGGGATAATTTATTAGGCGAAGCGAGAAAGACGATCAGCGAAGGACTTCCCAGACTCTGCAAACGCTCGCGAGCGCGTTCGACAAAGTCTGCAAGAATTGCCGCAGTCATAATTTTGAAGACCACCAAGGCCTCAGGCGATTCTTTTACACGCAGCTGATGACAGTCGCCAAGAGAGAGAGAGAGAGAGAGAGAGAGAGAGAGAGAGAGAGAGAGAGAGAGAGAGAGAGAGAGAGAGAGAGAGAGAGAGAGAGAGAGAGAGAGAGAGAGAGAGAGAGAGAGAGAGAGAGAGAGAGAGACGACTTAGGGGAATGAGTTCGTAGAGCATCGAGTATTGACCATAAAGTTAAACCCGAGCGCAGCATGCTAACAGTGGCTTGAATCGCTGAAAATCCTGGATCGTGTCATGCAGATTGGAACTGGAAAACAGAACCTGGACCTTTCTCCGCCAGTTTCTTCTAACCCGCCACTCGAGAACGGTCAACACTGAGACAAGTAAGGCGAGCCGGTGCAAGTGCGAGCTATCTGCTGCATTAGATTGGAAAACATAGTCTGGGAATTCCTCGTACTGAACATATTTTGCTCGAAGCATTGAACTTCTAATTCTCCGCAAAACATGGCTTTCCTACCAGAACCAGTTTCGCCACAGTCAACTGCTCCGAATGGTGTCTTACCTTCGCATCGATGGTGCCACTGCCATCTGTATCAAACAAATCGAAGGCCTCTCTGATTTCTTGCTTCTGCTCCTCGGACAGACCAGTCCGCGCGCCCTTCTTCTGGTCTCGCCGAGCGGAAACAACGGTCTTACGGTAGCTCATTGCACCAAGAATGCAGACTAAAGGAGAATCAGGGTGGAGAGACAAAGGAATTTGTTTGAGCAACGAGCGCCGAGCGGGAGAAAGAGGTTGCCTGCGTATGACGTATCTCGACCTGCTTCAACCGAACTCAACCAACTTCCCCACAAAATTTGAATTTGGCCACTACCACGTGTCCGTCACGTGTCGCCGGTACATGTGCGTACATGTGTAGGGTCCGTGTCTGGTGGCCGCGGCCAGGGCCGAGGGCGGGGGGGGGGTAAGCTCCGGGGGGCCCAGGCCAAGAAATGGTTCTCCTGGCCTTCTTTCAATTATGATGTCTCCATGAAGACCAAAAGCAAACGCAAAGCAATTTCCTGACTTTACATCGTATTTTCGCATCCTGCCGTGGTCTGTGGCGAAAGCTTCCCGGAAGTCCCGAGGGTACACGATCGTACGTAAGTGACTGCCGCGAGCTCAACAGAGCACAGATCGAGCCAGGGAATCGATCAATCGCCATCGAATTGTGCCATCCATTATAATGCCTGAAGTTGAATGGTCAGAAACTGCGTGATCCTGCCTCTCGTTCCGACTGCTGCGGGTCGGTATGCCAGCCTGTAAGGGCTGGGGAATGGCCTGGCTTGGTACTTGTGTAGGTCAAATGGGTGACCTCCTCAACTTCTTCACCAAATCCATCAGGGTAGAATATGTTGGGAGGGTGAAAACTTGTCATCTGCAACTTGGATTGAGTTTCCACCTTGTATGAGACTCTTGAAACACAAGATATGTGCCATTTTGGACTCATTTGGGGTCAAATTACACGATCTGTGCCAAATCCTATCTGAAGCCCAGAACGGGAAGGTTTGTCTTTTTCAAAAATGTTTTGCATCTTGGCTAGGGGTGTTTTGAAGTCGAGCTTCAAATTTGGGCTCGAAAAAAAGTGGAAAAAGTGTAACTCTTATGCCCGATTTCCGTCTATTTGGGGCATTGATGCCATGAGGCCACTATCTGGAGGTGTTTGGTCAACGGGGACACAAATGTGTTCAGCGGTACGGTACTTCACCACGAAGCTGTCAACTAAAGGTCTGTAAACAAAATCTTGTCCCGGTTGACCAAACACCGGCTTAGAGACATACCAAAACGTGTAACCAAATCTGACCCTAGCTTAACCCCCCCGGCCGAGGGCGAGAGTGGGAGGTGCAGGGTCGAGCAGGGGTTGAGAGAGGTGGCTGATAGAGTGATAGGCACTTGACATTATGTTGATATTCTCAGCGGAGGTTATTCTCACGAAACTCATGAGTGTCCTGCTCTGGTCCTGCTTACCACTTTTTATCAAGGAGGATTTCGCCTAAAAGGATAGGTCTTATTAGATGTGAAAGGAGTTTCTCCTACTCGGACGAAGGAAGTAGATGCCCTTAGGCCGACGTGAGTTGCCAGCCCACGGTCGGTCAGACCCGCACCACTAGCCAACCACCGACCAGTGTTACTCCAGGGAGTAACCAAGACAGGTGTCCAGGACAGACAAGCTCCCTGTCCTGGTTTGGAAGGACGGAGTCTACGATTCGCTCAGGACCAGGACACCAATGTATGTAAGAAATCGAACCTCACCACCCTTTCATGTCGCCAGTAGGGTAGGTACAAACGGGAAGGGGAGGGGGGGGAATTAACATCCAAGAATTGCCACAGAATGACCTCTAAGGACGTGACCAATGGGCATGAAGGGAACCGCCTTGTAAGTATGCGATGGACGGGCTTACATCACACGTAGAGTCCAGGTACCATGCCGGTCGACGACCCTCCGGGTGGGCCCAGATGACCTCGTTTAGAGCCGAACCAGAGACCTGATAGGACCCCGCATTTGCTTCGTCCGGCCCAGGATCGCTCTACGATAGAGCCATACCGTTACGAAGGATAATAACGGGAACTAGCACTTGATTGCAGAGGATATAATCATCTGCCAACTGCCAAGACGCATACCATATACCAGTAATCACCCAGTTTACTGGGGGCTCACTACACTTAGAGATGGCCAGTCTATGTCTGTTATTTTAGAGATGCCTTTTTCAAATTTCCTGAGTGAATCTTGCTCAGTGACGTTTGCTTATCCTGAAGCAGGGTACTACTCCTTGCCAAATTGGTCAGCGCTTAGAGCGCACAAACGTCAAATTGGTCAGCGCTTTTTAGTGCAACAAGCGCAAAAACTGCGCGCTGCGTCCACAGGGGGTTGAAAAAACTGCGCGAAACGCGCAAAGGGGCTCAAAAAGGCAGAAATCTTCCATTACACCTAATCTCTGAATGCATCTGACTAATCCACGAGACCGACATTGTTTGTTGCTATCTCTGGTTGCCATTTGAACATTGTCTAGCAAGATCATTTTCACAAAATCGACATCCTTACGTTTAACGATTTCATTCCATGTTAATCCTGCAAGATGTCCTAAGATCTCCCTCAGCCTAGCAGTTCTGTCAAAAAGCTAATAAATTGTGCATTACTTATTTATTTTCCATAGAGCGCACGTAAGTGACTGTGTCAAAAATTTTGTCCGCTGAGGGGATCGAACCTCCGACTTTCTGCGATTTAGCTTGATTGTAAAGCAGACACTCTAACCACTGAGTTAAGCAGACTATGCCACCACGCTCACTATTGCAGTACAAGAAGTTTGACGATTTGCTTTCCATTTCCAGGGAGGGGGGGTCCCGCTGAACCCTAAACCCTCCCTTCTCCTTTTCGCCTCCCTTTCTCGCTGGATGTGCTAAGTTTGTTGGTTCCGTTTCTCTAGTAATAGCTCTTGTTTGTGGCTTCTGGTGTACGGGCAGGGCAGGTCTGCCAAGTGTGGTGGATTCTCTTGCCCCTGTCATGCGTGCTTGCTTTCTGAGTCTTGCTAGGTTGGTTTCTGGCCTCTCTGTTTTTCGGCTGGCCTTCCCCTTTCCTTCATGGGGTGTCCATGGTTATCATCCTTGACACTCCGGTCCAATTCTGCAAGTTGGTTGTGTCGGGTTGTCTTCAGCTTTCTTCCTTTGAGGGCATTATCGCTGCATATTAAGGTGCTCATAGCGCATGCTCTTGGGTGGTTCTTAGTTCTATTCGTTCGGCCTTCCTCTCTTGTGGTTGGTGGGATTGGTGTTCTGTATTGCATACCTTTGCATCCCTCCCCTTTCCGCTCTCCTTTCCGCCTCAAGTCTGTTTCCTTTTTTGGACTTGACCTAGTTTGTTTTCAGGTTTGTGGGGGTGCCTTCAAAACCCTCGTGCTTCAGTGTTATAAAATTGGATGGTCGGCAGGCTGTGCTGCTGTCCAGTCTCGGCAGTGATTTTCTCAGTTTATTCAACGAATCTTCTTCTTCTTCCCCCGGAGTGTGGTGGGGTAGTGTTTATTCTACCCATGTTTATTCTACCCATGTTTATTCTACCCGTGTTTATTCTACCCATGTTTATTCTTCCCGTGTTTATTCTACCCATGTTTATTCCACCCATGTTTATTCTAACCGTGTTTATTCTACCCATGTTTATTCCGCCAGCAGACGGTGAGCAGCCTGAAGGTTGGAAAATCAAAACAACGGGGGGGGAACGGACATGATTTGTCCACACCGGTCCACGTTTACATTTCCCTGGCAATTCTCTTTCACTGACGAAGACGGCGAGCAGCCAAATTGCTGGCTGGAGACATGCAAACAAGTTCAAGTTCAAGTTGGTCGCCCTGAGTGTTTCAGATCGTTGTCAACCGCGATGGTAGCTTGTCCTGTTGAGGTGGTAGACGGTTCTCTGCCTGCGTATGACGGGTTCCCTTAATACCACGCCCCACCAGGCGTTATCACTACTTTCAAGTTCAAGTGTTCACAAAGCGTTTCTCAATTCACCATTGGTTAGCCTTGAGTTTCTTGACACACCAATGTGACCTGGACCTTCTAGCTGCTGCTAGTAAACGAGTATGATTGTATGAACCAAGTTTGTCTCATCCCACCGATGGGCAATCGTCAGTGCAGCCACAATCAAACACTTCCAGGGTGAGTGGTACTTGATAGACTCTCTCAAACACCAACCCATTCTCCTGAACACCCCTCGTAAATGGGCGAGCATCCAGGGCCACACCTATACACTACAACCAGGACAACCCAATGAAGCATGGCTAGATCACAACCCCATCAACCCTATGGAGGAGGACCTCCCGGAGGACCCCATGGAGGAGGACCAAGCCACCACCCCCACCCCCGCCGTACAAACAACCCAGACCACCCACCGCACCAATCTCCCATATTGGGAACCCCAAATCGACTCCAACTGCCAAATACACTCCATCAACATTTACCTGGGGTACAAAGCTCTTGATCTTGACGAAATCCTAGACTTTTCTGTAAAATTAGACACTCATGTGCGCAACTATACGTGCCAACAATGGACCCTAGAAGGGCACTATGACAGTCTCACTGGTAACTATTCTAGCAATCTTATTAATTTGTACCTTTCTTCCAACAAATCTCACCTTGGCCTCCTTACTAAGCACACCAACCCAAGATACATTCCCCACCATATTAGCCCCCACACAGAAATCGCAGGGACTTCACTGACCTACTCTGAAGGTATCATGCTGGGCAGCTCACAGATGCAGATCCTACAACGCATCCCTACCAACTGCTCTTGCTTCCTCCTACATTATCACTCTGGATATGGACATGCTAAGGCCATTAAGCAACTGGACGGTGAGTGGTGGGATATGAACTCTGAAGGCCCCTATCCCCTGAAGCCTCCTGACTGGCAACATCTTCAAGGGCACATTTACACCCTTACAGACACATCTGGACTACCCTGCCCTCAACTTTTCCAGCCTGAAATTTACTATGAACCAAACAACCCAACTCAAACTATCATTATAGACCTACCTACCACTCTTACTCACAATGCTACCGACTCCTCAGACCAGATAGTTCTTACAGACCAGATGGATCTTACAGACTCCTCACAACTTCAACAACTTCTCTCAGACCTTCCACACCCTACAGATCACATTCACCCTGCAGATCCTACAGAGCCCCCAGCTCCTACAGAAACTGTAGACCTTGTCTCTGATGATGAGGAGCCTCCCAAATCTAAGAAATCTAAAAGAACCTCTACCCGTTGCAACCCCACTTCCCTCCACTCAAAATCTACACATAAATCACCGACCACCAAAAAAACACCCAGGGATACAACTCAACCTCCCAAGACTAACCTTCCTATCCCTACTAGACCTGCCATACCCGACAGCAACAAGATGCGCCAGAGCAGGATCTTTGGAGCAGAACCTCCTACCAAGAAACCTACTCCCCCCAGACTCACCACAAAAACCCTTCCAACGAAAAGAATTAAAATAACCCACACTACCTCATATCCTGTTCAACAGCAGCAAACTGCACTCTATCTCACTAACATTATCACTTCCAACTGCAGAGGCATCTTCTCATCCTGGGAAACACTCTACGACCATATTCGAACTAATGAGCCAGACATTGCTATTCTCACCGAAACAAAACTCACCTCTAACAACACAGGTATAATTAATATGATCAAACAAGACCTATCTGACTACCACTTTCATCACAGCAGCAAAACCATTAAGCAAGCTACCAATGCAGACAACATTGTAATCCGCTCAGCTGGAGTTATCACACTTATAAAAAAGACACTTACTACACATCCAATTAAACATGAAGTCCCCACTGACATAGCTGGTCATCTCACTCATCAAACTATTAACAACACTACCCACATTTTAGGCGTCTACATGCCCTGCAATGACCCTGCCAAAAGAGCCCGAATTTATGAACAAATTCACTACATTATATCCCAAAACCCCTCTCATCACTATATTGCAGGGGGAGACTGGAATGCAGCCTACTACCTTACTGATAGAAGCAACACAATCAAGCACCTGGAGGACCAGCCCCACTATCAACACCTTAATAAATATCTAATTCACATTCAACCGTCACCACGTCCCCACACTTACTCAGACAACACTTCCTACAGTAGCAGGATAGATGACATCATTCTCATCAACCCCCCAACTGCAACCACGGTGACAGAAACTGCACACCAAATGGGAGACACACTGGACCACTTGACCCTGGAACAACACATTACCTCCTCTCTCTTTCCCCCTCCTAACCTTGACATACCACCTCACAATCCAACACCTCAACTGCAGCTTCCTCTCAAGCAACAAGACATGGCCAAAGCTAAAGAAGCCATCTCTAATCAATTTCTCCATCAATTCCAGCACAGCCACATTAACATAGATAAAGCCTGGACTATAGCACAAACTTTACTGGGAGAAGATAAAACATCTGCACACATTCAATCTATTAGACAAGAACTCAAAGCCACCATACCAGAAGACCTTAACAGCATGACAAATCATCTCATGGTCACTCTTCACCAAGCTCTCTCCATCATGACTGACACCTGCCCTACCAAGCCTAGTACACCAGGCACCTTCCTGCCAAGACAAACTGCCAAAACCTACAGAAGTCTTAACTACCATATTAAACACATTAAAGCACTCCGAACAGCTTCCAACCACCTTGACCAACAACAATACATGGAACTTAGAAGCACACCTCACACGGCAGGCACATACTCACCTACCACTAAAATTAAAATACAACAGCACTTTCAAAATTTACTCCTCTCTGACTATTGTCTCTCCTTAACTGCTGATATTAAACAAAGTATTACATAATTACGTCACATGCAGGTTGCACTCAAAGAGGAGAGAGCAACCGCCTCCATTAAGAAATTCCGACGCCGCCTCAGTACACAAGCACGACAAACTCACAGGTATATTTTCTCTCCTGAAAATCACACACACACACACACTGCTCTACTGGACGCATCCACACACACACTCAGCACTAGCACCCAGGGTCTCCTGGAAGTTATGACTAAACATATGGGAAAACTCATGTCACCTCCCACTCCACCCATCTCAGATGAATATACACGAGACGCCACCCCCCCTCCATGGGAAATACACACAGAAAAATACCACTTGGAAACTCCAGCCAACTCCATACAAAACACTGCCTCTCCCTACACCTTTCTATCCTCCTCAACCACCTATGCTGACTGTATTAGGAAACTCTCTACCAACAAAGCCACTGGCCCAGACGGCATACCTAATGAATTACTTATGTGCCTCCCACAGGAAATGCACCTCATCATACACAAACTCATGCAGCTAGTATGGATCCTGGGAGAAACACCAGACTGCTGGAAAACCTCACACACAGTCATGCTCTACAAAAAATCAGATCCTTGCTTACCTCAAAACTACAGGCCAATAGGCCTTAACAATGCTGTAGCCAAACTCTGGACCTCCCTTGTTACTAACACTATTACTACCTACTCTGAAACCAACCACATTCTTAGCGCCTGCCAAGAAGGTTTCAGAAAAGACAAAAGTACCTATAGACAACTCTTGAACCTACTCCACAACATTGAGGACGCTGCCCTCTTCCACCAGGACCTCTATGCTGCCTACTTCGACTTTAGCTCTGCTTTTAACATGATTGATCACCAAAAACTTCTCTGCATCATGCACAGCTTGGGTTACACCCACGACACTATAGACACTATTAAAGGAATCTACACAAACTCTACTACACATATTCTCCTTAACAATACACCTGGCTCCCCCATCCCCATCACTAGGGGCACCATCCAGGGGGATACTCTCTCCCCCCTACTCTTCATTATCTTTCTAGAACCCCTACACAGATGGCTCCGTTCTGGGGGACGAGGATACAGAGTAGCATCCCTACCCTCCAAAACAGCAGATGAACACCACACCAGCAGCTTGGGGTATGCTGACGACACTGCTGTCCTAACCGGCAGCTCAGAGGACCTTCGCATCCAATGTGGTAAAGTTCAAACTTTTAGCATCTGGTCGGGCATTCCTCTTAACGCCACCAAATGTGTGGTCAGTGGCATACTCCACAAATCACACCCCTCTCAACCTACTCACAACAACACTCTCAAACAAAGGCTAGATAAAATTCCACTAGGAAACTCCTATGCTACCTACCAGCCGCCTGACCAAGCCTACAAATACTTGGGGGTTCACATCTCACTTACCTTAAATTGGAAAACTCAACTCCACTCTACTATTGAAACCATTCACAATAAAGGGCTGAGTATCCTCACCAAAGCTAAAAACAGGGCAACCCCCACCCAATGCTTACGAATAATTTCACAATGTGTCAGAGCAGCTATTAAATACCCCATGATAGTAGCTCCCTTCTCACTAACCGACATTCACGTCATTGACAGAGCAGTATTAAAAACAGTTAAACTCTGTTACTCCCTTCCCAGATATTTTCCGACAAGAGCACTCCACCTCCCTAAAACAGAGGCAGGACTAGGGGTGCCCTCCCTACTCACTGAATACACCCAGATTACTGCAACAGCCCTCACCCAGTCCATGAACGACCAAGGTCACCTGGGAATCCTCACTAGAGCTCTCCTTAATAAATCAACTTTCACCATGACCACTCTAGATCCTCTCTCTCTATCCCGCAAGCAACTTAAGTATATGTCCCTAGCCCGCCAGCTGGAAATTATTAAAAAATCTGACATAACAATTTCTTGGAATGACACAGAACAAACACAGTTCTTGACAAACTTAACATACACTCTCTTCCTCTCCCTCCACAGGCAATCCCTGTATCACTCATGACTCCATTCCATGACCTGGCCATCTATTCATACCATGACCTGGTCACCCCCATGGGAACTCACCTTGTCAGCACTACAGATCTCTCTCTTATCACCTTACACAAAGTTACTAAACACCACAAACGGTCCCTGAATTGCCTTACCGCTCACCTCTCCTCCCTCCAAACTGTCGCCTCCCCAATACACTCTGACCCACTTCCCCTCTCACACCGACAACTTGCGCCCGGTTACGCAATTGCGCAGAACACAACCAATAACGTTAAATCTCCTGCTTCTATTGAACCCTCCACCCCACCCACCCAGCGTTACCAACCTCACGCCACTGTGACTGACGCAGACTACGAGGCGGATTCCATTGGGGACCTGGAAGGAAACCAATGGTGGGCGTGGCCCACGCAGACCGAAGGCAGTCACGCGCACCAAGCATGGGGCTGCCCCAGCAGTGATGCCACCTGGGCAGCACGCCACTACTTGTGCAAATCCTGGATCCGTCACTCCTCCACCTCTAAATTTTACCGTGCATATAGAATAACTCCCACCTCACACCCTGACAGGATCCGCGAGGCCATGACATCCCCCGACAGCAGCGCACCTGCACCACCGGCGCGCCTGCTCCACCTTACCTACGGATCCCAATACAAAGCCCTGCACATCACGAGCTGGCGGGGCAAGCGCTCCTACAACGACGACAAACTAGTCACTTCCACTGTTGTCCACGTTCAATGGGCCCCAACCATCATGCACAACGAACATATCAACTCCTACACACACATGGGATACAGCATCCACCACAGCACATCTCTTACCTCCACTACCTCCACCAAACATTGGAAACCCCAATCTCACAATGCGTCTCACCTTGTTGAACTTTTGGGACAACCAGCATACGACCAATTAACCCACACTTTTAAAACTACTCCCCCATTAACCACACATCTCAACCCTAGGAAGGACACCCACCTTACTAACCTTCAACAACAAGACCAATGGGCCACCTCCCCAGGATTTAATGCTGACAACCACAACCTTGTTCACAAACTTCTGAAAATTGACACACACGACAGGCACCCAGACTGGGACATTCAACCACCCTCAGCCTACATTATACAAACAGGCATCCTCACCACTCTGGATGACCAATCCACACACACACACACCAACGTTTCATATCTTTATAACCCCACTGGTCACTGTCTTGGGCACATTCCCAACGACAGACTAACCTCTCTCAAACAAAACTATGACCACTTCAAAAATCACCACCCTACCAAATGGAACCAACTGACCCAAGGAGGAACATACCACACTGACTTAGCTGCCCTCTTCACCAGATACAGAGCTGCTCCTGCTGCTACCAACACTCTTTCTCCTTTTCTCTACCAAGCAGCAGCTGCTCTGGGCATTACTCACCATCGTACTTCTAACCCCCTTAGCTACGACCAAAGCCTCACCAGCTTCTCTTCTACCAGCCCTGCTGATCAGCTCTTTGGCTCCAACCAAGACCCCTTTCTTACCATCTGGACTGGGGGCTCACTGGTGGACATTCCTAACTCCACGACACAAGCACACCAAGCTCTAAGGTGGGCCCTAGCCAGTGCTGACCATGCTGAAAATACTCTCAGCCCTACCTGCACCCTGATGCTCCTCCCTGACGACCTTGCTGCCCCTTACAAAACCCTCCTCCACCACTCCTGGATTTACTATATTGACTCCAGACCGCAGTCTGAATTTTATACTACCTCTGAAATTTGGCTTGGCAGCAAATCTCACACTCCACCCTCCACCCACAAACTACACCTCATCCTTATATTCCTAAACTCCCAGATTTTATTGACCAATGGACATACTACATGCAAAGCCTCTCCTCATCCTGGGAGCCCTCTACTATCACTCCACCTCCCACTCTTACCTTCTCTGACATTGTCATTACTTACCCCCGGAAACTCAAATCTCTTGCCAAAAATCCTTGGCAAACTCCACTCCACCAACACCCTCCTCCCTCTCTTCTTACCACTACTCACCCTTGTCTTCACCTAGCTACCCCCTCCTCAGGCCTCCAGGTCTACACAGATGGTAGCCTAATAAAAGGTAAACCAGGGCACCCTAGTAAAATAGGTGCTGCAGTATATGTCCCGGCTGCAGGACAAAGCTACACCATCAACCCTGGGGGAATAGGGGCCACCAAAACTAACAACAGGGCAGAACTGGTAGCCATCCACCAAGCCCTTCTCAACATTGACTACGACAAATCCCTTACACTCCATACAGACAGCCTCTGCTCTCTTCAACTTATTAAAAAAATGATTCATGACCCTACCACAACAACCCGTTCCATTCATACTGAACTTCTGCAATCAATTCAAAAACACCTCATTCAACGCATCCTGCATGGCTCACACACCACTCTTTGTAAAGTCCGTTCCCACACAGGTATCCTTGGAAATGACAGGGCAGACATTCTGGCACGCAAGGCAGCTGAGCACCCTGCCTCCACCAATTTTACTGACAACACTGGGGAAATCCCCCGCCACAATGTCTACTGGCCCACAGTTCAACCTCCTCGCACACCCATGGGAGATATTCCCCCACGCATCCTAGCACCTAACCTTACACAAGGTATCACCTCTAACCTGCCCACTAGCTGCCACCTTGGCCAACACCCTCTTAAAGGGATTTATGCAACCACCTGGGCTGATAACACTCCCCACCAACTTCCTCATGCAAGTAACAAATTTTGGACCTCAACCCTTATCCAACATAAAACTAAATTCCACATCCTTAAAGCCCGCTGGGGTAGACTGTGGAACCGTAAACTTGCATTCCGCTGGAAACTCCCTTATATTACAAGCACTCACCCACCCACGAACTCCCTATGCCCCATTTGCCACACCTGTGAGGACGGAGCGGGCCACATCCTGGCGGGCTGCACACACCGGACTTTCAAGGGGCTCTATATCAAGAGACATGACGCCGCAGTGCGACTCATCCACAAGGCCATTTGCACCGGAGCCCTGGGATCCCGCAGAATGATCATGGACGCTGGCAAGGAAGAGGACCTCCCCAGGGGGGTCCTGGGCAAACGTCTCCCTGACTGGTTACGCCCCTCCACTATTACTGTAGCGGACTGGAAGAGAATGAGACCTGATCTTGCCGTCCTACCTGACATAGACTCTCCTACCTGTATGTCTGATAAAGAACTCTGGGTTCTTGAGCTTGGATACTGCTCTGATACCAACCATGCTACTAAGTTTATCACTAAACACGCCCAGCATGTTGAATTAGTAAATGGCCTTAGATCGGCTGGATACCTCGTTCACTATGAAGTTATCACCGTTGGAACAACTGGTACTATTCCAACCTCTTTTTTGACTTCTATGACCACTCTTGGACTTCAGAGATCATGTGCCCTCAAACTGGCGGACACAGTCCACTCCCACACCATCACTAGCTTTCAGAGTATTTTACAGTGCAGACGTTTTATGGAAGCACACCCCGGGTCGATACCCGGGGACTAGCACACAGACCGTCCCCCCTCTCAGGTTTTGTCTTGCCAGCTGCATTGTGTCGGTGCTTCCCAACCGGGGTGAAAAACCCCCGTATTAAGCTGCACTGGCATGATGTGGCTACGGTGCCTGCCGGTCAGGCATCGGTGGTAATTCTTTTTACTGAGATGGCCCTTCGGTGACTATAGCTAGCTCCGGCTTACGCTATGGTGTCCTTAACTTCACGTCCTGTGAGTAACGGTTCTACACGGATGTAACAATTTCAATTTCAATTTCAATTTCAAATTGGTCAGCGCTTTTTAGTGCAACAAGCGCAAAAACTGCGCGCTGCGTTCACAGGGGGTTGAAAAAACTGCGCGAAACGCGCAAAGGGGCTCAAAAAGGCAGAAATCTTCCATTACACCTAATCTCTGAATGCATCTGACTAATCCACGAGACCGACATTGTTTGTTGCTATCTCTGGTTGCCATTTGAACATTGTCTAGCAAGATCATTTTCACAAAATCGACATCCTTACGTTTAACGATTTCATTCCATGTTAATCCTGCAAGATGTCCTAAGATCTCCCTCAGCCTAGCAGTTCTGTCAAAAAGCTAATAAATTGTGCATTATTTATTTATTTTCCATAGAGCGCACGTAAGTGACTGTGTCATAAACTTTGTCCGCTGAGGGGATCGAACCCCCGACTTTCTGCGATTTAGCTTGATTGTAAAGCAGACACTCTAACCACTGAGTTAAGCAGACTATGCCACCACGCTCACTATTGCAGTACAGAAAGTTTGACGATTTGCTTTCCATTTCCAGGGAGGGGGGGTCCCGCTGAACCCTAAACCCTCCCTTCTCCTTTTCGCCTCCCTTTCTCGCTGGATGTGCTAAGTTTGTTGGTTCCGTTTCTCTAGTAATAGCTCTTGTTTGTGGCTTCTGGTGTACGGGCAGGGCAGGTCTGCCAAGTGTGGTGGATTCTCTTGCCCCTGTCATGCGTGCTTGCTTTCTGAGTCTTGCTAGGTTGGTTTCTGGCCTCTCTGTTTTTCGGCTGGCCTTCCCCTTTCCTTCATGGGGTGTCCATGGTTATCATCCTTGACACTCCGGTCCAATTCTGCAAGTTGGTTGTGTCGGGTTGTCTTCAGCTTTCTTCCTTTGAGGGCATTATCGCTGCATATTAAGGTGCTCATAGCGCATGCTCTTGGGTGGTTCTTAGTTCTATTCGTTCGGCCTTCCTCTCTTGTGGTTGGTGGGATTGGTGTTCTGTATTGCATACCTTTGCATCCCTCCCCTTTCCGCTCTCCTTTCCGCCTCAAGTCTATTTCCTTTTTTGGACTTGACCTAGTTTGTTTTCAGGTTTGTGGGGGTGCCTTCAAAACCCTCGTGCTTCAGTGTTATAAAATTGGATGGTCGGCAGGCTGTGCTGCTGTCCAGTCTCGGCAGTGATTTGCTCAGTTTATGTAACGAATCTTCTTCTTCTTCCCCCGGAGTGTGGTGGGGTAGTGTTTATTCTACCCATGTTTATTCTACCCATGTTTATTCTACCCGTGTTTATTCTACCCATGTTTATTCTTCCCGTGTTTATTCTACCCATGTTTATTCCACCCATGTTTATTCTAACCGTGTTTATTCTACCCATGTTTATTCCGCCAGCAGACGGTGAGCAGCCTGAAGGTTGGAAAATCAAAACAACGGGGGGGGGAACGGACATAATTTGTCCACACCGGTCCACGTTTACATTTCCCTGGCAATTCTCTTTCACTGACGAAGACGGCGAGCAGCCAAATTGCTGGCTGGAGACATGCAAACAAGTTCAAGTTCAAGTTGGTCGCCCTGAGTGTTTCAGGTCGTTGTCAACCGCGATGGTAGCTTGTCCTGTTGAGGTGGTAGACGGTTCTCTGCCTGCGTATGACGGGTTCCCTTAATACCACGCCCCACCAGGCGTTATCATTACTTTCAAGTTCAAGTGTTCACAAAGCGTTTCTCAATTCACCATTGGTTAGCCTTGAGTTTCTTGACACACCAATGTGACCTGGACCTTCTAGCTGCTGCTAGTAAACGAGTATGATTGTATGAACCAAGTTTGTCTCATCCCACCGATGGGCAATCGTCAAACGCCAATGTGCTGCAGCACACAGTTTACCAAACGTTTTCATCTCACCACAGGGTAGACTTCCTCTACCTGGTTTACTACTGAGAAACCTGGCATAGAAGCTTCTAGGGTCTTCCCCTAGCTTGCTATTCCTCTAAAACTAAAGCAAACTAGTTACTAGTCTACCTGGAAGCTGACATCACCAGATTTCCAGTACTGCTACAATCTTTGGGCCTAGCCCAGTGGCTGGCACAGGAGCTGCCTAGAAGCTACTGGGTGGGGCCAAGAATGAATACAATGAAGTATGGGTCCAGCTGTTGGGCCTTGTTGTAGACCATGAAGTACAGGTCCAGCTGTTGGGCCATGTTGTAGACTATGAAGTACAGGTCCAGCTGTTGGGCCATGTTGTAGACCATGAAGTACAGCTCCAGCTGTTGGGCCATGTTGTAGACCATGAAGTACAGCTCCAGCTGTTGGGCCATGTCGTAGACCATGAAGTACAGCTCCAGCTGTTGGGCCATGTCGTAGACTACAAAGGACAGGTCTTGTTGTAGACTATTAAGTATAATACATATACATAAGCCATAGAAGTCCCCTATGTTACTATGTATGTTGTTCCAGTCTAGGGGGATCCCAAGACAAGCCCTCCCACATTATCCCGGTGGAGGTGTGGGTGGGAGCGGGGTGGTGTGTGTATGTGTTAGCAGTCTAGCCGGTCAAGGCATAGCCAAATAGGCGAAACAGACTCGCCCAACCTCACTATTGGGAAGGACTGTATACAAAACAAGCACTGGTGAACTGAACCCCAACAAAACGTGAACGACGGAGGCTCGGAGTTTGTGCCATGCAGATGATTTAACTTCAATTAAGGGGGGGTATGGTGGGGTCCAGCTCTCCCCCTAATGTACCGTGTCCCGGTAGCATTGAAAAATGAACCCTGGAGAGAACGAATCTAGGATTTAAATTCAAATTTGATCATGTATTCAGAATCCAAACATCCAGATCTGAAAGTTGACTTGCGTACACTACAGGGTACTACAAAGCGCGCGCGGTAGCACGATTCCACGCACACTTTTTGAGCCCCACTGCGCGTTTCGAGCAGTTTTTTCACCCCCCTGTGGGCGCAGCACGCAGTTTTTGCGCCTTTCCCACTAAAAAGCGCTGACCAATTTGACGTTTGTGCGCTTTAAGCGCTGACCAATTTGACAAAAAGTAGTACCCTGGTACACTATACCTTCAATTTAAGTGTGCACTGGTTTGGTATATAATCGTTGGAACTTGAAGTCTATTTTAAAAGTGAGCTCGATTTAAGATCGTTGGAACTTGAAGTCTATTTAAAAACTGAGCTCGATCTAAGATCGTTGGAACTTGAAGTCTATTTAAAAACTGAGCTCGATCTAAAATCGTTGGAACTTGAAGTCTATTTAAAAACTGAGCTCGATCTAAGGCTTCTACTAAACCTTGCACCGCTCCTACTGGTGCAGGGCTTACTACATGGTAGCAACCGAAACCTACATGTTTGCCCTAGCTGGCTCGGTCGCATCAGCCTAAGGGAGGGGGGAGTTGCGTAGCTGCTGCAGCCTCCTAGTGCAACCGACCTGCCAGGCGGTACAGCCGCTGGAGCTGTACTACCAGGTGGGCCTGAGCTGGCACCACCAGGTCTTGATCTGGATCCAGACAGAGCTGATGATGGAGTCGCATCAGCTTCCTTTGCCTTAGGGCCTACTGTGAGAGTCTGCGGTGTGAGGATACATGTGCATAGTAGTGGGTAGCAGTGATTTTTTTTCAAATCTGAAATTAGTTTTTTTCTAGCTTTATGGTTTCAGGGCTCCTCCAGGGACAGCGTTTTAGTGTTTTTTGTAGCTTTTTGAAGCTTTTGGGGGACATTCGGGGGAAAATAAAAAACTCTTTTTTTCTCCAAAACGGGGTCAAAACTAGCGATCGCTATATATAGCGGAAATAAAAATCCCTGATGGGTAGGTATGTGGTTGCTCCCAGTGATAGCATACGGGCTGGCCCACTTAATCTCACGCCTCGTAATAAGGAAAACTATTTATTTAATTGGGTTGTGAGGCAGATAGGCTAAAAAGGACTTCCCAACCATGATAGGACACTGAGAGTACCACCAGACAGAGCTGAGGATGGAGTTGCATCAGATTCCTTCGCCTTTGGGTTAACTGTGAGATTCTGTGGTGTTAGGATATATGTGCGTATAACTATAAGTGGGAAGGGAGACAGATAGGGGTGGTGGCTGGGGGTAGGGGGTAGGGGGTGTGGTTGGTTGGTTGGTTCAGGGGTGGGGTGGGGTGGGAGGGAGGACTTCCCAACCATGACAGAACACTGAGATTACCACCAGACAGAGCTGAGGATGAAGTAGCATCAGACTCCTTTGCCTTAAGGCTTACTGTAAGATTCTTAAGCGTGATGATACATGTGGGTAGGGAGACAAATAGGGGTGGTGTTTGGAGGTAGGGGGTTTGGTTGGTTGGTTGGTTGTGGTGGGGTGGGGGGAGGACTTCCGAACCATGACAGAACGATGAGAGTACCACCAAACAGAGCTGAGGACAGAGTTGCATCAGATTCCTTTGCCTTTGGGTTGACTGTGAGGGTCTGTGGTGTAAGGATACATGTGATTAGGCAGGACAAGCGAAGTGAGCATCTCAAGCGCAAGTGATGATGATGATGATGATGATGTTGATGATGTTGATGATGATGTTGATGATGATGGTGATGATGGTGATGATGATGGTGCTGCTGCTGCTGCTGCTGCTGCTGCTGCTGCTGCTGCTGCTGATGGGAAATGATCTGTGATGATGATGATGAATGATTGATGCTGGTAATGATTCATTTGGTGGATGGTGATGGTGATGATGATAATGATGGGGTTGATGATATGGTGATATGATGATGATGCTCTGCTGATGATGATGATGACGCTGACTGTGATGATGATTATGATTATGCTGAATGGCGATGATGCTGATTATGATGCATCGCTGCTGCTGCTGCTGTGCTGCCTGCGGCTGCTGCTGCTGCTGCTGACTGCTGCTGCTCTCCTGCTCCTGCTCTGCTGCTGCGCTGTGCTGCTGGTGCTGCTGCTGCTGCTGCTGCTGCTGCTGCCTCCGTGCTTCTGGTGCTGCTGCTGGGCTTACTGCTGCGTAGATTCTTACTAGCTGCTTCTCCTGCTGCTGCTGCTGCTGATGATGATGATGATGATGGTGATATGAGGATGATGGCGATGATGATGGTGATGGTTGGTGATGTGCTGATGATGATGGTGATGGTGATAATTGACGGACGATGATGAGATTTTGATGATGATGATGATTGATGATATGATGATGATGATTGATTATGATCTGATGATGATGTGATGATTAATGATAAAGATTGTAATGATGATGATGGTTATGATGATGACATTTTTACTTGTGCCCTACTGGAATCAAAATGCGCCCGCGACTCGACGGAGTCAAGGGGGACTTGTGAACATCATGAAAAAATCTTACACAGCTGAGTGATTCCTGAGGTGCCCCAGAGTGATTCCTGAGTTTTTTAGTGTGAATATATGTCGTATATGTGCATATCATGATAAGTGGTTAAGGAGACAGATGGGCTAAAAAGGACTTCCCCAGAAAGATAGAGCAACATGTCGATCACAGATACCAGCATGGATAGGAATTCAGCGGATGATTTGGATTTGACATGTTTAGGGCATGTGACATTGGCTCTCCTGGCCTGGGGGGGCCTGGCTTGGCCTGGCTTGGCCAATAATAGTAACATTGGCTCTCCTTATGCTTAGCGGGTTTCCTTTTTACCCGATTTACGTAGATAGGCTCCAAAAGCTGGTGGAGGTTGTGTTTAAAGGATCAGGAAATAATTTCAATGTTCAGACTGTTGCAGTAACCCACAGCTGTTTTAATCACACCGGGCACCCTCTGGAACATCAACTCGACGCTCCTGCAGTGGTATTGCAAAGCTAACATGCTGTCACGTAAAAAAGTAAGTTTTGTAGTACCCTGGTCTACCCACCTTCTTCACATCTTCCGTGTACTTCTGTTGGAAGTACGCCAACACGCCACCAAGTCCAGCTGCTGCCAACAGGCAGAAGCCAGCCAGAAGGTAGAGATGGTTGATGAACACAGAGGTGGAGAGGACGGAGACGATAGCTGCTGATGAGGCCTCTTCCCTGATGAACGACGTGGCAGATGCCAACAGGCCGGCCAGGGCCATCAGGGGGAGGCTTAGGGCGATGGAGGATGATGCCAGGCTGGCAGCCAGGCTCTCGTTGAGGCGGAATGAGTGGGCATATTGAAGGACCTATGCAATTGTTTTTGGTGGCTGTATAAGCGTAAACATAATTAAATGGTACGCTTTATATTACGAGCCGAAAAGTTGAGGGGGCCAGCCCATTTTCTTGCACTGGGACCAACTACCAACCACTTCTTTTCTTGCACTGGGACCAACCACCAACCACTTATTTTCTTGCACTGGGACCAACCACCAATGTATAAGCTTACATTTATATATTATATAGACTTATATTTGTCGTCCATGGCATTCATTGCACCAATGCAGTAGTAGGGCAGGAATACAGGTGAACATGAGATCAAGACGTAGTGCATGCAGTACATGATGCAGGCAATGCCAAACTATATGGGTGTGGTTTCTGCCAGTCACCTGCAGTAGTAGGGCAGGGATACGAACTTGTGTGTCGTCTATGTAATTGCATGTGATCGCAATTGTATGCCATCAAAGTCACTGCATTTATTTGGATGCCCACAGATTTCATCTACAAAATTACAAGTAATGATAACACTTGGTAGGGCGTGGTATTAAGGGAGCTCCGCCTCACAGCTGTGGGGAACGATCTGCTACTTAACCTGGACAAAGCTACCAAGGCGGTTGACAATGACAGAGGACACTAAAGCGCACCCGTAGGGATTCGAACCCCGCACCTTCAACATTTCAACGAGCTCTACCATCGAGCCATTTATCAAACGGGACAGACAAAATGATTAAATGATAAAACAAAATCATCGACCAAATGATTAAATGATACAAAAAATCATCGACAAAAAAATCATCGACAAAATGATAAAACAAAATCATCGACCAAATGATTAAACGATAAAAAAAATCATCGACCAAATGATTAAATGATAAAAACAAAATCATCCACAAAATGATCAAATGATAAAAACAAAATCATCCACACAATTATGACCCTTTGTGAACTCACAGAAAATGAACTTGGAGGCCTATTGTGAACTCACAGAAAATGAACTTGGAGGCCTATTGTGAACTCACAGAAAATGAACTTGGAGGCCTATTGTGAACTCACAGAAAATGAACTTGGAGGAGCAAACGATGCCACACAGGACCTCATTTCAGGAGCAATAGAAGTTTTCTAGAAAGAGTCCCCGTGGCAAGGCACAACAATTTTCATTTCTCTGCTAACCAGGGTGGAAGTAGGCGGTGGGAAGCTGCAGGATGCAGTCAGGCAGCTGCTATCTTACCCCACCCTGTGGGTGGTCGTGGCGGCTGTATCTATCAACCTAGCAGGAGTGGCTTTGCCTGAAAGCGTGGATGCCGTGACAGCTCTCCTAGCTGCCGCAAATCGCCCCCTCATGCTTCTGGCTTCTGGTTTGGCGCTGCCAAAGATAGAGATGCCTCCAGTTCGGATTGTAAGCACGCTTGATATCATGTTCGTTTTGATTGGTGTCGTGTGTGTAGTTTGGTTGTGTTTGGTTGTGTTTAGGGTGGTGCAATCCTCATGCTTCTGGCATCTGGTTTGGTGTTGCCAAAGATAGAGATGCCTCCAGTTCGGATTGTAAGCACGCTTGATGCCATGTTTGTTTTGTTGGTGTCGTGTGTGCAGTTTGGTTATGTTTGGTTGTGTTAAGGGTTGTGCACATCTCATACTGTCAGCCCTCACCAACACACTCATCCTTTACACCCTCACCATCCTCCTCTTACACTCTCACCATCCTCCTCTTACACCCTCACCATCCTCCTCTTACACCCTCACCATCCTCCTCTTACACCCTCACCATCCTCCTCTTACACCCTCACCCGTTCACACCCTCATCATCCTCCTCTTACACCCTCACCATCCTCCTCTTACACCCTCACCATCCTCCTCTTACACCCTCACCCGTTCACACCCTCATCATCCTCCTGTTACACCCTCACCATCCTCCTCTTACACCCTCATCATCCTCCTCCAACACCATAACCTACACCCTTTTACTACCTCAACCTCACCCTTTCACACCCTCATCATCCTCCTCCAACACCATAACCTACACCCTTTTACTACCTGAACCTCACCCATCCACACCCTCATCATCCTCCTCCTACACCATAACCTACACCCTTTTACTACCTCAACCTCACCCGTTTACACCCTCACCAACATCCTTTTACAACCTTTCACCAGTTTGGTTTTTTTCGAATCTGAAAGTGGGGTTATTATAGCTGAATGGTTCTAGGCCTCCTCCAGGGACAGCGTTTTAGTGGGTTTTATAGCTTTTTGTAGCATTAGGGGGCCATTTGGGGCCGAAAAAGAAAAAACTTTTTTTTAAAACTTTTTTGTAGTGATAATTTCTCCAAAACGGGGTCAAAACTAGCGATTGCTATATATAGCATGAAAACGTATCCCTGCCTGTCACATCCTTTTGGGCAGAACAAACAACTACAGGCTGCATTAAGTGCAGCAGCACCCTCCTCAAGATTGGCGCCTGCAGCACCATTAAAACGAAGACCAAGATTTCCCCACAGACTAAACCTCACAAGCTCTGAATCCAGTGTTTTTGGCGGAGCCCCCCCTTCTGGGGGGCGGGAGCACCCAGTGTTACCCATTTGTCCGTCCATCCATCCATCCATCCGTCTGACCGTGATGAAGCCCGACACGTCAGCCAACGGTCCTCGTACACTCGCTTCAGTTGCCACCTGTCGCTCCCTCGCGATCACTCTACGCCATTTTTTAGCGTCGCAGGCAACGCTGCATAGAACTTGTTGAACTGCAGATAGATGATGCGGTGCACGGCATCACGTCCAGGCTATCTAGATAGCCCGAGGCTAAATGGCAGGATTTGTTTTTCTGCTCCTTTTAGCGATCGCTAGTTTTGACCCCGTTGTGGCAAAATTATCGCTAAAAAGTAAAGACAAAATTTGTGTTTTGCTCCAAATGGCCCTAAAAGCTACAAAAGGCTATAAAAGCTATAAAAAGCACTGAAACGCTGTCCGTGGAGGAGGCCTAAAACAGTCAAGCTATAAAAATCCACTTTCAGATTTGAAAGAAACTCCCTGCTAGAAGGGACGTAGAAGCCGCAGGCTCATTGTTTCTCTAACCATTGGTGGTGCACAGCTCATTATGCCATCCCTCACCCTCACACCCTCACCCTTACCCTCACCCCACCCCCCCTCCCTCACTCTCATGGTTCCTCTAGCCGTTGGCGTGCTCTTCTCATGCTGCCATCCCTCACCCTCACACCCTCACCCCACCCCCCCTCCCTCACCCTCATGCTTCCTCTAGCCTTGCTCTTCTCATGCTGCCTCCCTCACCCTCACACCCACCCTCACCCCACCCTCTCCACACCCTCACACCCCCATCCCCCCTCCCTCACCCTCCACAATCCTCTCCACACCCCTCTCCACAACCCTCCCTCAACCCCCACCCCCACCCCCCCCCTCCCCACCCTCACCACCCTCACCCCACCCTCTCCACACCCCTCCCCCCCTCACCCCCATCCCCCCTCCCTCACCCTCACATCCTCTCCACACCCTCCTCCACACACCCTCCCCCCTCACCCCCCATCCTCCCTTACCCTCACACCATCACCCCCCTCCTCCCACACCCTCCCTCAACCCCACCCTCCTACCCTCCACCCCCACCCCCCCCTCACCCCACCCCTCACCCTCACCCTCCTCTCATACTGTCATCCCTCACCAACACCTTTTTACGCCCTCACCCTTTTACACTTCACAGGCACCCTTTGACACCCTCATTATTTCCACCCTCACCGTCACCCTTTTATTAATATGCAGATTGCTGATGTGGTCCATGGAATCTCTTTGAGACTCATGGTTCCCCTAGCCATCGGTGGAGCTCTGCTCATGCCTTCAGCCCTCACCAGCACCATTTTATTGAAATGCAGGTTGCTGATGTTGTCCATGGAATCTCTTTGAGACTCATGGTTCCCCTAGCCATTGGTGGAGCTCTGCTCATGCCTTCAGCCCTCACCAACACCTTTGTACACCCTCACCCTTTTACACTGAACCAGCACCCTTTGACACCCTCATCATTTCCACCCTCACCAACACCTTTGTATATTCTCACCCTTTTACACTTCACACGCACCCTTTGACACCCTCATCATTTCCACCCTCACCGTCACCCTTATATATTCTCACCCTTTTACACTTCACATGCACCCTTTGACACCCTCATCATTTCCACCCTCACCGTCACCCTTGCATTAAAATGCAGATTGCATGGTCCATGGAATCACTTTGAGACTCATGGTTCCCCTAGCCATAGGTGTTGCTCTTCTCATGCCTTCAGCCCTCACCAACACCATTTTATTTAATTGCAGGTTGCTGATGTGGTCCATGGAATCACATCCAGGCTAATGGTTCCCCTAGCCATCGGTGGAGCTCTGCTCATGCCTTCAGCCCTCACCAACACTATTTTATTGAAATGCAGGTTTCTGATGTGGTCCATGGAATCACTTTGAGACTCATGGTTCCCCTAGCCATCGGTGGAGCTCTGCTCATGCCTTCAGCCCTCACCAACACTATTTTATTGAAATGCAGGTTGCTGATGTGGTCCATGGAATCACTTTGAGACTCATGGTTCCCCTAGCCATCGGTGTTGCACTTCTCATACTGTCAGCCCTCACCAACACCATTTCATTGAAATGCAGGTTGCTGATGTGGTCCATGGAATCACTTTGAGACTCATGGTTCCCCTAGCCATCGGTGGAGCTCTGCTCATGCCTTCAGCCCTCACCAACACCATCTTATTGAAATGCAGGTTGCTGATGTGGTCCATGGAATCACTTTGAGACTCATGGTTCCCCTAGCCATCGGTGTTGCACTTCTCATACTGTCAGCCCTCACCAACACCATTTCATTGAAATGCAGGTTGCTGATGTGGTCCATGGAATCACTTCCAGACTCATGGTTCCCCTAGCCATCGGTGGAGCTCTGCTCATGCTGTCAGCCCTCACCGGCACTCTTTTACGACACTCGGAACTGATGTCCATCTCAGTTGCCCTCGTGGCACTAATGGCTCCTATTCCCTCTTCCGTAAGTTCACAACAGGCCAAAATTACATAGATTAGTATTTTTGATAGATAGATAGATAGATAGATAGATAGATAGATAGATAGATAGATAGGTATAGATATAGATAGATAGAGATAGAGATAGAGATATAGATATAGATAAATATAATCGCTTGCCAGTAGATAGATAGCGTAGTTATAACTGTTCACCATCTCAGTTGCCCTTGTGGCAATGTTCCTAGATCCTATTCCCTCTTCCGTAAGTTCACAACAGGCCAAAATTACATAGATTAGTATATTTCATTTAAATATATAATCACTTGCCAGTAGATAGATAGCGTAGTCATAACTGTTGACCATCTCAATTGCCCTTGTGGCACTGTTGGCCCCTATTCCATCTTCTGTGAGCTCATGACAGGCCACAAATACATAGATTAGTATATTTCATAGAATCACTTGCCAGTTAATAGATGGCATGGTTATAATAGTTGACCATCTCAATTGCCCTTGTGGCACTGTTGGCCCCTACTCCATTTTTTGTTAGTTCACAACAGGCCACAATTACATAGACAAGTATATTAAATTTAATCACTTGCCAGTACATATTGACATAGTTATAACTTTTGACCATCTCAATTGCCCTTGTGACACTGTTAGCTCTTTTTGCATCATCCGTAAGTTCACAACACACATTCTGTGAGCTCATGACAGGCCACAAATACATAGATTAGTATATAATCACTTGCCAGTGCACAGATGGCATAGTTATAACTGTTGACCATCTCAATTGACCTTGTGGCACTGTTAGCTCTTTTTGGAGGAGCCCCCTCTTCAAGGGGGCAGGAGCCCCAAGGGTTACCCATTTCTCCGTCTGTGCAACCGACAGACCGTTTGACCGAGACGAAGCCTGACACATCAGCCATCGGTCTTGTAACTAACTCGCTTCCGTTGCCACGTGTCACTCAGTCGCGAACTCTCTCCGCCATTTTTTAGCGTTGCAGGCGACGCTGCATAGAACTTGTTGCATATTCTGTGAGCATTTGACAGGATGCAATAGCACATCACATACAATAACATGGAAGAACATACTTATTTGCTTTTTTATACAAAGACATGTTATTTTTACTTTTTTATTATACAATGACATGGAATAAACATGCTTTTTATTTTATTAAGATGCGTATTTGCTAGCTGCATTAATATTTTGTATTCATGTTGGCCACCTAACTGTAACGCACTCTTCTAGAACTTCTATTGCTCCTGAAATGAGGTCCTGTGTGGCATCGTTTGCTC